>CM070016.1:29170217-29795975 GCA_036247105.1 Cirrhinus mrigala
GTTATAGCGCTAGTTATGAGAGTTGATGTATAACTGTGCCGTTTTGTTTTGTTTGCTGAAGCTGCAGTTGCTGTATAATCTGTCAGAGCTTCACGGGAACATTTACACATGACTGTGATCATACGGAGCGCCTCCGATGTCTTTTCTAAATGCTGGAATGTAAATGAGCGTGTGTTTCCTATCGGAGGCTTTTGTGAGATGTGCTCGAACAGTTTCGGAGGTTATTTAGCTGCTCGCCTCAAAAGAAACATCTTTGTCTTCTCTCCTGCGCTCTGATACCAATTATGCAAAGCGTTAGGAAATTTAAACGGGAGCGTCTCTTATCGGCTAATCCTGGAGTAATAGATTCCATTAAAAATGCATGAGGAGCTTTAGGGATGAATCCGGCGACGTTGCGTGTCGAACTCTCTCTCTCTCTCTCTCTCCTGCGGCCCCAGCTGGGGGAAACGGCCCTGTTATCTGCTCATTATTCTGATAGGATCCCGTTTCCTCAGAGAGAGGGTCTATTCAGCGCCGCCGGGGCTTCGAGACGGGCTAAACGCGCCTTTGATGTGCCGTTTCTAACCCTTGATCTCCAGCTTCGGTCACTCGACCTACAGGAGAAATTGATTGAGAAAATCCAGCGTTTGTTGACGAGGAGCTTTAAAATTCACTTTCCAGTCCTTAACATGAGAAACAGACCTGCAGAAAGTCAACAGAGGTGATGTGATTATGGATCCCACCCTCACAGATATGAGAACACCAGTCTTATTATCTGATTACAGCCATGGAGCAATATGTCAATCTGAACGACTAATCGTGTGAGATTTGGCTGTTTTGTAATCAAAATTAAGTCTGTTTTGTGCTGTGAATGTACTTTGTGTTTTCTATACTCCTCAAGGATGCATTTAGTCAGTCAGATTGCCAGCAAAGACATCTATAATGTTACAAAAGATTTCTACTTCAAACTAGATTGAAAAGTTTGTAGACAAACTTTAAGTTGGCTTGAAAAAGCCTAGCCGGAAAGTTTGGAAAAGTTTTAAAAGCTTGACGTTTGAAGGTTTTCACGTCAAAGTAGTTTGAAATTTAAAATAGTTCTAAAGATTAAACTTTGAAGGAATGAAAAACAAGTACATATTAAAAACATATTGCTAGGGTACCTAGGATGGTTGCTAGGGCAGTTCCTAGGATACTCAAAGCAGTTGCTAGGGTGTTGCTATGTGGTTACTAGGGCACTCACAATGGTTGCTAAGGTGTTGCTATGCGGATGCTAGGGTACTCAGGGTGGTTTCTAGGGCAGTTCCTAGGATACTCAAAGCACCTGGGGAGGTTGCTAAGGTGTTTCTAGCATGACTAGCATGTTGCTAACATGTTTACAGCATGATTAACGTGTTACTAGCATGTTGCTAGTATGATTAACGTTATCAGCATGTTGCTAGCATGATTATCATATTGCTAGCATGCTGTTAGCATGATTAGCAAGTTACTAGCATATTTTAGCATAATTAACAAGTTACCAGTGTGATTCTAGCATGATTAGCATGTTATTAACATGTTGTTAGGACTATTAACAAGTTACTAGCATGATTCTACCATGATTAACAAGTTACTAGCATGTTGGTAGCATGATTTAAAAAGTTACTAGCATGATTAGCATGTTGCTAACATGTTGTTAGCATGATTAGCAAGTTACTAGCATGATTCTAGCATGATTACAAGTTGGTAGCATGATTGGCATGTTACTAGCATGTTGTTAGCATAATTAGCAAGTTACTAGCATTATTCTAACGGGATTACCGTGTTACTAGCATGTTGTTAGCATGGTTAGCAAGTTACTATCATGATGCTAGCATGATAGGCATTTTGCTAGCATGATTAGTAAGTTACTAGCACAATTCTAGCATGATTACCATGTTACTAGCATGTTGTTAGTATGATTAGCAAGTTACTAGCAGTGTTGGGGAAAGTTACTTTTAAAAGTAATGCGTTTCAATATTGTGTTACTCCCTTAAAAAAGTAACTAATTGCGTTACTTGGTTACTTTTTTTATAGAAAGTAATGTGTTACATTACTTTTTAAATCTGTGCAGGCTTGCTTGTTTGTTTTTAATATAAAAAGTTGTGTTTTTGGCAAACGAACACACCAAAAGCCTGAAGGAAAAGTAAATTCACATCTATACAGTAGAACACATGAGAAGAAAGTTCAACACTCTTCAGCAGTTTAAACAAAAGAACAACGAATGTTAGTTCATCTAGAGTCATTTTTACTTATTAGTGTGGTTAAATTGGATCATTGCAGGTCAGCAGCCAAAAATAGGATTAAATACATAAAGAATAATTGTATTTGTAAAGGATATTTTGATATTATTTAATGTATTGCAGGTTTGCGTCATATTCTGAGTTGCATATCAGTTTTTATTCATTTTAAAGAATGCTGAATCAGTTTTTTTTGTTTTTTTTTGTGAGTGAGATGGACTAACGCATGTTCACATTTATTCTAGAACTAAAGTAACATCTTACTCCCAATTTCTCTCAACATGGGGACAGAAGTTTCAAAATGGCAAAAAAAAAAAAAAGTAACTGGCGTTACTTTTTGAAGAAGTAACTCAGATATTTTCTCGTAAATGAAAAAGTAATGTGTTACTTTACTAGTTACTTGAAAAAAGTAATCTGATTACGTAACTCGTGTTGCTTGTAGTGCGTTACCCCCAACACTGGTTACTAGCATGTTGTTAGTATGATTAGCAAGTTACTAGCATGCTAGCTGTTCTTTAGAACTTTCTATTCATCTGTGAATCCTGAAAAATAAAGTGTATGACAGTTTCCACAAAAATATTGGGCAGCACAACTGTTACTTAACTAACTGCTACTTAAATTCTAATAATATTTTACTATTTTTAATGTATTTTTGATCATATAAATCCCTGATTCACAGTTGGCTAATTGCACTGGATCCAAATCTCATCCTGAGACTCTCAGAGGATCAGATGAGATGTGAAGGGTCCCGTCTGTCATGTGACCTTATCTCCTCAAACACCCAGCGCTCCTGGCCTCTATATTAATGACAGCACATACAATTAGACGCCCTCCGTTTCTGCCCTCGGGCTTGAGACGAGTTCAAATACCAGAATAGATGCACGATTTGTCTGCCGACACGGCCTTATCAGAAATCCCGGGGAGACAAAAGATCAGCGGCGGTTTGCGGGACCCTTTATCTCCCGCGGGCCCTCGCCGGGCCTCGTCGCGCCTGATTATATTCTTATCGCTGGTGCCGATGTCACTGCAAAGTGCCGAGGATTTACCGTCGCTGCCATTCAGGGTTTGACGCTCAAAGACGACAAGATGAACAGAGACGCTTCAGTGCGATAAACAACCGGCTAACCCTCATGCTGAATTCTGTCTTCTGTGATTCTGTTCTCTAACTGGATATGTACTGTTCAAAAGTCTCCTCTTCTAACCAAGGCTGCATTTATTTGAACAAAAATACAGAAAAAATAAGAAATATTATTGGAATTTAAAGTGCTGTTTTCAAAGTGAATACCTATTAACATGGAATTTATTTGTGTGATTAAAAGCTGAATTTTCAGCATCATTACTCCAGTCTTCAGTGTCACATGATCCTTCAGAAATCATTCTAACATGCTGATTTGTGCACTTTATTCCAAATCATCGGAAGTCAGGTAAAACTGACATTCTTCAACGCAATCCTCTTTTTTTGCATGTGTTTTTGAAATCTCACCATTTCAGAACCACACGAGTCTGAGTAAATGAGTGCATTTCATCTTTCACCCTGTTCTGCACACGCAGACGGATGAACGCTCCAGCGGCGTCTCAGTCTGCACTCCAGGATGAAAGTCCCCTCATAAGTCGTCTCCTCTGTCTGTCATAATGAGAGTTTGGCTTTACTCTGCGCGAGCGTCTTTAATGCGTCTGTAGCCCTGAGCTGCGCGCCGTAATGGAAGCTGCTTTTTAGCCTCGTCTCTGTTGATAAAACTACAGCAGCTTTTCCCAGGAGCTCCTGTTTTTTTCCTTTCCTCTCAAAGGCGGATCTTCTTTTGATAAATGTGCCATAATGGAGGCCTTGTTGTGAAATCGCTGTCGGGTCGCTGCGCTTTTGAAGACGGGCTTCCAGCCCGCTGATGTTTCTCCAGGCTTTGCTGCTGTAGGTAACAGGGTTCATACAGATGCTTCTGAACGCTCCCTCCGGCGAGGAACTCACTTAGTTTGCTGCCCTCTGGACCCGCAGCACAAATCAGCAATAAACAGATGATAGATAAACCACAGACGACTGTGAAACACTGCAAACAAATGGAACAGAAACAGGCTTTTATATGAGATGTTTCCGAGTTGTGTTCTTGTCTTCTGATTTGTCAATCCAGGGCTCCATTGATGATCTGTTACAACATTCATAAACAGAATAATGATGTTTGTAACATTTGTGTCCTTTAATGTTGTTATTATGTTGCAAAAGCAACAGTACACTTTGGGCCTTGTTGCTTTGACAACAGTCACAATGTAACAGTCTCGTCCAATCACGTTAATGACTGCTGGGTCATTCTGTGACAAATCAAGCAAATATCAGAAATGTCCCTGGCTCGAATTTTTGATTAGGTAATATTTTTAGTGGAGAAAGGCAAACATGAATAGCAATGAATTAATGCACTATTTTGTAGAGGAGGTTTAAAATGACAATTTTCACCTGAGATTCAGAGCAGGAGGGTGAAAATGTCTTGAGAAAGATGGCAGCATCATGATGTTATTTTTACACAGAGATTGGTAGCTCTGTTAGTACAATCTGTTGACTTCAGCAATCTATTTTGCATTATGTGCCAATGGTGAGCATTCAAAAATGGAAAAAATGCACTTTTCAAGTGTTTTTTTTCCCCCAAAGTTTGCATGCCTGTAACTCCAGAAGTATTAAAGATATCTCGTTATTCTTTCAGATTTTGACTCTTAACGAACTTTTCTTTTGACATCTGTATTTTTAAGGCTCCACGTTGTTCCGTTCCAGAGATATCAACATCTAAATGTGGCTCCAGGAGTAAATTGTTGAATTTTCAGTGGTCAGAAACCAAATGTGGCTCACTGTCTGAAGAACAAATATTGTTACAACTAGAAATGTATCTTGTTTCCTTGTATAAAAAACAATTGTGTTCATCATACCTGAGTGGCTAAAAAAAACTTTTTTCAAAGTTTGCATGGCTGTAACTCAAGAAGTTTTAAAGATATCTTAATATCCTTTCAGAGTTTGGTTCTTAGTAAACTTGTCATTTGCTATCTTCATTTTTAAGGCTCTGTATGGTTGATTTCCAGAGATATTGGCATCTCAATATGGCTCCAGGGGTAAATTGCTAAATTTGCACACATTGTAAGTGGTCAGAAACCCAATGTGGCTCACTTGCATACAATGGAAACATCTTTTCTTTTAAAGAGGAATGTTTGAAGAACAAATAATGTTAAAACCAGAAATGTATCTTATTTTCTTCTATAAAAACAATTGCATAGATCATACCTGTCTGAGTAGCAAAAATAATCTTTTTCCTAAGTTTACGTGTCTGTATCTTAAGAAGTATTATAGATATCTCAATATACATTTAGATTCTGGTTTTTAGCAAACTTTTCTTTTGGTATCTTCATTTTTAAGGCCTTTTTTAGTTGAATGGCAGAGATATGAACATCCCAATGTGGCTCCAACTGCAAACCGTACCCATTTTCAATGGCTGAAAAACAAATGCTGGTCACAGCGTACAGTTGATACTTACTGTATTTACAGAAGCTGAAATGTCAATACTGTCACTTTTGATCACTTTAATGCATCCTTAATGAATAAAAGTATGAATTTTTTCGAATAAAATCTGACTCAACTTGTGTACAGTAGCGTAAGTGAATTAGTCAGACAGTCACACAAGGTAATGTGTGTTTGTGAGCGTTTGCGTTTATGTCTCATCCACCCCTGATGGTTTGTGTTCATTCAGAGATCAGAAGAGATGATGGTGAGATTGATTGAGCCGCTGAGAGATTGATTAGTCCTTTCGTGGGCTCCATCCGTAGAGGTGCAGCTTCTGTCCGGTTTAGAAAGGCCTCCGTCTGTGATTCTGATGAGCTCATCTGTTTGGGTTTGTTTCTTGTCGCAGATCCCTGAAGGCTTCAGCGACCCGTAGAGCTCAAACTGCACCATGCTGGCGTGTCTGCAGAGACAGAACCAACCGGCCCAACATCAACACCAACACCTCACGTGTGCCACGAAGATCCTGGACGCGCCGCTCAATCACAAGAGTAAGTCTGGCACAGCCTAGTAGATGTAGCTTAGCTTTTATTTGTTTGTTTTTAAGTTGTACATTTTATTTATTTTTTTTTAGATTTCTTTGTTTTACTTATTTAAAAATAAGCCCTGTCTTAGCCCCAGTTTACTTTATTTTTATGTACTTATTATTATTATTTTTTTTTTAATTAATAAATGTATTTGATTATTGTAAGGATTTTTTTTTTCTTTTTTTTTCAGATTTTCATTTTTATTTATATTAAATACCAATTATATATAAAAATAAGCCTGTCTTAACACATACCTACTGGTTTATTTATTTATTTATATTTTTTATTATTATTATTATTATTATTATTATTAGATTTTTTTTTATTTAAATATTAACACTTACTTAGTTTTTATTTGTTTCATTTTTCCCCCTTTTTTATTTTAATTTAAGTTGTAAATTTTATTTTTTAGATTTCTTTTTGTTTTACTTATTTAAAAACACCTATTTTAACACCTATTTACTTATTTTTATGTACAGATTTTTTTTTTTAATTTTATTTATAAATTTAATTCTTGTTTTTTTTTTCCAGATTTTTATTTTTATTAAATATATAATTTAAATATAAGAATAAACCTGTCTTAACACATACTTTTATTTCATTTTTTTAATATTTAATATTATTTGTACTTTATTTATAAATTTATTTAATTATTGTAAGTTGTTTTTTTTTTCATTTTTTATTTTTATTTATATATTAAATATTTCATATATATATATATATATATATATATATATATATATATATATATATATATATATATATATATATATATATATAAAGCTTGTCTTAACACATACTTACAGGTTTATTGTTTTATTTGTTTATTTATTTAGTTAGTTAGTTTTATTTTATATTGTTATTATTATTATTGTTGTTGTTGTTATTATCATTAGATTTTTTTTCTTTTATTTAAATCTTAACATTTATTTACTTATTGTTTATATTTGTTTCTTTTTTCCCCTTATTTTTATTTTAATTTTTAAGTTGTACATTTTATTTATTTTTTTAGATTTTCTTTTTGTTTTACTTATTTAAAAATAAGCCCTGGCTTAACACTTGCTTACTTATTTTTATGTACTTTATTTTTTATTTATTTTATTTTATTTATAAATGTATTTATTATTGTAAGTTTTTTTTATATTAAATATATCATTTATGTATAAAAATAAGCCAGTCTTAACACATATTTACTGGTTTAGTGTTGTATTAATTTATTTTTATTTTAAATTATTTTTGAGTTTTTTTTTTTTGTCTTTTTTTTTTAAATATATATTTGCATTTTTAAACATTTTTATATATTTTCTAACTGACTTATTTAAAAACGAGCCACCGACGCTCTTCGGCATGTTTTTCTCCCTGCTCCTGCGCTATGCCTTCTGCAACTCCGAAGACGGGATCTTCCTCCACACTAGGAGTGATGGGAACCTCTTCAACCTCGCCCGCCTCAGAGCAAAGACTAAGGTCCGCAAGGTACTCATAAGGGAGATGCTGTTTGCAGATGACGCTGCTCTTGCTGCACACACTGAGGGTGCCCTCCAGCGACTCATCACGTGCTTTGCAGATGCATGCACAGAGTTTGGCCTTGCCATCAGCCTCAAGAAAACCAACATACTGGCTCAAGATGTCAGCACCACTCCTACAATCACTATTGGCAACCACACCCTGGAGGTAGTGGAAAATTTCACCTACCTTGGCTCCACCATCTGCAGCAACCTATCCCTGGATACCGAGCTCAATATAAGGATAGGCAAAGCAGCAACCGCTATGGCTCGACTAGCAAAGAGGGTTTGGGACAATACTTTGCTGACACTCAAAACAAAATTGAAGGTGTACCAAGCATGCGTCCTGAGCACCCTCCTCTATGGCAGTGAGGCTTGGACTTTATATTCTCGCCAAGAGCAAAGACTGAATGCCTTTCATATGCGCTGCCTCAGACGACTTCTGAGCATTACCTGGCAGGATCATATTACAAACAGAGCCATTCTGTCTCAGGCAGCTATGCCAAGTATGTTCACCATCCTCACACAGAGGCGACTGCGCTGGCTTGGCCACCTGTGCAGGATGGATGACGGTCGCATTCCAAAGGACGTTCTGTATGGGGAGCTTGCCACAGGAACACGATCAACTGGACGGCCAATTCTGCGCTACAAGGACGCTTGCAAGCGTGACTTGAAAGCGTGCGGCATCTGCCCATCTGATTTGGAGGTAGTGTCATCGGACCGCAAAAATTGGCGGTCCACCGTCAAGATTGGTGTCCTTCTAGCCGAAGAAAAAAGAGAAATGCAGCGGGAGGAGAAGAGGACCCGTCGGCAACAAAGCGCTCAGCCTGCCCCCACTGACTCCACCACCGCTTACATCTGCAGCAAGTGCCAGCGGTGCTGTCGCTCCCGTATCGGACTCTACAGTCATAGCAGAGTCTGCAACCAAACCACAGACTGACCTGGGTGCAGATTCTAACCCATTGTCTCTCGAAGACAGAAGGATGCCAACAACAATTTGCATTTTTAAACATTTTTATATATTTTCTAACTGACTTATTTAAAAACGAGCCTTTTCTCAACACAATGATCATTATTTTTTCATCTGACAGTTTCAGATGTGCCATAGTTTTATGAAGAGAAAGTAAAAGAGCCAAAGAGGAAGAGCAAGAGTTGGGAAAGTAAGATGACGAAAGATAAAAGGAAAAAGGAAATAAACCTGAAAGAAAACCAAACTCATAAAAGGGCAGAAAGCGAGTGAGATTAAAGCGCTTTATTGGAGGTGGAAGAAAGAAGCACTGAGTAAATTGAATTTTCAGGGTAACCTTTGATTTTCATGGCTTAACCTCATTGAGCGGCTCGTAGATCTCCGTCCAGCAGATGGATTTTCATCCATTAGGAGAGTGGGAGAGGTGGATACGTTTTCATTTGGCTCTTCTTAAACTCTCTGGCCTACTTCCACGCGGCTCCTGCGGCCGTTTCTGCTGGAAACTCGCGGCCGCGTTCGTCTGTCAGCGTTCGGGCGTCAGATAAGACGTTCACCTTGAGAGTCACGCTTCCTATCGGCCGCGCAGATCTGCAGGAGCTCCACGCGGCCCTTATCAAACACGTCCATCGCGGCGTTTTAATTGAATCCGCGAGCGCATCGATCAGCCGTGATGCAGGTTCCTGTCGCTTCCGTCCGAGGACAGATCTCACGTGTGGAGATATTCATTTAGATATTTATTATTTTGCATTAACAGTCAGCAAATGTGTTCATTGCTCTTGCATGCATTTGTGTGCTTCAGCATCATCTCGTTCACCAGCGGGACTGTCGTGTGTTCGTGTGGACTCGGATCGGTGATTCCTCATACTCTTGGCCTGAAGTGCAGGAGTTTGTTGAGCGCAGCTGCTTTATCCCAAACGAAAGAGCAACGCTCCGCTGCGGCCGTAAATCTGAAGCATTTGCATTCAGAAAAGCTTTAGCCGGGAGCGGGGTAATTACGGCTCGCTGCTGCGAGGTCATGCTTTATTCGGGTTTGATGCGGGCGCTTTAAAGCCAGCAGAGGCCGGCCTTTTATATCTGGTTCTGCTTTATGTTCTGTATTAAAATGGACGTGAATCTCTTTTGTGAGCGGCCGGCGTGGATGCTTCAGGCATGAGTTTGGGAAATGCTCATGTTAGAAAAAATAAAGTAAAACATTTATTTATTTAAGCATTTAAGCTTTTATACCAGCATTTATGCATTTATTGTATGTTTTAACATTTCTTTATTTTTTATCTATTTGAGCATCTAAGCTTTTATTTGTGCATTTATTCATTTATTTTTTATTTGAACATTTATCTATTTATTTAAGTGTTTAAGCATTTATTGTATCCTTTAAACATTTTTAATTTAAGCATTTATTTTGTTTTTAAAAAAATATCTTTTATTTATTTTAAGCATTTGAGCATTAATGCATTTTTTTTATTTGAGCCTTTATTTATGCTTTTTTAAGCATTTGTTTTATGCTTTAACATTTAAATTTTTTATTTTTGTCTATTTAAGCATCTAAGCATTTATTTGTGCATTTGTGCATTTATTTTTGTATTTGAACATTCATGCATTTATTTAAGCGTTTAAGTATTGTATGGTTTAAACATATTTTTTAATTTCTATGTAAGTATTTAGTTTGTTTTTAATTTTTTTAATTTATTTTAAGCACCTAAGATTATTTTTGAGCATTTATGTGCTTTTTTTTATTTGAGCATTGATTTATGCATTCATTTATTTAAGCATTTGTTTTTTTGGTATATTTAAGCATCTGAGCTTTTATTTGTGCATTTTTTTTTTGTTTGTTTTATTTGAACATTTTTTTCATGCATTTAAGCATTTATTTGCTTATTTTTTTATTTTTATTTATTTTAAGCATCTAAGCTTTTATTGCAGCACTTAAGCATTTTTTTATTTGAGCATTTATTTATGCATTCATTTATTTAAGTGTTTTGTTTTATGCTTTAACTTTTTTTTGTTGTCTATTTAAGCATCTAAACTTTTATTTGTGCATTTATGTTTTTTTTTTAACATTTTGTTTATTTTTATTCATTTACTTGTGAATAAAACAGTTTATTCATTTACATGACTCGTTTGAGCTGTTCTATGAAAAGGTAAAAAAAGAGTCACTTACATTAAGAGTTTGAATCACTCTAATGACTCACTGAATCAGTCATGGTCGTTTTTTTTTTACTGATTTTCTTGTCAAACTCAAATGTTTGTAGATATGAATTCATATCCATTATCTTAACAGCAGGCGATGCTTCAGATGATCAAATGTAATGTAAATGTCTGCCAAAGACAAATGTAAATGCGAAATAGTAGAAAAAGTGTAGATGAGATGAAGGTTCACATCTGTATTGATTCTTCTCTGAGATTCATGTGGCTTTGTATTAATGTGTGTTAATATTAATAATGCCAGAGTCTGGACTGAGGTGATTAGGTTTGTCTCTGATTTTGTGTAGGTCTAGGAGCAGGTTTAATGGAAAACTTCAGCTAATGATGAATATATCTGTCATTATTCATGTATGCTGTGATTTTTCTGAAGAACCCAGAATCTTTATGTAGGTCTTTTCCTTATGAGAAGAGCTCATAGTGACCACGACCCATTCGTAGCTGAACTATTGCTTCTATAACAGTTCATAACAGTAACTACAATTATATAACATAACTATAACAGTAACCATGAATATAACTATATACCGATAACTCTAAATATAATCATAACTATAAATACAACTGTGTCTGTAACAAGAGCTATAACTGTGACAGTAGCTATAAATACAACCACAACTATAACTATAATGATAACTGTAATGTTAACTGTAACTACAATCGTAACCATACTGATAATTGTAAACATAACAATAACTACAAATGTAACAACTATAACAGTGACTAGGTAGCAATAACTATAAATAGAACCGTAACTATACTGGTAATTCTGAACAGAACTATAATTATAACCACAGCTGTAACTATAAATATAACATGGCTATAACGATAACTATAAATAGAATCATATCTCTAAAGATAACTGTAACTACAACCGTAACTATACTGATAACTAAAAATAGAGTCATAACTATACAGATAACTATAAATACAACCGTAACTGAGTATAAAATAACTATAATGAGAACTATGAAAGCAAACATAACTATATCGATGACTATAAATACAAACATAACTACGAATATAAAATAACTATACCGATAACTATAAATATGACCGTAGCTATGAATATATCCATAACTATACCGATAACCATAAAAACAAACATAACTATGAATATAAAATAACTATACCGATAACTATAAATATGACCGTAGCTATGAATATATCCATAACTATACCGATAACCATAAAAACAAACATAACTATGAATATAAAATAACTATACTGACAACAATAAATATAAGCAGAGCTATGCAGATAACTATAAATACAACATAGCTATTAATAAGCATTACTATACCGATAATTGTAAATACAAACATAACTATGAATATAAAATAACTATACCGATAACTATAAATACGACCGTAGCTATGAATATATCCATAACTATACCGATAACCATAAAAACAAACATAACTACGAATATAAAATAACTATACCGATAACTATAAATATGACCGTAGCTATGAATATATCCATAACTATACCGATAACCATAAAAACAAACATAACTATGAATATAAAATAACTATACTGACAACAATAAATATAAGCAGAGCTATGCAGATAACTATAAATACAACATAGCTATTAATAAGCATTACTATACCGATAATTGTAAATACAAACATAACTATGAATATAAAATAACTATACCGATAACTATAAATACGACCGTAGCTATGAATATATCCATAACTATACCGATAACCATAAAAACAAACATAACTATGAATATAAAATAACTATACTGACAACAATAAATATAAGCAGAGCTATGCAGATAACTATAAATACAACATAGCTATTAATAAGCATTACTATACCGATAATTGTAAATACAAACATAACTATGAATATAAAATAATTATACCGATAACTATAAATACGACCGTAGCTATGAATATATCCATAACTATACCGATAACCATAAAAACAAACATAACTACGAATATAAAATAACTATACCGATAACTATAAATATGACCGTAGCTATGAATATATCCATAACTATACCGATAATTGTAAATACAAACATAACTATGAATATAAAATAACTATACCGATAACTATAAATACGACCGTAGCTATGAATATATCCATAACTATACCGATAACCATAAAAACAAACATAACTACGAATATAAAATAACTATACCGATAACTATAAATACGACCGTAGCTATGAATATATCCATAACTATACCGATAACCATAAAAACAAACATAACTATGAACATAAAATAACTATACTGACAACAATGAATATGAGCAGAACTATGCAGATAACTATAAATTCAACACAGCTATTAATAAGCATTGCTATACCGATAATTGTAAATACAAACATAACTATGAATATAAAATAACTATGCCGATAACTTTAAATACAACCATAGCTATAAATATAACCATAACTAAACCAATAACTGCAAATACAAACTGAACTATGGATATAAAATTACTATACTGATAACTATAAATTCAACCATAGCTATTAATAAGCATAACTATACCGATAACTGTAAATGCAAACAGCTGTGAATATAAAATAACTATGCCGATAACTATAAATACAACCATAGCTATGAAATTAACCATAACTATACTGATTAACTATAAATGCTAACACAGCTATGAATATGAAATAACTATACCTAAACTATAAATATGACCATAGCTATGGATATATCCATAACGAACATACATAAATATGAATATAAAATAAGTATACCGATAACTAGGGCTACATGATAAATCGTATGTGATTGTCACGTGCATCTCGTTAGTAAAGCTGGTTCTGTGATTGGTAGTAAATCTCCATCACGTGCTTTCAGCTGGAGAGGCATTTAATACACAGAGCCACAGATCACTGATAAGCTACGCAGTGTCACGTTTATAACTGCAGATGAATCGCATTCGATCATGAACGTGATTTTGCGTAGCTTGTCACTGATAGAGATTTACTACTAATCACAGAACCAGCTTTACTGACGAGATGTGAATTGAATGCAAAGTATAAATTCAACCATAGCTATTGATAAGCATAACTATACCGATAACTGTAAATACAAACATAATTATAAGTATAAAATAACTATGCTGAAAACTGTAAATGTGACCATAGCTATACCTATAAGCATAACTATACAGATAACTAAATTCAACCATAGCTATAAATATAGCTATAACTATACCAATAACTGTAAATACAAACTTAAAAACTGTAAATACTAACTATAAATATATAATAACTATAAATAAACAATATAAACTATAGCTATAATTAAAACCATAACAATAACAGTACCGATAATTATAAATCTATCAGTAACTATAACAAAAACGATAACGGGTATATTTGTAGCAGTAGCCAAAAATACATTGTATGGGTCAGAATTATCGATTTTTCTTTTATGCCAAAAATCATTAGGATATTAAGTAAAGGTCATGTTCCATGAAGATATTTTGTAAATTTCCTACCGTAAATATATCAGAACTTAATTTTTGATTAGTAATATGCATTGTTAAGAACTTCATTTGGACAACTTTAAAGGTGATTTTTCTCAATATTTTAATTTTTTTTTTTTTTTGTTGTTGTTGTTTTTTGATTTTGCACCAGATTCCAGATTTTCAAATAATTTTATCTTGGCCAAATATTGTCATATTCTAACAAACCATACATCAATGGTAAGCTTATTTATTCAGCTTTTAGATGATGTATAAATCTCAATTTCAAAAAATGTCACTTATGTCTGGTTTTGTGGTCCAGGGTCACATGTTTGCATCATCAGAAACAAATAACATTTTATTTATTTTAAATCTGCAATGCAGTTTTTAATCTTCACAGAACTGTGACTCCCATCATCTGGCCACCATCAGACCTGTAGGGTCACTCGGGCTGAAGCGGATCTGTGAAGAGCCCATGAATGAGCTCCAGGATGAGTTGGAGTGTTGACATCCGTTGTGTGGATTCGGCACACGTCCGTGTGTTTGGATGCTGCTGCTCTGGTTGTTCTGGTCTGATGTGGGATGCTGTATGTAGGCTGGATGGATAGCGGTGTTGTTTTAGTGTTTTAGCTTGAAGGAAGGCTCGTGCAGTGAATGTCACCGAGTGTCAGCCGCGGGCGTTTGTTCCTCCGTTAATCACTGATTAACAGAAGCAGCTAGAAAAGGCTGAGATCTGGTCTCTGATCCAGCAGGACTGCGTTAACTGTGACCACGGGGAGCGGATTAGACCGCTTACAGCGACTGAAAGCGTTTACGAGGAGATGGAGAGCGTCCAGAGGTCACGCTGAAAGATCTCCACCATCTGCTCGTCTCGTTCCTCTCAGTTCTTCCCCGTTTTAGCAGCTCTCGTGAAGTAATGAACGAGTCCATCTGTCAAAACACCCCCCACGCTTCCCTTTCTCTGCAGCGGTTTGTTCTTCTGTCCTACTTTAAGAGTTCAGTCCGTATTTGATCATGTGTGCAGTTAATTAGCAGCGTGTTAATTGAGATTTCAGAGCCCCCCGCCCTCGTCCTCGTGTAATGGGAGTCGAGTTTGATCAGACGGACGGCGTCACTTTCTTAAGCTGAGGAACATGCGAACATCAGATGTACGCTTACATTGAGCTAATTGTGCTTCTTGATTGCTGTGTATTTATAGCTGGAAGGTTAGTGAGCACTAGGTGGATAATTACTGAAGGTCAAAATGCTAATTACCTCTGCACATAACCAACTAAAGCTTCATGGAAGGAATGTTTTGGTTCAACGATTAGCTTCTCACTTCCTGACTGTACATTTCTGTTCATTCAACCAAATGGTCTCTAAATCATGGTTTACTATTGCTGATCATCTAAAACTAAAGCCTGTTGGCCATTTACAAACTGATGTGCCACCCAACACTGTCAGGAAAAAATCTGCCAATCTTATACCTTATTTACCCATAAAACATGCGTATTAGTACCTTACACTCTTGACAATAAAGCTTCTTTATTGGCATTGATAGTTCCATTAAGAATTTTGAACATCCATAAAATATTTTAATTGCAAAAAAGGCTCTTTAGATGATCAAAATGCTTTTCACACCAAGAAAAATGGTTCTTTCTAAGAACTGCTGACTAAAAGGTTTGAGGAAACCAAAATGGCTCTTCTATGGCATGTGAAAACATCCTTTTGAAGCCTTTATTTTTAAAAGTGTATGATTCTTCAGAGAGCCCAAAACTCTTCATGTTGTTCTTCAAGAACCAATTTAGCCTAACTAAGGTTCTTGAGTTAATTTATTGTTCTTTGGAGAGCCTTTGTTGGTTCTTCAGATCAGTATATTGATTTCTGGGCTCAAAATTACTAGTACGCAAATGGTGTTTTCTGTTGGAATTAAATATTTTTGGTTCTTATTGTTAATCAGGAACAGTTTTTGTCTCGCTAAGGTTCAGCATATTGGTTTCTGGGTTTGGAAGCAGTAGTTCACAGAAAAATCTGCCAATCTTTTACCTTATTTATCCATAAAATGTGTATATTAGTACCTTACACTCTTGACAATAAAGCTTCTTTTTTGGCATTGATGGTTCCATGAAGAACTTTGAACATCCATAGAAATATTTTAATTGCACAAAAGGATCTTTAGATTATCAAAATGCTTTCACACCAAGAAAAATGCTTCTAAGAACTGCTGACTGAAAGGTTTGAGGAAACCAAAAATGGCTCTTCTATGGCATGTGAAAACACCATTTTGAAGCCTTTATTTTTAAAAGCATATGATTCTTCAGAGAGCCCAAAACTCATGCTTCTTCAAGAACAAATTTGGCCTAACTAAGGTTCTTGAGTTAATTTATTGTTCTTTGGAGAGCCTTTGTTGGTTCTTCAGATCAGTATATTGATTTCTGGGCTTGAATTGACCAGTAAATAAATGTTTTTTTTTTCTGTTGGAATTAAACGTTTTTGGTTCTTGTTGTTGATCAGGAACAGTTTTTGTCTCTCTAAGGTTCAGCATATTGGTTTCTGAGTTTAAAAGCAGCAGTTCACAGATGGTTTCTGAAGAGCTGAGGAATAAACCATTCTCTATAGAACCTCAAACGTTGTTTTTCAGTGATAGAAGAACCATTTTGGGTTCCTCAATGAAACTTTCAGTGGTCTGCTCTTAAAAGAACCATTTTTTAATGTAAAGAGCATTTGAGTAATGTTTGAATAACATGTTTTTCCCTATAAACAATCATTTGTGCATTGGAAATGTCCCATGGATGGTAAAAGTTCTTCATGGAACCTTGAATGACAATATTTTAGTACTAATATGCACCTGTTTGGGGTACGGCACTAGTGATAAGCTGTTGGACCCATAAAAGTACTTTTTTATTTGCACATTTTTCTAAGAGTGAACTTGCTGTTTTGATACTACGTTGACACAGGAAGGCATTAATGATTGGTTAGACTGACTGGTTCATAGTTTTTGATGATTGGCCATTTTCTCAAAATGCTCAAAGCGCTTTGAATGCACTCCCACTTTTGCCTTAAATTTCAAACACATTCCCTTCCACTGCGTTTTGATTTAATTGTTTTTTTTTTTCCCAAATTTCCCCCAGTCCATGCTTGTGTTTCTGGCGCTTCACTGCGTTCGGTGACCCCGGTGGGCTCAGCGGGCCTCTCCACCTCTGCTCTTCCCTTCATTTTAAACACTCAATTTATTTCCTTCATGAGATGGATCTTGTAGATTGAATCATTTTCACAGTTGGAGGCTCATTGTGGGCCCGAAATGAAATGAAGTCCCAGATCAATCCTGAACGGGAACAACGTGAGCTCAGCATCGCGTGACGGAGGAGACGCTCAAAAAATGGCTGCGGGGACTGTTTGTGTTTCTCGCGTAGAGATCCTTCAATCGTCTGCCGCCGAGCGATTTTGATTGACTGCGGCGTAATCGGCCTTAATTTCAGCACTTTGCTTTTCATGTCAGAAATTCCATAAAGGTGTCATTCCAGGCCGTATTTTCCGCCAGAAGATTCAGTGCTCCGAAATGGAGCAGTTTTTTTTTTTCCACCTTCCTTGTGTTGCGGGAAGCTAAACAGCCATGAAATTGCCTGAATAATGGCGGTTAAATCCAATCTCGGTTTGTCGGCGCCGCTTTCCCGTACGCTTCTGGCTGTAGGTCCCGTTTTCATTTGAAAGCCACTCAAAATTGCCCGCCAATGATATTGGCTTACATTTATTGTGGCGATAAGATAAAGACCTCACTGGCGTCACAGAGATCCATTCGAGCAAAGCCGTGTTTCCGATTCGCTGCTTGTATAGCATCGTTTCTAACGTTGCGTGTAGCTCCAGCCGTATCCGATCCCCTTTTGAGTGGATCGCACATCCAAACGCCTTGAAATGAATTCCACTCAAGCCACTGAAACAAAATTAGCTCTTTTCCCATCCCCCTCCTCATCTCTTTTTTTCCCCCGTTGATTTCCCAAGGTAATCCAATTTTGTCCTGAAGAAAGACCAAATTAATTTCATAATGCACTGATCAAACATTGCCCGAGGTGTCTCCCTGCACAAAATGAGTTTTTAGAGAGATGCAGATGTCTGAGGATGAACAGCCAGCCAAGGAAATAAGGAGACGGAGAGCGACGCAGACGCTCCAATATCTTCATTTTTATTGGACGATTTTTCTTGTGTGACGTCTGATCATTTTTAACTCATCCGGTATTCATCACTCTTCCATATTTATTGCGAAACACCTCCGGCACGAGGCGCTTCGTCGGACAGCGTGCGCTCAAATCGGAAACATCATTGTTTTTCTGGTGAGAGTTTACCGGATACTACTTGTAATCCATTGAGCGTGTTTGCTTGGTGAAATGCCAGCAAACACGAATTTGTGTGCGCTGAGAATCAGGGTGGAACCACCACAGACAAATCTCCTGCAGGAATTAGGAGCTGCTGAATTGTCCCCCCAATATTTCCGTTCTTTTATGCACTGCTCTGTTTGTTGTTAGGATGACAAAAAGCAAAGGCTTTAGAATGTCCCCACCAATATCCAATATGTCCCTAGCAATAACTTTGATCAAACAATTAAATGTATCCGGGGTAGCCGAAGTGTTTTAAAACACACATGCACAGTTCAACTTTGTTGTTTTGTGTTCATCTGCTTCTCCCATTTGCTCTTTTTACATTGACTATCACACTATATAGACTAATACAATCAGATGCAATCATTTCTCAAATATTTATTACAATATATACTGATAAATGTGAGATTGATTCAGTGGTGTGAGATGACTGGATGCTAACAACTGATTTCCTATTGAACTGTCAGCAACTGAACTGCAGCTCAAACTATTTCAAATACAGTGAATTAAGCTACAAACTCCATCATAATGCACAATGTTTACATCTAACATGTATTTTGAGCTGCAGCTCGTCATATTAATGGAGTGTTTCACTAGTTAGCAGTAAACCGGTTACCTCACCTCAATATGGAGTAGATTTGTGTTGGATGTTATCTTTGGAATGGAAATATTGATATTTTATTTGTAAACATCATTATTTTATTTATTTTTTTTTTTGCTTATTTCTGTTACTGTCTTGAAACTAGCAAGCTAAGCCAGTGGTGGTAATGACAGTGTCGTGTAAACATGACTGAAGACACGAAAAGAGTACAGACGAACCAAATCAACTGAATGAGTCATTTACGCTGGAACCACTCTGATTGATTTAAACTTGTGACTTTATTTTAATGAGAAAATAAAGATCATATATGATCATTTATTTCAAGCGATTTACTAGCAAAAACCAGATCAAAAGAGCAATTTTCAAATTTCAACATCGCTTGTAATGAAAGCCACGTATAGGCGAAGTGGAGCTTTTCGAAACTCAGAATCAGTTAAGCCATTGCGTTGCAAAATGATTCACTTTTCAGATCACACATCAAGAATCATTTGATTTAGATTGGGTCTTTAAAGCGCATATCGCAAATCATTTGATGTAGATTGGAGCGGTTTCGCGAATCATTTTGCGATTTGAATGATCCACGCTCCAAAGTCCTGATCTGAAATTATGGTTCACAAAACATTATTCAGATCAGAACTTCGACATGCATATCGTGAATCGTTTGATTTAGATTGGAACTTCGGTGTGCGGACGGCAAATCATTTGATTCAGATCAGTTGAGACAACCAGCGCGGATCGAGTCATTTGATTCAAGTCATTCAGGACTTCGGATTGTGAATCGCAAAGCTTTTGATTCAGATCAATTGGGACTTTGGAGCACGGATCATGAGTCATTTGATTCAGATCAATCAGGACTTCAGAGCATGAATCGCAAATCATTTGATTCAGATCGATTGCGATTGCGTCTGAGTGCGGATTGAGTCATTTGATTCAGATCAGGACTTCAGCACAAGTATCACAAATGTTTTATTTTCTAAATTTTTATTAAAGAATAAAAAACATCAAACTATCAAGGCAGTACAGTTATAAAAAACAAAAGAAAGAAAGAAAAAAATACACAAATACAAATCCATTATACAAATACAAAATAAACCATATTATGTTTTATTAAAGTAAAAGTGTAGTAACCAATTTTTTTTGTATAACCAGTTTTACTACAAATACCATGGTTAAACTATGGTTAGTGTAGCAAACCATGGTTAATTTGTGGTTACCATGCACTTAAAAAAAGAAAAAAAAAGAAAAAAAAAAAATTTTAAGTTTAGTCAGCATGAAATGTTAAGTTGTACTACACGAAAATGTAGATATTTGAGTTGTGTAATCTTAAAATTTTAAGGCAGCCCAAACACTTACTTTTTTTAAGTTGCTTTTTTTACAGTGTAGTTTAGCTGTTTTTTTTTTCACCTTATAAAGACACAGGATGAATATAGAACTATAGTTTCCATCAAGTATATAGAAGTTGGTAGAGATGCTATTATAACATGTTCCTACCAATATCCAGACACTACTAAATTGCCCCTAGCAGTAATTTTGATCAAACTATTAAATGTCTGTTGTCTGCTGCTTAGTCACCACCAAAGTCAAAATCAAACCTACACTCTTGACAAAAAAGTTTAAAAGTTAGATTTTTATGCTTCACTTTATCCATCAAATTTCAGCGCCACCAATGTGGACGCCTTGCTGACAATAATTATTCATGCCATTTTCTCCTTGTCCACAGGTGAGCCGATTTCCACGTGCTCCCCTCGCTACCCGTCCGCGGCCGAACTGGACGCTTACGCACAAAGGACGGCCGAAAGCCCTCTTTCAATCAAGATCTTCCCCACGAACATCAGGGTCCCGCAGCACAAGCAAATCAGCAGGACCGTCAATGGCCTGGACACCAGCGGCCAGCGCTTCGGTGCTTACTCGCACCCCTACGCCGGCGCCTACCAAGGCTTGCTGGCGATCGTCAAGACTTCCTCCACGGCCAAAGGCGTGTTGAAGAGCGCCGATGGAAAACGGACCAAGCTATCGCCAGTCCAAATGGCAGTGGCTCCGTACGCGCCGCCTAGCAGCAGCAGACACCGGCAGAAGCCGTATGGCGTTGTGTCCCACGCCGTCGTGCATCACATGAGCCGTCCGTCCAACATCCAATCCAGTCCTTCGTTCTTGGCCGCGTCGTGCGCCGACTCAAATTTCGCCCAGAGCGCTCTGGCGTATTCCGGAGCCGTTTTGCCTACTCAAAGCGCCGACGTGGCCGGTTCGGATTATTGGGCGCAGCGGCACTATCCGCACGTGTACGCCGCCGGCAGTGGCAGCGGGAGCGGAGCCGTCGTCAGCCGCTCACCTGACGTCTCCTACAGGTCCCACCCTCCCAGTCTAACCATTCTAGACAAGGTCGCGTCATCCCCTGCGATGCACGGCGACTTCTCGGTCGGCCAGTTTTTCGCTCCCGCTTGGAATAGCGTGCTTGCCACGCCGGATAGCGACTGTTACAACCCTCAGGAGCTGGCCCCGCGCCTCCATCTGCACTCCCGACAGCCTCCGCCGTACCTGTGCTGCGGGCCGCCCGGGAAGAGCCTGTGCCAGGCGTCGGTCCTCAGCAGCAGCCTGCAGTCTCTGGAGTGCCTCATCAGCGAGATACACCCGCCCTGCATCAAGGAGCGCATGCTGGGACGAGGATACGACCCGCACCTTCAGCCCGCACAACTTCAGCTGCCTGTGTTGAGATAGGACACTTACAACGGCTGAGCTGAAGGTGCTGGTAAGTAGGGTCGTGTGGGTCACCGGTTTAAGGGTTACTGACCGGAGAGGTCACGTGTTGCTGGATTTACGGGACACTGGATCCGCTCAATCATTAATGGGTACTGTGTTCATCAAGCTAGCATTAGTTTGAGATCTAGAGCTTTTCTAAGGCCTCTTTCACACATCCTGCATCTGGAAGAGTTTTTCATGTTATATGCTTCTCTTCTGCTCACCAAGGCTGCATTTATTTGATCAAAAATACGGTAAAAATGTGAAATATTTTTATGTTTTAAAACAGATGTTTTCTACATGAATATGTGTTAAAATGTCATTTATTTCTGTGATTCAGTGCTGAATTTTCAGCATGATTACTCCAGTCTTCAGTGTCACATGATCCTTCAGAAATCATTCTAATATGCTGATTTGCTGCTCAAAAAAACATTTCTGATTGTTATCAGTTGAAAACATTGTGCTGCCTAATATTTTTGTGGAAACCATCATACATTTTAATTTTTAAGTGTTCACAGATGAATAGAAAGTTCAAAAGAACAGCAATTATTTCAAATGGAAATCTTTTAGAACATTATAAATGTCTTTACTGTCTCTTTTGATCAATTTAATGTGTCCTTGATGAATATAAATAGTATAGAAAGCAAAAAGTGCATGTCATGCATTGATGAGGTTTTCATTAGTCTGCGGAATATAATCAAAACATTTGATTTTGATTATAAAACAGCCCAATGTCACACAATTAGTCGTTCAGATTGACATATTGCTCTTTCATTTCAAATGGAAATCTTTTGTAACATTATACTGTCAGTTTTGATCAATTTAATGCATCCATGATGAATAAAAGTGTTTCTCATTGAAAAAACATAAGTTCCTATTCTGTTCAAAATCCAAACCCCAAAATGAAGCTTTAATCAGCTTCAATCATCTACATTCAGTCTGACTGAATAGAAAGTGTCACTTTGTGACACTTTATCAAACAAGGCTTTTGTTGCCTTTCTTTAAAGGCTGCATTGCAAAGAAGTTATAATAAATACATTTCAAGTGCATTTTCACTGTATTTTGCAAATATTCTCATTCTTTCCTGCTGATATCAGTCACTGTTCACTGTGAAAACAGCCTCAGTAAGCAGAAATGTGACCCTGGACCACAAAACCAGTCATCAGGATCAATTTTTTTGAAATTGAGATTTATACATCATCTGAAAGCTGAATAAATAAGCTTTCCATTGAAGTAAGGTTTGTTACGAGATACAACTATTTGGTAATCTGGAATCTGGAAGTTCTTAGCAATGCATATTACTAATAAAAAACTAAGTTTTAATACATTTATGGTAGGAAATTTACAAAGTATCTTCATGGAACATGATCTTTACTTAATATCCCAATGATTTTTGGCATAAAAGATCATTTTGACCCATGCAATGTATTGTTGGCTAGTGATACTCACGACTGGTTTTGTTGTGCTCCAGGGTCACGAATGAGCATGAATGGCTCACACGTGATGTGTGAAACAGGCCTGGATCTCTCTTCTGAAATGCAGGTGATTTTGAAGCGCGGCTTCGCACCGATGACACGCGTCCTGAAAGCTGCTGGAGCGTCACTTTATCGAGTTCGCAGATGCTGTCGAACGACTCAAACGATCAGAATTTTCCTTCTCAGACTAGCTGCCAAAAACACGACAGGAAGCGACACGCTTGTGTTTTTCCCCGTGCTGTTTACTCCGATCACTGCAACACATTCACTAACTATAAAAGCCTCTGAAATGACACTAAATCATAGCGGTTATGATTTCTCTCGTTGTAAATCATTGACGGTGTTTCTGGCATGAGTCGCTTGTAGGAGCAGTTACTTTAAATGGAAATAAATGCATATTTTTACTCTTATGTTTGTTGCTGCCAGTAGGATGACATTCATATTAATATGATTCTATATCATTTGTTTTTAAACTGAAGTGTTTTGTGTTTGTTATTCAAATCCTCACAATCAGAATGTGATTCCTGACAGAGTTTGTTTTGATCTGCTGATCCTCTGTGAAGCTGTGACGATGGTTTTGGGATCATGGGTTCGAGGTCACGACCTCTTCATCAATACCTGTTATTAATTACAACTTGAACCCATTAGTATCGTATATATTTTATTCCTTCTCTTTTATTTATTGATATTTGAATCAGGTGTCTGCGATCTGTCACGTTCATGTGTTTTATTTTGGAAGTGTGTGTGTAACGGCACACTACGGGCTCGACGTTTAAAAGTGCAATTATACTGTTGGCAAACGAGCTTCAGTGATGATTTACTGTGTGTGACTGTCTGAAATCTACTTCACCAATAAGATTGTCAAATAAATATAATTTAGGAATGTTTTCTATTCCTGCTGGTCTGTTTGTCATTATTTGTAGTCTAGGATGTGATGTGATGTGTGGATCAAACAGAAAAATGGCTGAAAAAGTCTAGCAAAACGTTTTTTATTTACAGATTTTTTTTTTTTATTTTTTTTTATTGCTAGACTTTTTCAGCGTGCATTGGATTCAGTGTGCGGTTAGCCATTTTTCTGTTTGATCCCAAGTATTCTTTTGGCTCTATATATGCAATGACAGCACAAGGATTTCCTTCTTATTTGGGGTGCTACAGTTTTTACATGCACATTTTAAAATGAAGCCTTTTAAACGCTGTCAGAGGTCAGATGCATAAAAAAAAAAAAAAAAAAAAAAAAAGCTGTGTACACTATTGTAAAATGTGAAGATTTTAGATTTTAATTTAAAATGCAGGGGGTTAAATGAAGATTAAAATATAAATTGTCTTTTAAAAAGGTTTAATTTTATTTATGCAAAATATAATTTATTCCTTTTGATTTTGGAGTGACAGTTTCTTTGAAAATATTTTTTTTTCTTGCTATTGATTTTAGGTCAACTTCTTTATGCAAAATATAATTTCTGTCTTTATTTTAGGGTATTTTTTTTTTTTTTTTTGGTGAACTTTTCTTGATTCAAAATATAGTTATTTATTTTTTCTATTTCCTTTTAATCTTTGGGTGAAATTTTTTTGATGCATGTTTTTACCCTTTTGATTTTGGTGTGAAATTTTTTTTAAACCAAAATATAATTTATATCTTGTCTTTTTTTGATGGAAAAAAATCCTTTTGATTTTGGGGTTACATTTTCTAAATGCTAGTATAATTTTATACGTTTTGATGCAAATATGTTGTTTATTCTTGTCTCTTTTATTTATTTTTTTATTTTTAAATAAATGTGTCTGTTCTTGACAGTCAAGTCTGTTTAATCACTCGTATAGCTGTTCATTTAAAATTATTTTTTTAATCTAAAATGCTCAAGGTTTAAATGTGCTGCAATGACAATGAAAATGTTAACTGTCTTAAAAAATAGCCTTAATTTTATTGATGCAAAATAGTGAAATTTTGAAGTGAAACTTTCTTCAAAAAAAAAAAAAATTTTTTGCTTTTGATTTTAGGTTGAAATTTCTTTATGCAAAATATAATTTCTGTTTTATTTTAGTATGACGCGTGTTTCTACCTATTAATTTTAGGATGCAATTTTCTAGATATTTTCTCGATTTTTCTCGATGCAAAATACTTAATTTTTTTTCTTTAAACATTTTCTTTTGCTTCTGTTATGAAATATTCTTGATGCATAATATAGTTATTTATTTTTTCAATTTCCTTTTAATTTTTGGGTGAAATTTTCTTGATGCATTTTCCCCCCCTTTTGATCTTGGCTTGACATTTGCAAAATATAATTATCTTATTCTTTATTCTCTTCTGTAATTACCTCTTCTCTTTTTTTTTTTTTTTTTTTTTGGTGAGAAATATTTTTTATTTTGATTTTAGGGTGACATTTTCTTGATGCAAAAAAAAAATCTATTTCTTATTTATTTATTTATTTATTTTATTTTTTTGAATGTGTCTGTTATTGACAGTCGTGATCTGTTTCATCACTCATATAGCTGTTCATTGTTGTTTTGACTGTGTTTGTATGTCAAATGTTAGTGCAGGCGTCCCACAGTCCCTCACCAGGGTGCGAGCATGACCCGTAGGCTGCTGTCCTCTGAGGGCGGTGAGGTCAGGTGTCTTTATCGACCCCGGGGCCCGCAGCTAATCAGCTTTGAGTGTGACCTGAGCTCACACGCGTCTCCTCATCCTCCTTTATTGGCTCTGCAAGGGCAAAGAGAGCAAACGCACACAGAATCCAGACCCGCAGCAGTAATGCCGTACAGAAACATCTTTACAGATTCATTCGTTTACCTTAACTGCTGTAATTATGATCAGGGTTTTCACCACAGGTCCTGTATTTGCGCCGCTGTTTTTATCTGAAATGTGTGGTGTGAGGCTGATGCTGTTTTTAATATACTGTCGCACACAAGTCCATCAAACACCGCAATAACACGCGGCTCCGGCCGACACACAGTCATATATATGGAAATAGGAATCTGAGGCTTTTCTCCGCTTTCCGCACTGCAGAGCCGGATTTGCTTATGAAATGTTTGCAGGTGTGTTGTTTTACTTTAATAAAGCGTGTGGAACAAACTGTCCAGTGCAACACAACCACACTTCAGCTTTTGTTTCATGCAAAAAAAAATTGACGGTTTACGGTTTTATATATACACTACCGCTCAAAAGTTTGGGATCAGTAAGATTTGTAATATTTTTATGCTCATCAAGGCTGCATTTATTTGATCAAAAATGTGGGAAAAAAAACAGTAATATTGCAAAATGTTATTACAATCTAAAATAATGGTTTTTATTTTAATATACTTTTAAATCTAATTTATTCCTGTGATGCAAAGCTGCTACTCCAGTCTTAAGTGTCACATGATCCTTCAGAAATCATTCCAATATGCTGATTTATTATTAGAATTATCAATGTTGGAAACAGTTGTCAAATATTTTTTTGAAACCTGTGATACTTTTTTTTTTTTTTTTCCAGGATTCTTTGATTTAATAAAAGGTTCAAAGAACAGCATTTATTTAAAATAGAAAGGTTTTCTAGCAATATACACTACTGTATAAAAGTTTGGGGTCAGTACATTTTTATTCTTTATTTTTTTGAAAGAAATTAATACTTTTATTCACCAAGGATGTGTTAAATTAAGGAAAAGTGATAGCATAAATTTACACTGTTAGAAACGATTGATATTTTGAATAAATGCTGATCTTTTAAACTTGTTATTCATCAAAGAATCCTGAAAAAAAGAATCACAGGTTCCAAAAAAATATTTGTCAGCACAACTGTTTCCAACATTGATGATTCTAATTATAAATCAGCATATTAGAATGATTTCTGAAGGATCATGTGACGCTGAAGACTGAAGTAATGATGCTGAAAATTCAGGTTTGCATCACAGGAATAAATTACATTTAAAAGTATATTAAAATAAAAACCATTATTTTAGATTGTAATAACATTTTGCAATATTACTGTTTTTTTTCTGTATTTTTGAACAAATAAATGCAGCCTTGACGAGCATAAGAGACTTCTTTAAGAAACGTTACAAGTCTTACTGATCCCAAACTTTTGAGCAGCAGTGTGTATATATATCTAACAATTATTTTTATTTTATATTTTCAACCCAAATGAGAAATGTTGCTTATATCTAACCGGAATACATTATGAAAGAAACCATACATAAAGTCTAGGATATCAAGAAGTGAACCAAAAAAAAAAAGTCTTCTGGAAGGCACAATAATTAAGATGAAAACCTGTGGCCTTATTAAAAAAGATTAGTTCAGCTTTAGCTCTAGTCTTGTGGTTTGTGTGATTATCTGTCTGTCTGTCTGTTTGAAATGTCAAGGCATTTTATACTTTGCAGAACTTTCAAACGAGGCTTCATCATATAAACTTTGTCCTGACAAACTGTGCTTTTCTAGTAAAGTTATTTCAGTGCATTCTAATTCTGTTTCCTCACAAATTTCCGCTTGTTTGCTGCTTCACTTTATATTAAGGAACACGAGTACATTTTAAAGTCGTTCTCAGATCAGTTGTGAATGAAGCGTCTGTCAGCGAGATGAATCTTTGCGCATGCGCGCCCTCTGCCGGTTCTGAGGCGCATCACTACATTCAGTAAAATATTCATATTAATCTTGCACTGAGAAATTGCATCCTAACAGTGAACCTCTGTCGTTAAATATCTTTAAATAATAAATAAAATATATCAGTGTCTAACATTTAATTAATTACATTTTCTATTACATTTTCCTAGTAAATTGTGTGAACAATTAACATTTGTTAATTTTAATAAACTGTAAATGTCCTTCTATATTGGAAGCGTTTGTCAAAGTTGAATTTCTTTGAGCTCATGCTATCCAGCTGATGTCATTTATGTAAATGTCCAATTAATCATCATGTGAGCTGAATAAAGTTCTGACAGAAGTTCAGATATAGCCAGCAGGTGGCGCTCTCACACCATTAATCCAGCTCAAAACGACTTTTCTTTCTTTAATTAGACGCATCATGAAATACTTTTCTGAGCGTAAATATCTCATCTTTAAAACGTTTATATCATTCCGTTTATTAAAGGAAAGAAAATGTCAAATGATTACGTAAGTATAAAGAAACTAGTTTTTATTCATGGCATCTTTTAGCATTTTGAAGTCCATTTTCAAGTCATCTGCGTCTCAAGGGGGCGGGGATATTAAAAATATTAATTTGCAGCGCAAATCTGTAGCCAATAAAAAGCGGAATATGCTAATGAGCTCTTGACAGCTGTGAAACTGGAATCCAGCCGCAGTTTGCGAGGAGCGGAGCCGTTAACTCTCCCAAACTGACAGGATTTTATCATGGAGACCACGGTTACTTCATTAAAAACGGCTGTGGGTATAGTTTAACGTGAAGTGTGCGGTTTCCCCCCTCTGTGGATGTGTTTGCGGTGCAGGAGTCGTTAATAATGTACCGTTTGTTCTCGCTGGCGGCGGCGGAGCGCAGCAGGCAGAAGCAGCGGCTCGAGCTCAGTCTGGCGGGAATCTGTGAGCTCGAGCTGCTCAAGCGGCGGCATGAGGCTCTGATCGCCAGCGCGCTCGCGCTACACGCGCCCGAACCCGAGCCGGAGAGAGCCGAGCGGCCGAGCGACGACACGAACCCGCGGTGCCCGCCGGTAAGACTTTTTCACGTTCTTTGTTGGTTATATACAAGAAGAAAACTTTAAAGACGCCTAAACTACCTGGTGAATGAAGTTTAATTAAATCAGTGTCTTAGGGAAGTGTGTTACCAAGTGAATTTCTTCACAGGATAACACACCCAAACAGAGATGCAGCAGTCTCAAATTGTTTGATAGTTTTTGTTTCTGGAGTTTTGTGCAATTCTCCAACAACAGTTGTAAAATAATAGTACATTTTACTGTTCTCTTCGTATTTCTGAGTAAAACGGAACGGTTCTCAAGTTGTTTCGTTTACAACTTTTAAAAAATATATATTTTTTTGCAGTGTAACTTTAATATTCCTCAGAGAATTCATTTGAATTTTAAAATTTGCAGTATATCGTGTGCAGAATGTAAGAATCTTGTCTGGAAATAATTTTCACATTTAGAAATGGCTCAATTTTACAGTTATCAAAAACTCAAGTGACACATTGAATTCAACATAAATTTTGAAGTAGAAGGACTGAAACATGATTCAAATTTTGTTTGCAACTTTGAAAAATCTTTTTTTTTTTTACACTGTAACTTTTATATTACTCTGATAAACATGTTAATTTGTTATCGTTTGTAGTCTATTTTGTGCAGAATGTAAGAATATACTTAATTTTGTGTAGGAATGATTTTCACAAAAAATTGCAGGGAAATTTCTCAATACATTATAATAAATTCTCAATAAATTTAAGTAGACACTTTTGTATTGTAAAACATACTCCAGTAATCTGTTTTGATTACAACTTAAAAAAAATTACAGTGTAACTTTAATATTTCTTAGAGAAATGTTCATTTTTTTAAAAATTGTAGTGTATTATGGGCGGAATATAAGAATACACTGAAAAAACAGGGTATTTAAACAGTTTACAGTGTAAATTCCATATTCCTCTGAGAAATGTTCATTTTTTAAAAAAAACATTTGTAGTATATTGTAGTATACAGAACATAATCACTGGAAAAAATTGCGTAGAAACAATTTTCCATCAGAAATGGCTAAATTTCACGGTTAATAACAAAAACTCAAGTGACACGTTGAATTTAACATGTAAAATAGACTGAAAAAAGACTGAAATAGCATTATTAGTAAACCAATTCAATAATCTTTGTAACTTTGATTTCTTTTTTTTACACTGTAACTTTTCTATTCCTCTGAGAAACATTTTAATTTGTCATAATTTGTAGTCTATTTTGTGCAGAATGTAGGAATATACTAAAAATATTGGTGCAGAAATCATTTTCACTAAGAAATTAATGGAAAATTCCTCAAAAAATTACAAAAAAACTTACAAGAAACACATGGAATTAAACGTGAAATTTTGAAGTTGAAAAACTATTTTACTGTAAAACACACTCCAATAATCTGTTTAATTTACAACTTCAAAATAATAATAATAATAACAACAATAATTTACAGTGTAACTTTAATATTTCTCAGAGAAACATGTTCATTTTTAAAAAATTGTAGTGCATTATGGGCAGAATATAAGAATACACTGGGGAAAAAAAACAGTTTCACTCAGAAATTGCTAAATGTGACAGTTGTTAACAAAAACACAAGCTGAATTAAACGTGAAATTTTGAAGTAGAAAGACTTAGTAAAACATAATTCAATAATCTTTGTTTACGACTTTGAAAAATCTTTTTTTTACACTGTAACTTTTATATTACTCCGAGTAACATGTTCATTTGTTATCGTTTGTAGAAATAATTTTCACCTAGAAATTGTTGGAAAATTTCTCAAAAAATTACAAAAAAAACCCCCCACAAGAAACGCACAGAATTAAACATAATTTTGTTGAAAAACTGCATTTTATTGTAAAACATACTCCAGTAATCCGTTTAATTTACAACTTCAAAAAATAATTTACAGTATAACTTTAATATTCCTCAGAGAAACATATTCAGTTTTTAAAAATTTGCAGTACATTGCGTGCAGAATGTAAGAATACACTGGAAAATGGTCTAGAAATAATTTTGACATCTAGAAATTGCTACATTTTACAGTTAATAACACTGAATTAAACAATTTTTTGAAGTAGAAAGACTGAAATAGCATTTTTAATAAAACATAATCCAATAATCTTTTACAACTTTGAAAAAAATCTTTTTTTTAAAATGTGAAATTTTAAAGTAGAAATTGTATTTTATTGTAAAACATACTCCAGTAATCTGTTTTATTTACAACTTCAAAACACTACACTTTTTTTTTTTTTACAGTGTAACTTTAATATTCCTCTGTGGAACATTTGTTAAACTTTGTATTATATTATGAGAAGAATGTAAGAAAACTTTGATATTCCTCAGAGAAACATGTTCATTTGTCATCAGTGATTTATTGGCCCACAGAAGACTAACATGGTTGGGAAGTTAAAAAGTTTGGTTTCAGAGATTTATTACACCGAAGAAAGTGTTTTATTGAATCTCTCACAGGACTTGGCTTTCAGAAAAGAGTTTATGTGTGTTTCCTCTATCAAAACAAACAGGACATTAATAATAAACCGTCATCACTATAGATTAGACTCGAGCAGCAGGTCTCTGTATTCAGTATGGAAACCAGAAAGACCCTCTAAACCAGTTTACAGCAGTTCTGGACCAATGCAATGAACTGAAATGACCTAAATGTGCTGGATTATTGTGCATCATACTGGCCTTGCGCTTGTGTTGTTTTGCTTTGCTGTAGGGCGGATGTATTGGGCTTTAGTTTGAGACCTGAATGACCTGATGGTGTTTGATGAGGGTCTGGATCTGAAGAACCTCATCTGTTCTAAACAAGGGTCTGGACACACACACGTGTGTTTATTCCTGGCTCCAGCGCTGACAGCAATCTGACACAAGACAACAGCCGGAAACACTTCACACACTGCCCTCGTTTCATCCGTGTGTGTGACGGCTGTTTGCCTTGTGTAAACACAAGTGTGTGTGTGTGTGTGTGTGTGTTGCTGTAGTGCTGGTGGTCTCTCAGCGGTCGCTCTGATTGGCCAGTGCCGCTGTAATTAACGTCCTCGTCTTTCTCCTCCTGCTGCTTCAGTGAAATACTAATTGCAGCGTTCAAAGCAGTGAATAATTGATGAGAAGAAAAGGTTAAATTGCAGTGGAGCTCTGCTGAGCTGCTTCTCCTATTGTGAATCCAGAACATTTAAGAGTCTTTCCACCTGCTCAGTGTGCACTCTTAAAAATAAAGGCTTCAAAAGGGTGTTTTCATAGTGATGCCATAGAAGAACCATATCTGCTTCCCCAAAGAAGCTCTCAGTGATCAGTTCTTAACGCTCTTCTGGTGCATCAAGAATGACCAAACTTTTTTATTTCAAAGAAATGAATGTACTATATTTTAGTTTGATTTTTTTATGTAATATTTTGGATTCGCATTATGGTATTAAATTATATTTATAGCGGTAGTTATAATCCATGTACTACCTGTTAAGCACTTATTGAGCATAGACCTGAAAATAAAATTTCTGATGTAAACTGTTGTAAATCCTGCACAAACTTAATTTCTGGCAATATTATCAACTTAATTCAGATTCAGACACAATCTGAAGAGAACTGAACTGAGAATCTGAGTCTTTAACTTTAAAACTGACTGTTGTCCTCCTGCATTATCGACAAACTATTTTCCTGTTTAATACTGTAAAGCTGCTTTGACACGATCTGTATTGTAAAAAGTGCTATATAAATAAAGGTGACCCTAGTAAAAAGACTTACTGATATAAAATTTGTAATTAAATTGTAAACTTTATTTGGAGTTAAACTGTAAACTTTATTTGGAGTACTGCTTGTGCACAATGCAAAAAAGGATTGTATGATCTTTAAATAACATCGCTCTTTAAATGCAAAATATTTAGTATACTTGCAATAGTTAAACTTTAGCAGAATCAAATATACCTAAGTATGCCTTCAGTTGGACTTCAGCACTACTTCCGCACAATTAAAGTGCATTAAGTACAAAATTAGTTGTTCCAATTTGCAGACTTTAAATTGACCAGTTTAGTACACTAAAAGTACAAATGCAGGGTATTTTTATTTGCTACATAATATGTAAATGTATTTGTAATATACTTTTTATTTTAAATACATTTTAGTATTTATTTTTTAAAAATCTAAATCGCTTGTTGATAAAATAATTAATACGAATATCTTAATGATATAAAGGATACGTAAATATTTAAAATACGTAGCGATTTGTACGTTTTAAAGGTTGAAATACGTCTAAACTGTATGTTTTGGCATCAATAAAAAAAAACATACAAAAATCTACGTTTTGTGCCTCTAAACGTTACGTATAAATACCTGCGTATAAACAATGAGACCAGGCATGTTTTTAAAGAAGACAATTGGCAGGTTATTGCTGAAAAAGGGAAACTGCAATAAATGAAGGAATAGAAGTTTATTATTGTGAAAAAAAGCACAAAAATAATAAATTCTATGTGAAAGAGATATTTCCCAGAACATGTTTTACTCTAAAACTGTGAGAAAACCAAAGCCATGAATCTAAACAAGTTGTGCTCCAAATTTGAAGTTGGTGTCTCAAAAAATGAGCTTTCTGTCAGATTTTGATTGGGTGCAGTACCAAACGTTTCCACTAGATGAAATTCGTTTCCCATTCGTTTCCCCAGTCATTTACATCACAAACAGTACGTGTGACTTTTTTTTCAGGACCATTTCACCTTTTCAAATCACATCCATAACATTGGATGTGTTTTTTTTTTTTTAACAAAAAAAAAATAAAAAAAAAAGTATAACAATGTTTTTCGGTCAAAAATAACAAAGTAGCACCAGAGGGTAAAAAAAAAATAAATAAATTTGAATTTAAAAAAAAAAAATTTAGATAGAATCTTTAGAATTTTAAAATGTTCTTCATACTAAGTAAAAGTGGTTCTTTCCAGTAAAGGTCTTCGTAGTGTAAAAAGTGTTCTTAACACTATAAAAGTGGTTCTTTTAACAACTGATCACGGAAAGGTTCTTTGAAGAACCAAAAATGGTTATTCTATGGCATCGCTGTGAAAACACCCTTTTGAAAGCCTTTTTTTTTATACTTCATGGATGTTAAAGGTTCTTCATGGAGCCGTCGATGCCAGTAGACACACTCCAGAACATCTGAACAGCGGAAGAACATCAGTCTTGGCCAGATGTGATTCATGGGGTGTGTCTCGATCCGCAGTAAGTGCACTGCTCAGGGAATCACTGATGGATCTGCTCCATTGTCAGAATCGTTCCAGCGCACTGATTCATTCACTCCAGAGAAACTCCCAGAATGCAAAATAGAAACGGCTGTTCGCTTACTTTAGTTCTCTCGCTTTCTGAGTCTGGATAGCCGTGACACAGACTTTTCTCTTATAATGTCGTGAAAAGTCACTAGTTGTCATTCAGAGTGTTGAGTATAGATAAAATAGTAAGTTTCATTTGATAACATTAGTTAAAGGAGTAGTTCACTTCCAAAACAAAGATTTACAGATAATGTACTCACCCCCTTGTCATCCAAGATGTTCATGTCTTTCTTTCTTCAGTCGTAAAGAAATTATGTTTCTTGTGGAAAACATTTCAGGATTTCTCTCCATATAATGAACTTCAATGGTGTCCGTGAGTTTGAGCTTTCAAAATGTAGTTTAAATGCGGCTTCAAAGGGCTCTAAATGATCCCAGCTGAGGAAGAAGAGTTTTATCTAGCGAAACGACTGGTTATTTTCTAAAAAAATGTACGATTTATATCAGGGTTTCCGCAGGTCTTAAAGTCTTAAAAGTCTTAAATTGGTTTCCCGTGAATTAAGGCCTCAAAAAGGTCTTAAATCAGAGCAGCAAGTCTTAAATTTGTATGATCATGGCATTAATTTTTGTGAGGGATTGTTTCCTCATGTTTCTGTGCTACATTTTTTAGGTTGCTCAATATTCATTAAACAATACGCGGTAGATGGCGGTTTGTGCTGCCTCATCTGTCAGTCACCCGAAGAAGAACTTGTTGTTTTTTTTATATAGTAATAAAAATCATTTAGTCAGTTAGAGAAAAGACAATACAATTAAAACTGAACGCGGCTGCTCAATGCAGTGAGCCGAACGACAGTCGCATCACAGATCAGATTTCATTTATTCACCTGAACAGCGTGAGTGGAGCTGACGGACAAGAAGAGAGAGGTGAGAAAGACAAGACTATGACGGAAGAGTTTCAAAACGAAATGCAGAAGCGCCTGTTTTAAAAATATTTGGGAAAAAGTATTTTGATATTTTGAAAAGCCTGTTGACCTCTGCCTTTTATCTAAAGTGATGAAAGTTTCATATTTATTTGGTTACACAGTGTTTGCTGATTTTTATTTATTTAAACTGTGTATTATTATTTTTTCAAGGTGTATGCCGTGCTTCCAAGCTTTCTTATTCGTTTTGCTAATAAACATTCTACGTTTCTTATTTATTTGGTAACACACTGTTTACTGATTTTCAGTTTTGTATACCTATTAAACTTTGTGTAAGTTATTATTTAATATTGGGCATATAACATGGTGTATTTTTTTTTCATTTTGTTAATAAAAGTTTGTTACATTTAAATTAATGCAGCTAATTTAAAAGTGAAAATAAAATGCGCACAACGCCTTAACAAGCTACTTAAATCCGAAGGAAAGTGAAGAAAAGAGGGAAAACTCAAACAAGCTAAAAACAAACAACTGCTTGATGCCGAATTGCCACTAATTTGAAAATGAAAGTAAAATGTGCACGCTGCTTTTACTGAAGGAAAGCGAGATTTTTTTCCTTAATTTTTCTTTAGTTGGTCTTAAAAAGGTTTTTAAAAAGTCTTAATTTTACCCTCATAAAACCTGCAGAAACCCTGTATATGCTTCTTAACCTTGAATACTTGTCTTGTCTAGCTCTGCAATGTGCATGTGGACTCTGTGTAATCCGGGTCAAGACAGTTAGGGTATGTCGAAAAACTCCCATCTAGTTTTCTCTTCTAACTTCAAAATTGTCCTGCATCACATTTTCCCATTTTTTTTTTTTTTTTTTTTTTTTTTTTTTTTTGTAAAGGGTGTTTGAACCTTTTGCACTTTCACTTGTAAACACTGGGTCGGTACTTGGCAGTGATGTAGGATGATTTTGAAGTTGGAGGAAAAAATGAGATGGGAGTTTTTCAACGTACCCTAACTGTACTGAACTGGATTACACAGACTATACATGCACATCGCAGAGCTAGACAAGACGAACATTTGAGGTTAAAATTGCATTTAAATTGTACTTTTATTGGCTTTTTTTTGTTTTTTTTGTTTTTTTCAGAAAATAACCAATCGCTTCACTAGATAAGACCCTTTTCCCCCCTTGGGTTCATTTAGAGTCCTTTGAAGCTGCATTTAAACTGCATTTTGGAAGTTCAAACTCACCATAGAAGTCCATTATATGGAGAACATTCCTGAAATGTTTTCCTCAAAAAACATAATTACTTTACGACTGAAGAAAGAAAGACATGAACATCTAAAGTTGGCAAATGTCAGGACAATCTAAGAAGTTGTCTGAAACCCTGGAGGAGACACATGTGAGATGATTGTCGTCTCAAACAGAAGATTTCAGTCTAGTAGAAACTGAAGAGTTTTTCCTTTGGGTTGGACTTATTTCATAAATCTTTAAAGTTGAAGTCATACTCTAGTTTCCTGAAATTCTGTGTGTGTGTGTGTCATGCTTCAATGTGATTGCGTCCTTGTGTAAAGCGTTTAAATCATTATGAATAATTGATCGTGAAATGCTTTTGTTAGATTGATTGAATCTCGTTAGAGGGGTTTCCATGGCGATGAGTGTGCACTTCATCAGGTTAAGCTAACAGCCTTAGTGCATGATCTTATTTAGGGGACCAGGAGCCATTAGCAAACACACACACTGCTGACATCTGACCTGTAAACACACACACACACACACACACACACACACACACACACACAAACACACACACCTCCCCCAACACACACACAGCATTTATACTTGCTCCTCAGTAAGTACATTTGGGTGAAAGTGTGTGTGTGTGTTCCAGTGAAGTCTCATGCAGTTGTATGATGGTTTGTTGAAGCATTCGAGATGATGGGACTGGCTCTGAGTGACAGACGGTGTTTAGATGGATGAGATTCTTTGGTCAGCTGGAGTGCTGTGGGAATGACGTCTGTCCAACAGATAGAAGAATGAAAACACACACACACACACACACACGTCAGCTGCCGGCCCACAAACCTTTTAACTTCTGTATTGTTTTGATCTGCTGTTGTTGTTCTCATAGTTGAAGAAACACTAGATAACATGTTTAAGACGGGTTGGTTTGGTCACAGTTACCTTGTTGTGGTTGTGCAGTTACTCTTGTGGTTTAGTGAAGAGTTAATCTGTTACGCTGTGAGTGTGTTTGCATATGTGTGTGTTCGGATGTGACCAAATACTGGAATTTATACACTAAAAAAAGTTGGAGTAAATAAAACAAAGAAAATACTAAAGAATATACAAAAAAATAACAAAGAAAACATTTAATGAGGTTGTGGTTAATTCAGTGCGTTACTTGCAGTTTATTTGTAATCATTTGGTTTCAAAGTACAACCATTTTTTTCAATGTAGCTCCATATGATTTTTTTCTTCCAAATCCCCCCCCCCCCCAAAAAAAAAATTGTGTTTCCATTTTAATTCTTCTTCAATTAAATTTTAATTGAAGAGGATGTATAATGAATTTAATTCATAAGACTTTAATAATTCATTACAATATCGACATTAATATATCCCTATGAAATGTGTTTTATTTTTTCAGAAATTCTGTGTTGTGTGTTGGAATTTTTCTGGATTCTGTGCTTTATGATTCAGTACAAATTTATTATCAAATAAAGACGAATTTATTTAATTAAATACATGCATAAAACTTTAACACTTCAATTAATCTGTTAAAATGTAATCAAATAAAATTTAAAGTTCCTTTCAAAATTGAATGATATTCCTTTTAAAATGAATTATTAATCAACTGTATTATTATTATTATTATTTGAGAAGTACATCCTACTGTACAATAATAATGTACAGTCAAGCCAAAAGTTATTCATACACCAGATATAATTTTTGATATTTTTTTTTCTAGTGGGTGCAGGACACTATAGTCCATTTATGTAAGTGAGGACAGCAAAATGAAGTAAACTGTGACGTATTACACCCAAAAAATCTTCATACAGTGGACTACCAGTAAAAACGCAAAAAATTTGGGACCCAAAATTATTCAGACACTTTTGCTTAACTGTTTTTCTTTAATTGCTAATGCAACTTTTCACACCACAGACTCAACAATTTAAGACATTGCTTGGTAATTGGTCAACAAAGTATTGATAGTTTTGTAAATATTGTCATACTAACAGTTGTCTGAATTTTTGGATGATTGTAATGCATCACGTACCTTTTCAAGATTAATTTATTTAACTCTGAGTTCTTGTCATATTATATGACCATTTTCTGAACTATAGCGAATAAACTGTGATAATGTGAGAAATGTTGAAGGTGTCTGAATAAATTTTGGTTCGACTGTATATTTCTGTCATAATTTCTTTTTGTTAAACTGAATTCTTATTTTAGTGGGTTGCAGTACTGATTAGTGATGATAGTTTTGTCAAATGAAATGGTGAAATGACTCTGGAGATGAAGTTGTTCATAAGGTGAGATGCAGACGAGCGTCACGCATGTAGTAGAGAAAACTGACACACACACACTACATACAGATTTACAGACCTGCTTTTGATTTTTATACAAAATTTGACAAAGTTATACTGTAAATTTATTTCATTTTCAACTAAATTCTGTTTTTTGCATTGCTGAGATCACAGAGCCCCTGTTTGCGTCCAAACAGAAAATCTGAGCTCGTTCTTGAGATGTAGATGGTCACAGTGAATTACACACAGGACATTACGTTCCTCTTGTTCCCAGAAGCCTGTTCTGCATTCTCAGCTCATCTGATTTTAATAAACCTACGCAGGGATCATTTCACAGCTCTCCTCCACACACTCACATTAACGCCAGACACAGACGACCTAGAACGCCTTGTGATAATGAAGTAATTAGGACACATGAGTGTGGAGTATTTCTAGAGCTTGATGTCTGGATCAGCTGATGGAGCGCTGTTAAACTTCCTGATGTGGTGCACGTGTCTGTAAGCGTGTTGGTGTTCGCAGGACGGCTCGTGGAGTCTGATGAACATCCTGCAGCATCAGGTGGGAGAGCTGAAGGTGGACGCAGACGCCGGCTCAGTGGAGCCCCCTACTGATGCTGGAGACGGCCGAACCGGTACAGGTACGGCTACTGTTTACATCGTCTCATGATACTCGATTGTGATTGGCCGCTGATGTCATTCTGTGGTCCAATGGAGCGCAACAGCTGGTTCTCAAAGTAAAAATCCCATTCATTTTCTCTGTAGTGGAATTGATTTTTAATGATAATTTATAAAGACAGATTTGCTTTGAGGTTGTTAATCATTGTTATTTGCTTCTGTTGAAGCCTTTTGATGCGGCATTAGGGTTGCAAAGGGGTGGAAAATTAAAGTAAACTTTCCAAATAAATTCCAATAGAGGTCGACAATTATTGTCCTGGCCAATTATCGGCTCCGATATTAAACATTTTTACGGTATCGGTCATTTTCAAAACCAGTTTGCTGATTTGGCTGTTTTTGTCAGAGCCCTTGTTATACTTAATTTTGACATTATAATTTTTACACCAGACACATATATATATATATATATATATATATATATATATATATATATATATATATATATATATATATATCGGTTATAAATATCGGTTATCGGTCTACTTGATCTGTAATAATCAATATCGGCTTCAGGCCTGACAAAACGTATTGGTCGACCCCTAATTTTCAAACGTTTCCAAATCCTGGGAAGTTTACAGAAATGTACCAAAAACTTTCTGCCCTTTTGCAACCATTTGCAGCATTATTTCAACTACAATTTCTTGGTTCATACACGTTCAACTTAAACTACTTAAACTACTTTAATTGCAGTAAATGTAAAAAAATATTGTTTCCAGGAATGTGCTACAACTAATTTGACTGTCGTTTAAACTGAAGTTTTCTTTTCGACTACACTGTAAAAAACAAAAAAACACAACTTGAGTCAACTTAAAATAATTTGTTACCCTGTTGCCTTAGAATTTTAAGTTCAGTCAACTCAAACAAGTTTAGTCAGCTTGAAATGTTAAGTTGTACAAAGTGACAACTTGGATATTTGAGTTGACTAAACAAAAAATTTGGTTTGTTGAACTTAAAAGCTGCGTTTGTTACCCAGCTGCCTTAAAATTTTAAGTTGAATCAACTTAACATTTCAAGTTGACTAAATGTTTTTTGAGTTGACTGAGCTTAACATTTTAAGGCAACTGGGTAACATTATTTTAAGTTGACTCAACAAATAGTTTTTTTTAGTCTAAATGCAAGAAACCCTCAAAAGACGGAAATTAAAAAATGTCCTCAGATTGTTCTGGCAAAGTTCTCTCAAAATTATAAACAATATAACGTTAATAGAACATTTGTTCAAAATGATCTGTTTTTTACCAATGATCTCTAAATGTTAGAAGAAAAATCATTATTTATACATCATTCAACCAATGTTTTTTCCTGAAACGTTTCATTGGACATTCATGTAACATTTTTAAATTGCTACTTTGCTACTTGTTTCAAAACATTCAAAAGTAACATTCTCATGTTTGCAGAATGATACAGTGGAACGTTCCCTTAACTTTCCCATAATTTTCCTAATGTTATCATTAAGTTATGTTCAAAACATCCTGTTTTTCAATGTTTTAATGTTTTTGTTTTTTCTTGGTTGTGTGAAAGGTAAGGGAACGTTCCTTTGTATCATTTTGCAAACATGAGAATGTTACTTTTGGATGTTCTGAAACAAGTAGCAAAGCAGCAATTTAAAAATGTTACATGAATGTCCAATAAATTGTTTGAATGATGTATAAATATTGTTTTTCTGCTACCGTTTTGAAAACATTATTAAAAACCAGATAACTTTGAACAAATCCAAGAAAAAAGAAACCATGGATGTTTTCATAACTTAATGGGAACGTTAGGAAAACATTCTTAGAACATTCTTAGATGTTTCTGTGTATTTGTCTGATTGAATGCTGCTTCAAATCAAGACTTTGTAATGTTGTGATTCTCCTCTAACTGGTTGTTTCGGTTTCATGGCTTTCAACTCTTAAACAAAGAGTTTGTAGTATCCCTAAGGTAAAACTGAATGGGAAAAACACTTCCAGAAGCAATAATGCTGAGTCTGTATCTGCTGAGTCTTGTGTCTAATGAAATTAAACTGTGTAACTGATGCTTGATTCAGTGATTTCCTCCATTGCTGGGTGTGTTTCATGTTTTTAATATTTCGACAGACTCTCTTCCTGCTCACAGAATGAAATCATTTACTCTCTAATCAATATTTCATGAATAACATATCACTAGTCCTGATATTCACACAGAATGCATTTGTGCTGAAAAACACCACTTTTTTTGGTTTCATGAGCGAGACGCTGCAAAAGATGCAAGACGTGACAGCGGTCAAACGCATGTTTACATAGAAAAGCAATGGAAAAATAGAAAGCTGTGCAGATATTTGATGTTGGATGGTGCTGACAGACTGAAAGCTGATGCGGTTTTAATTTACTGTAAATAATCATCTGCTGCCGCTGTTATACTGTCCGTCAGAAAGAGATTGAATCATCTGGACTTTTTGAGTTGAGCTCTAAAACTGAATGTCTACATGTTAGCCAAGAAATATAGAGCATTATTCTTATTTTAGATTATTTATGAACATATAGGATGTGTTCGTGTGTTTTCTGTCAGGTTTCTCTGAGCAGGCTGAGAGTCCGTCTCCTCCTGGCCCGTCTGACTTCTCTGGTCACGCTGAGATCCTTCCCGTCCGGCTCGCTGAGAGACCCAAGTCTGTTGGTAAGCGGACCACCCGTATCCTCCCTACAGCCGTCACACACACACACACACACACACACACGCTTACAGAGATCCAGTTCACTCCATGTGGCTTCACTCCCAGAAATCTGTAACTCTTAACCCTCTTGAGGACGACGATGAGAGAAAAGTACTGAATTGCACTTTTTAGCTGTCCTTTAAGATGTATAGAAAGATTGTTGTGTTTGGCAGTGAAATGGTTAAAGCCAGAGACTTCCTGTCAGACATCACACACACACACACACACACACACACGAGTCATGAGACCTTAAAGCTTTAGTGTGAAAATACACTCCTGTTGAAAGAAAGACTCTCTCTGTTAGAGCACACACACTTCACAGACTCGAGCGCAGTCTCACATGTATAAAGGCTGTGTTGTGTTGGACATTTAGACATGCATGTGAACATGCATCACTGCTCTCTGTAATCCTCACACTCCTCGAATCTCCCTGTAAATAAAAAATGGCTTTAATCACTATAGCCAAAATTGAGCTGATCAAGCAGGTTTATGGTTTTTACTGGCCTAATTTAGACATTGCGAATTATATAAATATAATTTATTTTTTAAATATAATGTTAGCAAATTTGTAATAGTTTGTCATTTATTATATTATCATTTTAATAATTTAAGTTTTTTTTTTCTAATGTTACATAATTTTTTCATTTTAAAAATTTATATAAATATTAATATAATTATGTGTAATATTATTTTACATTTTATTAAACAGAAATCAGAAGGAGTTTAATTACAAAGTTTTCTTGCTTAATTTTTGGAAATGATGCTTCCAGAGCACACACAGAATTACAACAATAAAATTAAAGAATAAAAAGGAACAAGTATAAAGTCAGAAAAGAGACAAACATGTCTTTTTATGTATCCCTTTTATTTTCCTTTTAATGCGTATCTTTATTTAATTTTAATAAATGTTATCCATTATTGGATTTTATTTCGTAATGTACCTTTATTTATGTGTTCGTTAGTTTTTTGGTTTAATTGTATGTTTATTTATTTTAGTTATACAATAAAACACATAAAGCCACCAAAAAAACACACATAGTTTATTTCTACAATAAAACAAAAATATTAATATTATACGATTACATAATTGTGACCACATATGTGTCGTCAATCCTAAAAACCAAATCTATTTTTTCAAAATGTTCCCCATTTTTAACCTTATAAACACTACCAGTTAAAAGTTTTTATTTTAACAGTAAGATTTTTAATGTTTTTTTTTTTTAAAGAAGTCTTTTCTGCTCACCAAGCCTGCATTTATTTGATCCAAAGTACTGCAAAAACAGTAAAATTCTGAAATATTTTTACTATTTAAAATAACTGCTTTCTATTTGAATATAATTTAAATTGCAATTTATTCCTGTGATTTCAAAGCTGAATTTTCAGCATCATTACTCCAGTCTTCAGTGTCACATGATCCTTCAGAAATCATTCTAATATGCTGATTTGCTGCTCAGAATACATTTATTATTATGATTATTATTATTATTATTATTATTATTATTATTATGTTAAAAACAGAGGAGTAGAATTCTTTTTTTTGTTCAGGATTCTTTGATGAATTGAAAGATCCAAAGATCAGCAGTTATCTTAAATAAAAGCAGTATAAATAAAAGTCAGTATAATTTCTTAAATAGAAATTAATACTTTTATTTAGCAAGGATGCTTTAAATTGATCAAAATTAATGATAAAGACATTTATACTGTTACATAAGATTTTTATTTCAGATAAATGCTGTTCTTCTGAACTTGCTATTCATCAAAGAAACCTAAAAAAATAATAATAATAATTATAAAAAATGTATTTTGAGCAGCAAATCAGAATATTAGAATGATTTCTGAAGGATCATGTGACACTGAAGACTGGAGTAATGATGCTGAAAATTCAGCTTTGAAATCACAGGAATAAATTACATTTTAAAATATATTCAAATAGAAAGCAGTTGTTTTAAATAGTAAAAATATTTCAGAATTTTACTGTTTTTGCTGTACTTTAGATCAAATAAATGCAGTTTTGGTGAGCAGAAGAGACGTCTTTTAAAAAAAATAAAATAAAAATCATACTGTTCAAAAACGTTTGACTGGTAGTGTGTACCCTTTTCATTTTGAACATATTGTTTTTTATTTGATTACTTTGATAAGACATTTTAATTACTCTTTATGTGCTATATAAATAAACTTGCCTTGCAATACAGTACTGAAACTCTTGGAAAATCTTTTTTGTTGAGCCCTTGAGTTTGACAGTATCTGTGATGCTGTATGTTCTTTTCATTGTTCTAACAACGCTGACCATCACTGTCTCTGTCCGTAGGTGACGTATTTGTCGGCCGCGAGCTGAACGGTGTGATTCGCGCTGTTCCCCGCTCTCTCTCCGCTCCCTATCCGCCACTAGAGGGCATCGCGGAGGGCGTCGCCGAAGACGAGCCGTGGATCTGGCATCCCAGCGAGGACGCAGAGGAGGAAGAACCCAGCGCAGACGACTACAGACAAGTCCAGCGTGCGGAAACGTACATCCTCGGCCTGATCCAGCGCCGCTCGCCTCCCGCTCGACCCACGAAACCCCGCACCAGCCTGGGACCCGAAGCCCGAGCGGTGGTCAGACAGAGCAGCCTGTGCCGCAAAGAGGAGAGACACGCGTGGGACGAGCCGTGCTCCGTCCGCTATCCCAGACCGGCGCTAGCCGGGATCCGTTCCACGTCGCTGGACTTCCCATGCGGCGCTTTGGATCCCAGCAGCAGCGAAGCTGAATCGCCGCAGCACTTTTACCAACACAATCGTTCGCCCTCGTCTGACGAGCTAGTGAACGCACACTACATCCCGGCGCAGCCGTGCCGCGCTCCATCCACCGCACACCGGACGCACGCCGCTCCAAAACAAACGTCGGCACAGCCGAAAGCCGTGGCGAAGAAGTGCCGCTTCACAGAGGACAAAACCGCGCCGAAGAAGCCCGGACGGAAAGCCTGTCGCGCCCAATCCGAGAACAGCCTGCTGGGTCAACGAGAGCGCAAATACAACACAGTGGAGCGGGACGCGGTGCGCAGCGCTCAACCCAAAACGCGCCGCGGCTCCGGTCACCGCCGCTGGCGCTCCACGCTAGAACTGAGTCAGGACGAAGCCGAGACGCCTCCCGAACAGCCGAGCAGACGCTCAAGGAAACCTCGTGTCTACGCCCAACCCCCCGCGCCGCACCTTCATCACCACCATCACCAGCCTCACCTCCGCGCCGAATACCCGCCGGACGGCTACGCGCACCCCGTCGCGGGAGAGTCGGAGTCCAGTCTGAGCGAGGCCGAGTCGCCCGGCTCCAGCTCGCTGTCCAGCGACTCCGACGAGAGCGGCGGATTGGTCTGGCCTCAGCAGCTCCGCCCACAGCTGGCTCCGCCCTCTCCGTCACACCCGCCCGGACACACGCTGCAGCCCAAAGCCTTCGTGAAGATCAAGGCGTCGCACGCGCTCAAGAAGAAGATCCTGAGGTTTAGGAGCGGCTCGCTCAAAGTCATGACCACCGTATGAAAGACAATCACAGTGAACCGACAGCAGATTGAATTGAAGCGGCAAACGGGGTGCAGAATAGAAAAATGGATCGAAATTAAAGGAGAATGTCACTTCCAGAACAAACATTTACAGATAACAGGGCTCTACGCTTACTTTTCTTTTTAGAAGCATAAAATCAATAATCAAAAAATCTGATCAAAAATTAGCCTTCCCATTACGAGGTGATATTTGACTCCTTAAAGTGATTTACAGAGGAATTTTGTTTTTACCTTTGTAATGGTGTTTTTCTAACTTTATTAAAAGTACGTTGTATTTTATGTCAGATATTTAAAAAAGTATATTTTTTTAAGCTTTTTAAAATTTCTAATTAAAACACCAGAATAAGAAGTTACCAATCAAATGAAATCAGTATTAACAAAATGAATTTGTCCTACAGAGGTGGAACAGAAGAACACAAAAGTGTCTTGTAGGTGTATTTTCGTATGTATAATGAGGCTCAGAGGAGGCACGAGTGCTATCAAATTCATAAATTCATGTTGAGATTAATGTTTTAAATATAACATTTGGAATACAGAAATATTAAATGATTTAAATAACTGAAAAGATACTTTAAAAATTAAACTAAATCTGCCAGTAGGTGGCAGCAAGTCACTGATTTAATTACGGAATCATTCATTCATTTGATTCGTTCGAACGGCTGATTCATTCAGAAATAAAGCAAGTGACTGTCTTTATGAATGGGAAATTAAATCATTGACTCACTAGATTCGTTTAAAAACGCATGTTCATTCATAAACGAAACGCCGCTGTGTTTGAATGGAGATGTGCAGGTATAGACAATGTAAGTCACTTAACATTAACTTCTTGCTAGACAAGATGAGCATTAAAAAGGTTAAAAAGTAAATACCTTTTTTTTTTTTTTTTTGGAAAATAACCGATTGTTTTGCTAGATCAGATCCTTATTTCTTGGCTCTAGAACCCTTTGAAACTGCATTTTGGAAGTTCAAACTCGCGGCCACCATAGAAGTCCACTATATAGAGAAAAATCCTGAAATGTTTTCCTCAAGAAACATAATTTCTTTATGACTGAAGAAAGAAAGACATGAACATCTTGGATGACAAGGGGGTGAGAACATTATCTGTACATTTTTGTTCTGGAAGTGAACTGCTCCTTTAAGGAGAACAAAAAATTGAACAAAATTCAAAGAAATGCAGTTTTTTATATTTAATTTTCAACAGTACATCATCATATATCATCATTTATTTTGGTTTATAAATCAACAAAAGACAAACATTTCGAAAGAGAAGTTTCCCTGTGGTTTTCCTCTAAAATAAAAGCTCTGTGGTTTAGCGTTTGAAACCTCTTTTTTTTTTTTTTTATCCAGGATGACCTAATTTACCCCAAAATGTTCTAAATTGGAGCTAAACGGCATGAAGCAGCTCACAAGATCTGTTTTTCTCAAGGTCTGATCTGTTTTCTGTGGTGTTGAATTTCTTTGAATTGCAGTTCAGTAAATTCCTCTTCCTGTCACTCCAGTTGGCCACTTCAGTTTCAATTCAGATTCACTCTCGTGAAATCAATAATTCTGATGAACACAGCGACTAATCTACACGTCTGATGTATATCAGTGTCGTTTTCAGTGGTGCTTCTGGACTGAATGTGGCTTTAGTGTTTGTTTGTGGAGAATCAGATGTTGATAGACTCACACTGACTGAGAGAAACTCGACACGGCTCTGCAGATTCACTCGTACTGACTTCACACGCTGTCTTAACACGCAACACTCGACAAACAGAGATGAAACACGCTGGACACGTCACATGTAAATGCCTGTAAATGTTACCTGTATTTATGAATGTAAACTGTAAATAAAGACCTGCAGCCACGTCTGCAAGATCACACTTCATGTATGTGTGTGTTTGTGTGTGTAGAGACTCATAACAGGCAAATTAAAGTGAAAGTCAATGACAGGAGATATTTGAGTGCAGGAACTGTTTGTGAAGAAAGGAAGCAAGATGTTTGAGTTTTTTTCTGTAAAACACAAATGAAGCTCTTCATAATGATATGCTCTTAAACTGTGTGACACTTTAAAAAAAAAAGTTACTCAGAGGTCCTTACAGAACACAAATGTCAAAAAATGTTAATATAAAATTATATATTCGCATTTTTCTGCCATTTTTACTGTCATATTTTTTTGCTAACTACCAAAAATCCATTTGTTTTTAGAATTTTAACCCTTTAAATGCCAGTTTGTTTACAAAATGTCAGTTATTTTTTATGAAAAAAATAAATAAATAAATAAATAAACATTTCCATATGCAACCCTGGACCACAAAACCAGTCTTAAGTATCACGGGTATATTTGTAGCAATAGCCAACAATACTTTGTATGGGTCAAAATTATGGATTTTTCTTTTATGCCAAAAATCATTAGGATATTAAGTAAAGATCGTGTTCCGTGAAGATATTTTGTAAATTTCCCACCGTAAATATATTAAAACTTAATTTTTGATTAGTAATATGCATTGCTAAGAACTTCATTTGGACGACTTTAGAGGCGATTTTCAGATTACAGATTTTCAAATAGTTGTATCTCAACCAAATATTGTCCTAACAAACCATACTTCAATGGAAAGCATATTCAGCTTTCAGATGATGTATAAACCTCAGAAAACAAAAATTGACTCTAATGACTGGTTTTGTGGTCCAGGGTCTCATATACAGTACTAAATGATGTGCTGTTTGGGAGGATTTTTATAGTCTTGAATATGTCAATGATTTTAAACAACATTAATTTTAATGCATGATTATTTTTGTGCAGTGTCAAAAAAAAAAAAAAAAAAAAAAAAACTATTATTCACAGATGCCCAAATTGACACACATACAAACCACACTCTGATTTCCATACTAACACAACCACACAATTATAATGACATAACTTCAGTTGGCCTTTTTTCAGAAATGTCAGGCAAAACTGTCAGAAAACAGGGAAAAAGTGAGTATTTGCTCCAAAGTCCAAACCTAAGAAAATGGTGCTATCAGGTGGAAAATAGTACAAATTTCAACATAGTAAAAACGTTAAAGCCTTGCCTATAGAATGAAAACCTATTAGTAAACAATGCATGATTTTATGCTTAAATGGCACTGGGATTAAATATTGTTATTATTATTATAAATATAATTTTGTACCTAGTGTAAAATAGATTTATGGAGGGTTAAATATTAAAATGCCATATAAAAATACAAATTTTTGGCAATTTTTTTTGTTGTTGTTGTTTGAATTAAGAGCCGAACGATCTAAACAAATGAAAATATCCATAAAGACACAGAAGGGTTAAAGTCACGATGAAACAGAAGCAGCGACAGACTTTTTTTAATGTTCATTCGAGTCTAAAAGATTATTGAAAAAGAGTAAATGTAGGGCGGGACTTGATTCACTGCATCAGCTGTTGATTGGATGTTGAGATGTGGGCGTGGCTCTCAAAAGAGCTTGTGGGGCGGAGTTAAAGAGCTTTAAATCTAGACATGTTGCATTTAGGCCACGCCCACACAAACAACCCAACGATCTCAATTGACTTTGTATTGTGGGAAGATGCCTCCTTATCATTTCTGACTTACAACAAAAAACAGAACAATGTCTAACAGCTGCTACGTGACAAGGTTTACAGTAAACAAGCTAAAAAACCCACAACTACGTTTTTATAAGCTGTCGACCCAAAAAACGAGTGTTTAAGGACACAAATAGTTGTAGATGTCAGGGAATTTCACGTTGGGCATTCAGTTGGATTATTTCTCCAACAAAAGGAAGGTAAGGAAAAGGAGCACTGACATAGACCAATAACATTTAGTTTCTCAATATATCTCCTCCTCTCAGGTTCACATAGGGTGAAATAATCCTTTAACATGGTTAAAAATAATAATTGTTTCCTATCGTCGATTCCGTTTCCCTCCAGTGGGTGTAGAGTAATATGAGAGTAATAAAGTTCTCAGAGTAATATGACACTTTGCGCTCTACGTTTGTGTCCTTGAACACTTGTTTTTTGAGTCGAAAGCTTATAAAAACATAGTTGTGGGTTTTTTAGCTTGTTTACTGTACACCTTGTCACATAGCAGCTTTTAGACTTTGTTCTGTGTTTTGTTATAAGTCAGAAAAGATGAGGAGGCGGCTTCCCGCAATACAAAGTCAATGGAGAGCGTTGGATTATTTGTGTGGGCGTGGCCTAAATGCGCTCTGTCACTATTCAGTGCTCTTTAACTCCGCCCCTGTGAGCACTTTTGAGAGCCACGCCCACATCTCAACATCCAATCAACAGCCGATGCACTGAATCAAGCCCCACCCTACCCTACCCAAGCCCCACCCCCTGTGGGCGTGGTTTTCAGATTATGATTGAAGAAGACCTGCATACGTCAGCGGAGAGAAGATTTAAAACATTTCATGCACAGATGAGTTGTTCACAACAAGATCTATAATATGCATTTAGAAAACAGAGTGAATGTTCTGGTCTTTAGTGTTCCACAGAAGAAAGAACGACATGAGGGTGAGTTCATCGTGATAGGGTGTATATTTTGATGTGAATGTAATGTGAAGACGAGCTGTTTTGCTGATGCATGATCTGATCTCATGCTCTTGTGAAACGGCTGACTGTATTTTTTTTGCAGCGATTGTGAAAGCGCGGCGGTGGGCATTTTTGGCCTGTGCGCGTTTTCCTCTCTGGCACGTCAACAGTGAATCTGCTGCCGCTCACATAAACACTTCTTCAGCACAATAACGAGATCCAGCTGGAGCAGAACATCCTCGCGCTCGCCGATTTATTAACACGACGCGCTGCAGGGAATGAAAGCACTCAAACAGCTCGAGCTCAGAGACTCACAGGAGGGAACGTGGAACAGAGAGCCATTGATAGAGCCGACGGACGGAGGAATTCTGGGAGTTTGCATAGTTTGAGGGGGTGTTTAAGCAACACTGCTTTTAACAGAAAACTGAAAACTTTTTATGTATTTTTGGCCGTTCATTTACATGACAACTGTGTTTTGGGGCTGAAAACAATTTGAAAACACTTTTTAAAATGATACTGTTATGGTCTCAGTCTAAACTAAAAAATTAGTTGAAATTGTCACATCATGTGCATGCATATTTACAAAGTGCCACCTACTGGTCTGGCATGAACAGTACAGTGTTTTTAGTCATTTTTGCGGATTTTTTTTCTTTCGAACATTTTTGTCAATAAGCAAAACTTTTCAAAAACGCAAAGGAACATTTTCTGTGTTTAGTACATCGTTGTAGTGTAACAATTTTTTTTTTTAGTATTTATATACGTTTATAGTTTTTGTTAATATTTTGAATCAATTTTATTTTTAGATTTTCTGTTTTCATTTTTATTTTAGTCTTTCTTTTTTAAATTTTTGCTTAAAACAAGATCAAATATCTGCCAATGGGGTTAAATTAAAATTATTATTATTTTTTTTTTTTACAAATATTTTTATGTGTAAACGAAACTTTTCAAAAATGCAAAAGAAAAGTTTTCTGTGTTTAGTACATTGCCATAATGTAAATGTACTCTAAATCTCTTCAGATGACCAGTTTTAATTTTTAGTACTGTTTTGGTAAATTTGTTGTGTATTTAATTAAGTCTACACTGTTTTTAGGTTTTAGTTTCAGTTTATTATTTTAGTACTTAAACTAAATGAAAATTAGAAGTTTTTATATTTTAACTTATTTTAGTTAATGTTTATTTTATTTCAAGTAAAGTTTTAGTTTAAAGTTAAGTTTTAGTTTTAGATAATAATAATAATAATCTTGTTTCTTACACAGAATTTAAAATCAGATGGTTGTTGAATTTGAACCACACTGAAAAAAATGATGTTTTTACTTAAACAATGTTAAATTTAAAATTACTAATTTTTTTTTTTTTTTTTTTTTTTTTTTTTTACAAACGTTTTCATGTGTAAGTTCAAAAAATGCAAAGGAAAGTTTTCTGTGCTTAGTACATTGGCATAATGTAAATGTACTCTAAATCTCTTCAGATGACCAGTTTTATTTTTTTAGTATTGATACTATTATAGTTTTGATGAATATTTAAATCTTTTTTTCTGTTTTTATTTTCACTTTAGTTAATGTTTTGATAAATTATTTAAATAAATAATTAATAAATTATTTAAAAAAAAAAAACAAAAAAAAAAAACTTTTTTTTTTCTTTTTGCTTAAAACAAGAGCAAATATCTGCCAGCGGGGTCATAAAAATCAACTCAGTTGAATAGGAAAATTAATTAAATTAAGTGAAAGTTTTTTTTTTTTTTTTTTTGGACATGTTTTCATGTGTAAGTGAAACTTTTCAAAAATTACCTAAACAATTAAGTTTATTAAGTTAAAATTATTAAAAAGTTTTTATTTATTTATTTTTGTAATTTTTGCTTAACACAAAAGCAAATATCTGCCAATGGGGTCAGAAAAATCAACTTAACTGAACAAGAAAAATAATTAAATGAAATGAAAATAAATTTTTCTGACCATATTGGGAGATATTTGAAGAGTTCAGATGCAAAACCAGCTAAAAGCCATCTCGGTCAAAAATGAGATAATGATATTGAGTGAATGCTCTCGACACATATTATACGTCCATCAAATACTTTTACTTCAAACTCGCTAAAATATCAGCCTCAGCCCAATCAGAAGTACCGGTACTTACACAGTACTAACACTCAGATGGATTTAGAGGCTTTTGCATCTGAACTCTTCATTTCTTCTTGTTTTAAGTAAAAACCCATTTAATTTTGATGAATTTTCAGAAAACAAGACATATCTTATATCTCATAAAACATATATTAAGTTATTTTTACTTCTCAAATAAGTGGTTGATTCATTGATATACTGAAAAACTAGACAAATATACTATTAAATAAAGCATTTTTTGCAGTGCAGCGTATCAGAGTATTAACCAGCAAAACATCCTTGATTCTGCTATACGCTTGTGCTGGTCAACCATCTGGACAGGAACTAACCAGCATAAACCAGCCACAACCAGTACGGCGAATGGGTGCAGGATCATGTCGGTGGTTTGAGCAGAGAGAGATGGAGAGCAGTGTGTGTGTGTGTGTGTGTGTGTGTGAGAGTGTGTGTGAGTGTGTGTAAGTGCTTGTGTGTGTGTGAGAGTGTGTGTGTGAGTGTGTGTGTGTGAGTGTGTGTGTGTGAGTGTGTGTAAGTGCTTGTGTGTGTGTGAGAGTGTGTGTTGCTCCATCTGGAGGTGGTTACAGAGGCATGTTTCCTTCAGGGCCAAGAACCTGGAGCATTTCCTGTGAGAGCCGGAGCGAGCAGGAGAGGAAGACGAGGGAACGAGAGGAGAAAGAGGCGTATTAGCCGCACCCGCAACACATCTGGACTCCATTAGAGGCGACGTGAGACGTGATCTCACAGATGAAACCTTCTCCAGCGGCACGTCTGACCTATTTCTGCTCACGACGCTGCTGAGATTCTCCAGAGCTACAATACATCAGCCACCTCTGCGCCTGTCCCAAACACACACACACACACTGATACACATACCACAGACCGGGATCTGAGCCAATCACATGCTTCCATACTGATCTTACTGTTCCTGCAGCATGTGTGTGTGTGTGTGTGTGTGTGTGTGTCCTGATCACAGTCTATCTGACAAAATGCCATAACAGGGAATGATCTGTCAGGGTTCAAAGTTATGAACAAACATTCTTCTGTTAACATTAGTGGAATGTTTGTTCAAAGTTTGATCTGATCTTCAAAAACATTCTCAAAATGTTAGCACAGTAATATTATACATACATAATTCAGGGTACTTTTTTCTTCTAAAATGTTTTCGTTGGAGGTTGGATGGTTTTGTTTAAGAACATTCAGATAATATTCAAAAGTAACATTCCCATAATGTTGCAAAATGATCAGATTGTTCCCTTAATGTTCACATCACCAAGAAAAATGTTTTTTAAAACATTTGAAAAACTAGACATTTTAAAGATTCAGAGGACATTCAGAAATAATATATTCAGAACTTAATGGTAACGTTAGCAAAACATATTTTTCTTAACGAATGTTCTTAAAATAGCACAGGAACATTTTCGTGAAGCGTCTAAATGTCGTCGCTTTTTTAAATGTTGCCGCTTGAACATTTAGAGAACATTTAAAAGTAACATTCCCGTAATGTTTGCACAATGATAAAATGGAATGTTCCCTTAACGTTCACAAAACCAAGAAAAAACATTTTTAAAACATTTTTAAAAATTTATGTTTTGAACATTCAGAAATAATGTTTGGCAGCAACTATTTGCACTAAGTGTAAAATTCGCGATAGATGCAATTTACACTACCTGCAAATGCATATTTTCTTAACGATAGATGCTATTTATTCTAAGTGCAAATAGCAACGGGTTGTATTTACACTAAGTGAAAATAGCATATTTTCTTAACAACAGATGCAGTTTACACTAAGTGCAAATAGCTATACATTCTATGTTAAAGTAGCACTATTATCTGCATCTCAGTATTGTGGTTCATTAAAACAGTATGCAGTAATTTTATATTGAGTCTAAATTATAGTTTTAATTCAATTTATTAAATGGATGCTGCCTTATTGGGACAGTAAGCCCTCCCTACACCCACCATAACCCTAACTGATACTTTATTTTCAACTTTTAGATTATTTCCTTGATTTAATTTTTTGAAAATAAATGCCTTTCTGATATGATATGAGATTTGAAAAGGAAGAAAAATGTTCGCCAGAAGGTGGAATCGAACCTGGGTCCAACACGTGCTTTGCCCTCTGCACCACCAGACCTGATGCTGAACGGCTGTCTTTTGTAGTGTTGACTATGCCAATCACACATTGGTGGGCGGAGTTAGTGTAAATATCCTCTGCCAACAAGGCAGGCTACTTGCACTTACTGTAAATAGACACTCCGATAATGTTTTTATAACTTAATGGGAACGTTCTTAAAACACAGTTTTGTTAGCTGGTGTACACTGTAAAAAACAATAAAAACAATTTGTTGAGTCAACTTAAAATAATTTGTTACCCTGCTGCCTTTAAATTTAAATAAAGTTCAGTCAGCTCAAATAAGTTTAGTCAACTTGAAATGTTAAGTTGTACTAAGTAAAAACTTAGATATTTGTGTTTGTTAAACTTAACAGCCCATCTAAGTAACCCAGCTGCCTTAAAATAAAAGTTAAATCAACTCAAATATCTAAGTTGTCACTTAGTCTAATTTAACATTTCAAGTTGAATAAACTTTTTTTGTTGAGTTGACTGAACCTAAAATTTTAAGGCAGCCAGGTAACAAATTATTCTAAGTTGACTCAACAAATTATTTTTTTTTACAGTGTAGAGCAGATCTTGCAGTGTGACAAATCATATATTTTTCTTTGACGAATTATAATTTTTTTTTTTTTCCTGAGAAGTTAGGTAGTGACATGATAACATAGCGCATCTTTGCATGATTGAATTTGATAGTAGGCACTAGGTAGTGTGCAGTGTGCTGGTATTACAGTGTGAACACAGGCAGAGAGAGAGAGAGAGACAGATGGAGTCAGTCACTCTTTAACCCCGCCCCCACTGCTGAAAGAGGAGTGGCCCAGCGGATGATTGACAGCTTGATTTCAGCAACAGCTTGACCGTATCACAAGAACGCAAGCATGTGCACACAAAACGAACTTCTGTTTATTTTACATTATAAAAACAGAATTATTCATCTGACAAAATAATTAAATTACAAAGCAGATTCTCCAGGGATTTCTCCACTTTCATCAGCTATATATTAAATTTACGTAAGGTACAAAAAACATAACAGAGGACAGACATATAGAAATATGTTCTAAAAATGTTTTGCTAACATGGCCGTTAAGCTACGAAAATGCTATTTCTGACTGTTTCAAAATGTTCATTTTTAAATGTATTAAGAACGTTTCTTTTCTTGGTTATGTGAGCGTTACAGAAACATTTTATTCTATCATTTTGAAAATATTATAAGGACGTTCTGTTGTCATTACTGATGGAACACAGTTCAGAGAATGTTCCTGAAACACTGTTGCGTTACAAGAATGTATATCAGATATTAATTATAACAACGTAAACATCATGGAAACTCTTCCTGTTAGCAGTGGTTGAGGGTCAGAGGTCAGCTCTCACGGATGCGAATGGTTAAATGCGTTTCTCCAGCATCGGAGGGTTAACCGTGTTCTTCAGGAATGTGAGCGGTGGAAACACACGTCTGCAGTCATGAGATGTTTAGTCTACAACACGACTGATTGTGAAGGAGAAAATCTGCTGATCTCTCCGTCCTGACACTGTGTTTAGTTATTAACTTTATTTCATAAACTCTTGTCTTATTGTTGTGCGTGCTGGGATTCTGGCAGGACACAGTAAACACGATGCACACTCTGAATATCACAGCAGAGCATTTAAACGAGGGATAATGTGCTCTTGTGTTTCACTGCCCCCTGCGCTCGTGTCAGAAACACAGCATTACATGCATCAGTTTATCAGTCCGTGCATTCCAGGAAAGTGAAGTTGCATAAGCGTTAACACAGGTTTTATTGAGCACAATCATATGGGTAAGGAAGATACAGAAAGTGCAGTGTGCAAAAACACAAGTCTAAAAAAATATATGGAACTCAAAGTGGTGTGATACTCAGTCATTTACAATTCCAACACTGGGCTTAAATATCAAGGCAGACTGTGATTCTAACAGTCACTGTCATCTGCAGTTATTCATACAATCATATCAGAATGTGCAACATGCTTTAGTGTTTTCAGTCTGTACAGTTAGATGTCTGAAACCACCAGAAAAATGGACATTCATATGTCTACATTTGGCAGACATTTTTATCCGAAGCCACTTACACTGCATTGAACGTATACATTTGATCAGTTCATGCATTCCCTGGGAATCGAACCCACGACCTTGGCGTTGCAAACACATGCTCTAACTAGTTTGCATGTTTCTATCAGAATTACAGTTTGCATATGCGTTCATGATTTCATGAATGCGATCTGAGCATCTGTACACAGAGTCACATGATCAATGACACTCATTTACTCACATTACAGCATAGCCTAAATGATTTCTCATAATTTTGTTTTCAAAATCTCAAAACAATTCATTTAAAGCGTTTATATGTAGATTTTGTCTATTTTTGCGACTTTGGAGCCCCCTACAGTCAAATGATTACATTTACTCTGGTAACTGTAACACTGTCATAATTTGTTGCGTTGGTTGCTGCCGTAAAGCAAACCGCTCTTTTCGCGGAATTTCGTACCCGCTAACCATTGGCATCATCAGAATGATTTTGAAATGTATATTTCAAGGTAAAACTGACATACGGTTGTCTCAAACTAGATTTGAATGAACAGAACCCTATATTTTGGGTGCTTCAGGTATGATGACTGAGTGTAAATCCAGTGATCTGTGCTGATTTCGGTGTTTGTCGCTCAGCTGCGGAAACGGGGCGGAGCCGCGTGTGATGATGTCGGCGAAGGGGGCGGAGTCAGTCTGCTGTAGTCGATCTGAATACAAGGAATCGATGAACGTTTAAAATGAAGAACCCTGGAACAGATGAAGACAGCGGGTTTATCATAAGTGACCCTGGAGCACAAAACCAGTCTTAAGTAGCACTGGTATATTTGTAGCAACAGCCAAATATATCGTATGGGTCAAAATGATGCCAAAAATTACTAGGAAATTAAATACCATGTTCCATGAAGATATTTTGTAAATTTACTACCATAAATATATCCAAACTTATTTTTTCATTAGTAATATGCATTGCTGAGGCAATTTGCTTAGCATTTTGATTTTTTTGCACCCTCAGATTCCAGATTTTCAAATAGTTGTAATAGTTGTAGGGTACAACAGGGCGATGTTATTTTCCTCTAAACCACTAGATGGCAGAAAAAAAGTGGCGTAGAACTTTCCAAGACATCTGCTTTTCAAGATACACGTGCAAATTTGTCTGATCCTTGACGCAATCGCAGACAGCAGCGCAAAGTCAATTCTGTGCTTACTTGATCTAATATTTGATGTTTTTAAAAAGTCAAAATTCTAAAATTCTTGAATATATCTTGAGACGAAGGTCTTCTTAATGATGGTAAACGTATGGTATTCGGGGTAAAAACCGCCTCTGCTGTTGGGACTAAAAGGCACAATAATTAACATGATAATTAATAAAATGCTGATTTTTCTATTTGTTGACATGACATTGTTAGATTCAGATGGTAAATATCATATATTATGTTAGGTGCCAATCTTTGAGATTATCTCCATGTTTGGAAAGAAGCCATCATATTTAAAACATAGTATTAATCATATCATATAATAAAATCTATATTAAATTTTTATGGGATCTCCTTCAGTGCTTTCAGAAACATTACATTTTAAAATGATTTTGTTTCTGTCTTTTAAAATATATGTTTATATTAACATCATTTAATTCCATTATATTTATTGAACAAAAAAAAATTCTTTTATTTACCAAGATAAGCAGAAAATAGTACAAACTGTGCTAAAGATGACTTTTTTAATAACACTTCGACAGTATATTGTTTGTTGTCCTTTTTGGAGTTTGACTCACAAATCATCATCCACTTCCACAAGAACTCTTTAGATTTTCCCATTATGTTTTCCACAGTAGATGAGATCAGGGTGAGTAAATGATGACAGACAGATCATTTAAGGGTGAACTACCAACCTGTCGGCATCGGTCTGCTCCTCCCGACCGCCGCTGTTGGGCTCACACTGCTCTTGGAAAGGGTCTTCCTCCTCCTCCTCTTCCTCATCGACGGACGTCTGTGTGTGAAGAGGAGGCCACTGCAGTCGTCCGCTCTCCTCCTCGCTCTCCTCCGACGGCTCCACCACGATGGAGGGCAGACGCTCCTTCAGCCGAGCCGCGCCGCCCTTCACCTGCACCGGCTCCAGCTGCTCCGACGGCTCTGGGAATATCTGCACCGACACGTGGATCACGGAAGATATGTCACAATGAGATCAGCCATGTTTATCAGGTTTTTTTCTTCTGTTGAACACAGAAGAAGAACATCTAAAGAATGTTGGTAACCAAACAGTTGACGGCAGCAATTGACTTCAATAGTATTTTTTTCCCCATATTATTTAAGTAAATGGCTACCATCAATTGTTTGGTTACCAGCATTCTTTAAAATATATTTTTTTGTGTGTATCCAGCAGAAGAAACTCGTACAGGTTTGGAGTAACTGTCCCTTTAAATGTTCTGATAAATGGCGTCCTCATGTGGCTCCCTAAGTAATAACAGCACAGTGTTAATCAGAAAACAACAGATTTACAGGTGAAATAAGTTCAAGTATTTTTGACTTGTTATGTAATACCCATTTTAGGCCATTGTTCTGAGTGCATCAAATCATGGAGCACAGAATGCTTTATCCATTATTGTCATAACATGATTGTGACCTGACATGAAGTCATGTTATTTTAATATGTTATTTAGACGGCAGCAATCTGACTCAAATACACAATAAATTCTCATATTTTCTTTATGTTTCAGCTTGCAGAAGTGTAGCTTGTGGGGACGTTCCAAAAGTTTGCACTTCACAGGTTTTATCCATTTTGAAGAATACTGAATCTATTTTTGTGAATACATGCATGTTGACATTAGTCTAGAATTAGAGAATTACTCTAATTGTACAAAGCTTTAAATCCCACAAGACTTAGAATTAAGTGAACAGCCACAGACAAGTTCATGTTGTCAATAAAACCATTTAATTCTATATTTATTTATTTATTTTTTATTCATTTATAAAGCTCTAAAAATCTTACTGACTGATGTTTTAGTTCACTTCCTGCAAATATGGAAAAAATAAAGGGTCTCGATTAAATATATGCAGTTTCACATGAATAGTGCAAATTGTCACATGACCAGAGCGGTTTATTTCCTGTTTACACTTTGAGAAGATGATGACTGCATCAAAGCTCCAAAACAAAAGGCAAGTAAAGTATGTTAACATTAAGATATGACAAAGATTTTCGGTACACATTATGTTTAAAGTGTCTAGTATCAATATATGAATTCACGTACATTCAGTTTTGTTAAATGTGTGGTCAGAGAATGAGTAAACATGTTGATGGTCACAATAGTGGGATAACAGTGAACTTGGGTTTACAATATAAATCCAGTTGCAGTTGTTAGTAAAGATTGCACTAAAACGTTACATTGACAAAATGTTGCAGTAAATTAAAAGTCTAAATGTTACAAAGTTACAATACTGATGTTGTAATAATGGCAGCACTAATATAACAATTCAATGATACATGTTACAAAAAAGTAACAATTTTGAAATACGTTGTTGGTTGTATTTTTTTGTATTTTATCTCAGTATTCCTATCGGTGTTGTATAAGGGTTTTTTTATGCATAAAAGCAATGCAATTTCTATGACTGCAGAAATATATTAATTCAGTACACACAATATCCCACTGGTCACAATTGTGACTGACCATAAAACACAATTTTCACACACTTTTCCAAAAAAAATTCAAAGGGTTACTAATGACACATCATTTGGATATTTTTATGTCTGGGAAAAATTTGGGATTAAATGGGTTAATATAAAATAACTGGTATTGGTCTTAAAAATAATAATACAGTCTCTTCCCAGGTAACAAGGTTATAGGAATGTTCCATAAACATTACTTTAAGAATGTTTTGTTTATGCAACTTTTAAAGAACATAAGTTGTGAGAGGCTGGTGAATATGTGTAATGAATGTCCAATATTGCACCTGATACGACGTGCTTTCTCCTCTCCTCTGCAGCCGACGCTGCTCAACACTGGAGTCTTGAGGACCTGCAGACATCACACTAAACACACACACACACACACACATAGAGTTGATGTATTCACACTGCTGAGCTGATGCATGTAAAACTGAAATATGACAATTTAAGCACGATTCATTGATTCCTGTGTAATTACATGAATTGACAGCCGCACATGCAATGACACGCTCTTAGTGGTCATGTTATGAAACACACGTATGCGGTGTGTGTTTATAGTGTCAGAGCTGTAATCCCAGTCCGATCTTAATGAGGGAACAGCTCTTCATGCGTCACTGAGAGTCTGAATGACCCAACAGTGACTTACTGTAATCTGTAATCTCAACACAGCAAACACAGAATGAGCCGCAGGTAACAGCAGCACTACACACATCACATCACATCAATACTGCACTGTGATTGGTCACCGCTCTCAATCTGTGCTGTCATATCTGTACATCTTCTAATAAATAAGCTTTCCATTGATGTATGGTTTGTTAGGATAGGACAACATTTGGCTGAGATACAACCAGTGTTGGGGGTAGCAGGTTACGTAATAATATTACCTTTTTCAAGTAACTAGTGAAGTAATGCATTACTTTTGAATTTCTAAGAAAATATCTGAGTTACTTTTTCAAATAAGTAACGGCAGTTACTTTTTTCCCCATTTACTGATTGACAAGTCTCCTGTCGGGAAATTGGGAGTAAACATGATGTTACTGTATTCTAGACTAAATGTGAACATGCATTAATTCATCTCACTCACAAAAAACAGATTCAGTTTTCCTCAGAATGAATAAAAACAGTGAAATGCAAACTCAGAATATGACGCAACCCTGCAATAATTAAATATGTTAAATAATACAAATATCCTTCACGTATTTAATTCCATTTTATTAACCAGCGTCTTTGCTGCTGAGCTTTGATGATGCAATTCAACCATACTAATAAGCAAAAATTACTTTAGATTAACATTTGTGCTTTTTTTATAGCTGAAGAGTGATCTTCTCCTTCATAAATGTACTTTTCTTTCAGCCTGAGGTGAATTCATTTCACTTGTGGTGTAAAAGGGCTTTTACATTAGAATTGTTTTATATTAAAAACAAACAAGCAAGCCCTGCCCAGATTTAGAAAATAATGCAAAAGTAAAGTAACGCATTACTTTCCATAAAAAGTAACTAAGTAACATAATTAGTTACTTTTTCAGGGAGTAACGCAAAATTGTAATGCATTACTTTTAAAAGTAACTTTCCCCAACACTGGATACAACTGTTTGAAAATCTGAAATCTGAGGGTGCAAAAAAATTCACCTGTCCAAATAAAGTTCTTAGCAATGCATATTAGGCTACTAATAAAAAAATAAGTTTTGATATATTTACAGTAGGAAAGTTACAAAATATCTCAATGGAACATGATCTTTACTTAATATCCTAATGATTTTTGGCATAAAAGAAAAATCTATAATTTTGACCCATACGATGTTTTGTTGGCTATTGCTGCAAATACAGCCCAGTGACTTAAGACTGGTTTTGTGGTCCAGGGTCACAAAAACAGTGAAATGCAACTCAAGAATATGACGCAAACCTACAATAATTAAATATGTTAAATAATACAAATATATGTATTTAATCCCATTTTATTAAGCAGGGTCTTTGCTGATGACCTTTGATGATCCAATTCAACCATACTAATATGCAAAAATTACTCTAGATAAACTAAAGAGTGTTGAACTTTCTTCTTCTGTGTTCTACTCTACAGACGTGAATTTACTTTTCCTTCAGCCTGAGGTTTTTGGTGTGAAAGGGCTTTTACATTTGCCAAAATAGAACTTTTTATATTAAAAACAAACAAGCAAGCCCTGCCCAGATTTAGAAAGTAACTCAAAAGTAATGTAATGCATACTTTCCATAAATAGTAGCTAATGTAATTTGTTACTTTTTTAGGGAGTAACACAATATTGTAATGCATTATTTTTAAAAGTAACTTTTCCCAACACTGTATATCATGATACTGAATAAATACAATATTCACTGACTATTGCATTTCTAGGTTCTTCCAAGAATGCCATGGTATAACATGCTTAAGCCAAAAAAATCATTCTGAATGAGTTTCACCTGTGAGTTTGTGAGTTCAGGTCGAGTTGCTCTTGTTCTGTGTTTCTTCTGTGCTTGTCCAGCTTGTCCTGATGTCTGGCGCTCACCTGTGTGTCTGTTACTGTTCTGTCCCTCTGATGAGTATTAGCATGTAGAGAGAGCAGGATTAGCATCTCTGGAGATTAAAGCTTTATGTTACATCTCAGTTCCTGCACAGGTCAGGACACACCAAACACACAACAAACACACACTAAATACACACTAAACACACAACCAAAATGAATGCAGTGATTTTGCCAGTGTGAATCCCAGTGTTGGGGAAAGTTACTTTTAAAAGTAACAGATTACAGTATTGCACAACTCTCTAGAAAAGTAACTAACTGTGTTACTTTTTATGGAAAGTAATGTGTTACATTATTTTTGTGTTACTTTTTCTCACCTGGGCTGGGCTTGCTTTGTTTTCAGTATAACAAAGTTCTATTTTTGACAAATGTAAAAGTCTTTTCACAACAAAAAGTGAAATGAATGAGCCTCAGGCTGAAGCAAATGTAAATTCACATCTGTACAGTAGAGGGCGCATCTCAAACAAACCTGGATTACATGAAGAATAGGATGCAGGAGAAGAAAGAACAACACTACAAATACAAGTTTTATGTTTATCTAAAGTCAGGTAAAAATACAAAGCGTGAGAAAATAGATTCCTTTCGTTGTAATTAACAGCATGAGGTGCGTTAAACATTATATTACATCAAGGTTTTCCAAACTGGGCTTTGTAAAGAAACTGCAAGTAATTAAACAACTAACAAGTAATTAAATCATAAAAACGAAATAAATCATACCAACAACATGCTAGCAACTTGCTCATCATGGCAGAAACATACTAAAAACATATTAGCAACTTGCTAATCATGCTAGAAGCATGCTAGCAACATACTAGAAACATTCAAGCAACTTGCTAACCATGCTAGCAACATGCTAATCATGTTAACAACTTGTTAATAATGCTAGAAACACGCTAACAACTTGCCAATCATGCTAAAAACATGCTAGCAACTTGTTAATCATGCTAGCAACATACTAGAAACATTCTAGCAACTTTGCTAACCATACTAGAAACATGCTAATCATGCTACCAACTTGCTAATAATGCTAGAAGCATGCTAACAACTTCCCAATCATGCTAAAAACATGCTAGCAACTTGCTAATCATGCTAGCAACATGCTAGTAACATGCTAATCATCCTAGAAACAGACTAGTAACACACTAGTAACTTGCTAATCATGTTAGAAACACACTAACAACATGCTTATCATTCTAAAATCATACTAACAACATGCTAGTTACTTGCTAATCATGCTAATAACATGCTAGCAACATGTTAAACATGTTTCATCATGTTAATCATGATAAAATCATGTTTGCAGTATGTTAGTAACATGCTAATCATGTTAGTAACTTGCAAATGATCCTAATTACATTCTAGTAACATGTTAAACATCCTAGCTACAGGCTAATAACATGCTAATCATGATAAAATCATGCTATCGACATGCTAATCATGCTAGCAACATGCTAGTAACTTGCTAATCATGCTAGTAACATGCTAACAACATTCTATCTATCTTTAAAACGACTTCAAACTGAAAACCTTCACACTTCTAGCTTTTAAAACATTTTAAAGTTCCTGCTTAGCTTTCTCAAGCCAACTTAAAAGTTTGTCTTGACAAACATTTTTATCTAGTTTATTGCTGTTGTGTGAATAATATGTAATCGTGCAATCAATAACTGTAGTCTGATTATTTTAAAATGTAACTTACTCTAATAACAAGTACTTAATTTTTGAAATGTGATTACATAATCCAGATTATGTATCCAGTTACTACATTATTTCTGTGCTGTCACGCTGCTGTTTTCTTTAGGGCTTGCTCGTCTATGTTCATGTTAAGTTTACTGTCTTCCTCTTTCTCTCCCACACCACATGTTGCTTATTTCCCCAGATGGACTCGGTCGTGTTTGTGTAACACACCACTGGAGGGAGACAGAGATCATCATCATGACACAGATCGCTCCTACAGGCCTGTTCCTCCGGCTATACTGCAGTGAGTCTGAAACAAATACAGTCTTTTCACGAACAATCACAAACCTATTTCCTCCATGAACAGTGTTAACATATAATCATAACAGACCGGTTCGCACTGCAAACACTCCTTTACTTTATAGATGTTTGTTTTGCATGTTGTAAATGAAGCCTGTAAAAAGTGTCATAAATCAAGTGTGTTTTTAAGTTTGTTTGAATTTATTTAGTTTTAAAGATGAATTGTATTAAATGAGTCGAGTGTATAAATGAGCACAATGAGTTGCTGTGCAGACAGACGGAAAGAGGAAAGAGAGACACACGTGTGAATAAACAGAGGAAGAGAAGAGCAGAAGAGGACAAGAGAGACAGAGAAGAGTTAATCTTCATTTGAACAAACTGACCAACTTCTGTATTTAGAGAAGCTGTGAGTGACGTGAGTTTGATAGCAGAGCAATAAAGACGAGAGACACAGAACAAAACACACAATAACACACACAGAGAGCAGAGAGAGAGAGAGAGAGAGAGAGAGAGAGGCTGAGCGACACACCAAAAAAGGGCTGGAGCTGGAGGTTCTGCTGGCTGGAGAAACACACGGACACACAGACAGAAGAACAGCGACGGACAGACAGACAGACTGGGCTTCAGGAATCATGGAGCAGGGCTGCGGATGAGCCGGATGATCTCCACCGTGTCCACGGGCCCCGGGCCCACGGGGGCCGCTCGTGTGAACGAGCCCGACCAGAGCGCGGCGGGTCACGCCAAGGGCCCCGTCAGCCTGCAGACGCTGCTGGACCTGCTGGTGGGAGTTTATCAGGAGTTCAGCTCGCCCGCTCTGATCAGAGAGAAACACGTGCAGCGCTTCCTGCAGTGGGGTCAGTACTTCATCTTCATCCTCTTCATCCTCAAGTGTGTGTGTGTGTGTGTGTGTGTGTGTGTGTTCAGACAGTCGGGGGCACAAGGTCATGGAGGTCATGTGATCACGAGACACGTTCACTGGCTTTTAAAGAGACAGTTCACCCTATAATTAACGTCCTGTCATTATTCACTCCCACTTTCATTCTATGAAATGAAGATTTTCAGTGTTTTCTAAAAGTTTTTTTCTTGGCTATGCAACAGTTAAAAGAAAAAACGATGCAAAAACATTATGGGAATGTTACAAAAAAAAAAAAAAAACATTCATGAGCAATCTATAAATAATGTTTTTGTGCTATTAAAGACCAGATACACTAACATTGTTTGTTTAAAGTTATCTGGTGTTTAATAATGTTGGTAAAATGTTTTTTTTTTTTTTCTGAAACTGAAATTGAGAAATCTATACATCAGCTGAAAGCTGAATGAATAAGCAATATTTATGGCTTTTTTATATATATAGGACATTATTTGGTCGAATTACACCTACACTGTAAAAAATAAAAAACACAATTTGTTGAGACAGCTTAAAATAATTTGTTACCATTTAGTCAACTCAAATAAGTTTAGTCAACTTGAAATGTTAAGTTGTACTAAGTAAAAACTTAGATATTTGTGTTTGCTAAACTTAACAGATGGGTAAGTAACCCAGCTGCCTTACAATTTTAAGTTGATTCAACTCAAATATCTAAGTTGTCAAGTTGAATAAACTTTTTTGAGTTGAGTAAACTTAAAATTTTAAGTCAGCCAGGTTACAAATTATTTTAAGCTGACTCAACAAATTGTTTTTTACAGTGTATTTGAAAATCTGAGGGTGCAAAAAAATCAAAATATTGAGAAAATCACCTTTAAAGTTGTCCAAACGAAGTTCTTAGCAATGCATATTACTAATCAAACATTAAGTTTGATATATTTACGGTAGGAAATTTCCAAAATATCTTTATGGAACATGATCTTAATATCCTAATGATTTTTGGCATAAAAGAAAAATTCATCATTTTGACCCAATGTCAATGTATGCTACAAATATACCTGTGATACTCAAGACTGGTTTTGTGCTCCAGGATCACATATACTGTTTCCATTATGTTTGCATAAAGATAAAACTGAATTATGCCCTTAACATTATGCCAAAAAAAAACCTTTTTAAAAAACTTAAAAATATTTAAACTGGGTGTTTTAAACTTTTGGAGAACATTCAGAAATGTCGTTTCCATAGCAAAATGTTCTTAGAACATATTTTTGTTAGCTGGGATGTTTGAATATGCAAAAGCACTCGTACAAAACTACTGTATGACTTCAAAAGACCTTTAAACCAGAACGTAAATCATCCTGACTGCTGTTCTACATAGTTTAATGATGATGATTAGTCATTTGTGAAGCATTTGTTCCTGCTTTCTATCATAGTATGGAAAAGAGCAGCATGTGTTTGGAATGAAATGACAGAACTGATATTTTTAGGAGATCTGTCCCTTTAAGGATCTCACACACGTGTGTCACGGTGGCATTAAAAGGACGCTTTTAGAATTCGGTTGTTGCCGCACAACAGAACATTCACACACTCACACTTACACACGCGCAGCAGCGGCGGCAGCAGCAGTGTGAGTGTGTGTTGTTGACACTCTTCTGGTCACACCCTACATGGCCACGAGAGAGACAGACAGTCGTACGGAGGGACACACGGGCTGCTGGACGCAGATTTCCATTTATGCTGCTGGCAGCCGATTCTCTGTTGATTCATGCGAGGGAAACAGCAAGACAGCAGGAAGGGAGTGAGCACATCCATACCGAACTTTCAGTGTCAGTCGTAAAACAGGGCACGACACAGGACGTGACGCCACATGTGAAAGCTCATAGAGCAACAGGTGTGAAGTTTATTACTCACACTCGCAGAGAACAGAGTTATTTGTTCGACAGAGGATTATTAAAATGCTGCGCTCTAATCGTATCTATGAAAATGGAAACAAATTTAAACCACAGAATGATCAGACGGCACAGATCATGCAAATCGTGCTGCCCAGTGTTGTGTTCTGTATGTTATGTATGTTTTCTAGCAAGTTAAAGGGACAGTTCATCCAAAATTCATCGTTGCGTCATCATTTACTCTTCTTCGTGTTGTTCCAAACCTGTATGATTACTTCCAGCCGACGATCTGAAAGTATTTTGAAGAATTTTGGGAACCAAACCAACGTTTGGCTACACACATTATTTAAAGTATCTTCTTTTGTGTCCAACAGAAGAAAGAAACTCATGCAGGTTTGATCATTTTTAGGTGTACTGTCCCTTTAAGGGAGATGCCGTACTTACACAATATGCATTCATTTGTTCTTCCTATCTAATACAAGTCTTTTCAGAATGTTTTGCAAATGTATGAAAACATTATTTCTGAATGCTCTCTGAATGTTTATTATGTAAATATTCAGGGAACTTTCCATTTTATCATTTTGCAAACATTATGGGAACATTACTTTAGAATGTTCTCTGGAACAATTAGTAATGTTAGATGAACTTCCAAATAAAATGTTTTAGAAAAAAAAATCCATTAACAATGTATAAATAATGTTTTTTGAGAACATTATTAAAGAGTAGAAAACTTTGAATGAACATTCGATTAACAATACAGACCTGCATTGTTTTAAAAGGTTGTATATACACTACTATGTTTTTAGTCTCTTCTGCTCACCAAGCCTGCATTTATTCGATCCAAAATACAGCAAAAGCAGTAATATTGTGAAATATTTTTACTATTTAAAATAACTGCTGTTTTTTTAAATATCTGTTAAAATGTCATTTATTTCTGTGATCAAAGCTGCATTTTTAGCATCATTACTCCAGTCTTCAGTGTCACATGATCCTTCAGAAATCATTCTAATATGCTGATTTGCCGCTCAAGAAACATTTCTTCTTTTTCTTCTTCTTATTATCAATGTTTTAAACAGTTGAGTACATTTTCTTCAGGATTCTTTGATGATTAGAAAGTTCCAAAGATCAGCATTTGTCTGAAATAAAAAACTTTTGTAACATTATTCACTATACCTTTCAAAAACTTGGAGTCAGTATAATTTTTTATTTTTTTGAGAAAGAAATTATAGAAATTGAAACTTTTATTTAGCAAGGATGCTTTAAATTGACCAAAGTGATATAAAAAACGTTTATAATGTTACAATATATTTCTATTTCAGATAAATACTGTTCTTCTGAACTCTCTGTTCATCAAATAAACCTGAAAAAAATCTACTCGTCTGTTTTTAACGTGATAATAATAAAGTTTGTTTTTTGAGCGGCAAATCAGCATATTAGAATGATTTCTGAAGGATCATGTGACACTGAAGACTGGCGTAATGATGCTGAAAATTCAACTTTGAAATCACAAGAATAAATTACATTTTTAAATTTATTCAATTAGAAAACAGTTATTTTAAATAGTAAAAATATTTCAAAATGTTTTTTCTGTACTTTGGATCAAATAAATGCAGGCTTGGTGAGCAGAAGAGACGTTTGTTTTTAATATAAAAAGTTCTATTTTTGGCAAAAGTTAAATGAAGGAGTCTCAGACTGATACCCTCTCCAAAGTCCCGAATTGAATCAAATGATTCGTGAACTCGCTCCGAAGTTCTGATCTAAATCAAATGATTCGCAAACCTGTTTGATGCTAAAAACTCAGCTTTGAAATCACAGGAATAAATTACATTTTTAAATTTATTCAAATAGAAAACAGTCATTTTAAATACTACAAATATTTCAAAATTTTACTGTTTTTGCTGTGCTTTGGGTCAAATAAATGCAAGCCTGGTAAGCAGAAGAGACATCTTTAAAAAAAACTTTTGACTGGTTGTGTAAATGACAATCAAATGCACAAAGATGAGAAATCACAACACAGCAAATGACTAGCAATAATTACAAAACAACAATAAAACCTTTAAGTCAGAAAACAGTAACCACATTACTTATTGAGTGCATGCTAAGAACTTAGTCGATTGTTTTTGAATAGATGTGGCATCTGGGAGATTCTGCAGTTCTAACAATGTTTTTTATGCCGTTATATATAGTTTTTATGTAGTTATGTAGTTATTCATGGTCCCTGTTTTGACACAAAAGGCCCTTAAGCTGAAAATATGTATTTGCTTAAGAGGAGTCAGATGGTTTGGGTGCAGAAGCTCTGAGAACAGTGAAGAGCCTGTTGCCTGTAAGGCTGATAATAACTGGGTCATTGGTGTTTAGAAGCAGCATGCAGTGTTTACAGTCCTGCAGTGAAGCACGGGTACATGCACACCTCCACAGCGCCATCAGAATGAGGCTGTCCAGTTCCAGTTCCAGTTCCAGTTCCTCCTGCTGTTGCTGCTGTCACATGCCTTTGCGCTGGAAATGTGGAAAGTTCTGTGCAGTAAAACAGTTTACGCTGTTGCCTTGGTCTCGTTCGCATTCCTGCACCCACGAGAGCGGCTCCAATCCAAGACTGGAAAACTTGCCTTAAAAAAGTCTCAAACATGAGCACGCTATTCTTAGATTCTTCTGTTCTATTTCTGCGCCGCACGCTCTTAAAGGGGAACGGGCTGGAAATGTGGACAGACGGGCATGAGGCGACTTCATGTGACGATCGTTCTCGCTGACAGCGGGAGCATCTACTGTTAGTGTCTTCAGCTGCCAGACACTTTGACTGAAAGTGCAATCAAAATAATCGTAATAACAATATACTTTATTTGATATAGCCCCTTAAGAACCTTCTCAAATGTTTTACATTGTAAAACTACCTTAACAATACAAACATAAAATATACATCATAAAATAAGCCTAAATGACAATGCATTTAAAAAGATATATAAAAATATAAATGCCAGAGCTGCATTGAGGCCCATTCAGACCAAGAACGAACTGTAACCAGTGTTGGGGTGTAACACATTACAAGTAACGTGAGTTACGTAATCAGATTACTTTTTTTCAAGTAACTAGTAAAGTAACACACTACTTTTTAATTTACAAGAAACTTTTTCAAATAAGTAATGGCAGTTACATTCTTTTTGCTATTTATTAATTAAAAAGCTCTCCTGCCCCCATGTTGAGAGAAATCGGGAGTAAGATGTTACTTTAGTGCTAGAATAAATGTGAACATGCATTAATTCATCTCATAATAAATAATATAAAATAAATAATAAATTAATTAATTAATAAATTAATAATAAATAAATATAATAAATAAATAAAAATAAATAAATAAAAACATATTTAGTTTTCCTCAAAATGAATAAAACCAGTTAAACGCAATTCAGAATATGATGCAAACCTGCAGTAATTAAATATGTTAAATAATACATCTTTTATCTATTTGATCCTGGTTTATTAACCAGTGTCTTTGCTGCTGACCTTCGATGATCCAATTCAATCATATTAATAAGCAAAAATTACTCAAGATAGACTAACATTTGTTCTTTTTTTTATTGCTGAAAGGTGTTAAACTTTTGTCTTCTGCATTCTATTGTACAGATGTAAATTTACTTTTCCTTCAGCTTGAGGCTTTTGGTGTGAGAGGGCTTTTGACAAAAATAGAACTTTTTATGATCAAACAAACAAGTTCACCCTGCCCAGATTTAGAAAATAATGCAAACGAAACATAACACATTACTTTCCATAAAAAGTACCTAAGTAACGTAATTAGTTACTTTTTTAGGGAGTAACACAAAATTGTAATGCATTACTTTTAAAAGTAACCCAGTCAAATGTTTCGCAAACCCGCTCCGAAATCCCCATCTGAAGCAAATGATTCATTACTTTTAAAAGTAACTTTCCCCAACACTGACTATAACGATGACTATATTAGTGTTCACACCGGCAGATGCTAACATTATGATTTTTATAAGCGCGACCTCTGTCGCTTTAAATGTTTCAGCTCTTTAAAGCAAGATGGATTCTGATTGGCTGTCAATGTGTCAGTTGATCAGCTGAAAAAAAAAACTAATGAAAAAGTGATTCCAGCAAGATCCTTCCTCTCTGTTGTTATTGTTAGTTGTGGTGTGAACTCAACTGCATTTTCATAGAATCTGAATGATTATTAAAACTTTACAGCTATCGTTATCACTATTGCTACAGTTATAATTATTGTTATTGTTATGATAGTTACATTTATAGCTATAGATATTGTCATAGTTGTAGTCAGTGTTGGGGAAAGTTACATTTAAAACTAATGTGTTACAATGTTGCATCAACTCCCCTAAAAAGTTACTAATCGTGTTACTTAGTTACTTTTTATGGAAGGTAATGTATCATGTTACTTTGTGTTACTTTTTCTCATCTGGGCTGGGCTTCCTTATTTGTTTTTAATATAAAAAAGTCAGATTTTTGGCAAATGTATATAGTGTAAATGTAAATAGTACTGTTGTGTGACGTTCTCTTTCCTCCAATCGCAGCGGAGCCTCTGGTCAGACAGGTGAGGAAGACCCGGATAAGCAGGGATGACTTTGACATCTTGAAGGTGATCGGCCGAGGAACCTTCAGCGAGGTGCGTAGGTTTTGTGCTGGTTTTGTTATGAAGCAGATGATTCTGAATATTGACTGAGCTGTAAATGCACAGGTGGCTCTGGCCCGCATGCGTAACACACACCAGGTTTACGCGCTGAAGATCATGAACAAGTGGAACATACTGAAGCGTGGAGAGGTAAACATCACAAACTAGTGTTTATCTTCTCTAAAAGCACTTAGCTAAGCAAAATATGTTCTAAGAACGTTTTGCTGACGTTCCTGTTAAGTAACTTTTGAATGTTTGTTAATGTTACTGGAAGAACAGTTGTTCATAACTTTTAGACAACCTTGCCAGAACATTAGCCAAAGTTCCCGTTTAGCTGGGTTGAATTGTACTGGAGTGTTAATGGAGTGCTGTGTGCGTTCAGACGGCATGTTATCAGGAGGAGCGGGAGGTTCTGCTGAAAGGAGACCGGCGATGGATCACTCAACTACATTACGCTTTCCAGGACGACGATTATCTTGTAGGTGCCACTTCACACAGCCATCTCAGTGATTCATGAGACACAAGACAAAACACCAGCGTTTCTTTGATTTGAATCTCAGTATTCTGAGCACAAAAGGACCAGTTCAGTTATGCTATATTTGACCAAAATTATGACATTATATGATCACTCAAGCCCCTAAAACCACGTGACCTCAGATCATAATTCAATACTCTATCTAATGTATACTATTTAATGTTTAATAACACGTTTGTTTAAGAAAAATGGAAATGTAGTTAATTGTCACTTGGACTGTTTAGCCAGGCTCTTCATAAAAACATGCAAATATTTTTTTTCTCCCTGATTCTTTGACTAGTCAGAAGTTCCGATCTAAAGTGATTCGCGATATGCGTTCCGAACTCTCGATCTAAATCAAATGATTCGCGAATCCGCTCCGAACTCCCGATTCGAAGCAAATGATTCGCGAACCCGCTCTTAACCCCCGATTTAAATCAAATGATTCGCGAACCCGCTCCGAACTCCCGATCCGAAGCAAATGATTCGCGAACCCGCTCCGAACTCCCGATCCGAAGCAAATGATTCGCGAATCCGCTCTTAACCCCCGATCTAAATCAAATGATTCGCGAACCCGCTCCGAACTCCCGATCGAAGCAAATGATTCACGAACCCGCTCCCCCGATTTAAATCAAATGATTCGCGAACCCGCTCCGAACTCCCGATCCGAAGCAAATGATTCGCGAATCCGCTCTTAAATCCCGATTTAAATCAAATGATTCGCGAACCCGCTCCGAACTCCCGATCCGAAGCAAATGATTCGCGAATCCGCTCTTAAATCCCGATTTAAATCAAATGATTCGCGAACCCGCTCCGAACTCCCGATTCGAAGCAAATGATTCGCGAACCCGCTCCGAACTCCCGATCGAAGCAAATGATTCGCGAACCCGCTCCGAACTCCCGATTCGAAGCAAATGATTCGCGAATCCGCTCTTAACCCCCGATCTAAATCAAATGATTCGCGAACCCGCTCCGAACTCCCGATCGAAGCAAATGATTCGCGAATCCGCTCTTAACCCCCGATCTAAATCAAATGATTCGCGAACCCGCTCCGAACTCCCGATCCGAAGCAAATGATTCGCGAACCCGCTCCGAACTCCCGATCCGAAGCAAATGATTCGCGAATCCGCTCTTAAACCCCGATCTAAATCAAATGATTCGCGAACCCGCTCCGAACTCCCGATCGAAGCAAATGATTCACGAACCCGCTCCCCCGATTTAAATCAAATGATTCGCGAACCCGCTCCGAACTCCCGATCCGAAGCAAATGATTCGCGAACCCGCTCCGAACTCCCGATCGAAGCAAATGATTCGCGAACCCGCTCCGAACTCCCGATTCGAAGCAAATGATTCGCGAATCCGCTCTTAACCCCCGATCTAAATCAAATGATTCGCGAACCCGCTCCGAACTCCCGATCCGAAGCAAATGATTCGCGAATCCGCTCTTAACCCCCGATTTAAATCAAATGATTCGCGAACCCGCTCCGAACTCCCGATCCGAAGCAAATGATTCGCGAATCCGCTCTTAACCCCCGATTTAAATCAAATGATTCGCGAACCCGCTCCGAACTCCCGATTCGAAGCAAATGATTCGCGAACCCGCTCCGAACTCCCGATCGAAGCAAATGATTCGCGAACCCGCTCCGAACTCCCGATTCGAAGCAAATGATTCGCGAATCCGCTCTTAACCCCCGATCTAAATCAAATGATTCGCGAACCCGCTCTAACCCCCGATTTAAATCAAATGATTCGCGAACCCGCTCCGAACTCCCGATCCGAAGCAAATGATTCGCGAATCCGCTCTTAACGCCCGATCGAAGCAAATGATTCACGAACCCGCTCCGAACTCCCGATCTAAATCAAATGATTCGCGAACCCGCTCCGAAGCAAATGATTCGCGAACCCGCTCCGAACTCCCGATCGAAGCAAATGATTCGCGAACCCGCTCCGAACTCCCGATTCGAAGCAAATGATTCGCGAATCCGCTCTTAACTCCCGATTTAAATCAAATGATTCGCGAACCCGCTCCGAACTCCCGATCCGAAGCAAATGATTCGCGAAACTGCTCCGAACTCCCGATCGAAGCAAATGATTCACGAACCCGCTCCGAACTCCCGATTCGAAGCAAATGATTCGCGAATCCGCTCTTTTTTTGCTTTTTTTTTTTTTTTAATTAAACATTACAGATATCCAAAACATCAAGACAGTACAATTACAGACAAAATAAAATTAAGAAAAACATACAAAAAAAAAAAAAAAAAAAAACAACATGAATATACAGACTTGTTGCCAGGGTAACAAACAAAGAAAAAAAAAACGGAGTAATAATGTAATAAATGTAATAAAATTACATCTTAAGATGGCACAAAGGATGAATACAGAGATACAGTTTATCCAAGTCCACTTTGAACAAAGAAAAAAGAGGTTTAGAGCCAGTAAACTTTTGTTTATGAATGTGAAATTTAGCTAACAGAAAACACAAATTAATTATGTAATATTTTCCTGTATTCTCCTTAGAATATTCAAATAATCCAAACAAAGCATCTTTAAAACAAAATGAGAAGTCACTTACAAAATAAGATTGGATAAACACCAAAAAATCTGACCAAAATATCTCCGTGTGGGTGCATTGCCAAAACAAATGAATGAAGTCTTCTTCAGAAGAATGACAAAAACTGCAGTTCACTTTAATGTCAGGCTTATATTTCCTAAGAAAGACTTTAGTCGGGTAACGTTTATGAATCAGTTTAAATGTCAGTTCTTTTACTTTATTGGTAAGCAGATACTTATGAGGCAAGGTCCATACCTTCTCCCAACGTATATTCTCCACAATATTATTCCAATGTGGTATTACGTAGGGAATTGTTGTTATCTCAGCCTGGAAGAGAGCTGAATCCGCTCTTAACTCCCGATTTAAATCAAATGATTCGCGAACCCGCTCCGAACTCCCGATCCGAAGCAAATGATTCGCGAACCCGCTCCGAACTCCCGATCCGAAGCAAATGATTCGCGAATCCGCTCTTAACCCCCGATCTAAATCAAATGATTCGCGAACCCGCTCCGAACTCCCGATCGAAGCAAATGATTCACGAACCCGCTCCCCCGATTTAAATCAAATGATTCGCGAACCCGCTCCGAACTCCCGATCCGAAGCAAATGATTCGCGAACCCGCTCCGAACTCCCGATCGAAGCAAATGATTCGCGAACCCGCTCCGAACTCCCGATTCGAAGCAAATGATTCGCGAATCCGCTCTTAACCCCCGATCTAAATCAAATGATTCGCGAACCCGCTCCGAACTCCCGATCCGAAGCAAATGATTCGCGAATCCGCTCTTAACCCCCGATTTAAATCAAATGATTCGCGAACCCGCTCCGAACTCCCGATCCGAAGCAAATGATTCGCGAATCCGCTCTTAACCCCCGATTTAAATCAAATGATTCGCGAACCCGCTCCGAACTCCCGATTCGAAGCAAATGATTCGCGAACCCGCTCCGAACTCCCGATCGAAGCAAATGATTCGCGAACCCGCTCCGAACTCCCGATTCGAAGCAAATGATTCGCGAATCCGCTCTTAACCCCCGATCTAAATCAAATGATTCGCGAACCCGCTCTTAACCCCCGATTTAAATCAAATGATTCGCGAACCCGCTCCGAACTCCCGATCCGAAGCAAATGATTCGCGAATCCGCTCTTAACGCCCGATCGAAGCAAATGATTCACGAACCCGCTCCGAACTCCCGATCTAAATCAAATGATTCGCGAACCCGCTCCGAAGCAAATGATTCGCGAACCCGCTCCGAACTCCCGATCGAAGCAAATGATTCACGAACCCGCTCCGAACTCCCGATTCGAAGCAAATGATTCGCGAATCCGCTCTTAACTCCCGATTTAAATCAAATGATTCGCGAACCCGCTCCGAACTCCCGATCCGAAGCAAATGATTCGCGAAACTGCTCCGAACTCCCGATCGAAGCAAATGATTCACGAACCCGCTCCGAACTCCCGATTCGAAGCAAATGATTCGCGAATCCGCTCTTTTTTTGCTTTTTTTTTTTTTTTAATTAAACATTACAGATATCCAAAACATCAAGACAGTACAATTACAGACAAAATAAAATTAAGAAAAACATACAAAAAAAAACAAAAAAAAAAAACAACATGAATATACAGACTTGTTGCCAGACTTGTAACAAACAAAGAAAAAAAAAACGGAGTAATAATGTAATAAATGTAATAAAATTACATCTTAAGATGGCACAAAGGATGAATACAGAGATACAGTTTATCCAAGTCCACTTTGAACAAAGAAAAAAGAGGTTTAGAGCCAGTAAACTTTTGTTTATGAATGTGAAATTTAGCTAACAGAAAACACAAATTAATTATGTAATATTTTCCTGTATTCTCCTTAGAATATTCAAATAATCCAAACAAAGCATCTTTAAAACAAAATGAGAAGTCACTTACAAAATAAGATTGGATAAACACCAAAAAATCTGACCAAAATTTCTCCGTGTGGGTGCATTGCCAAAACAAATGAATGAAGTCTTCTTCAGAAGAATGACAAAAACTGCAGTTCACTTTAATGTCAGGCTTATATTTCCTAAGAAAGACTTTAGTCGGGTAACGTTTATGAATCAGTTTAAATGTCAGTTCTTTTACTTTATTGGTAAGCAGATACTTATGAGGCAAGGTCCATACCTTCTCCCAACGTATATTCTCCACAATATTATTCCAATGTGGTATTACGTAGGGAATTGTTGTTATCTCAGCCTGGAAGAGAGCTGAATCCGCTCTTAACTCCCGATTTAAATCAAATGATTCGCGAACCCGCTCCAAAGTTCCGATCTAAATAAAGTAATACGCGAATTAAATGAGCGCTTCGAAACAGTGAATCATTTTGCGACAATTTCGAGGTTCAAAAAGCTCCGTTTCACCCATCACTACGTGCTTTTTAAAAGCATTACAAGGAATGTGGAAATTCGAAAATGAATGACTCTTTTGAATAGGCTTTTGCTAGTAAATCGCTTAAACTGAAAGTCACGAGTTTTAATCAATAAAGTTCCCGCGTAAATGACTCAGTCAATTGAATCAGTTCGTCTGTTCATCCGCTTTTCGCGTCTTCAGTCGTGTTTACACGACGCTGTCAGTACTGCTACTGGCTTAGCTCGCTAGTTTTATGACATTAACTGAAAAAAAGCAAAAAAGTATGATGTTTACAAATAAAATATTAATATTTCCATTCCGAAGATAACTGCTTTCCACATCGAGGACATCCAACACAAATCTACGAACATATTCAGGTGAGGCAACCGGTTGCTAACTTTGTGAAAAGGCCCGTTCGGACGACGTTTATTTGTTTAAATGTTTCCTACAGCGTTCTAATATCTTTATTTTCTCTCAAAATGTAATACTTGAATGTTTATTGTTAGTATTCTAAAAACGTGAAATGTCCAGTTTTTTTTCTTGTCGTGATAGTTAAAGGTTACAAAAAAGTTTCTTGGATCGTTCATGAAGATAAAATGAACGTTCCGAGTATTAATCTCAACTTCATGAGGACATGAAAAATATTAATAAAGTCATAAGAACGTTCCGTACATTTTACGTTTTGTTCTACATTTTTTATGTAACTTTCAAAAAACTTTTGAGAACGTTTCCTGTTAACTGAGTAAAGTGATAAACAAATGTAAAAATATCAAACGAGAGACACAGATGCTCACGAAACAAGTGAAATGTGTTGAAAAGATTCATTCAAAATGATTCCTTCACACATGATTCAGTTGTGTGGTGTGTTTTGTTCAGTGCTCATGAATCAGTGATCTGGTGTTTGTCAGATGTTTAGTTCTGTCTGTTCATTCTGGTTTATGAGTGTCTCTCCTCTTCTGCTCTGCAGTATTTGGTCATGGATTACTATGTCGGTGGAGATCTGCTGACGTTGCTGAGTAAGTTTGGTGATCGTATCCCGGAGGACATGGCTCAGTTCTACCTGGCTGAGATGGTGATGGCCATCGATTCGGTCCACAGACTCGGTTATGTGCACAGGTATCCGTACTAACACTGATCACGTCACCTAAACTATATGTCATCAGACAAAGGATGATCGAATGTTGAGTTTGTTGTTGCTCTCTTCCTGTAGAGACATTAAGCCTGACAACATCCTGCTGACGGCGGACGGTCACGTGCGATTGGGTGATTTCGGCTCCTGTCTGCGTCTGGAGGATGATGGACTGGTGATGTTTGTGTGCTGTCAGACGTAAGCCTGCATTCGGTCGTGTGCGATTGGCCCGCTGTGCTCATATGTATGTGTGTGTGTGTGTGTGTGTGTATATTGTCAGGTCCACTCGTCGCTGGCTGTCGGGACTCCAGACTATCTGTCTCCAGAGATCCTGCGGGCGGTGGAGGGCAGCGGCGGATACGGCTCTGATTGCGATTGGTGGGCTCTGGGCGTCTGCGCGTACGAGATGCTGCTGGGAACCACACCCTTCTACGCCGAGTCCATCTCTGAGACCTACGCCAAAATCATACACTTCAAGGTAAAGGAGCACTGCTTGAGGACGCTTAATTTTTAAAATAAGTAATGCAGAGTACTTTGGTTTAAAAAAATCTACAGTTAAACATCACATTTTATTTATTGCTCAAATAAGAGTGTTATTGCATTCCATTTATTTTTTTTGTTAGCAAACCCAGCCTACGTGAGGAAAAAGTACACTACCAGTCAAAAGTTTTTGAACACTAAGATATTTTTTTTTTTTTTAAGAATTTTCTGCTCACCAAGCCTGCATTTATTTGATCCAAAGTACAGCAAAAGCAGTACTATTGTGAAATATTTTTACTGTTTAAGATAACTGCTTTTTGTTTGGATATCTGTTAAAATGTAATTTATTTCTGTGATCAAAGCTGAATTTTCAGCATCATTACTCCAGTCTTCAGTGTCACATGATTCTTCAGAAATCATTCTAAAATGCGGATTTGCTGCTAAAGAAACATTTCTTCTTTTTCTTCTTCTTATTATCAATATTTAAAACGGTTAAGTACATTTTCTTCAAGATTCTTTTGATGATTAGAAAGCATTTATCTATAAAAGATTTCTATTTCAGATAAATACTGTTCTTCTGAACTCTCTATTCATCAAATAAACCTGAAAAAATTCTCTGCTGTTTTTAACATAATAATAATAAAGTTTGTTTTTGAGCGGCAAATCAGCATATTAGAATGATTTCTGAAGGATCATGTGACACTGAAGACTGGAGTAATGATGCTGAAAATTCAGCTGTGAAATCACAGGAATAAACTGCAATTTAAATTATATTCAAATAGAAAGCAGTTATTTTAAATGGTTAAAATATTTCAAAATTTAAATGTTTTTGCTGTACTTTGGATTAAATAAATGCAGGTTTGGTGAGCAGAAGAGACTTCTTTTAAAAACATTAAAATCTTACTGCTTTTGACTGGTAGTGTAACTCAGAAGTAATGTAGCACATTGCTTTCCATAAAATGTAACTAAGTAATACAATTAGTTAATTTTTTTAGGGAGTAACATAATATTGTAATGCACTACTGTTAAAAGTAACTTTCCCTAACAATGCGTATTACTGCTATATAATGTACTAATACTACTAATACTAATAATAATTTCATTAAGGAATATCATGCAACCAAGGTATTTTTCCATCCATGTTTTAATTTAAGTTCTGCTTTGCAGCGTCTTATTTGACAACAAATAAAACTTTTGTTGTAAATTAATTTTTATATTTTCATTTAATTCCATTTTACAACATTGATTACTTTGTTTAAGTTTTATTAATTTATTTTATTAGACACCATTTTTGGTTCTAAATTTGTATTAAATCATAAAACACAGAATCCAGAAAAATATAAACTGGAAAACAAAAAATTTGGGGGGAAAAGGGGGTTTCATGGGGCTCTAAATTAAACACAGCCACTCATTGTGAATAAATTAGGTTTTTTGTAACATTTGTAACACATGTACACAATGTGTCAAAGTGAATATAAAACAGCAAGTTATGTTTACATTCATTCTCAATATCTAACAAATGTATGGAAAACATTTCCCTCCCCATTAATAATAAATGGATATCAAGTTAAATATCAGTATCATGTGATATGGAAAAAAAAATATTGTGCTTATATTTAGAAAATGCCACTATTGTCTCCTGTAGGGCTGCTTTAAAGGTTAAACTTACAGCTTTAATTTCATAATTGATACATTTTGCAACATGAACACTTTTTAATTTCTGGTTTGTTACTGTGAAGCTGCTTTGACACTATCTGTATTGTGTAAACCGCTACAGAAATAAATGTGAGTTGACTTTACAGAGGAAAGTGGTTCATTCGTGACCACTGGTGAAAAGCTGACTCTTTCTTGATCATTTGAAGCGAGTTCATTACAAAAAAAAACATGCTGTACATTTGAGCTTCCTCTTCAGTGAAAGTAAACAGCAAAAACGACTCTGTTGACGTCATAAAGTTAAAGGTGAGAGTCCACATTTACATGTCACTGACAGCTGGAGTCCGGTTGGGGAAGCAGTGAGGAGGAAGTAGGACAGATGCTATTATTCCCAAACAGCAGGAGATAATGCGCACTAAAACATAAATAATGTCTGTTTTTGATGGATAGGACAATAGAAATGTTCCTGTAGCTCGTACAGTAGAGCACAGCATCAAAATATAAGTTCTAAAACATGTATACTGTATCTTCAATTCAGTATATCGAATATTTACTGTGAATAAAACATCTGTCTAATGTAGGACCCTATGAAACCCCAAATTCTATTTATTTATTTATTTTTTCAAATTCTGTGTTTTCAGTTTAAACTTTACTGGTTTATTGTTCTAATAGTTGCATATAAATTTTGATATTCAAAAACCATGTCTAATCAATTTAAAACTTTAACAATTTAATAATTTCTAAAATCGTAACAATAATAGCGCCTTATTTTTCAGACATTCTGTTTTATCTGTTTCAATATTTCTGGGTTCTGTGTTTTCATACAAATTTACTGTCAAAACAATCAATGGCATTCGAATGATTAAAACTTTAACAATTTAATTCTTTTAAATCTTTTAAAAGGTGGTTAAAAAATGTATACAATTTAAACAATTTAATTTATTCTTTAAACTGTAATCAAATTAAATTGTAGCAATTCCTGTCATTTTTTTTTTTTTTTGGCAAACAAAGTCATGCGCAGCAGACGTTTTCTCTTTAAATTAAAACTTGGATGAAAAATTGTGATTTTATGTGATATTTCAATTTTCTATGTAATTATAATTTTGAGAAATACATTTTAGTATACAATAGTAAAATATTTCTGCCATATTTTCTTTGATATTAAAAAAGCATGTCTAATCAATTACATTTTCTAGACTCAAATGAATGAATAAAACTTTAACAATGTAATTAATCTTTTAAAAAGTGGTTAATTGATACAGTTGTAACAATTTAATTCATTCTTTAAAATGTAATCAAATAAAATTGTAACAATTCCTATAAAAACAAAGTCATGCACAACAGAAGTTTAATGTATAAATTAAAACTTGGATGAAAAATTCTGTGATTTTGTGTGATATTTGTATTTTCCATATAATTGTTATTTTGAGAAATACATTTAAGTATATACCATTATTATATTCTGCCACTTCTACCATGTTTTCTTTGATAAAAAGCATGTCTAATCAGTTGAATTCTGAAAACTAAGAATTTAATAATTTTTTAAATTGTAACAACAATAATGCTTTACTTTTTAGAAATTCTGTTTTATGTTCTTATATTTCTGGGTTCTGTGTTTTATGATTTCATACAAATCTACTGTTAAAAACATAAAACATAAAACTTTAACTTAATTTATCTTTTAAAAAGTTTGTACAATTTGAACAGTTTAATTCATCCTTTAAAATGTAATCAAATGAAATTATATCAGTTCCTATATATATGTGTGTGTGTGTGTGTGTGTGTGTGTGTGTACACATAATTATTATTATTATTTGTATTTTTTTTGCAAACAAAGTCATGCACAACAGAGGTTTACTGTTTAAATTAAAACTTAGATGTGTGATAATACTGTTTACATTATTATTTTTTTTCTTAGATATACATTTTAGTATATAACAATAATATATTTACGCCATATTTTCTTTGATATTCAAAAAGAATGTCTAATCAATTTAATTCTCAAAACAATTTAATCATTTCTTAAATTGTAACAACAGTACTGCATTATTTTTCAGTCATTCTGTTTTAATATTTCTGCGTTCTGTGTTTTATGATTTCATACAAATTTTCTATCAAAAACATAAAAGATTAAAAAGTTGCTAATTTATACAATTTTGACTATTTAATTCATCCTTTAATCAAATGAAATTGTAACAATTCCTATCATTGATGTTTACTGTTTAAATTAAAACTTGGATGAAAAATTGTGATTTTGTGTGATATTTCTACATAATTATTATTTTGAGAAATACATATTAGTAGTATTTTTAGTATTTAGAAATACATATTTCTGCCATATTTTCTTCAGGTTAATGTAAACTTTTATTTTGGTGGGCTGTGGTGAAGTGTTTTAGCGTTTTTGTGTTTTACTAAATTATTATTTATTAATACTATTTAGTATTTGTGCTTGTCCACATGTGAGTATAGATGACGTGAGCGTTGAGTGTGTGTTTCTGTCTGAACAGGACTACTTTGAGTTTCCTCCGGAGTCGGAGGTGTCCGAGGAGGCGCGTTCACTCATCAGCGCTCTGATCTGCGACAGGAGCGAGAGGTTGGGCTCGCGGGGCTCCGCGGACTTCAGAAAACACCCGTTCTTCCGGGGTTTGGACTGGAGCTCCCTTCATCTCCTCCCTCCTCCGTATCGCCCCGACGTCTCCGACGCCACAGACACCTCCAACTTTGACGTGCTGGACGACAGTCTGAGCAACATGGTACCAGAGTCGTCAGATCCTTCGTGGAGATGCTGAAAGTCAGCGTGATCTGACTCCTTGTGCTCTTGTGTTCAGGAGACCCTGAGTGACGTGTTGGATCGAGCGCCGGTTGGGCTTCATCTGGCGTTTGTGGGCTACTCTTACACAGCCACCAGGTTAGTGACTCGTCGTCGGCAGCGCTGTTGTTGAGCGCAGCTGTAACGTGTTCTGACGCTGCTGTGTCGTACAGAGAGACGGGAGCGCTGGACCGCAGCAGGAACATCATGATGGAGATCAACCAGCAGCAGAACAGAGATCAGCTCCATCTGCAGGGAAAACCGGTATCATGAACACCTCAATGTCTCATACAAGACCCTGTGATTGATGAATCAAGCAATTCTGTCATAAAAATGGAATTTACTGTAAATTTGAATTACATCATATAGCACAGAATCCAGAATAATTAAAACACCACAGAATTTCTAAAAAATAAAACACATTTCATAGAGCACTATTATTGTTAAAGTATTTTTTTTTTTTTTTAAGTTTTATGAATTCAATTAATTGTACATGCTTTTTTTATTTAAAAAAAATTGAAACCATTAAAAATGGAATTCAGAAAAAATAAATGGAAAACAGAATTTGGGAAAATTAAACATTTCAAATGGCATTATTATTCTTAAGATAATAAACAAAGCACAGAATCCAGAAATATTAAAAGGCTACAACATTTCTAAAAAAAAAATATATAACATTTCACAGAGCACTATTATTGTTAAAGTATTTATTTTTTTATTTTATGAATTCAAATGATAGTACATGCTTTTTTTATTAAAAAAAAATTGAAACTAAATAAAAAATAAATGGAAAACACAGAATTTGGGAATACTAAACATTTCATAGGGCACTTTTATTCTTGAAATAAAAATGAATTGTTAAAGTGTTATGAATTCCGTTGGTAATGCATGCTTTTTAATTATTCAGATTTAATTTTTATAATAAAATTTAATAATATATCTTTTTTTTTTTTTTAGATTTATGTTTTTTTTTATAAACTGTTGTTAAATTCTACAATTCTCATTATTTCAGTTGATTAGATATGCTTTTTGATTACTGCAATTTAATTTAACCAATAAAATAGAAGCCATAAAAGATTTTTCAAACAAAAGGAATCCAGCAAAATTTAAATTGAAATTAAAAAAAAAACAAAACCAGAATTTAGGGAAAATAAAATGGATTTCATAGGGCCCTTAAAACTTAATTTTTGTTGAAATTACTTTTTTTTTTTTTTTTAATTAAATTTTTTTTAAACAATAAATTGTTGTTAAATTGCTTGCTAAAAATAACTGAACCATTAAAACAGAAATCAGAAAAATTAAAAACAAACAAACAGAAATTTGGTAAATAAATGAAACGGATTTCATAAGGTCCTGCTCATAAGTCATGTTCTTGATGTCCATTAGTAATCTCCATCTATCAGCAGTCTGTGCAGCAGAATCAGGTGTGGCGGCTCAGAGAATCCATCACCACTGAGCTGACGGCACTTCCTGAACTTCCTGCTGAGCACAACAAACCCCAGCCAATCAGCAGCAGCGCAGAGACGGAGCAGAGCGACGCTCACGAGCTGCAGAGGTACACCAACATACACTGAGCTATTAGAAAATACGTCCAATTATATTTCACTATTCACTGAAAATAATTTCATACATGTATATATGGATACAGACATATACAGACATATCTACATCCTGAAAAAGTGAAGCTGAAACATTTTGATCACCATCTGGTGTCTGGATGCAGTGTAGGTCATAAACCCGCCCTCTCGGTGAATCAATTCGTAAGCGGGACTAAAAAAAATCTTAATACACTTCAAAAAACACTTCAAAAATACATTTATATGTATCAAATTTAAGGCCATAAAAGTCTTAAATTGTACAAGAAAGTCTTAATTGTGATTTCAAGAGGTCTTCAATTTGGGAACGGAAAGACCAGAATTGTGATATGGCTAAATGTGAAAGACCAGCGCGATAATCGATACACGCTTTTACACTGCAAACACGCAGCTCTTTAAATGTGAACCGATGGATCGATAAGAAGACAATGCATTATAAAAATCTAAACAGTAAAATTAGGAGTCTGCAATCATATTGTAACTGTTGGTTTAACAGTGTGCGATTTGACATTGAGTGTATCGCAAAAAACACCTGCAGTGTGCACGTGTTCTTTCGCTGCATGATTGAGTCTATAAAAATGCATTTAGAATGGTCACGTAATTCAAAACATGGGAGCAGAAAATGTGTTTATTTGTATGATTTCATATCATCAATCAATATCACATGAAGAGTGCTGTTTTTCTCCAAAAGTCAGAATGATTGCAAATGTGATATTGATATCGTACAACAGTTCAATAAGTAGTTAATATTTAGAAACTTACATTTTAGACACTGTATTTCCTGTTTTTGCTATTTCGCTAAGAAAAAAATAATTCCAATGATAGAAATTAATACTTTTATTTAGCAAAGATGCTTTAAATTAAATTTAATTAAATTTAAAAAATTCACTCAGCTGTTTTCAACAACAACAACAACAATAAATGTTGTTGCAATAAATGAATAAATGTTTTTTTTAGCAGCAAATCAGCATATTAGGATCATGTGACTGGAGTAATGATGCTAAAAATTCAGCTTTGAAATCATAGGAATAAATTACATTTTTAAATGTATTCAAATAGAAAACAGTTATTTTAACTAGTAAAAATATTTCATAATTTTACTGTTTGTGCTGTGCTTTGGATCAAATTAATGCAGGCTTGGTGAGCAGAAGAGACGACTTTAAAAACTTTTGACTGGTAGTGTAACTCAAAAGTAATGTAACACATTGCTCAGATTTGTTCATATATAATTTGCTTGATTTTATACATTTTATTTCACCAAAAATTGAAAAAAAAAAAATAAATAAATAAATAAATAAAAATATATATATATATAAATTAGCACATATTTCATTAAATAATGCCTCATTTGCATATTTAAACCTAACATTTAAAAAAAAACTTAATTCATATAACAATTCATTGATAATAATTGTTTAAAAAATATAATAATTAATACTTTTGATGCATCCATTTTCTTAAAATTGGTTCAAAAGCTGAAATGTAAAGTTGATTATTTCATAAACCTTCTGTTTTTGTGAAAACTTCTATCTGAAAATTATGCTTTTTACAGTTTAATATGTTGCTATAGACATTGGCCGACCCCGCTCATATGGTGTTCATTTTGTTTGTTCAGGTCTTGAAAAGGTCTTAAATTTGAGCTTAAAAATCCTGCAGAAACCCTGAAAAAAATTTTCCAACGATGGTTTCTATCATTTTAGGTAGTTTTTATCACACTGATGTATAGATGAATAACTAATAAGCAGACTCTGGCTCCAAATAAATCACTACAGCACAGACTTGAGCTCCAAACAAATCACTGCTGTTCAGACTCAGACTCTAAATGACATCATCGGCTCAAGATGACAGCGACCATACTGGGATGTTTTGGCTTTACTTTCCTATAGTGGAAGGAAGGATATATATGTGTGTGTGTGTCATGTGCTTTTACTGTTTTTCCACTGTAAATGATATGATAATTCATAGTTTTTACTACCAAAAATGATACATTTTGGATTAAACGGGTTCTTTCTTGTATACTGTATGTTAGTTAACCATTTAACAGGTTTTTTTCTGTATTTTTTTTTGTCTTTATGACATTTGTTAGAGTGAACAGTGAATGTGTGTGCAGTAGTGTTGATGTACTGCTAGTAAACACGGTGTTGTTGATGTTCTCCAGGCGTCTGCACAAAGCCGAACACAGGAACAGAGAACTCGAGCAGGAGATGAGCAGACTGAGGGAGGAGATCCTCCGACTGAGCGCCGACAGGGACCAAGGTCAGGAATGATCTGTGATCTGGAATTAGCATTACAGATGTCACGCTGACAGATCATCAGAACAATGTGTGTAATATTATCTGTACAGTGCGCTTGAAGAACAGGGATAAATATCCAGTCCGGGAATAGAGAATGAGACACACGAGACACGAGACGCTCTCATCAACAGAACAACTGCAGAATCACATGACTGAGTCTGTTGTCTAGTTCATGCCTGATGACTGTTGAACAAATAGTAACCATCTGTCTGTTTTGCTCATGTTGCTTAAAGTGGAAAAATATCTTTAATGCTATGGAATACATATTTAAACCTTTAAAATATTTTTTTAATTAAATAAAAAAATCTATGAATTATTTATGATTACAGAACGGATAGTTCCGGTCCTTGATTCTGATTGGTTGAGCTGCGTTCGAAGCTGTTCTAAATGACTCTACAAACATACACCTTTGTTTACGTTTGCGTGTTGCTCGGCAACCACTTTATTGCATCCATAGCCATTTCTAAGGAACTACATTGTTCTGCGGAAGAATAATGTTTTTATTAATGTCATTACACTTTATTTGTTCTGCAGTTTAGTCATTACAGTTTATTAATATCATTACAGTTGTTTGTTTTAGCAATTTTATTTTCTGAAACCTTAATACGTATATGGAAAAAACATTTTGTGAAAGCAGTAAGCCCCGTGAAGCTGTGATTTACAGTGAATTTATAACAGCTAAGGGAGGTTTAGGTACTGGGCTTCGCATTGTGCCCAACTGCGCCCCTTTGCTTTTATAAATTCACTGTAGACCACAGTTTCTTGGGGCTTATTGCTCTAATAGTTTATAGAAAATACTTTTAGTAATATTTGTTTCAGCAATGTTTTAGGCCCTATTATTAAACTTTATGATGATCGAGTTATAGTCTTCATATATATATATATATATATATATATATGAAGAGTTTATTTTGCAAAAACAGATAACTCCCAGGGTTTGTACAAGGTGCTTAAAGTGCTTGAATTTGAGTTTTTGAAATTTAAGGCCAGGAATTAAACTGTTGAAAATAGCAATATTCCTGAAGAGGAACTTGAAAAGTGCTTGAATTGTTGAAAGACAATGAATCTATCAAATAAGTGTTTAATTTTTTAATAAGCACATCTTTTTACGCATTTAAAAAAAACATCATGCTTATTTTTTTCTGTTTCAGGTAATGTCATAAAACCATCGTGTTAAAGCTGTATTAGTACTGACAGTGTCGTGTAAACATGACAAAAAGAGGAACGATTGATTCAAACTTGTGACTTCTTTTCATTTTAAGCGATTTACCAGCAAAAATCAGATCAAATTAGAAGAGTCATTCATTTCCGAATTTCAGCATCGCTTGTAATGATTTTAAAAACCATTGCATCACAACGATTCACTGTTTTGAAGTGCTTCAGTCAAATTGCGGCTCATTTGATTCAGATCGAGCCTTCAAATCGCTTATCGCAAATCATTTGATTAAGATCAGGATTTCATAGTGGGTTCGCGACTCATTTGATTCAGATCGAAACTTTGCGTATCACTAATCAATTGATTTAAATCGGAAACCTCAAGTCACATATCATGAATAATTTGATTTAGATCGGATCTTCGTGTATCGTGAATCATTTGATTCAGATTGGGACTTTGGAGTGGGTTCTTGAATCATTCCGCAAATTGAATCATTCTGCGCTCAGAGTCCTGATCTGAATTGATATTTTGCAAATCATTTGATTTAAATTGGAACTTAAGAGCAGGTTTGTGAATCTTTTGCTTCAGATCGGAGCCTAGGAGCGCCGATCACAAATTATTTGAGTGGTTTGAGCGGTTTCATGGATGTGGGTTTTTTGTTGTTTTTTTTTTTTTTCAGATTTTTTTTTTTTAAACAGTAGAAAACAGCAAACCATAAATGAGATCTCTGATTGAAATCCTTGAAAATCAGAAAAGTAGTACTTGAAAAGTCCTTGAAAGTCCTGGAATTTCATTTTACAGTATCTGTATGAACACTGAACTCGTTTTTTTTAAAATGTTCAAACATCCTGTTTTTTTATGATGTTATCATGTTTTTATTGTGTTTTATTGTGTTAGTTAGCTGGATTTTTTTAGTTATTTGTACTTAATCAAAACTACAGTTTGATTGAGATTATTTGGAATGCACAGTGGAAAAACATGTTTTTTGAGAATTGTTAAAAATAGAGTTATCTGTTTTTGCAATAAATAAATAAATATATATATATATATATATATATATATATATATATATATATATATATATATAATTAAGATATTAAGCCAAAAATCATTAGGATATTAAGTAAAGATCATGTTCCATGAAGATATTTTGTAAATTTCCTACCATAAATATACCAAAACATAATTTTTGATTAGTAATATGCATTGCTAAGAACTTCATTTGGACAACTTTAAAGGCGATTTTCTCAATATTTTGATTTCAGGTTTTCAAATAGTTGTATCTCGGCCAAATATTGTAATCCTATCCTAACAAACCATACATCAATGGAAAGCTTATTTATTCAGATTTCAGATTTCTCAATTTGTGAAATTATATATATATATATATATATATAGTATCAGTTGAATAGTCCACTAAGAGAGAAATATTAATTTTATTCTAACTTAATTTTCTAACTCTTATTCTTAGGTTAAGTCACATATATTTGTTGTAATATTTGTATAAATTAGTTACAGTCCAACATAGCTCTATAAAGACATTTAACAGAAAATATGCATTGATATATTAATATTTGATTTGGGCCCTGTTATTACTCTTCAGAGAAAGGTAAGTAAAGTTTTGAAGCTCTTACAGGGTTTCTGCAGGAAATCTTCTTAAAAAGGTTATAAAAGGTCTTAATTCACCCTTTCACAATTTAAAACTTTGAAAGGTCTTAAATCAGAGCAGAAAGTCTTACATTTATAAAGTCGTGGCATTAAATGTTGGATGCAATGAATCTCTTCCTCAGTATGTTTGTCTTGTTTGCAGTACAAATATTCTGAACATCCTTAAATCAGAATACATTTACTGGAGATGCAAAATGAAAATATGAAGTCTTGTTTTGAGAAATTGATCAAACTGAAGTGAGTTTATGATTAAAACAAAAACAAACTATATCTGTCAGTGGGGAATGAAAACTTGTTTCCCTTTAAATTAAGTTGATTTTCTGAGCCTATTGGCAGATATTTTATAGAAGGATCTTAAAAAGTCTTAAAGTTACCTTTATAAAACTTGCACAGACAGAGTGTGACTCGTTTAAGACGGTGTTGTGCTTGTGAGGAGACTGATAATGTCTCAGGAGGTTCCTGCAGTTCTTCTGTTTGTGACCTGCGCTCACGCATGATGTTTCCTCACGCTCTGCCGTTCAGCTCACAGTGGCATCACAGTGTGTGTGAGTGAGTGTGTGCGCGCACGCATGTGTGTGTGTGTGTGTGTGTGTGTGTGTGCACGTTGGCCGAGGCCGATCTAATGCCTGTTTCTCCTCCAATCACAGAGCTGTGTGTGTGTCGGCCGCTGCGCTGTCAGGACCCCATGCGGGACGTAAGCCTCTCTTAGCACCCTTTAGCATTGCATCTGTCATGGCTGCGTGTCCTTTCGTCTGTCATTGTGTCATGATCCGTGTGTGTGGAGCTGCGAATGTCAGTGGCATTGCACTGAAAACTGATTGACAAACCTGTTGTTTGTAGAGCTCAGCGACGCCCCCTGCCTGCCATTACCCGCTAGTGACGCCGCTGCACCGCCACCTGCTGCTCTTCAACAGGGTGAGTGAACTCACACACAATACTGCATCAGAATTACTCATATCAGCAATGATTGAAAACAACCTTTGAAATCAAAATAGTTTTTTAATTTGTTTTAGTCTAGCTTTCTGAGAAACTTGGTGCCGTTTTGCTTAAAGGTGAAGACTCAACTTTAAATACATATTTCATTGGACTGTCCTGTTTGATTGCAAGTAGAAAACTTTTTTTATGAAGTAAAATCTGTTTACTAAGATTTTGCCTGAAACGATTTTAGATTTTTTTACTCGTATGTTAATTTAAAAAATCTTGTATAATGTGTTTTTGTGTTTCTTTGGTTTTATTTTGTGCTCGTAAATCTTGTATTTTTCCAACTCCAGTGCCATGAAGATAGCCTTAGATGCTGATATGGCAATAAAAATAAACAACTAATAAACATGGCTTAAAAATTATTTTAATTGGTTGGTAGTCACTTTGGATAGAAGTATCTGCTAAATGCGTAATGTAAATTAAACCTGCAGACCGGTAATCTGGTAAAGATTTGCTAAGTGTTTTGTACTCTACTAAAAGTTTATAATGGGGATTTTAATTATTACAATTAAAATAAATTATAGTGTTAGTGAAATTACAATATTAATTTTTGTGTTAAATGACAAAGTATCAAGTATACATTACAAATTCTATTATTTGATTTAACCTAGAATTTATTACACATAAACATTTAAGCAAGGTAAACTATAACTATGGAACATAAAAGATCATTTGAGAAACATCTCAGTATTTTTTGTTAATACAATGAAAGTCACTGGTAACCAAAACAGCTTTGTTGCCAACAATAACTTCAAAATAAGTCTTCAAAATACCTTATTTCATGTTCCACAAATGAAAGGTTTGAAACGACATGAGGGTGAGCAAATGATGACAGAATTAAAAAACAATCTCTTTAATGTTTTTATTTTTATTCTTCCTATTTTTTTTTTTTTTTAATGAAATGATACTCTAAATAAGAAACTAAATCTGCCAGCAGGTGGCAGTAAATGTCGGAGTCATTCATTCATTCTAATCATTCCAACGGCTGATTCAGTCAGGAATGAAGTGAATGAATTACTTTATAAATCACTGAAATAAATTCAAAATGTGCATTCATTCAGAAACTAAACACCGCTGTGTTGCTCAGAGACACACAACAATTCTGCTGTGGGTTCAAAGGCAATGTTCTCTGCAAAATTAATATTTTGTTTAACCATTTAACTGTCACTTTTTGAACACAGACATAAAAATGCACTATCCAGACTTAAATTTTTATAATTCATGAATGAAAACATTTTGTAATATGATTTTGATGTACATTCTCCATGGTAATGCAAATTCTGATTTTAAAATGCCTTTCAAAGGATGAATTTTGAGATTTTAAGTCTTGAGCTGATATATAATTTCTTATGATTTCTAAAGTGTGAAAGGGAAAAAGGCAACGAAGAAAGTATTTTGTGACAAAAGTCAGAACTCATGTTATGATGTAGATTTTTTTTTAAGTTGCACTCTTGACATAAATTAATCTGTTACTTTTCCTACATAATTTGTAACACAAAAATATGGTAAAATATCTATTTAGGAGTCTTAGACCTTTCCAATGATGTATAGTTTGTCATGATTAGATTAGGATTTATTTGTAATATGGTGAAGTAAAACTTAGGCGTCCCACAGAGTGGACGGTGACAGTTAAAGGGTTAAAATATAACACAATATCAGCTTCTTATTTACTGAACTGTTGTATAAAATCACATTTAAGCTCATGATAGATTGGGACAAAATCAGCACTCGTGTCATATTGCTCTTGCTGCACGTGTGATATCCTGTGATATGTGATGTATATGAATATGAGACAAAACGCATACAGGGGCAATTTTTTTTTTGCGCCTATATATATATATATATATTTTTTTTTTTTTTTTTTTTTTTTATTTATTTATTTATTTATTTATTTTTTTGACAGGTGCGGAGGCCGCAGGTGAGGAGTGAGTCGTATCTGCTGGTTTGTGCCGAGGGGACTGAACTGCAGCTGTGGGAGCGACACTGCAGCGCTGACCTTTGCTGAAGAACACTAGATCTACAGTAGTCTACAGCAGATGCTTCAGTGAAGCTGCACGGACTGTGATCTACTCTAGTCTGATATCTACATTTCTATTCTTCAGTTCCAGTCTATAAAACCTTTACAGCGTCGTGGCCACAGGATTGAGTGAATCTGATTCACCAGTGACGTTTACATGCACATCACGCCGTTTAAGCTCCATATTCTGATTGCAGCCTTATTCTGAATATGATGTTGATGTGGGTAAATATGGTTGTTTTGGTCTGCTGATCTACACTTGTTTTTTTTTCTTACTGTTCCCAAAAGATTTCCTGAGAGAGTCCAGATGCTGCCTTTGATTATGCTGTTATTTTTTATTAAAACTTTTACACAATTTAATTAAAATTCAAACTCATCAGAAATGCCCAAAAAATCTAACACCAACTGGAAAGAGTTGGCAAATGTCAATAATAATAATAATAAGAAGAAGAATGTGTTAATGTCAATTTCTATTCATTGCCCCTTCCTTATTATCCATTATACAGCTAAACATCTGTTATCACCCATAATTCTCTGCGGTCTGAGCATGTGAATCTCCTTTTAGTGGATATTCTGAATAAGGTGTTTATATGCAACAAGTTCCCCATTTAAAAACAGGCTTATTCCAGAAGTTGGAATCAGGATTTGGACAGTTAAAATATTGTCTTAAACTGAATCAGGCAATCGGAATATTCTAATCTGAATATTGCCAAATTCTGATTCATATCAGAATATTGATGTGCATGGCTGTAAATGTAAAAGGGTTTGCCTTACATGAGTGAGAATCCAAACTGTTCTGTCAGCGTAGTTTGTTTACAGTATGTTGGGTTTGTTGCTGTCCTGCTTTTCCCTGGTGTTCATGGGAATCTGCACTGAGAATCATGTAGTTTATTCTCCCACAATTCAGATGCTTGGTGTGTGTGTGTGTGTGTGTGTGTGTGTGTAGGTTTATACTCACAGTGACACTAACAGCATCACCAGCTCTGAATCTGCTGTAAAGGCGCCTGAACAGACGAAGCACGGCCGTCTCTAGATGGTAACCCTCATTCTGTGGTGTTCACACAGGCAGAACGCGGCCGATCATCTAGACGCGAGCATGACGCGCCTTACGCTGAGTGCCGTCTGTTAAACCGCACGTGTTTGTGTGCATGACTTGACTTCAAACTATCGTATACTACATCCTTATTTACCAGAGATATATTTTGTACAAATCAAGTGAATTGAAGTTGTTTTAAACATTAAAAACTATTTAAGAGTGAGTAACTTAGAAATAAAGTTGGCTTATTTATTTAACAATGTGAATTTGTTGTATTTGTCCTAGAAAGATGTGTCCGTTTGTTAAACACACATTTGCTTTGTGGTTTAAATGGCTTTTTTCCCTCCAGCAAAGTGGGTATTAGGTCCTGATAAGAACAAGTGAACTGACTTTAGGTGGAATGGGTGTGGCTTCTGTACACAAAATTGAGTGGGTGTGACTTCTGTCTTCTATATGAAGTGGGTGTGGCTATTGTACTTTAAATTGAGTAGGTGGAGCTTCTGTCCTCTGTGTGGAGTGGGTGTGGCTTTTGTCATCTATATTGAGTGGGTGTGGCTGCTGTCCTCTAATGTGAGTGGGCGTGGCTTATGTTCCATGTATGGAGTGGATGTGAATTCTGTACTCTAAATTGAGTGGGTGTGACTGCTGTACCTTAAAATGAGTAAGCATAGCTTCTGTCCTCTGTGTGGAGAGGGTTTTGTCCTCTGTATGATTGGTCGTGGCTTAAAGGGTCGCACGCCGGACGTGAAGCGCTGCGCGGCATCGTGCCACGTCTTTAAAATTCGAACACATTATTTTCTATGAGAGTTCGCACACTGGTGCCACTGGTGCCCAGCTTGTACTTGTTTCTACTAGTTGTTCTAGACGTGGCATAAGGAGGCGCTGTGCTTCTCGTCTGGGGTGCGACTGTCTTAATGTCCCCTGTATGGAGACATTAATGGCTTCAGCACTTAAATTGAGTAGGTGTGGCTTATGTTCTCTGAATGGAGCCACTGTGGCTTCTGCACCCTAAATCAAGTGGGTGTGGCTTCGATATGGAGTGGGTGTGGTTTTTGTAATCTGTATTGAGTGGGTGTGGCTGCAGCACTAAATCAAGTGGGTGTAAATTCTGTACTCTAAATTGAGTGGATGTAGCTACTGTACTTTAAAATGAGTAGGCATAGCTTCTGTCCTCTGTGTGGAGAGGGTTTTGTTCTCTATTGATTGGGCGTGGCTTATGTACTCTAAAATGAGTGGGTGTGGCTTCAGCACTTAAATCAAGTGGGTGTGGCTTCAGTACTATAAAAGGAGTGGGTGGGGCTTCTGTATTATAATTTAAGTGGGCTTCTCCCCCTTTGTATTGAGTGGGTGTGGCTTCTGTACTATAGAATGAGTGGGCGGGGCTTCTGTATTATAAATTGAATGGGTGTGGCTTCTGTACTATAAAATGAGTGGGCGGGGCTTCTGTATTATAAATTGAGTGGGTGTGGCTTCTCTCCCTTTGTATTGAGTGGGTGTGGCTTCTGTACTATAGAATGAGTGGGTGGGGTTTCTGTATTCTAAATCGAGTGGGTGTGGCTTCTGTACTCTACTTTGAGTGGCAATGTTGGGGAAAGTTACTTTTAAAAGTCGCATTAAAATATTGCGTTACTTTCTAAAAAAGTTAGTAATTTAGTAAATTCATGTCTGTAGAATACAGGAGAAGGAGGTTCAACAGCAAAAAAACTGTTGCGAAAGCAAAGTAACTGGAGTTACTTAAATTAGTAAATTAAAAAAATAATGCGTTACTTTACTAGTTACTTGAAAAAAGTAATCTGATTACGTCACTCACGTTACTTGTAATGCGTTACCCCCCAACACTGTTGAGTGGGTGTGGCATATATTGTCTGTATGGAGTAGGTGTGGCTTCAGAACTTTAAATCGAGTGGGCAGGGCTTCTGTATTCTAAACTGAGTGGGCGTGGCTTCAGTCTCTTGTGATAATCAGCTGTCAGTTTCAGGTTGAGGTTGAGGTTGTGATGGTGAACACAGTGACCCGTGTGATTTTGAGCGAGACAGCTGCAGAAACATCATCCTGAGTGAGTGTGTTTAATTCCTCCATACAGACTCATGTTGTGTTCAGTTTCATTGTCTGTCATTGTGTTCAGTTCATTTACTCCCCCTAGTGGTGAATCCCAAGCCATGGACGTGTTCGACAGTGTGCTGGTCTGCCCTTTGTATCCTTTTTTGTCAGCTGAAATATTTTCAATATTTCAATACTTTATCAACATTCTGTGATGTCAGTTAATAGTCACAGTGATAAGCACGTAAACAAAAAATATTTAATATTTTTATTGTGTATAATTTTCAGTGTTTGAATTGTAAAATTCTGCATGTATTTTTATTTTACTTTATTAATTAGCTTTTCAGTTAGTGAACCCCTTTTTGGGAAACACTGCTTTAAAGAAATAGTTCATCCTAAAGAGAGAATTCTGTCATCATTTGCCTTCATGGAATATATACAGATGTTATTTAGTGAAATTATGTGGAAATATTTTATATCTGCGTTAAATTATTAATCTAAATAATAATAATAATTTATATAATTAATGTAACTATATTTAAAAATATATTTACATTTTCTTAATGATATTTTATTTTAAAAAATAAATTTTAAATTATTATACTGTCCAGAATTAAGCTGAATGAGCGGCATTTGATATATTGAGAAATAAAGAAGATTTATTTGAATTTTTAATCATGGAAAACAGCTGAAAAGAATACAGTGAACAGAATATTGCCTAATATCATAGTAAAGTAGCATGTGAAATAGCACGCATTATGTAGAGATATTTATTTGAAACATTGTGTTCATATATGCCGCATGTTGAAATCCTCAAGTGCCAAAATAATGAAGATAACGTTGCTTGTTTAATGCAGTCTCATGCAGGGTTTCTTCAAGTCTTGAAACATCTTAATTCACACCTTCCACAAACAAAGGCCTCAAAAGGTTTTAAATCAGAGCAGAGTCTTAAATTCATAGTCAGGGCATTAAATGTTGCACACACTGCAGAAAACTAATATCTGCCTCAGTATTTTTGTTTTCTAGTACTAATATCTAAACATCCTTAAATCAAGATACTGTGCATGAAGGCCTGTCTTGTGAGTATCCTGTGCATAGTATGCATGCCGTTTTCTAGTCTGCGCACGCTAGAGTTCACATGTAGAGTCCTGCGGCGGGATACAGCATGAAGGGGGCGATGCTGTGCTGCGACGGGCTCTCCAGCATGTGTTTGCGGTAGTATCGGCGCAGCGCCGGGCTGCTCGGGTGCTGCTGTCTGACGTGGAGGAAGTACTCGTCCGGCCGGCTGGAGGTGAAGCCGCAGTCCTCGCACACGAAGATCTTGGAGCGCCGCTGACGGTACGCGTACTGCTGCCGCACGCCGTGGATCTTCCGCAGGTGAGACTCCAGAGAGCAGCGCTGCGTGAACGCCTTCTCACACAGATCACAGCGGTACGGACGGATACCTGCGCGCAGAGAGACGGAGACGCGGCTCAGAACCTGGAGAGTGTCTGCTTACTGTTCGTGGGAGTCAGGCTTGGATCAGATGAAGGTGCAGTGTGCGATTTCCGACGAACACTTTTGTGAGTGGATCGGACCCAGTACAAAAACACACCTGTAGCCAATCAGCAGTGAGGGGCGTGTCCACTCATGACAGAGGAGGTGCACTGTGTGTTTGTGAATTTTGGGGCGGGGCTATTAAGATAGGGGCGTTTTAATACTGTTTTAATACCTGTTTAATACTGTGTGGAAGCCCGTTTACGACACGGAATAAAAAATAAATTAGATAACTGCGACTTTTTATCTCACAAGTTTACATCTCGTAATTCTGACTTTTTTTCTCAGAACTGTGAGATATGAATGCACAATTGTGAGTTATAAGGTCACATTTGCAAGAAATAAAGTCAGAATTGAGTGATATAAACTCACAATTGCAAGTTATAAAGTCCAGATCTGAGGAGAAGAAAAAGAAAGACTGATATGTTCACAGATTTGCAAGTTTATATCACACAGTTCTGAGAAAAAATGTCAGAATTGTGAGTCGCAATAACCTTTTTTTTTTATTTTTTATTCAGTGGCGGAAACAGGCTTCCATAATATTGTGATGCTGCTTTGAATAAAATCTTTTGTATAAAGCATTATTCAAATAAAGATACTGAAAACAGTAAAAAACAAAAAACATATTCATTACTTGAAATAGCCTAAAATAAAATTAAATAAAATATTTAAAAATGTTATTTTAAGTTAGCTTCAAACTGGAGTAAAAGTAAAAACAAAACAAAAGCTAATACAAATGACAAAAAAGACCACAAAATGACAAAAAATTTGGCTATAATTAAAAAGAAAACAGAAAATGTATATATATATAAAAAACTCATTTAAAATATTAAAATATTATTAAAAACTAATAGTATCTCAAAAATACTACAGTAGCACTATTTGGTATCATAATACATGCAAGTAAAATATTTTCTTTTTTTCTTTTTTTTTTTTTTTTAGTTAAATACATTTATTAAGGCTGCATTAAATGGATCAAAAGTGACAACAAATAAATTTATAATGTTTCAAAAGATTTCTATTTCAAATAAATGCTGTTCTTTTGAACCTTGTATTCATCAAAGAATCCTGAATAATAAAATGTATCTCGTTTTCAACCAAAATATATGCCATTTATAAATATTTTAAGAACAATTTATAATAAATATATTAATGTGATAAATAATAAATATTATAATAACAGTTTTTAAATGTATAAATATTAGAAACTGTTTTCAACATTGCTAATAATCGGAAATGTTTGTTGAGCAGCAAATCAGCATATTAGAATGATTTCTGAAGGATCATGTGACACTGAAGACTGCAGTAATGATGCTGAAAATTCAGCTTTGATCACAGAAATAAATTACATTTTAACAGATATTCACATAGAAAACAGCTGTTTTAAATTGTAAAAATATTTCACAATTTTTACTCTATTTTTGATCAAATAAATGCAGCTAAAAAGAGATGTTGTCATTTTTAGTGTGTATATTGGTTCTGATCTCACCGGTGTGTGTTCTCATGTGTCTCTTCAGGTCGAAGGTGTCGTTGAAGCCTTTCCCGCAGAACCTGCACGGGTGTCTCTTGATCAGACTGTGGCACTTGAGGTGACGCGTCAGCATGCGCTGCAGAGGAAACACTTTGTGACACACGGAGCACAGGAACTCAGACGAGCCGCCGGGTTCACGTGGCTGAAAGCAGAGGGATGAAAACGTGAGATTTCTGAAGATGCAGGTCCAAGTCTTGAGGATCTGCAGCTCATCTTCAGGTGTTTCACCTTGCAGGCCAGTGCCGGAGGAGGAGGAAGAGAACTCTGGGACGGCTGAACTCTCTCCATCCCATAATCCTCCCTGTGACGCTCCAGAGCAGGGGGAGCAGAAGCAGAAGCAGGTGTGTGATTGTGGACGGCATGAGCGCACTCAGACACTGACTCCAGATCAGCACTGGGAGTCTGTACAGACACTGAAACACACACACACACACACACACACACACACATTACACAATCACAGACAATTATTATTGCTCTTTCAGTGCTCATGAGACTCAGGCATTCTTTTTTTGTAGGTTTGTTGATTGGTTTTCATAAATAAAATACCATATTAACCGTAACAATTGTGACCCTGGACCACAAAACCAGTCTTAAGTATCACGGGTGTATTTATAGCAATAGCCAATAATACATTGTGTGGGTCAAAATTATCAATTGTTCTTTTATGTCAAAAATCATTAGGATATTAAGTAAAGATCATGTTCCATGAAGATATTTTGAGAATTTCCTACCGTAAATATATCAAAACTTTTTTTTAAAAGAACAAAAAAAAAAAAAATTTTTGATTAGTAAAATGCATTGCTAAGAACTTCATTTTGGCAACTTTAAAGGTGATTGTCACAATATTTTGATTTTTCTGCACCCTCAGATTCCAGATTTTCAAATAGTTGTATCTCGACCAAATATTTTCCTATCCTAACAAGCCATAAAAGAGCTTATTTGTTCAGCTTTCAGATGATGTATAAATCTCTGTTTGTGGTACAGGGTCACAAATATGTTCAATATTACAATTGTACAATATTTATAATATTGTGTTTTTTTTATTACAACCAATAAACAAACTTAGGAAAAAAATATATATATAAATATATATATATATATATATATATATATATATATATATATATATATATGTTTGTATTTTTTATTTAAAAAAAAAAAAATAATATGCAACATCTCTTAATTTGATTTTAGACATTTAAAAAAACAGCTGAAATGAGTTAAAGTTGAATGATTAAAATAACTAACTGGAAATACATTAAAACTAAACTGAATAAAAAAACCATAAACAAATAGTAATATCAATAATAGTATTTATTCATGTGCACTTATTTAATTTGACAACATTTCTAATTTCCATTTAGTTTAACTTGAAGTATTAAAATGACTAAAACTACAACCAAAACTGAAAGAAAAATTAATTAAAATATTTAGACATTAGACACAAGACACTAAAATTACTAACCAGAAATATATTAAATTTAAAACTGAAATAACAAATAAAAAAAAAAAAAAAAAATATATATATATACATAAAAAATGCATGCATAAAGTCATACAAAAATGCAATCAAAATGATTACATTTACTATTATTTTTATTATTATCTGTTATTATTAAGCTTGTTTTCCTTTGTAATGTTTCAAAAATATGTAAATAATTAATGAAAAAAAACGTAATCTCTTTAATGTATCATTCCTTTTGTGAACAATTATTGATTGAAAGTGTGTTTTCTAATTTAATAAAATAAAATAAAACAGATCTGTTAGTTGACGAGTATGTAAAGAGTGTAATTTCCAGTTAGTCAAAATGAGTCACCGCCAACAGGAGGACAAAGGCGATTCATCTGGAGCTCTAAGATCATGTTTATTTCCAGCTTCACTCGTATGAGTCAATAGTGATCAGTCAGTGAAAGTCTGCAGCCATAAACCAGATCACTGATGAGAAATGTTCAAGATCATACTGAGATCTTTGAGCTTTCTTATGCTAAATGTGTCAATATATTTACATAAAAATATAACAAATACAGCATTTCTCAAACATTGCAGTAAATTCAGATTTGAAATGTGTTTAAAAATCGATCATTCTGTCATCATTTATTCATGTCACTCAAGTTTTCAAGACTTTGTTCTGTGGGATAGAATTTTGAAGAATAGGGTTAAAAATATATATATATATTTTTTATTTAATCAATTACCATATGCGACCCCGGACCACAAAACTAGTCTTAAGTAGAACAATGTACAATACATTGTATGGGTCGAAATGATTGAATTTACTTTTATGCCAAAAATCATTAGGATATTAAGTAAAGATCATGTTCCATGAAGATATTTTGTAAATTTCCTACCATAAATATATCAAAACATAATTTTTGATTAGTAATATGCATTGCTAAGAACTTCGTTTGGACAACTTTAAAGGTGATTTTCTCAATATTTAGATTTTTTTTGCACCCTCAGATTCCAGATTTTCAAAATCAAAATCTCATTTTCAAAAAATCGACCCTTATGACTGGTTTTGTGGTCGAGAGTCACATATTGGTTCTGTTGATTCTTCAGATCCCAAGAATCAATCTGTGATGTTTTCATCTGATGTGTGAACAAATCTGAACTCCAGAAGGTGTTGAAAGAAACAGAGAAACTCAGTGAATCACATAATCGATCAATCAGCGTTTGAGCCGCAAAAACGCGTCAAGAAATCAGTTTGTGAAAAATAGCGTCACGTAACGTCACATTTACTTCAGAAAAGGCGTTCAGTGAACACCAAACTCAATAGTCAGCTAAAAAAATACCTCTAGTGAGAAGCGTTTTCATGAATATATGCATTGTAATAAATAGTCATTGTATTTTACTGAACTTGTTCTTCAAGATTTAATATATGCTTGAATTAATCGATCATGAAAACGAGTTCTGACATCCAGTTTAAATGTTACATATCAACAACAAACTAAAGTAGAAACTCACACAAACTACATTTTATCAATGTAATGAATAAGAATGAAGTCTAAAAAAAATAGAATAAAACTGAAAACACGATGTTTATCTTATGATTAAAATAGAATGATTTTATTTTAACAATAACATTTTTTTATAAGCAAAAAGTTCTTATAATAATTTTTTATAAAATCATTTAAATTTGTTTACGAATCAGTTTTAATATAGTGGGTTTGTTGTATAGTTTACAGCGTTCGTTGACAGAGATTTACGTTACTGTACCTGACTGCCTTCATATCCAAACGAATCAAACCGAATCGAATCGCAAGCTTGTGAATCAGACTCTCAGTGCCTAAACTACAACCAAACCTCCGCGGCTCTCACTGGACCGACAGTGAGCGTTTTTTTTCTTTTGTGTTGTCCAGTCGGGTTCGGACGCCTGGAGGTCTGGAGGTGAATAAATGAAGACGACCTGTGGATTTCTGAGATGCGGTACCTGCGTTTGGGCCGAAGCAGGGCTCGGGTTCCTTCCACTGCCAGCCGGCGCAGGCCGACTGCTTCCTCTTGACCAGGAACGAGCGCGGCATGTCGAGATGTGCGGCCGAGACTGACCCGCGCCTCCGCTCTACGGCTCGCCGTCTAGAGAGTCAATCTGAGAGCGGATGATTTCCATATCTCTGGAGAGAGGAAGACACACCTGTGCGTGCGCGCGCTGCTTTAACTGCTGCTCCGCTGGTTTGCATGCCAGGTAGAGAGAATCTGGTCTCCTCATTTAACTGGACCTGCCATGCAAATGGTCCTCTGGCGGCGCGGGGCTGAAGGGCACAGCACGCTCGGCCGCGCTGCTAGTAAAATGTTGCTTTTATTTCGCGTTCCAGTTGATTGTCTGTCGGGTTTATGTCACCTAAACTGGGACAAAGGCAATTCAAATCGCCTGCTTTACTGTTGACTATCTGTTAACCTCCCGGTCCAAGGGCTTGAATGGCTTTCTCTAGTCCTAACAGGTGTGCTTTTCTTCTTCACACGTCAAAAGCTTCGCCATCAGTTATCTGTCAGTCTAACTGCATCACGCTTTAATGCGCCCGCCGTTTCTGACAAAAACACTGCAGATAAGCTGCGGGACAGAGAATGGGCCGCGTGCGGCGGGGTCATTAGAGTTAAACGCTGAAAAACGCTCAAATGAAACACAAAAACAACGTTTCTCATTTCCACTGTGCACTAAAATGACTGCAAATCAAACTGAAAGAAAATGAACCATGTAGATGTTAAAAAACTAACTGAAATGAGTTTGTTGAAGCACTCAAATTGCATGAAAATTGGGAAATAAAACTAAAGCTAAAATAAATAAAAAATAAAATATTTAAAAATAATGCTAAAACACAACAAAATTAATAATAAACTTTTAAAATCTATAATAGTAGCTCAATGATACTTGTTACAATGAAGCATGTTAATTGAAACTAAATAAATGTTAACTCTGAAACCAAAATGAAAATATAAAACAATTTAAACATTTTATTTAAGCTATTTACCAAGGCAACATTTCTTATTTTCATCTAGTTTAAATTGATGTACTAAAATAACTCAAATTAAATGTTATGTAGAAGTTGAATGACTCAAATAACTTACTGGAAATACATTAAAACTAAACTGAAATAAAAACATAAACAGTAATATCAATAGTAGTATTTATTTACACTTATTTAATTTGACAAAATTTCTAATTTCCATTTAGATTAACTTGATAGTATTAAACATGTGACTGAAACTAAAAGCAAAACTGAAATAAGTGAATGACGTATATATAGACATAGAATTAGAAATAAATTAAATCTAAAACTGAAAGAAAAATAAAACCCTAAAATAGTAATATTAAAAATAATAATACAAATCATAAAGAATTAACTAACATTAAAATGAAGATGGAAAAGATACAAGTATAAATAATATATTTAAAATAAAATAAAACATTTCTCATTTTCATTATGCACTAAAATGACTGCAACTAAAAACTATATAGACATTAAAAAACATTAGAAAATAACTAAAATTAAAATAAAAACAGAAAATATAAAACTAAAAACTAATTGAAAATATGAATAAAATCTATAATAGATGAGGTGAAAAATGTGGTAATTGAAATAAAATAAATCAACTCTGAAACTAAAATAAAAATCAAAAATAATTTAAGCGTTTTATTTAAGCTTATTTACCAAGGTAGCAGTTCTTTTTTTCATCTAGTTTAAATTTATTTATTAAAATAACTCAAATTAAAACTGAAATGAAAACGAATAAAAACTATATAGACATTAAAAAAAAAAAAAAAAACTGAAATGAGTTAAAGTTGAATGACTAAAATTCCTAACTGGAAATATGCTAAAACAAGTAGTAATGTTATTATTATTAATAATAATAATTAATATTAGTGTATTTATTTACACTTATTCAGTTTGGCAACATTTGCCATTTTCATTTAGTTTAACTTGACTGAAACTAAAACAAAAAAACTAACTGAAAATTTAAGTTGAAGCACTAAAATTATGAACTGTAAATAAACCTAAAACTGAAATAAAACTAAAATAATAATATTAAAAATAATAAAAATCACAATAATTTTTTTATTTTTTATTTTAAAAATTAAATATTTAAATACAATATTCAAAATAAAATATAAAAGCAATAGTGTCTCTTATCCACCTTATTTTTCAATGCGGAAGTAAGCTGTTTTCTGGCAATGTGTTAGACTTCCTGTTCGTAATCTGCCATAGAGAAATAAGGAGAAGAATATTGAAGTGCTGTAAACGGTAAAAGAGTTTGCACTACAAACTATTGTGTTCATAATTAAGATAATACATTAAAAAAAATATGGTAAGACACACCAATCTGCAATTTCAAGCAGCAAAACGAGCTGTTTTGTACAGATAAACATAGCTGGACGCGGATGAGACCGGAAGCCAGACACATTACATTTACAAACGGCCGCTCCCACTCTTACGACAAAAATAACGTGGATATAGTGATACTAAAGTGCATTGCACTGTGATTCTGAACGACAAATAAAGCCTTGCTGTCCATCATTGTGCCATTATGCAAACTGCAGTAAGCAGTGTCATTTATGCAGAAATCTGATGCAGTGAACTCAAAGAATCTGTATTACCAGCGCAAACTTAAAGCACTACGATCAGCGTTAATCTGCACACGCGTCAGTGTTTTCTTGATGTTTTCGTGTTGTGCTGCTGAAGGACACACAGGTACACTAGATACCGTCATCCACACACTCGCTCTAACTGTATGCAAATGTGTTCAGAGAGAGAGAGAGAGAGCGAGCAGGAACGCGCGGCGGAATAGAGACGCGTCTAAAACTGCAAGCGAGGAAAGAGCCGCGAGGCTTGACGCGCCGCCGCGTCTGCGCTGAGTTGAGCTTTCAGCGAGGATCTGCGAGCCGAACCGCATACAGCTGACAGGAGACGCGCGTCAAACAGTCCACACAGCGACTCCACACTCATTTGCATGTTTCTTTGAGCGCTGGCCTGCTCAGACATGAAGACGGGCAGCGCGTTTGACTGGGAAATGTCTCTGTTTGTAATGTGAACCACACCCGCTGGACACAAACAGACCTTCACGCTACACACCGAACAGCCCTGAAAGAGCCCAGACGCGCTTTCATCTCTTTCTTTTAATGTTCTTGATGTTTGCAGTGCTTTGGCGATGTCAAGACTTTTTATAATGCAAATAAAGCCATTTCAGTCTCAATCTGGTTTTGAGGAATATATGATGGATTTGTGTAAATTGGGTCACTTTGTGACTTTTTATATCACACTGATTGCTTTATTATCAGATGATCTACAGTGTATAAAAACGCGTTTTATACACGTTTCAAGCTTTTTTGTTCATGCAGAGTCACACTGATAAACAAGAACCATGAAAACTGTTCATTAAAGAGAATCGCCTTTACTTTCATTCTAATGCTTTTATAACATCTCACTGTTTACAGTCTGTTCTCAGATCAGTGTTGTGGCGTCACCGTATGCAAATCAGACGAGCTGAAGGACACGCCCACAACTGTTCCAGTTTGTCCTCTATCTGTTCTCTACCTTGCTTTACCTCTTACAGTAATTCAACCCCTCACTGCTGCTTTCTGCATATACGGAGATGTTTTATGTGTATAAAAATAAATCTATTCACATTCTGTACTTTACCTGAACTCTGTTTTTACCTGGTTTGTGTTTGACTGTGTTTGGATTGTGTGTAACTTATGCGTGTTCTTTCACATTCATTTCACTGCCACTGAACCGCGAGACTTGACTAATCGCTTTTGTTTTAGGCATAAAGAAAGTAGAAACAAATTCTTCACATTCATATTAAGCCTAGAAGTGCTTTGGTTAGTTTGTGTGACTGCTGTAGATAAGAGATAAGCTACAATCTAACAGAAATAGTACGTTATTTTTTGTGAATGTGCGAGACTTCCGGTTCATTAGAAGCTGCTATTCGTAAATAACTAGAAGAAGTGCGGTGGACAGTAAAACTTATCTGTGCTACAAACCAGTGTGTTTGTGATTATGACAATACGTTCAAATCATATGATAACACTAGTTTGAAGTATCAAGCAGCATAATACACTGTTTTTGTATGGCTAAAGTAATAAGTGGAAGTGCTGACACCGGAAATCTCGCACATTCGAAATACAAATGGACGCGCAAGGATACTGTGATCGAAGAGAACTGGCACGTGTTTATTTAATATTGTATGCATGTTTTCATTGTCTTGTATTATAAATGTTGGATAGCAACACGTGTTTTCCCAGATCTGTTCAGTAGTGACATTTACACAAAACATCCACAAGAGGTGAGCAAAGAGCTCGAGTCAAACCGCTCTCAGTTCATCATCCAGTCAAAACGTAAAACTGAATCATTCAAGCAGTAAACTCCTACTCAAGGTATATGTTGATCAGTGATTGTCAATCCTCACAGCTAACGGGAAACGTGCAGAACCAAGGAAGGTGAACAGAAAACGTTATTTATACATCATTAATGGATGTTTTATATCTGTATATCTGTTCATAACGTTTTTTAAATGTTACTAGATTCAGAACGTTCGGAGAACATTCGAAAGTAGCGTTTCCATATTTTTGGATAATTCTAAAAATGCAAGGGCGTAGAATTTTGTAGGGACGCTCGGGACATGTCCCTACCAATATCAAATATGTTCCTAGCAATGATTTTGATCAAACAATGAAATATATCTGGGGTAGCCGAAGTGTTTAATATATACGTGCACAGTTAAACTTTGTTTTTCTGCAGTTCTGTGTTCAAATGCATATTTCTCTTTATGACTCTACAGTAGTCAACATTTGAAGTGGATCAAAAAAACGTTCATCAAAGTTGTCCTAAGACAAGAACAGGTATTCTTTTTTGTTTTAGGACAAATTTAATGAAAGGTTTTGATCCACTTCAAATGTTGACTACTGTATATAGACTAATACAATCAGATACAACAATCATTTCTCAAATATTTATTACAATATATACTGATAAATGTCAGATTGATTCAGTGGTGTGAGATGACTGGATGCTAACAACTGATTTCCTATTGAACTGTCAGCAACTGAACTGCAGCTCAAACTATTTCAAATATAGTGAATTAAGCTACAAACTCCATCATAATGCACAATGTTTACATCTAACATGTATTTTGAGCTGCAGCTCGTCATATTAATGGAGTGTTTCACTAGTTAGCAGTAAACCGGTTACCTTACCCCAATATGGAGTAGATTTGTGTTGATGTTATCTTTGGAATGGAAATAGGGATATTTTATTGCAAGCATCATACTTTTTTCCACATATATATGTTAATGTCGCGAAACTAGCGAGCTAACCGCTCCGATTAGTCAAGTCAAGTCAAGTCACCTTTATTTATATACCGCCTTTAACAATACAGAATTGTGACAAGGCAGCTGTACAGTATTAGATAGGAAACAGTACATCAACAATGCCAAAGGCAACAGTAAACACTCACATTTTAGGTAAAGGTAGTTAATCAAAAACAATAAAATAAAATGCAATATTGTGTTGAGAGAAAGTGTCCCCAACTAAGCAAGCCAGAGGCGACAGCGGCAAGGAACCAAAACTCCATCGGTGACAAATGGAGAAAAAAAACCTTGGGAGAAACCAGGCTCAGTCGGGGGGCCAGTTCTCCTCTGGCCAAAGGTCCCGTGGTCTTGTGCCGACAGCCGTCTAGGTGACGAGGTCTTCACTGTGGATCCGTCTCTGGGGCTCATCTAGTCGATGTGGACTCCGATGACATTCAGGGCTGTAGAGGTCGTCACTGGGTGCTGATCCACCATCTGGGCTGGGTTCGGACTGGATCCGGGGGACTGCAGTGACCATCTGATCTGGATACGGACTGGATCTGGTGGTTAATGTGACCTCGGGATAAGAGAGAAACAGACTAATATTAGCGTAGATGCCATTCTTCTGACGATGCACTGAGTACATCGGGTGTAATGGGAAGTGTTCCCGGTTCCGGTTGACCTAATTAATGCAGCCTAACAATCCTTTAACGGATTTGAATTATAAGAATATGTTGATGTGTTATGTGTAAGCAAGGTTAAAGAGATGGGTCTTTAATCTAGATTTAAACTGACAGAGTGTGTCTGCGTCCCGAACATTGTAGGGTAGATTGTTCCAGAGTTTGGGCGCTAGATAAGAAAATGATCTCCCGCCCGCGGTTGATTTTGATATTCTAGGTATTATCAAATTGCCAGAGTTTTGAGAACGCAGCGGACGTGAGGGACTATAATGTGATAGGAGCTCGCTCAGGTACTGAGGAGCTAAACCATTAAGGGCTTTGTAAGTAATTAGCAAGATTTTAAAATCTATACGATGTTTAATAGGGAGCCAGTGCAGTGTAGACAGAACCGGTCTAATATGATCATACATGATTAATTCAAACTCGAGACTTTGATCACTAATTTTAAACGATTCACTAGCCAATCACGAACCATTTGACTTCGATCGGAACTTCGAAACGGGTTCGCGAATTATTTCTCGGATCGCGAATCATTTAATTCAGATCAGAACTAGTACGGGTTCGCGAATCTTCTGTCTCAGATCGGTTCATTTAGCAAATGTTTTTTTTTTTTTTTCCTCACTAATTTATATATTTAGTTTTTTAAAGTAGAACGGTAAAAAAACAACAACAACAACAAATACATCAAACAAGGCAGTATAAAAGCAATAAAAGAAAGAAAGAAAGAAAAAAACACACAAATACAAAATAAACCCCATTGTTTTATTAAAGTAAAAGTGTAGTAACCAACTTGTCTACATCAACTTTGAATTAAAGAAATAGAGGTTTAGGGCCAGATTCACGCCCACAAGCTCATTGTGAAATTTGGATGAACTCATGAATGTGTTGTTTGATCGCTTCATATTTAAGGAGAGAACTATAGTTTCCAAAGTCAAGCATCGTTTGTTATGATTTTCAAGGGTGAAGAATTTAGCAGAGACGCTATGACATGTCCCTACCAATATACACACACTACTAAATTGTCCCTAGCAGTAATTTTGATCAAACTAGTAAATGTCTGTTGTCTGCCGTTTTGACCTTACCAATCCCAAAATCAAACCTCCACCCTTGCTAAAATTGACTGTTTACTTTATTCGTATAACGAAAGTTTCTTAGAACATGTTTTTGTCACCTGAGTCGCCTTAAAAATGATGGATGTCTACAAGTGTTTTCCCAGATCCGTTTATCTGTTCAATAACTAGTGACAATTACACAAAACATCCACAAGAGGTCCGCAAAGAGCTCGAGTCCAACATCTCAGTTCATCTGCTTATCTGATGACTAATAGAAGTCTACACACAGAAAAAAAATGGTGCTTCAGCGGTTCTTTGGTGTGATTGTGGTGCTATATAGCACCGTGTATAAAGAACCGGTCAAGCCCCTGTCTGGTTCTTCAGCGGTTCTTCAGTGGTTCTTTGGGGTCGTTAAGGTGCTATATAGCACCACTGCCATACAAAGAACCTGTTAAGCCTCTGAATTTGACTAAGGTGCCATATAGCACCTTTTAAAATAGGTGCTATATAGCACTAAAAGTGGTTCCCCTATGATTACGAGCCAAAGAACCACTTTTAGTGCTATATAGCACCATTTGTTTTTAGAGTGTAGAAGACTAACAGAAGTGCATGGATTGATCAGTTCTGAGCCAAAGTTATTCTAGTATCGATAAAAGAACCTCCGTTCAAAGTTTCCTAACTTTAAACAGTGTTCTCAAAACAGCATAAAACATGAATTTAGAGTTAATGGAAGGTTTTATTTTTGAAACATTTTAGTCGGACGCTCCTTTCATGTTTTTGAAATGTTGCTACTTTGTTTCAGAACGTTCAGTGGACGGTCAAAAGTAACATGTGTGCAAAATTAAACAATTATAAAAGTTCCCTTAAAACCTTTTTAAAAAGTAGACGTTTGGATGTAAATAAAACATTCAGAAAAACGTTTTCATAACTTGATGGGAACGTTAGCAAAACGTTCATAGCACATGTTGGCTGTGGTGGTTTTAAAGGGCTCAGCACTGCTTATTAATGTCTCTCTCGTCTCACTTCCGCTGTTTATTATTAAGCTGATATTGTAAGGTGTGTGTGTGTGTGTGTGTGCATTCGTGTGAACGCGCAGAAGTTGAGCAGCAGGACTGAACCTCTGGAGATGCTCCTCAGCCCCGCTGCTGTCAGTTCAGAGCTCATTTATTATTCTGTCATTCTTGTGTTTTTTTTCTCTCTTTCTCTTGGATGATGAGTTATTGTTTAGCGGTTCACGTAGTGTGTTTAATTGTGTTTCCCTCTTCGAAACCAGGAAACCGTTTGATGTTCAGCGGATGTTCAGTTTCTCTCTCGTGTCTTCATCAGCAGCGCGGGTGAGCTCGATCTCCATCAATAATGGGGTGAGTGAACATTACGGCATATTTCACTCGAATTCTGTTTCATAAACTCCGTATGAGATTTATTACATCTTCAGACTGATCTATACCTGATGACAGATGTGTTTAGTGCAAATATGAGCTGTTATTGAGTCGATAACTGTATTTATGAACTGCAGAAGAAACTTCACGCGTTTATTTGAGATGTTTCTAACTCACATCAGCGACTGTCTTCTAAACTTCAGCGCAGTTGATTTGTGTTTCTCATTATAACTGGTGATTTGTTCAGATATGTATCGTTCAGTGCAGCTCAGAGGTTCTGAGTTTTCTTTCAGTTTATCATCAGTATAATCGTGAGGAGTTTGTTCAGTTCCATCAGTACCAAAAACGCAGCTTATAGAACTTACACTGATGAGAATTTATAAAGATGTACTTTGGTGATCCCACTGGATTCACTGTCCAGCCTGTGAGTGAGTTCATCTGAATGATCATGAAGCATTTAATTTCTGACACAGTTTGACTTTCATCTGCTTCCTGCTTCTTTCTCCATTGAGGAAGTGAAGCAGCAAACTCACACTTGAGTGAATTAGTTAGCTCTGCTCTTCCTGCTGGTTTACCATTTGATTTTGTAAACTTGATTCTGAACACACACGCAGATATCATAATCACTATAACATAAGTCACATTTATTTCTATAGTGTGTTATACAGTACAGATGACAGTAGAGTAGCAGCTTCAGTGATAAACAGGAACACAACAGTGTTAGTGTTGCAAAATCTATCAATTATGAAACATTCTAACAACTTTCACTAAGGTTAAGATGTAACTGCAGTATTGTTGTATTACATTGTTATATTTTGTTACATCTCAATAAACAGATTGTTAGGAAAAGGTTTTTTTTTTTTTACACTTTATATAAATGTTCATAAATGGACAAAACGTTCCAAAACAATGTTTATGGAATGTTCTTACCTTATTAGTATTTGATATATGTTGTAAATGTTGAGGGAAAAGATTCTGAGATCACTATTCTTGGAATGTTCTTATGATGTCATTGTGCTTCATGAACATTCTAAGAAATCAAGAAGTTTCTAGCATGTCTTTTTGTGCACTGTAGCATGGCGATATCAAAAGAGGGAAGTATCTTGGGTTACTTTGTAAATACCATAATATATGTTTATGGTAGTCACTCAGTAACCTTGATATTACTATCTGATGTGATTACAGTACATTTTTACCATGTACTTCGCCATGGAGTTAAACCTGACGAAACCTCCTTTTGGAGACATTAATGGTAAATAAATTAACTTTTTTTAGTTGTTAAAAAATGCAACAGTTTTCTGTTAGGGTTAGTGTGTTGGTTAGAGTTTGATTAATAACTAGCTGTATGAAAAACCAGTAGAAGTCCATGTGCTTATTTAGTATGGTGTGTTTGAACTGATCGGATGTAGAAGTGGCTGCGGTCTGCCAGTGTTTGTTCCATGAGATGTTCATGCGTGATGAGTGAGTAGTTTGTGTTTGAATCTGCCTGCAGATGAGCGTGAGCTTCACAGTCACTCATCAGACGCTTCTCGTTCACCTTTTCACTGGCTCAGACAGAAATGCACTGATCTCGTGAAAACAGCAAAGCCTGACCGTTCCTTTCGTTTGCATAAGCTTTAATAGATAATCTGAAACAGAGTTTCAGGGTTCATGAATCCAATAGAAACCCAATGAAGAAACATGTAATCAGGAAGTCTAGAAAGTACTGAGTATTTACTCAGCTAACAGACAGTATTCTCATTACTTTCACTAATGTTTTTTAAATATTAAAAATACATGTTCAAATGTTCAGTGTTATATTTTGGGTAAATAACATTTTAATCACAACAAGAAAACTGGACATTTTAACATTCTTCAAATTATAAAAATAAACATTCAAATATCACTGTATTTTGGGTGAAAATAAAGTTAGAACGTTATAAGAAACATTTTTCTAACCTTTAAATAACATCATGATCACAAATAGAAAATCTGTGTTTCAGGAATGTTCCCACAGTGTTTTTATGATCTAAATTTCTGAATGTTCTCTGAATGTCCAGTTTCTTAAATGTGATAAAAGCATTTTATTCCTGGTTATGCGAGTGTTACATTTTATCATTTTCCAAACATTATGGACAGTGTTGGGGAAAGTTACTTTTAAAAGTAATGCATTACAATATTGCATTACTCCCTAAAAAAGTAACTAATTACGTTGCTTAGTTACCTTTTGGATTACTTTCTAAATCTGGACAGGGCTTGCTTGTTTGTGTTTAATATAAAAAGTTATATTTTTGTCAAATGTAAAAGTCCTTTTACACCAAAAGCCTCAGGCTGAAGGAAAAGTAAATTTCCGTCTGTACAGTAGAATGCAGAATACAAATGTTTAACACCTTTCAGCAATAAAAAAAGAAGAACAAATTGACTTTATCTTGAGTAATTTTTGCTTATTAATATGGTTGAATTGGATCATAGAAGGTCAGCAGCAAAGACACTGGTGAATAAACCGGGATTAAATACATAAGAGATATCTGTATTATTTAACATATTTAATTAATGCAGGTTTGCATCATATTCTGACTTGCATTTAAATGGTTTTACTAATTTTGAGGAATACTGAATCTGTTGTTTGTTTTTTGAGTGAGATGAATTAATGCACGTTCACATTTATTCTAAATCTAAAGTAACACTAAAGTAACATCTTACTCCCGATTTCTCTCAAAATGGGAACAGGAGAGCTTTCAGTTAATTAATAGGAAAAAGAATGTAACTGGCGTTACTTATTTAAAAAAGTAATGCGTTACTTTACTAGTTACTTGAAAAAGTAATCTGATTACGTAACTGATTACATAATGCGATCATGGAAATGTTACATTTGAATGTTCTGAACATTCTGCAACAGTTACATTTGAAAAATGTTAAACGAATGTCAAAATAAAATGTTTCCGACATTTTCAGAAATAAAATGATGTATAACTGATGTTTTTGTGCAAACGTTTCAAGAACATTATTATAACACTGAACAAACATTCTGTCAGCGTTACCGGAAGAACCGGAAGAAAACCTCGCCAGAAGGTTTTCTGTTGTCCGATTGCGATCTGGTTAGTGACGTGTGATGGTGTGCTCCTGGTTCAGTGTGATTGATCTGCTGTGACTGTTGTCTTCTCACCTCTGATCTGAGCATTGGGTCAATGACACGTCCAAGGTCTCTATTCAGCTGCACTTCTGCTTCTGCTTCCCCTTGCTGTCTCTTATTACTCTCACTTCCTCTTCTTAACACATTTAAAGTTCGTGTTCAGTGGATGGACATTCGTAACACGCAGTGACCCCAGAAACAAAACGTCAAGGATCTTTTCTCTTCACGACTGTCACGCTTGAGTCTCGGTGTGTTTGAACGTGCTGCTGTTTAGTGGACGGGCATTTGTGCATCTTTACTCTAACCGGAATGACTCTCAGTCAGATACAGATGTGATTGTCGTGTTTTCAGGGTGTTTGATTGTTAGTGAGGTGTAGCTGTCATATTGGAGCGGAAATCGAGTATTGTGTCATGTTGTTTAACTGAGTGTTGCACAGGAGGACAGACGAGGTTTCCCACATCCTCTCACACACACACTCACTGCTGCACATTATCAGCGTGTCGGAGCGCATGCGTGTGCTTAAAGAGCGTGTGATCGGTTTCTATATGTGTGAACTTGCTGCTATTTCACATCTCTTCTCTTTTGATGATCAGCTTTGTATTTTCATCAACAGCTCAAATGCTGACGGATGAAACTGTACAGTTGTTCTCTTAAGCATGCTTTTGTTTTTATCTCATGTGACTCAAAAAAGCTTTTCTTGGTCTGCTGTAACAGTGATGCTCCTCCTCAACTCTTTCTTTCTTAAATCCACATACAGTTACTGGAGATGCAAAATGACAGAGGATAAAAATAACGAATCAAAATGAAGTGAGCTAATGCCTAAAATGAGAACAAGATCACTGCTCTGCACAATATCTGCTGAATCAAACCCCATACTTTGTACTGCCTCTTTATGAGCTGCTGATACTAAAAATAGGGTCTGTTTTACTCTTTCATGTCATGCTTTATTACAAAATATGATGCATTTTGTGGAATTTTTGCTTTCATTTGTGCGTTGAAGAAGTCCCCTTAATCAGCAGAAAAATACCACAAACACACAAGTCCTGTCTGAATCTGAGCCAGATTACAACTGTTTGATCAGATTTTCACATGGATGACATTATTTGATGCCTGATCCTGATTTCAAGGTCAGAATTACGGCCGGTGACAGAAGAAAATGTAACACGTGAGCCATGTGGGTCTTTTTGTGAAAAAGCACATTTGAACATATTTTTACACTCATTTGCAGTTTTCAAAAATCTTATTTTATGAAAAATCTGTATGTGACGTTTTTGACGCTTCTGAACTCAGCATCAAATTAGGTAATACTAGGCCTTTTTTTGCAAATCAGCAGAATTTTTAAGTGTTATCAGACAGTTTTGAATGTTATCAGACTGTTTAAAAGGTGTTTTTAATTGTTATCAGACCATTTTAAGTGTTTTTAAATAAGTGAGAACAGACCATTTTGAGTGTTCTTAAGTGTTATCAGACAGTCTTAAAAGTAATTTTAAGTGTTATTAGACAGTTTTAAGCATTGTTAAATAAGTGAAAACAGACTGTTTTTAAGTGTTCTTAAGTGATATCAGACAGTTTTAAGTGTTTTTAAATGAGTGTTAACAGACCGTTTGTAAGTGTTCTTAAGTGTTATCAGACAGTTTTAAGTGTTTTTAAATAAGTGTTAACTGACTGTTTTAAGTGTTCTTAAGTGATATCAGACAGTTTTAAGTGTTTTTAAATGAGTGTTAACAGACCGTTTGTAAGTGTTCTTAAGTGTTATCAGACAGTTTTAAGTGTTTTTAAATAAGTGTTAACTGACTGTTTTAAGTGTTCTTAAGTGTTATCAGACAGTTTAAAGTGTTTTTAAGTGTTATCAGACAGTTTAAAGTCTTAAGTGTTATCAGACAGTTTAGTGTTTTTAAGTGTTATCAGACAGTTTAAAGTCTTTAAGTGTTATCAGACAGTTTCAAGTGTTTTTAAGTGTTAACAGACTGTTTTTAAGTGCTCTTAAGTGTTATCAGACAATTTAAAGCGTTTTTATGTTACCAGACAGTTTTAAGTGTTTTTAAATAAGTGTTAACAGACCGTTTTAAGTGTTATCAGACAATTTTACATTTTTTTTAAACAGAACGTTTTAAGTTTTCTTAAGTGTTATCAGACAGTTTTAAGTGTAAGTGTTTACAGACCGTTTTTAAGTTTTTTTTAAGTGTTATCAGACAGTTTTAAGTGTTTTTAAGTGTTAACAGACCGTTTTAATTGGTCTCAAGTGTTATCAGACAATTTAAAAAACAAATTTTTAAAGCAAGTTTTAACAGAATGTTTTAAGTGTTCTTAAGTGTTATCAGACAGTTTTAAGTGTTTTTAAGTGTTAACAGACCATTTTAAGTGTTCTCAAGTGTTATAAGACAATTTTACATTTTTTTTTAAAGTAAGTTTTAACAAAACGTTTTAAGTGTTCTTAAGTGTTATCAGACAGTTTTAAGTGTTTTTAAGTGTTAACAGACCATTTTAAGTGTTCTTAAGTGTTATCAGACAGTTTTTAAGTGTAAGTGTTAACAGACCATTTTTAAGTGTTCTTAAGTGTTATCAGACAGTTTTTAAGTGTAAGTGTTAACAGACCATTTTAAGTGTCTAAGTGTTACAGACATTTTTAAGTGTTCTTAAGTGTTATCAGACAGTTTTTAAGTGTAAGTGTTAACAGACCATTTTTAAGTGTTCTTAAGTGTTATCAGACAGTTTTTAAGTGTAAGTGTTAACAGACCATTTTTAAGTGTTCTTAAGTGTTATCAGACAGTTTTTAAGTGTAAGTGTTAACAGACCATTTTTAAGTGTTCTTAAGTGTTATCAGACAGTTTTAAATGTAAGTGTTAACAGACCATTTTTAAGTGTTCTTAAGTGTTATCAGACAGTTTTTAAGTGTAAGTGTTAACAGACCATTTTTTAAGTGTTCTTAAGTGTTATCAGACAGTTTTAATTGTAAGTGTTAACAGACCATTTTTAAGTGTTCTTAAGTGTTATCAGACAGTTTTTAAGTGTAAGTGTTAACAGACCATTTTTAAGTGTTCTTAAGTGTTATCAGACAGTTTTAAATGTAAGTGTTAACAGACCATTTTTAAGTGTTCTTAAGTGTTATCAGACAGTTTTTAAGTGTAAGTGTTAACAGACCATTTTTTAAGTGTTCTTAAGTGTTATCAGACAGTTTTAATTGTAAGTGTTAACAGACCATTTTTAAGTGTTCTTAAGTGTTATCGGACCATTTTTAAGTGTTCTTAAGTGTTATCAGATAGTGTGGTCAGAAAAATAACCTTGTTTTGCCTTTGAATTAAGTTTATAATTCTGTCCCAAGCGAAAGAACTTTGTTCTTGTTTTAATCGTAAGCTCACTTCATTTCATTCAAGACTACTGAGGAAGATCACAGTTTGCAGTGTGTATCCTGTCATCAGGTTGATTCATTTTCTGGCATGTTCATGTTTCACTATATGAAGTTAAGCACAGTTGCAGGTTTTCTGGCTGAAGTGGGAGTCTGTGTACGGTGTGTGATTTTCATGTGTTGTTTTGCAGTGAGCAGAGCATCTGCCAGGCGCGGGCCACCGTCATGATGTACGACGACGGCAGTAAGCGCTGGTTACCGGCCGGTTCTGGCGCTCAGGCCGTCAGCAGGGTTCACATCTTCCAGAACCCCAGTAACAACAGCTTCAGGGTGGTGGGACGCAAACAACAGGCCGATCAGCAGGTAACTCAGGAGATATTAAAAACTCTCTTTAATGTGTGAGACGAGTTTAGACAATCGTCGGAAGTTTAGCGTGCGTGTGTGTACGTGTGAAGCCACAGAGGAAGTGTGTGTGTGTGTTTGTTTGTTCTGGAGCGTGTGAAGGATCTTGTCGTCGCCGTGCATGGCAGGCATGATGGGAAAGGGGCGTGTCGTGTGCCGTCCCAACAGCCGCAGATCTTGGTGGTTTATCTCAGAGATGTTTCAGTCTCACAGCTTCTGAATTGTCTTTCGGTTCCTGTAAATCATGTCAGTGTGGCGGCTCGCTGGCGTCCGCTGCACGACACCACAAACAGATACGGATTAATCGAATTAATGGACAGTTCATCAGATGATTATTCTACTGCATTCAATAGATTCTGTCAGAGAGGAAAATATAAACATGAGTGGAGTCCACATAACTGATATTATTTATTTATTTATGCTCCTCTGAGAATATATTTGTTTGTTTGTTCATTCCACTGAGAATATTTATTTATTTAACCTCTGAGAATATAAAATATGCATTTATTTACTTTATTAGTTTGGAGCTCCAGTGTGTTTGATGAAGATCTGATTCCTGTCTGTCATCCGTGTGTCTCTTCAGGTGGTCATCAACTGTCCTCTGGTCCGCGGGATCAAATATAACCAGGCGACTCCTACGTTCCACCAGTGGCGGGATGCGCGGCAGGTCTGGGGTCTGAACTTTGGCAGTAAAGAGGACGCGGCTCAATTCGCCAACGGCATGATGCACGCGCTCGACATGCTCAGCGGAGATGCCGGTAAGAGTTCACGAGGGTAAAAAAAAGCATGCTTGGAGGAGTAAAAATGTTGTATAAATGTACAGGAGTAAATGTTTTTGGTTTGTCTTCACAGGTGCGTGTCCTCCTCCTCCTCGACCGCCTCAGAACGGCCCGAGTGCTGAGGAGATACGGAGGTACGACCATCATTATCATCTTCGTCTTTATCATGAAAATCAACCCTGCTTTACCTCACTTATTCTGCACAAATCAGAGTTTGTCTTCTTTTGAAATTTCTATTCATCTGAATCCTGAAAAACAAAATGTATGACAGTTTCCACAAAAATGCTGGGCAGCGCAACTGTTTTCAGCATTGCTAATAATCAGAAATGTTTCTTAAGCAGCAAATCAGCATATTAGAATGATTTCTGAAGGATCACGTGACACTGAAGACTGGTGTGATTGCTGAAAATTCTGATTTGATCCCGGAATAAATTACATTTGAACAGATATTCACATAAAAGACAGCTAGTTTAAATCATAATAATATTTCAGAATTTGTACTGTATTTTTTATCAAATAAATGCAGCCTTGGTGAGCAAAAGAGACTTCTTTCAAAAAAAATGACAAAGTCTTAATTATCCCAAACTTTTGAAAACAACTCAACCTCTCTTATTCACCATCTAGTCAGTGGATCAAGTCCCGCCCACATTTATTACTCATTAAACATCCTGTTTAGCTGTGAAATGCGTGATGTTACGGAAGTGAAAATGTAACCGTGTGTCTCCGCAGGCAGGAGCAGCAGGAGAGGGAGCGTCAGGAGGGAGAGACAGGAGAGAGAAAGACAGGCGTCTGCCGCTCCGGCTCCGCCTCCTGGTCCTCCTCCCGCTCCCGCTCCTGGTCCCGCCTCTGCACCTCCTCCTCCTCCCGGACCTCCACCCCCCCCAGGACCCCCACCTCCCCCCGCACCACCACCTCCGTCAGGAGGAGGCCCGCCAGCCCCCCCGCCTCCGCCTTCAGGAGGAGGAGGAGGGGGAGGAGGAGGAGGAGGAGGAGGTGATGGAGGTCTGGCCGCGGCACTCGCTGGAGCTAAACTACGCAAAGTAGCCAAGGTCAGTCACATGATTATTTGACGGTTAATGAGATGCATTTATGTTTGAGCTTTCCTGTGTTGTAGTGCTTAATTGACAGGTGAGTTGGCAGTCCCTCACTGCTGTCCATGATGCATCACAACTACAGATCTGATCACATGACCAACCCAGGGCCTCAGAATGACATGTTAAAATGAGCTAAAACCACTCAAAGTCATGATGTTTCTTACTTTACTTAAGACACATCAAGTAAACAGCAATTTTTTTCACTCTGACCAATTGTTCAAAATTAGCCAGTGATCAGGTCTGATTATATCCAGTCAATTAAAAGGAAGAAAATTCTTGTGTTGAATTTAGGGCTGTCAAAATTAAATGTGACATCAATGCATTAACTGTTAAAAAATAGCAACATTAAAGCAGACTCTATTTGAATCACCTGTAGTTCAAGCCAGGGTTGCCAATAAATTAATTTTCTGGATAATCGGGCACCGTTATCGGTATCGCCACATATCATTCTGGATAATCGCTATTGTTATCGGTATCGGCAGATATCATTCTGGATAATCGCTATTGTTATCGGTATCGGCACATATCATTCTGGATAATCGCTATTGTTATCGGTATCGGCAGATATCATTCTGGATAATCGACTATTGTTATTGGTATCGGCAGATATCATTCTGGATAATCGCTATTGTTATCGGTATCGGCACATATCATTCTGGATAATCGCTATTGTTATCGGTATCGGCAGATATCATTCTGGATAATCGACTATTGTTATTGGTATCGGCAGATATCATTCTGGATAATCGCTATTGTTATCGGTATCACCACATATCATTCTGGATAATCAGCTATTGTTATCGGTATTGGCAGATATCATTTTGGATAATCGCTATTGTTATCGGTATCGGCAGATATCATTCTGGATAATCGCTATTGTTATCGGTATCGGCAGATATCATTCTGGATAATCGACTATTGTTATCGGTATTGGCAGATATCATTCTGGATAATCGCTATTGTTATCGGTATCGCCACATATCATTCTGGCGAATCAGCTACCGTTAATAAAAAAACATCCCGCAAACCCGCTCTGAAGTCCCCATACAAAATGATTCATAATACACACTTTGAATCCCGATCTGAAACAAATGATTCACAATATGTAATCCGACTGGAGTGCTTCAAAACTGTGAATCATTTTGCAACACAGTGGTTTAACCGATTCAGAATTTCCAAAAGCTCAGTTTATACTGTGCTCTTTGCTCGCTTTCTCTATTGACCTTATTATCCAGAGAAACAAGCATGTCACCATCTTTAGAATACTGTCTTTGAACTTCTGTCTGTAGCTCTGTATATTTCTGTGGCATCGCTGTATAAGAGTTACTTAGCTGGTAAAGTGGATTTATGAATTGTAGAGTTAACGAAAGTCATATTGAGCATTATAATTTAAAGCAACTGTGTTAAATATCAGTAGGGTCAACCTCTGCCTATGGAGAGAGAAAAATGTTTTCAAAAGCACCCTCCCCTCCCTGCGTTTTTTTATAAATCGCATCCTATTTATATAATGTAATTTTTTTGTAATATTTACTCTAACCAAAGAATTTGCATGCCTTTTCATGACTGTGTGTGTGCAGGAGGAGAGTGGATCAGCAGCTCCTGCAGTGAGCGCCAGCACAGGAGGAGGAGGAGGAGGCGGTGGCGGAGGCGGTGGCGGCGGCGGTGGAGGAGGAGGTGGAGGAGGAGGACTGATGGGAGAAATGAGTGCAATTCTAGCTCGACGGTCAGTTTAACACCATTAAAGTCATATGATGTTTGCTCTGCAGTAGAAATATGTACACACACATATATTTATATACACATACATAAATTTAGTCAGAAACCATTCGCTTAGGCAGGAAGTGGCCGTCTACAAGTCTCCTTCAGCTGTTTATGTGTCATTTAGAGTCAGTGTGAAACTGATGCTGCAGCAGCAACACTACAGCAGCTCAACATCTTCATCTGTGTGTGTTACAGAAGAAAAGCTGCTGACACTCCAGTGGTCAAGAAGGAAGAAACGAGCAACGTAAGTCTGTGTGTGTGTGTAGGTGTATGTGTGTGTGTGCACTAGTATTTCCCTAATTATGTGGACCAAATGTCCCCACAAGTGTAGTAATACTAGTCAGTTTTGACATTGTGGGAACATTTTTGCTCCCTGTGAGAAAACAAGCTTATAAATCACACAGAATGAAATTAATGTAAAAATGCCTGTAGCTTTGTGTGAGGGTAAGGGGATAGAAAATACAGTTTGTAAAGTAGAAAAACCATTACGCCTACAGAATGAACCCATAATGATAGGAATACCAGTGTGTGTGTGTGTGTGTGAGTTAGTGATAATGTGTGTGACGGTTCTTCTGATCTCTGCTCTCTCTCTGTTCTCAGGCTGATTCTGTAGCTGCAGGTGAGAATCAAATCACTTCATCATCTCACTGCACTTCCTGTTTACAGTGAACATCATGACCTCAAATGCTCTTTATATTTCTCATTCAGACAAACCAGATGTGGTGAAGAAGCCCTGGGAGAAACCGTCGTCTGTGTCACGGTAAAAACAGGATGACTGCTGCTGTGTGATTCAGACAGGGGTGTTTTACTGTTACTTATATGCTTTTATATTTTCAGTTATTTGGTTAGGTGCTTTTGTCATTTCTGTTAGTTTTTTTTTTATCATTCTAAATAGTTTTACTTTATTTTTATTTCAGTTTCAGTTTTATTTCACTTAATTTTAGTACTTATTAGGCAATATTTTTTTTTTTTTTTTTTTTTTTTTAATAGCTTTTTTAAAATAAAATGTTAACTTTATATCAGTTAACAAGCATGTTTTAATAGCTCTAGTTTTGGTTAACAATAACTGGTTTTGAACAGGGTGAATTCAGCACCTAAGAGTCAGGACAAGAGCCCGGTGTCTCCTGCGACCACAGCTCCGTTGAGCAGGTACGTCACGCTTCTGTTCGCTGATTTCTGCTCGTCTGAGCATCTGCATGCTGAAGATCCGTGTGTTTTGCTTCTTCCTGCAGGACGAGGCCCAGCAGCAGCATAGGCGACTCCACAGACATGGAGAAATTCAAACAGGTCAGTAGCTGCATCACACACACACACACACATGCTCTAAACACACACACTTCATCTAAAACACCTCCTGTCTGATCGCAGGACATCCTGGAGGAGATGCGCAAGGAGCTGCAGAAAGTGAAGGATGAGATCATCAGCGGTCAGTCGTGGGCTTCCTCAGTCGCTCTTCTTTACAGAAATGCAGTGATGTGTTCCTGCTCTGACGCTGTGATTGTTGTGTTTCATCCACAGCTCTGCTGGAGGAGCTGCAGAAGTTCAATACCGGATAGCTGCGGAGATCTGCACAAACATCTGCGCAGAAGCACAAACACAAGATGCTTCCTTCTCACGTGCACACGCTTCAAGATGCAAGAAACTCACTCGCTTTTACCCTTGTGGTTTTGCACCCAATGCCTTTCACCTGTCTTTTTTGTGAATATTAGTCAAAATTAATGAATGTTAATATGTTTCTGCTCTGCTGCTCTGTAGAGCATTTAGTCTGTTGCATTTGTGCTTTAATTTCGTGTTTACATGTAGCGCTCTTACATGTACCATGCATCTAGAAACGGTGTCACTAGATGGTTGTTTACATCTGTAATTATCAGAATATGTGAGATTCTGTGTAATTGCAGGTTATTTATCATGCACTGTTATATAAACCATGTTTGACAGGCAGAGGTTTTCAAACCAGGTCCTGTGACCCGCAAGAGAGTGTTAGTGGGTCAGTGGAAAAAAAATGGTGTAAAAATACATAAATATATAAAATAAGGTTAAATTGTGATTAATATATATATATATATATGAAAGTTTGATTAAAAATAACTAATAATTTAGATAAAAAGAAAATAGGATAAAAAAATTCAAATTTAAGAACTTAAAAATTAAAATAAACCAAAAAAATCTGCTTAGAAATAATTCAGAATTTTTAAAAATAAAAATATGATTAAAATAAATTGGTTCAAAAATAAATAATTTGAATAAAAAAATAATTAATATAAACAGTTTGAAAAATAAATAATTTAAATAAAATGAAAAAGTACGTTAAAATAAAAAGTTTTTAAAAAGATAAAATTTTCAATAAATTGGTTTACAAATGAATAAAATTAAATAATTAAAAAGTTGATTTAAATAAATTGATTTAAAAAATGTGAGTAAAATAAATCTAACTGTACAGTTTTCTACTTAGTAAAAATTGATTTTAAATAATAACAAATAAATTGGTTTAAATAATTTGAATAATTTAAAAAGTTAATAAAAATAACAAATAAGCATTTTCCAAATAACATTTTCCATATTTATAATAGTTTTTCACAATATACATTTTTTTTTTTTATGCATTAAATTACACTCATTTAAATGTTAGAACGGGGCCCCTTGCACTAGAATGATGGTATTTGGGGGTCCGTGGCTCCTGAAAGATTGAAAACCCCTGAGTTTGTTAAATCATGTCAGATAATATGGTCCAGATGTGAGTCTCAGGGATCCGTATGCAATGTGTATGAGGAACATCAGCTGTTTCAAGCGAACTATGTATTAATATGTGTTATTTTGTATGTCATTAACAGAAAAGTACTGTAGTATTACCATGGTACCACCAAAGTACTTTGTATGAGTTTAGAGAATGTGTGTATGATGAGTAGTTGTCGGTAACTTTGTAAGGCATGTCGTTGTTTTACAGTAAGAGATCCGCTATGCAGCGCTTGAAAGTGCAAATAAAGCCGTTCGGCCTGTTTAAAGGCGTTCGAGCCTCGGGCTGATCCCGGATCAGCGTCTCCGCCTCACTCTCTTTCCAGCCGCGGCTACTGCGACGCGCGCCGAACTGACCGGAGATCAGCTTGCGCGGGGGGGCGGGGCGCCGTGACGTCACGCGCCGTGAAGCGAAGTGTGCTGCTGCTGGTGAACTCTGAACACGAGAGTCAGTCGTGCAAAAGCGTGTTGAATTTTCACTCAATCCGGATCAGGACGCGATAAATGAGGCGAGACAGCCGTCAATGTGCTCGTGTTTGATCACAATACGAGCGGAGCGATGGTTAACCGACAGTTTGTGTGCTAAAGAACTGCTCAACACTGACAGTAAACAGGTAGTTTGGGTAAATCACTAAATTAACTCATTTAACCAGTGTGTTTCACGTGTATATCAGAGATAATATGTGAATAACATCAGAATAAGAGCGAGTGTTCGGCGCGTGACTGTCAAAGTCAGTTTGTTCGCTGCAGCTCAAAGTTCATGTTGTGTTAGTTTGTTCAGGTAAGTTAGCTTAGCTTCAACTACCAGCTTCACACGACTAACTAAACCTTCTCCTGGCGATTTTCACCACAAACCCCTTCATGACGTGATTCCTTGTGTCTAAACTCATAGTGGTGTCATTATTCGGTTTACGGTAACCGGTCGGGAATGCCATGTTTTTGTAAGTGTACTATGGTAATATCATGGTGTTTGCACATTTACCGTGCCAGTAACATGATATTCTGTGAAGTGCCATGTAAATATCATAGTATTTGAATATGGTAATCATTCAGTACCGTGTTATATGTCAAAGTACCATGATATTACTATATGACACCACCTCTGTACCTTTTTGTATTATTGTAGTATATCTGTAAGTTTTGACTCTTTTAAAAAGTTTGATTGTAGTTAAAAATAATTTTCTGTTCAAGCCAAAGAAAATGTTAGAGGTTAGATATTCTGACAGTTTTTTAAAAATAATATTTTCTAAGGTTAAACTCTTTTAAATGGTAAAAAAAGGGGGGATTAAATATTCTGACATTGATATTAACCAAGTTTTTAGCAATACTATTTTATAAGATTGAGCTCATAGTTTGTTTTTAATGGAAAAATCTTATTTAAAAAAACTTTTATGATCAATGCAAAACACAGATGTTAAAAAAGGCTAAATATTCTGAGACTAGTAAAAAAACAAGATTTGTAAATAATATTTTATAAGTTACCTATTTTAAGATGTTTATTAAATTATTTAGAAAGTTAAATTGTCAAAGGGAGATTAAATACTGTAAAATTGATCTAAACTGCATTTTTTTTAAAAATATTTTTAAAGAGTTTATTTTAGTGCTTAAATAATTAAAATGTATTTTCTAACAAAATATATAAATATTCTAACAATAATATAAACCTTTTTTTTTTTTTTTTTAAATATGTTCTGTTTAAATTCTTTTAAAACGTTTTTAAATAAAAAAAAAGAGTTTGACATTGATATAAACCGATAATATTTGTACCAATAATATTTTAAGTCTTATTTAAATATTTTATAATCAATACAAAACACAGACATTAAAAGGCTAAATGTTCTGAGACTAATATAAATAATATTTTATAAGTTACCTATTTTAAGACATTTATTAAATTATTTGAAAAGTTAATTTTACAAATTCTGATCAATTCAAAGCTAAATGTTAAAGAGAGATTAAATATTCTGACATTGATATAAACTGCATTTTTAAAATGACTTTTAAAGTTTGTTTTGATTAATATGTTCGATTAATTAAAATGTATTTTCTAACCAAATCAAAATGTTAGAGATATTAAATTTTTTGACAATAATATAAACCAAGCTTATATCAGTAATATTTTATACGGTTTAACTCACAGTTTGTTTTTAATCGAAAAATCTTAATTAAAATGTTATGATCAATACAAAACACAGACACAGGCAAATTATTCTGAGACAAATATAAACCAAGTTTTTAAAATACTATTTTTGTAGGTTACCTGTTGTAAGATTTAAGTTGATTAAACATTCTGATCAATTTAAAGCAACATGTTAAAGAGGGATTAAATATTCTAACATTGATATAAACTGCATTTTTAAATTAACAATTAAAGAGTTTAATTAATTAGTTTTAAATGTTTGATTAATTAAAATGTATTTTGTAACCACATCAAAGTTTTAAAGAGATATTCTGACAATAATATAAACCAATATTTTTACAATATTTTCTAAGCTGAAGCTTTTTTATAAGTTTTTTTTTTTTTTTTTTTTAAATAAAGAGATATAAACCCAGTTTGTACGAATAATTTTTAAGATTTAACTCAGTTTTTAATTGAAAAAGTTTGATTTAAAATATGTTATGATCAATACAAGACACAGGTGTTAAAGAAAGGCTAAATATTCTGAGACTTAATATTTTATAAGTTACCTATTTTAAGTCATTTATTAAATTATTTAGAAAGTTAATAAAAACATTCTGATCAATTCAAAGCAGAATGTTAAAAAGAGATTAAAATAATTATGAGATCAAATTGAAATGTTATAGAGATATTAAATATTCTGACACTCATATTAACTTTTTTTTGTAATATTTAGTTTTAACTCTTTTAAAAAGTTTGTTTTTAATAAAAAAATTCTTATCAATCCAAAGCAAAGATGTAAATAACTGTTAAATATTCTGACACTGATATAAAACAAGTTTATAATTTAATAATATTTTATAAGTATCCCTATCTTAAGACATGTATTACATTAAGAAGTTCATTTAAAAAATTCTGATCATTCCAAAGCAAAATGTTACTACATTAAGTTTGACCTCTTTTAAAATGTTTATTTTTTAATTTAAGAGTTTAATTAAAATGTATTTTCTAGTCCAATGGAGATTAAATACTCTGACAACAATACAAACTGTTTTTATAGTTTGATATAAAACAAGTTTTTTTAATAATATTCATAAGTTTAACTGTTTAAAAAGGTTTATGTTAGATTAAAACATGGTTGGATTATTCCGAAGCAAAGATCTTAAAAAGATAAATTCAAACCTGATATAAACCAAGTTCTTGAATATTTTGTTTTAAACTCTTTTAAAAAGTTTAATTAATAAATCCATGCCAAGTTTTGCCAGTTTACCACAAATGCACCTGTAAATCGGTGCATTTGACGTGGTTGTTTTGGTTCAGCAGTAGTTGAAGGTGCCGTGTGTCAATCATCCTCAAGCCCCGCCCATCATGACGGAGGTCAGCGTGGTGAAGGAAGGCTGGCTCTATAAACGAGGTACGGCAGATTCCTGTTTCCTGCGGCGTGTGACGTCATGTTGCTGATGTGTGTGTGTGTGTGACACGCAGGTGAGTACATAAAGACATGGAGGCCGCGTTACTTTATCCTGAAGAGTGACGGATCCTTCATGGGCTATAAGGAGAAGCCAGAGCTGACGGATCAGAGCTCAGCGCCGCTCAATAACTTCTCAGTAGAAGGTGAGTGCTGCTGGAGACGCTGAAGCTGTGATAAATGCGCATGAGTGTGTGTGAACGGATCGTGTGTATCCAGAGTGTCAGCTGATGAAGACCGAACGTCCACGGCCAAACACGTTCATGATTCGCTGCCTGCAGTGGACGAGCGTCATCGAGAGAACCTTCCACGTGGAGAGCAGCGACGAGAGGTGAACCTGAGCTCCAGCACACACACACACACACACACACACACACACGTCTGATGAAAGCTGAAATAAATCACTGTAGCTCAGTCTGACTGCCTGTGTTTTTCTGAAGGGATGAGTGGATGCGTGCGATCCAGGCCGTGGCCAATGGGCTGCAGGCGCGGGAAGTGGACGAACCAATGGAGATCAAGTACAGCTCACCTGGGGACGTCAGCGGTCTGGAGGACATGGAGGTGTCTCTGTCTAAAACCAGCTCTAGAGTGGTGCGTCTGTCTGCAGATTACTGTTGGAAATCAGTGATTAATTTGCACTGATGATGATGATGATGATGATGGTTTGTGCTCTCAGACGATGAATGACTTCGATTACCTGAAGCTGCTGGGTAAAGGCACGTTCGGGAAGGTGATTCTGGTGCGAGAGAAAGCCTCGGGGATGTACTATGCTATGAAGATCCTGCGGAAGGAAGTCATCATCGCTAAGGTGACAGATACTTTACTAATCTACAACGACATTTTAGTGCCATGTTAAAAAAAAATCAATGATTTTGAGAATAAACTCAAAATATCACGAGAGTAAAGTCGAAACGTCTCGAGAATAAAGACGAAACGTCTCGAGAGTAAACTCGAAATATTACAAGAGTAAAGTCGAAACATCTCAAGAATAAAGTCGAAACGTCACGAGAAGAAACTAGAAATATCACGAGAGTAAAGTCGAAACATCTCGAGAATAACGTTGAAACATCTTGAGAGTAAAGTCTAAACATCACGAGAACCAACTCAAAATATCATGAGAGTCAAGACGAAACATCTCGAGGGTAAAGTCGAAATATCGTGAGAATAAAGTCGAACATTACAAGAATAAAGCTGAACTATAGTAAAATGTGCCAGATTTAGTCAGGGTGGTGTAATTTCATCTGTAGTCACAGAGAAGGTTATTGTAAGAAAAAAAACATATCTCTATGATATGTATCTATGAAATAAGTGTTTAATATTTTTAATAACACATCTTTTGACGCAGAATTAACGCTGAATCAATTGAGTGGGTCATTTACACTGGAACCGCCCGTGATTGATTCAAACTCGTGACTTCGCTCATTCAGTTTGATCAAGCGATTCACTAGCAAAAACCGCCATCGCTTGTAATGATTTTAAAAAGGACGTAGTGATGGGACGTAGAGCTTTTCAAAAGTGAGAATCATTTAAGCAATGCTTTGCAAAATGATTCACTGTTCCAAACAGATCTCATATCGAATCATTTGATTCAGATCGGGAGTTCAAATCACGGATCGCAAATCATTTGATTTAGATCGGAACTTTGGAGCGGACACACGAATCTTTTGATTCAGTTCAGGACTTCGAAATAGGTTCGCAAAAGGTTTTCTGTTTTTTTGTTTTTTTTTAATGTTAATCAGTAGAAAAGATCAAACCATCAAGGTATACACAAATACAAATTCCATTAAAAAATTAACCACAGTTCTACTATAGTAAAAGTGTAGGGTTTTTTTTTTGTATAACCACAGTTTTACTACAAATACCATGTTGAGCTATGGTTAGTGTAACAAATTTACTAATTTAATTTATAGTTACCATGTGTTTTTTTTTTTTTTTTTTTTTCTCTGGAGTAAGGAATATGTTGCCAGGTTAAAAAACAAACAAACAGCTACAACAAAACAAATAAAGTAATGCATTTACACCTTAGAGGACACGTATGATGAAAATAGAGATACAGTTTTTCTTAGGATGATCAGAGCTTTGGATAATTTCCATGTACATGTCTAGATCAACTTTAAATAAAGAATAGAGAGGTTTAGAGCCAGATTTTTATGTATGTGAAATTTAGCTAGCAGGAAACACAGATTAATGAAGTTATATTTTCCTATGTTCTCTTTTGAATAGTCAAACAATTCAAAGAAATCACATCTAAAACAGAAAGAAAAGTCGCTTTTAAAATGAGATCAGATGAACATGAATAAATCTGATTGAAATGTCTCTGTGTGGTTCATTGGCAAACAAGTGAATGAATCTTCCTCAGAAGAGACAAAAACAGCAACTCACTTCAATGTCTGACTTGTATTATAATTTCGTCCATAAGCTTTTGTGAAATTTAAATGAACTCATGAATCTGTTGTTTGATCTCCTCATACTTAAAGAGAGAACTATAGTGTAGAATTTAGTAGAGATGCTTTGACATGTCCCTACCTATTTCAACACTACTCAGTTGTCCCTAGCAGTAATTATGATTTGCTGTTATGTCCCCACCACTGCCAAAATCAAACTTGTTTTTAATGTATATAATTGTATATAATATATATTTTAAATTGGCATCACACCTGTTGCTGCCAAAATAACAGTCCATTTTAAATATCTAATTCAACAGTTCATTTTTGCCTTCACTCTGATTTATCAAATGTTTAAATTACATGCTAATATTGCTATTTATTGACATATTAGTGCATATAATCACAGTGATCAGACCTGAGCTTGTTTGATCTGTGTTTTGAACGTGTGTGTGTGTGTGTGTGTGTGTGTTTAGGATGAAGTGGCACATACGGTCACAGAGAGTCGAGTCCTGCAGAACACCAGACACCCCTTCCTGACGGTCAGTGTGTGTGTTTGTTTTTGCGTGTGTTCATGTCACACGTATGAATGTGTCTGTATGTGACTGACTGCCCTCTGTTGTGTTTCAGACTCTTAAATACGCCTTTCAGACCCCGGACCGGCTGTGTTTTGTGATGGAGTACGCAAACGGTGGAGAGGTATGAGTGTGTTTTTTAATCAGACGCTGCTGTTTTCTCTCGTGTGGTTCTGACGCGTCTCTCGTCCGCAGCTGTTCTTCCATCTGTCCCGTGAGCGCGTCTTCTCTGAGGACAGAGCGCGCTTTTACGGCGCTGAGATCGTCTCCGCTCTCGACTATCTGCACTCACAGAACGTCGTCTACAGGGACCTGAAGGTCAGACGCACACGAGACGCACGCTAACCTCTGTCTGCTTGATTTTTCATCACGGCTTAGATTTGTTGGTGCATAAATTGTTTGAATTTCTTTTTCATCTTATGAAAGTTGCTACGTATAATTATGGTTTCTTATACAATGCCACTCAAAATTTTGGGATCAGTACGATTTTTAATGTTTTTTTAAAGAAGTTTCCTCTGCTCATCAAGGCTTTATATATTTGGTCAAAAATACAGAAAAAAATGTTATTTTGTGAAATATTATTGCAATTTAAAATAAGTTTTTTATTTTAATATACTTTAAAATAGAATTTATTTCTCACTCTAATATGTTCTAATATTTATTATTAATGTTGAAACTTGTGATGCTTCATATTGTTGTTTGGGACATGTGATACCTTTTTCTTTGATTCTTTGATAAATACAGAGTTAAAAAAAAACAGCATTTTCTAATATTGTATGTCTTTACTATGACTTCTTATTCATTTAACACATCCCTCCTGAATAAGTGTTAATTTCTTAAAAAAAAAAAAAAAAAGAAAGAAAGAAAAAATGTACTGACCCCAAACTTTTGAATAGCATTGTATATTGTATTTCTTTTTTAAATAAATGCTGTTCTTTTTAACTTTTTATCAGTTGGAGAATCCTAAAGAAAAAATCACAGATCCCAAAAAAATATGAAGTAGCACAATGGTTTTCAACAGTGATAATAAATCAGCATATTAGAATGATTTCTGAAGGATCATGTGACACTGAAGACTGGAGTAATGATGCTGAAAATTCAGCTGCGCATCACAGAAATAAATTATTTTTTAAAGTATATTAAATAGAAAACTCTTATTTTAAATTGCACTGATATTTCACAAAACAACATTCCTCCCTGTATTTTTGATCAAATAGATACAGGCTTGATGAGCAGAAGAAACTTCTTTAAAAAACATTCAAAATCGTACTGATCCCAAACTTTTGGTAGTGTAGTAGTGTACGTTATCATTGCAGCACAAATCTACTTATTTACATGATGTTCAGAATAATTAATCTAATCAATTGCTCAACAATGTGGGCTGAGAAATTAATTAGTAAATTAGAGTTTCATTTAATTTTTTTTTTTTATTTTATATTTTAATATTTTGTTTTATAATTTAATTAGATAACTGGTATTAATGTTTTTGTTTGTTTGTTTTGTTTAGAAAATTGAATATTAAAATATGAAATATTTTTATAAAAATAAAATGAGCACCAGTAGTTTGCGACGAGTGCCTGTCTTAATGAGTGAGTCACTGAATCATTCATTCAGCTGATTCATTTAAACAGCTGATTCATTCAGAAACGAAACAAGTGACTGTCTTTATGAATGAACCACTGAATTGACTCACTTGATTCGTTCAAAACCGAAACGAGATGCTGAACAGTTCTGCTGTGGCTATTTTCATTTGTGAAATTGATCAAAACAGGCAATATTGACAAGGTTGTGTTTATAATGTAACACCATATTTTTTTTGTTGTTGTATAAGAAGACAATAATGTAATTTTTCAGCTCAGAGCAGTGTTCATTCAGTTCAGTGAGGACAGTGAATCCAGTTGTTGACTGGTGTTTTGTGTTGATGATGATCGTGTTCTCTGTTCACTCAGCTGGAGAACCTCATGCTGGATAAAGACGGACATATTAAAATCACAGACTTTGGTCTCTGTAAGGAGGGAATCACAGATGAGGCCACCATGAGAACGTTCTGTGGAACCCCAGAATACCTTGCACCGGAGGTACTGAATGACCCACACGCTCAACAGGGGACCTCATGATGATAGTTTAAACAAAAAATCATTAAAACATTAAAATCATAACTTATCCTAATGTCACTTCAAACCCATTTGACTGATTCACTTTGGCTTAAACTACATACTGAGAATGCATCACGTATGGTGTGACCTTTTGGCCTGTATGACCTTTGGGCTGCCTGGTATTGTAATGGAGGGACAGAATCCTCTCAGGTTTCATTAAAATACCTTCATTTGTGTTTTGAAGATTAACCAAACTCATGCAGGTTTGAATGATTTTTTTGGTGAACTATCTCTCTAAAATGGAATAAAATAATAATCATTGAATAAGATAAAAATTAACATTTGTCTCACTATCATTCACCCCACGACAGCTGTTTTTGTCTTTGTAAAACCAGGATTCACTCAGTCTTGGAAATAGTGATTTGTAGGCATAGAAAAATCATGGAAATTAATCAAATCTGAAAACGATCAACGAATAATCAAATTTTAAACATCTTTATTCTTTATCCTAATCTGGTAAATCACAAATTACTTGCAAAACACTTAAAAAATAATGCAAATTCATTAGTAAAAAGAAAACCAGGAACACTGAAAAACATGATTTTCGTAATCCATGTGTCTCATTTATAAAGATGTGAATAAAACGATCCTAAATGTTTATGACAATTTCTATAATGGTTCTACTAGGGCTGTTAATCGCGATTAATCGCATACAAAATACAAGTTTGAGTTTGCCTTATATATATGTGTGTGTACTGTATGTAATTATTATGTATATATAAATACACACAAATTCATGTATATATTTAAGAGAAAACATGTATTTATGTATAAAATATTTGTATTACAAAATATTTGTATACATATACTTGTAAATATTTCTTAAATGAATGTGTTTGTATTTATATATACACAATAATTAGACACAGTACACTCAGATATATTAGGCAAACTCAAACTTTTATTTTGTATGTGATTAATTGCGATGTAATTGTTTGACAGCCCTAGTTCCTACAAATGATTTATAAAACATCCATATGCACAAAAATGCCTAAATACATTCCATGTTCCTAAATTGCCATGACATGACAAAGCTCATTTGCACTTATAATGATATTAACGTATATTGTGATAGTTATCTTTATGACATATGTGACCCTGGAGCACAAAACCAGTCTTAAGTAGCACGTTTATATCTGTAGCGATAGCTAAAAAATACATTGTATGGGTCAGAATGATCAACTTTTATGCCAAAAATCATTAGGATATTAAGCAAAGATCATGTCCCATTGAGGTATTTTTTAAGTTTCCTACTGTAAATGTATCAAAACTTAATTTTTAATTAGTTATATGCATTGCTAAGAACTTCATCTAGACAACTTTAAAGGCCATTTTCTCAATATTTACATTTTTTTTTTTTTTTTTTTTTTTTTTTGCACCCTCAGATTCCAGATAGTTTGTACACATGCGCTTTTTTGCACTTCATGCAATTTTTGCCTTTGTAAGTCCTGATTGGTTCCTCACTTTTAAGATCAAATCTGATTGTACATGCATAAATCAGCCCCTTGAAACATATTGAAATTAATTTTAATGATTTTTGTAATGTATATCATCTGAGGATGGTTTATGAGTGCTGATCTGGAAGACTGACGTGAGCGACGTCCGGTTTTGTTCTTGCGTGTGTGTTCAGGTGCTGGAGGACAATGATTACGGCCGTGCGGTGGACTGGTGGGGTCTGGGAGTGGTGATGTACGAGATGATGTGCGGACGCCTGCCCTTCTACAATCAGGACCACGAGCGGCTCTTCGAGCTCATCGTGATGGAGGAGATCCGTTTCCCCAGGAACCTCTCGCCTGAAGCCAAAGCGCTGCTGACTGGCCTGCTGAGGAAAGACCCCAAACAGAGGTCAGCTTCCTGCCTCATCACTCATCATATATATATGACTGGAGCTCATGATAATGTGATCAGGTGACACTGTGAACGCTTCTGATTGGCTGCAGGCTCGGAGGCGGTCCTGATGATGCCAGAGAAGTGATGGGGCACAAGTTCTTCACCTGTATTCACTGGGAGGACGTGGTGCAGAAGAAGGTGATTCAGATCGTGAGTTGGCGTTGATGGGTTTGAATGCGGGTTTTCGTGCTGACGTCTGGTTTCTGGTTTCTTCTGCAGCTGGTGCCGCCCTTTAAACCGCAGGTGACGTCAGAGACGGACACGCGCTACTTTGACGACGAGTTCACAGCGCAGAGCATCACTGTTACACCGCCAGACAAGCGTAAGTCCCTCGCACAAACTCTGAAACATGTTAAGTGGCACATGTGAAAATAAAAAAAAAAAGTTTAATGCGTTTTTATAGTTTTTATGAAATTTGAGTTCATGAAAACTCTTAAATGGTATAACAAACATCTTAAACTTTTGTAATGGAAATAATACGAGGTGAGAAAACTATTTTAGCGCGAACACAGTTTATTGGGGGAACAATAGTTTTGAGAGCAAATGCAAAGTTTTTCTTGAGAATAGCAAACAAATGTTTTGCAAGAGAATCCACAGCATTCTCAGGGAAACGCAAATGTTTTACGAACAAATGCAAATGTTTTGCAGACAAATGGAAATGTTGTATGAACAAATGCAGATGTGTTGCAAACAAACAAATATTTTACAAACAAACGTTTTGCAAACATGTTTTACGAACAAATGCGAATGTTTTGCAAACAGACACAAATGGGTTTTTTTTATGAATGAACAGTGTTTTGCAAAAATGTTTTACGGACAAATGCAGATTTTTTGCAAACAAATGCGATTATTTTATGAACAAACGCAAATGCTTTATGAATGAACATGTTTTGCAAACAAACGCAAATGTTTTACAACCTATTGTAAATGTTTTATGCACAAACGGAAATGTTTTGGAAAAAAACATGCATGTTTTGCAAACGTTTTATAAGCAAATGCAAATGTTTTGCAAACAAACATGCATGTTTTGCAAACGTTTTACGAAGAAATGCAAATGTTTTGCAAATGTTTTATGAACAAACGCAAATGTTTTTCAAACAAACGTTTGCAAACAGGTTTTACAAACAAATGCAAACGTTTTACGAACAAACACAAATGTTTTGCAAACAATCACAGATGTTTTGCCAACATGTTTTACAAGCAAAAGCAAATGTTTTGCAAACAAACATGCATGTTTTATGCACAAACGCAAATGCTTTGCAAATAAATGCAAATGTTTAGCAAACAAACGTGCATGTTTTGCAAACATGTTTTATGCACAAACGCAAATGCTTTGCAAACATGCAACTCCCTGCCTCCCTCTTGTGTTTGCTGTGTGCATGATAAAGTAGTAACGCAAGTGTGATTGTTGTGTGATGAATGCTGTGCTTGTGTTTCAGTGAACCGTCAGGATGTGGAGGAAGCCGGGCCGTGTGCTCACTTCCCTCAGTTCTCTTACTCCGCCAGCATACGAGAGTGATGGACAGAAACCCAGTCTCGTCTCTGCTGACGACCGTCCCATAATGCATCATGATGGACTCTGAGTGACCGACAGCACAGATGGAGCTGAAGTCACGTGGTGTGTTTCAGTGTACAGATGGATCTCTCTCTCACTCAATGAATGTATCGATCGACTACCGGTGCTCAGAATGTAAAGCCATCTCATAATCATACGTCTGGATGTTGAACAGCATGTGATTTCACTCTCAAGCTCACAGAGAAACACTAAGTGTCATGATTAGATGTGCAACAAAGTGCTACAAACATTAAAGACTTTCAGCCTGTCCTTCAGATTCTCTGAGGTTTCAGTACAGCCGTCATCATCGGTGTCTCGTTTCGTGCTGCTTGCGTGTTTTAGCTTTACATTTGCTTCATCTCTTCACTGTAAAAAATCTCACAGATTAAATGTTTCTACACACCCTGCCACCTTACAAAACACAAGACAACATCTAAACATTGTGTAGAATAACTAGCAGATCTGCACACATTCAGCCCGTGCATCATTCTCTAAATCATCATCGTTTTGTTTTAAGTGTAAACAGTTTGATCATAATAGTAACTAAATTCATCACATTTATTAACCACAACAGCCAAAACAAAACTGCAGCATTTCACTTCCTAGTTTGATGTCTCATGGTTTGGCTTATTAGCTCTATAAAGCTACTGTATCATATTTAATATGCACATTTCTACGGTCTCAACATGATCAATCTACTCCATGTCTTCTGTCGTCTGACTGATAGTTTAGAGTTTTTTATCCAGTCAAACCACTTTTAGTGTAAAAAAGATTCATGGCTGCTGTTAAATGATTCTTTAGTGATTGTCAAACATGACTGAATCATGGTGCACTCTGCCTTTTCTCCACCGCCACAGAGGATGTGTAAAATTGAACATTAAGCCTTGATATTAGAGGTACTGCCATAAGGAAAGACAAATTTTAAGCAAGCCGATTTCTATTAATTCATGTGCATCATTTTATTCATGGTAAGGTGGCACTGATGCACAAAGGAAATATGTTAAATAAAATTAGAAATTGTAATGCATACGCATGCAAAAAAATCATATGCACATGTAGGTTTTTTTTTTTTGTTGTTGTTTTTAGGGGCTCTGTATGTTATAGAAGCCAGTTTCCACCACTGAATAAAAAAAAAAAATGTTTTGACATTTTATTTCACAATCCTGACTTTTTTTTCCTCAAAACTGCAAGACAATTCTGAGATCAGAATTCAGAGAATTCAGACAAATAAAGTCTGACTTTTTTTTCCTCAGAATTGCTATTGTGTATTAATAAGTCAGAATTGTGAAATATAAACTTATAATTGTGAGTTATAACATCCAATTTTGAGGAGAAAAAAAGACTACATGTTCTCAGAATTGTTGAGTTTGTCTTACAATTCTGACTTTATTTCTTAGAATTGTGGCTTTGTTTGTCAGAATCGTCCTGCTATTTTGATTTTATATTACGCAATTCTGAGAAAGTCCAAATTGAGAGATATAATTGTAAGATAAAAAGTTGCAATTACCAAATATAAGTTGAAAAATATTTGAAATATAATTATTATCAAATAATAATTAATACCAAATATAAAGATTAAATTATTACCAAATAATAATATCAAATATTAAGCTGAGAAAATGCTGTATGAACTATTTATGTTAAATGTGGTCTGAAAATCTACTGAGCGGTTTGGAAATTTGGAAATTTTGAAATGGAAGATGTGTAGGAACGCTGCCTCCAAAACATCTCACATCTTTGGAGGAACATCACATCGTTTATTTGTTCATCTCTCATTCATCATTGGATTGCATTGCATTGTATGTTTGGATCATTTAATCTCATCTTACTATTGGACATATAAAGTGACCACTGATATTTACATCATTTTATGTCAGTATCTGCTGATTTACATTACAAGCAGCAGAATTTCATCATATAAATATCAGCATCTGCAGCAAAATCATACTTTTCTCACTTTATTTTGATGAAAGGTTCACTAAACTCTTTTATTTCAAAATATAAATTTCATATGTCAGGATTTACAATGTTAATTACAGTAATCTACATTCTAATAACTAAAGTCTACACGTTAATCACATGACCGGTAGCAGTTTTTTTCTTTTTCTTTTTTTTTTACAAAACGGAAAACTGTTTTGAACACTTAATTTAATAATCGTACCTGATCATTAAATAACGTTACGTCACGTCGTTTTACCTGAAAAACTAAAATTAATAATTAACTTATTTTTCGATCGTGACGTACTGCGCAGCTGTCAAGTCTGAACCAATGAGGATCGAGGAGTCGTCATGTGATCAAAACAGGAAGTGCGGTGCCGCTGGACTCGGTGTGATGATTGATTGTCACGGATGTCTGTGAGAAGGCGCAGTTGCTGCTGTTTGATCGCTGTCATCATGACAATAATCCTCTTCATCATGTTCATGTGCGGCTTCATCAGCTCTCACGTGAGTCTGATCGATCGATCGATCGATCGATGAGGAGTTTGATTGATAAATGTTCCGTATTTAATGCCACGACACACCTGAGTTTACAACATCACATGATGTGTTTGTTTAAATACTGTGGTGCTACCAAATGATTATCGTGTTATTTCACAGAATACCATAATACTATCATGGTACAGGTCCATAAACCATGGTATTACTATGGTACTGTGGACTGATGGCGTGATACTTTCAGTACTTTTTATTAGTAGAACAAACAAACTGATCAATACCATTAGAATAGCATAGTACATGTGTAACATACCTGGTGTTACCGCAGTGTCCACGGTAATATCGCGGTATTTGCGGGTTATTTGTCTGTTGTTGGTTCAGTGAAGGAAGGTTTGACGTGTCTAGAGATGATCTGTCATGTGGTTTGTTTTCAGGCGAGTGTGGCGTTGAGATCTCGGAGTGATTTCAGGGTTTCTGGTCGAGTTCTGTATAAGCTGGACATCTCCTGGCCCAAAAACCCCGAGCATTTCACCGGACAGGTGTTCGGAGTAGCTGTCAATCATCTGGCTGGTCTGGTGTATGTGGCTCAGGTGAGTCAGGAAGTGTGGACTGCTTCTCACAAATACAGGAATGTCAGCTCGCATTTGCATTGTGAGATATATTGTAACCTCACAGTTCAGAAATTAAAAAAAAAAAGGCAGAATTACAAGAGGGCATTACCTTAAACACAGTCTGAGAAGAAGGTTAAAATTGCAAGATAAAAACTCACAATTAAAAAAAAAAAAAAATTGCAGAATTGCAACAAACTCATAATTTGAGAAAAAAAAAGTTGCAATTACTTTTTTTATTGTGGCTGGAAAAAAATTGTGAAATAAAAATTTCGAGAAAAGCAGAATTGCAACATAAACACAATTTGAGAAAAAGGTTAAAATTGCAAGATAAAAACTCATAATTTGAGAAGAAAAAGGCAGAATTGTAACATAAACTCATGATTTAAAGGAAAAGCCCACTTCCAGAACAAAGATTCACAGATAATGTACTCGCCCCCTTGTCATCCAAGATGTTCATGTCTTTCTGTCTTCAGCCGTAAAGAAATTATGTTTTTTGAAGAAAACATTTCAGGATTTTTCTCCATATAATGGACTGATATGGTGCCCCGATTTTGAACTTCCAAAATACAGTTTAAATGCGGCTTCAAACGATCCCAGCTGAGGAAGAAGGGTCTTATCTAGCAAAACAATCAGTTATTTTCATAAAAATAATACAATTTATATACTTTTTAATGTCAAACACTGATCTTGTCTTACTCTGCCTGGATGTTCCGGTTCATGTCAGTTAGGGAATGTCGAAAAACTCTCATCTCATGTTCACTGTTTTACCTTTTTTGTTAAGGGTGTTTGATCTTTGCATGTTCACTTTGCAAACACTGGGTCGGTACTTCTGCAGTGATGTAGGATGATTTTGAAATGATTTTTGAAGTTGAGGAAGAAAATACGATTGGAGTTTTTTGACATACCCTAACTGTCTTGAGTCAGAATACACAGAGTTCAGGGAGAGAAAGGCAAGAAGAGCGTTTGAGATTAAAAAGTATTTAAATTGTATTATTTTAATGAAAATAACCGATCGTTTTGCTAGATAAGACCCTTCTTCCTCAGCTGGGATCGTTTACAACCGCATTTAAACTGTATTTTGGAAGTTCAAACTCGGGGCACCATATCAGTCCATTATATGGAGAAAAATCCTGAAATGTTTTCCTCAGAAAGCACAATTTCTTTACAACTGAAGAAAGAAAGACATGAACATCTTGGATGACAAGGGGGTGAGTACATTATCTGTCAATGTTTGTTCTGGAAGTGGACATTTCCTTAAAGAAAATCACTGAATTTCAGATATAAACTTGTGATTTCAGGAAAAAGGACAGAATTAAGAGATGTACAAACCAAACAATTTCGGAAAAAATGTCAGAATTGGGAGACGTTAAGGAACACTCCACTTTTTTGCTAATAGCTTAGCATATATCATTGAATCAGATTAGACCGTTAGCATCTCACTCGATGCTAACGGTCTAATCTAATTCAATGATCTATGCTAAGCTATTAGCAAAAAAAAGTGGAGTGTTCCTCTAACTCAAAAGTTGCAAATTAAAACTTGCGGTTGCTTTTATCATGTTTTATTGTGGCTGAAAAAAAGAACTGAGAAAAAAAAACTGTTGCTACAAACGCACAGGTTAGAATTGCTAGATAAAAACAAATGAAGAGATGTGAGATAAAGATAGTGTGTGAGATAAAGACTACAGGTTCATGACAGAATCAGAATTGCGAGATGTGAACTTAAAAGCTGCTAAATAAAACTTGCAATTGCTTTTTTTTCTGTGGTGGAACAAAAAACTGAATTGCAAAATATAAATTCAGAATGTCAAGAACGAAAAGGCAAAATCGTGACAAAAACACTGAGAAAAAGTTCATAGTAGTGGCATTTTAAAAAGGGCAGAGTTGCAAGATAAAACTCACAATTCCAAGAAAAAAGGCAAAATTATGACAAACCATATTGTGAGATGTAGTCACAATTACTTTTAAAAATATTTAAATTTTGTGTCATCACGCTTCATCCTGATGAGGTCCGCATGTTCCTGTGTGCGTGTGTGTGCGTGTGTGTGTGTGTGTGTGCGTGTGCGTGTGTGTGTGTGTGTGTGTGTGTGCGTGCGTGCGTGCGTGTGTGCGTGTGTGTGTGTGCGTGTGTGTGCGTGTGTGTGTGTGTGTGCGTGCGTGCGTGCGTGTGTGTGTGTGTGCGTGTGTGTGTGCGCGTGCGTGTGTGTGTGTGTGTGTGTGTGTGTGTGCGTGCGTGCGTGTGTGCGCGTGCGTGTGTGTGTATGTGTGCGTGCGTGCGTGTGTGTGTGTGTGTGTGTGTGTGTATGTGTGTGGGTGTGTGTGTGTGTGTGTGCTCTCCTGACAGAGGGGTGATAACATCCCTAAAGTGCTGGTGTTCAGCACAGATGGAGACTTCCTGCAGGCCTGGAACACCAGCACTCTGGAAATGCCTCATGGGATTTTCCTGGCCAATGCATCTGCGGATCCAACAGTGTGGATCACGGATGTTGGGAATGGTGGGTTTTCTCTGCTCATATATGTGTGTGTGTGTGTGTGTGTGTGTGTTGTGACGTGACTAACGCGAATGTGTGTGTGTTTCAGGGCCGTATGGACACACAGTGAAGCAGTATTCTCCATCAGGGAAGCTCCTGCAGGTTCTGGGATCTCCTGGGAAAGCCGGATCATCTCTCAGTCCGCTCCAGTTCGACCAGCCGGCTGAAATATTCGTCCACAGTTCTGGAGAAATCTACATAGTGGACGGAGACGGCGGCATGAACAACCGCCTGATTAAACTGTCCAGAGGTGCAGTTTTATGCTGATTTTAGCACTGGCTTTCGTTCAGTAATAACTATATGAAATGTCTCATATTTGTTCACATATTTATTACTCATGATAAATTTCTGCTTAATTTACAATATGTGACCCTGGGCCACAAAACCAGTCACAAGGGTCAATATTTAGCAGAGATACAACTATTTGGAAATCTGGAATCTGAGGGTGCAAAAAAAAAAATCTAAATATTGCAAAAATCACTTTTAAAGTTGTCCAAATGAAGTTCTTAGCAATCAGAAATTAAGTTTTGATATATTTACAGTAGGAAATTTACAAAATATCTTCATGGAACATGATCAAATATCCTAATGATTTTTGGCATAAAAGAAAAATCACTAATTTTGACCCATACAAGGTATTTTTTGGCCATTGCTACAAATATACCCGTGATACTCAAGACTGGTTTTGTGCTCCAGGGTCATTTATATGTGTATCAGTGTTATTTTAGTATCATTAAGATACTATTATAGTTTTATTCATATTTTGATTTTTTTTTTTTACATTTTCTGTTTTCATTTTAATTTTAGTAAATATTTTAATAATTTTGTTGTGAGTGTTGGATATTTTTATTCGTTTTTATATCATTTTAGTGCATCAACTTAAACTACATGAAAAAGAGGAATGTTACCTTGGCACTAGCTGAAATAATATAATATAAAATAATTGTATTCTAAAATGAAAAAAAATACATTTTTATACATTATTTTAAATCTACATTATTTTATATTTTTTATGGTATTAGTGTGGATTTGTATGTGAAAATGTTCAAACACGGATGAGTGAACGTGATGCACTGATTGGTTTGTGGTGTTTGTGTGTCAGATCTGCAGGTGTTGTGGATGCATGGAGAGAAAGGACAGGGACTCGCTCAGTTCTACATCCCTCACAGCGTGGCGGTCGACAGCTACCAGAGGGTTTGTGTCACTGTTCATCCTCACTTCATCAGATTTGAAGAAATGTGTCATTCCATCACTGTCTCATCAATGGATCCTCTGCATGAGTTGAACCATTGCGTCACAAGACGATTCACTGTTTTGAAGCGTTTCAAACGGGCCGCATACCACGAATCATTTGATTCAGATCGGGAGTTAAAATCGCAGATCGTGAATCATTTGATTTGGACCGGGACTTTTGAGCGGGTTCGCGAATTGCGCCCTGATTCTTTTTGTAAAATGATGGTTCACAAATATTCAGGTCTGGACTTTGAAGTCAGTAATCGGTAATTCAGACCGGAACTTCAGAGCGGGTTTGCAAATCTTTTGATTCAGATCAGAACATAAGAGCTGTTTCATGAATCATTTGATTTAGATCGGAGCGGGTTTGTGAATCATTTGATTCAGATCGGAGCATCAGAGCGGGTTTGTGAATCGTTTAATTCAGATTTAATGCAGGTTTAATGCAGGTTCAAAAATCATTTGATTTAGATCGGAGCATCGGAGTGGGTTCGCGGGTCATTTGATTCAGATTGGAACTTCAGAGTGGGTTTGCAGATCATTTTATTCAGATCAGAACATTGGAGTGGGTTTATGAATCATTTGATTCAGATTGGAGCATCAGAGCAGGTTTGCGCATCATTTAATTCAGGTCGGAACATCGTAGCGGGTTCATGAATCAGATTTCTCCTCCCGCTTTTTCACTGGAGGAAGTGTTATTATGGATCATGGACTCAACGTATTTTAGTTAAAAATGTCTTAAAGATGAATTTGTTTGAGCTTTTGTCTTTGCAAGATGTGAACTGATGGACTGGAGTGGTGTGGATTACTTGTGAATTATAATGATGTTTTTATCAGCTGTTTGGACTCTCATTCTGACGGCACCCATTCACCGGAGAGCATTGTTTTTAGCACATTTTTAGCAAATTTCCATTTTTTGCTGAACTACTCCTGTAAGATCCTGTTTGACAGCATTACTGCAGTCAGATGGGTTGTGAATGCAGTTGCTGCTGACTGATGCCGTGTTAACAGAGCTGTGTTTCTCTACACGTGTTTCTGTGTGTTCAGGTGTGGGTCGCAGACAGAGGAAACAAGCGCATCCAGGTGTTTAACTCGGTGACGGGCGACTGGCTCGGCTCGTGGGGCAGCTGTTTCAAAGAGGACGCGCCGTACTCCGTCAGGTACGCTAAACCCACTGCCTTCTGCAGGCCGTATTGTAGATGTTTTTGCTGTAACGGTGTGTTTCCGACCTGCAGACTCACACCGGATCAGAAGTACATGATAGTGGCTCAGTTAAACACCAATCAGGTGACGCTGCTGGAGGCTCCGCCCGTGGGCATCATCGGTCAGTGTCAGGTGATCGGCAACATACAGCTGGCCGAGGACGTCAAACCGCACCTGGTGGATCTGGATCTGAAAACCGCAGCGCTGTATGTGGCCGAAATTGGAGCCAATCAGGCGCAGAAGTTCATTCCTGTAACAGCCACCGGGGTTTAGATGTTCAGATTCACTCCTGATTACAGACAAATCAGACATCCGGCGCTGAAACCTGTTTGATTTGAGGTTGAAACGGTGAGCGGCGCTCATGAATATTTATTTTACAATCGCACTACGATCAACATCTGACGGCTTCATTCAAATCACAAATATAATGTTGATTTCAGATGATTTTCATAAAGGAATAAAGGGATCAGAGAAGATCGATGTGTTTTTCACAGCACTTTTATATTGTTATTGTGGGTATGGTGCATATGTTTAATCTTGTGAAATCATGTGAATTTATATGATAATTTAAGCTTTGTATATAAATGTATTATTTCTATGTTTTGTCATCTTGATCTGTCACGACCCAAATCTCACATTTTACAGTTTTTGACTTTCAAAAGTGATGCATGTTGAGAGTTTCTGTGAAGAATTGTATTGATATCCTGCAACGTGCCATGATTTTATGATGATTTTCATCATTTTAATTTGCAGTGATTGTTTGAGTATCTGTGGTGATGGTTGTGGTTTAGTTGTGGGGTTAGTTTAGCATCAGCTGTTTACAGTGTTGGAGATGTGATTGTGATTGTCATGTGACTGAAATCTCTTAACTGGAACACATCAAATGAAAATGTTCTGTTTGAAGTCAATAAACTGAGATGGGCTTTAATTTGTGTTGATATGGAATAATATTTGCAGTCCTAAAAAAAACTTGAAAATAGCAGTATTCCAGAAGAGGGTCTTGAAAAGTGCTTGAATAATTGAAAGACAATGTATCTATAAACAAATACTATAAACCACACGATGCCATGATAGACTAATGCAATCAGATACAACAATTTGTCAAATAATGCTCGTAGATTTGTGTTGGATGTTATCTTTTGAATGGAAATATTGATATTTTATTTGTAAATATCATACTTGTTTCGCGTATTTCAGTTAATACTAGCAGCAAAGCCAGTTGTAGTACTAACAGTGTCGTGTAAACATGACTGAAGACGCGAAAAGAGGAACAGACAATTAATTCAACTGAATGAGTCATTTACGCCGGAACCGTGATGGTTCGCGAATCATTATTCAGGTCGGGACTTTGGAGCGCGGATCACGAATCGGTAATCATTTAATTCAGATCGGAACTTTAGAACGGGTTTTCGAATCTTTTGATTCAGATCAGAACTTTGGAGCGCGGATCACGAATCATTTAATTTAGATCAGGACTTTTTTCGCGGGTTTGCGAATCTTTTTTTTTTTTTATTGAGATTCGATTCAGATCGGAACATCTGAGCGGGTTTACGAATCTTTTGATTCCAATCGAAACATGGAGCGGGTTCGCGAATCATTTGATTTAGTTCGAAACATCTGAGCGGGTTCGCGAATCATTTGATTTAGTCCGAAACATCTGAGCGGGTTCGCGAATCATTTGATTCCGATCGAAACATCTGAGCAGGTTCGCGAATCATTTGATTTAGTTCGAAACATCTGAGCGGATTCGCGAATCATTTGATTCAGATCAGAACATCAGAGCGGGTTCGCGAATCATTTGATTCCGATCGAAACACTGGAGCGGGATCACGAATCATTTAATTTAGATCAGGACTTCAAAGGGGGTTTGCGAATCTTTTGATTTTTTTTTTTTGATTGAGATTCGATTCAGATCGGAACATCTGAGCGGGTTTACGAATCATTTGATTCAGATTGGAACATCAGAGCGGGTTCGCGAATCATTTGATTCCAATCGAAACACTGGAGCGGGTTCGCGAATCATTTGATTTAGTTCGAAACATCTGAGCGGGTTCGCGAATCATTTGATTCAGATCGGAACATCAGAGCGGGTTCGCGAATCATTTGATTCTGATCAAAACACTGGAGCGAGTTCGCGAATCATTTGATTTAGTTCGAAACATCTGAGGGGGTTCGCGAATCATTTGATTCCGATCAGAATATTGGAGCGGGTTCGCGAATCACTTGATTCCGATCGAAACACTGGAGCGGGTTCGCGAATTATTTGATTCAGATCGAAACATCTGAGCGGGATCGCGAATCATTTGAGTCGGATCAGAACATCAGAGCGGGTTCGCGAATCATTTGATTTAGTTCGAAACATCTGAGCGGGATCGCGAATCATTTGAGTCGGATCAGAACACTGGAGCAGGTTCGCGAATCATTTGATTTAGTTCGAAACATCAGAGCGGGTTCGCGAATCATTTGATTCCGATCGAAACACTGGAGCGGGATCACGAATCATTTAATTTAGATCAGGACTTCAAAGCGGGTTTGCGAATCTTTTGATCTTTTTTTTTTGATTGAGATTCGATTCAGATCCGAACATCTGAGCGGGTTTACGAATCATTTGATTCAGATTGGAACATCAGAGCGGGTTCGCGAATCATTTGATTCCAATCGAAACACTGGAGCGGGTTCGCGAATCATTTGATTCTGATCGAAACACTGGAGCGGGTTCGCGAATCATTTGATTTAGTTCGAAACATCTGAGGGGGTTCGCGAATCATTTGATTCAGATCAGAATATTGGAGCGGGTTCGCGAATCACTTGATTCCGATCGAAACACTGGAGCGGGTTCGCGAATCATTTGATTTAGTTCGAAACATCTGAGGGGGTTCGCGAATCATTTGATTCAGATCAGAATATTGGAGCGGGTTCGCGAATCACTTGATTCCGATCGAAACACTGGAGCGGGTTCGCGAATTATTTGATTCAGATCGAAACATCTGAGCGGATTCGCGAATCATTTGAGTCGGATCAGAACACTGGAGCGGGTTCGCGAATCATTTGATTTAGTTCGAAACATCTGAGGGGGTTCGCGAATCATTTGATTCAGATCAGAATATTGGAGCGGGTTCGCGAATTATTTGATTCAGATCGAAACATCTGAGCGGGATCGCGAATCATTTGAGTCGGATCAGAACATCAGAGCGGGTTCGCGAATCATTTGATTCCAATCGAAACACTGGAGCGGGTTCGCGAATCATTTGATTTAGTTCGAAACATCTGAGCGGATTCGCGAATCATTTGATTCAGATCGGAACACTGGAGCGGGTTCGCGAATCATTTGATTTAGTTCGAAACATCTGAGGGGGTTCGCGAATCATTTGATTCAGATCAGAATATTGGAGCGGGTTCGCGAATCACTTGATTCCGATCGAAACACTGGAGCGGGTTCGCGAATTATTTGATTCAGATCGAAACATCTGAGCGGGATCGCGAATCATTTGAGTCGGATCAGAACACTGGAGCGGGTTCGCGAATCATTTGATTCCAATCGAAACACTGGAGCGGGTTCGCGAATCATTTGATTTAGTTCGAAACATCTGAGCGGATTCGCGAATCATTTGAGTCGGATCAGAACACTGGAGCGGGTTCGCGAATCATTTGATTCAAATCGGAATATTGGAGCGGTTTCACGAATTATTTGATTCAGATCGAAACATCTGAGCGGGTTCGTGAATCATTTGATTCAGTTCATAACTTCGGAGCGGTTCGCAAATCTTTTTTCTTATCTTTTTTAAATTAAACAGTAGAAAAGATCAAACCGTTAGGCAGCACAGTTATAAAAACAAAACAAAGTAGCCTCAAATACAAATCCCTTAAGAAAATGAACTCCTTTTTTGCTATAGTAAAAGTGTAACCATGTTTTATGTATAACCACAGTTTTATTACAAATACCATGTTAAACTATGGTTAGTGTAACAAAACCATGGTTAAATTTGTGGTTACCTCTGAATAGTCAAACGATCCAAAGAAAAAACATCTTTTAATGCTATGACTTTATGAATTATGAATTATATATGAATGTTGATTTATATACAAAGGTATAAAATAATAAAAAGAAAACTAAAGCTGAAACTACATAGATATTTACCCCTACATTTTGACGGAATGTATAAACACAAGACAATAACGCGCGCTCTAGTTCGCTTGAACGCGCGTCTGTCCAGCGCACAAAAGAATGTCAACAATGACGACGGGCATCTTCTGAGAGCTGCCCCAGACAGTGCCTGATCGGATTCAGGCGAGCTCAAATGTTTATTTTTTGCCACCTAGCGTTACTTCAATCCGAGTTAAAATGCATTAGCAACTATCAACATGTGTAGGCCCTTCATATTTATTTAGTTTCACTGTTTTCTTTCGCTATTTCGGGCTTTTCCCGCGGGCAGCTGTGAGCGCGGCCCGAGTGTTTTGGCGTCGGATAAACATGGCGGAGCTGAAGGACTGTGCAGAACTGAAGGTAAGTGCAAATTTAAGCACACAGCTGACATTACAAATGACACAGCGATGTCTGTACTGGTGATCAGCTGTGATTTCACACGCACGCTCAGTTCGGCCGTGAGCGCAGCGGCTCGGGTCTGTGTTTGTGTGTGTGATGAGTGAAACTCCAGACAGGCTAAAGGCTAAAGCTAACCTTCTGCACACAACACACTGAATAAAAACCCACGGCAGAAAAACAGCGCTTCACAGGCGTTCGTGTTTATTAAACACCCGCGTTTTCTGCCAAACATGTCTGTTAGTGTGCTCTCTGGTGAAATACTCCGATCAAACTGAGCGTTTATTGCGATTATATTGATTCGACTCCATCATATGTGAAAGTGAGATCAAAACAAACGCAGATTTCAGATCAGATGGCATTCCGCACTCATTCACATCAAAACAGAATAAACACACAGATCTCAGCTGATCGCATCTCTGATTAGCTCTTCAAACTGTCAGAATGAAGCGCTTGTACACATCAAACAAAACACCTGGAATGAGCTCATATTTTATGCAGGACTGGGCGGGGCGAGCGGATGAACGGGATTTGATATGCAAATATGCGTGGGCATTTGTTAATATACGCACATGACGTCATATAAATGTTATTTTGTGCGTCTTGTTGCATATTAGTTTTCAAAAATGGCTTTTTTAGTTAATTTCAAAAGACCAGGAAAGTGTTTTCATGATTTGAACCATTAAAGTTCCTTCATGTCAGTCATCTTAAATGCCTGTGATGATGTTTTCCTCTGAAGGATTTCTTGAAGATCATTGGCTCTTAGAGATACAGAGAGAGTTTGCAGCATCAGTCGCATCTGTCAGAGGTGAGTGTGTTCAACAGAATAGATCAGAAAAAATTAAAAATCTGCTGAAATTGTTCTCACCCTCAGGCCATCCAAGATTAGAATGAGTTTGTTTCTTCATCAGATTTGTAGAATTGTGTCATTCCATCACTGTATCACCAGTGGATCCTCTGCAGTGAATGGGTGCCGTCAAAACAAGAGTCCAAACTGCTTATAAAAAATTTACAATATCTTCAAACCGGCTATCATATGAGTCCACGATCCATAACGACGCTTCCTCCAGGGAAAAAGTGTTCTAGTCTGAATCAGGAGAGAAATCTGCACACATCAAGCATCGTTTACAAGCCAAGACGGTTCTAAACTTTAAATCTTTTGTGTTCTCAAGATGTGAACTGATGGACTGGAGTGGTGTGGATTATTGTGATGTTTTTATCAGCTGTTTGGACTCTCATTCTCACGGCACCCATTCACTACAGAGGATCAGATGGTGAGCAAGTGATGGAATGACACATTTCTACAAATCTGATGAAAAAACAACTCAGCCTAATCTTGGATGGCCTGAGAGTGGGCAAATTTTTATTTTTGGGTGAACTACTCCATGTGCTGTGTTATAAGTGTGATTCTGATGACTGTCATGTGTGTGTGTGTGTGTGTGTGCAGTTGATGATTCAGCAGGAGAAGCCGTTGGCGGGCAGCATGCCGGTGGTTTGGCCCACGCTGCTCGACCTCAGCAGAGATGAATGCAAACGAATCCTGCGCAAACTGGGTGAGACTCACAGAACCGGATCATCTGTGCTGCTGTATGTGCTGATCGTGAGTTCACACGTGTGTCGTGTGTTTGTGTGTTCAGAGCTGGAAGCGTACGCCGGCGTGATCAGCGCTCTGCGCGCTCAAGGAGATCTCACGAAGGACAAGAAGGAGCTGCTGGGAGAACTCACTCGAGTGCTGAGGTGCCACACACGTCATCAAACACCGACATGTTTCATTTTGAAATCAAACGTTTGGGTTTGGGTTGTTTTTTGTCAGATTAGACTCCGCCCCTTTATTACAATCAACTGCAAGCTCACATATAGACCTGCCTTCACTGTTGAGTGCCACACCCACATTTCAACATCCAATCAGCAGGCAGCAGATAGTACGAAGTCCTGCCTTATATTCTTTCGTTTTTGGATAATAAGTTTCACTCAGATTTCAGTCACAATGCGAAAGCACAAATCTACTTTCATTTCATCATGACTACAAAGTGTTTGATATCTTAATGTTTTTTAGTCACCCTGATCAGTTTAGTCTGGAAGCCTGTTTCCCCTACCGAATTAAAAATTAAAAAGGTAATTGCGATTTCTTATCTCACAATTCTGACTTACTGTTTCACAATTGCGTGATATTAACGGACAATTGAGTTGTAAAGTCAGAAATGGGAGATGTAAACTCACAATTGCGTGTTATAAAGTCGCATTGTTTTGTTTTCTTTGAAACTGAAGTTAGTTTATGATTAAAACAAGAACAAATGTCTACCAATGAAGTCAGAGAAATAAACTTAATTCAGAGGAAGAACTAGTTTTCATTCCGCAATGAAAAATATTTTAATTTTCATAAACTCACTTTTTGTTCCGTTTTTCAGAAAACAAGACTTCATATGTCAGTTTGCATCACTAGTAAATGTATCTTGATTTAAGCATGTTTAGAGATTTGTACTGGAAAACAAGACAAAAACACTGAGGAAGAGATCAATTTTTGCAGTTCATACAGCATTTAATACCAGGACTATGAATTTTTAATCTTATTTAAGACTTAAGTATGTGAAAAGACCTTTAAGACTTGTAGAAACCCAGTTTAATGTTTTACATATTGCAGTTTCTTTCAGAATTGCATATTAACTGGTAATTGAGTTGTAAAGTCAGAATTAAACACATTTTATAGGACTGTCCTGCTTTTAATGTATGTAGAAAACTCTTTTATGAAGTAAACACACTTAAAGAGTTATTTTGTATAATTTTGCCAGAAAAAGTTTTAAATTTTCTATCAAATGTTAATGTAAAAAATCTTATGTAATATAACTTGCGTTTGTTTGTCTGCTGGCTTTTATTGTATTTGCTCTACTTGTATTTTTAAATTGTTTTTGCCATGAAAAAATCCAAAGATGCTGATATGAGATTAAATAAATATATACTACTACTATAAAGTCAGATTTATGTGACAGAAACTTGCAATTCTGAGAAATAAAGTTAGAATCACAAGATTAAAAACAAGCAATTGTGAGATTAAAAAGTCACAATTACATTTTTGTATTTTTTTTTATGCAGTGTCAGAAACCGGCTTCCATAGTTTAGAGCTGAACACTAGGATAGTTTACATTTGGAGATGATATAAACAATCATCTAGATCTGCTATGAGTATATCTATTATGCAAGTTGGATACACATAAGTTGTTATTTTGCGTATGATATTGAGTGTGTAAAGTGTGTTTGGTTTGTTCTGTCAGTATCTCGACAGAGCGTCATCGAGCGGAGGTACGCAGAGCAGTGAATGATGAACGCCTGACCACCATCGCTTATCAGTGAGTCTCATCCGTTCTAGTCAAATGAACCTGTCATGATTGCACTAGTGCACTAGTGAAGTCCATGCAGAACTGCAGCTGTAATAAGCGCTGAGTAAAAGCAGTTTTGTTGGTTGTCCGTTCCTGCAGCATGTCGGGGCCCAACAGCTCGTCTGAGTGGTCCATCGAGGGCCGTCGCCTGGTTCCTCTCATGCCCAGACTGGTTCCTCAGACGGCCTTCACTGTGATGGCCAATGCAGTCGCCAACGCCACCGCGCACCAGAACGCCTCGCTGCTGCTGCCCGCCGAAACCGCCAACAAAGAAGGTACTGAGTCCCACGAGTGATGCTATTTCAGTGCAGTATTTATTCAGATTTTACTTTAATTTTAATTTTATTTTTTTTTTGTTATTATTATTATTTTTTTTGGTAATGTGCTTTTGTGTATTTATTTATTTATTTAAAAATAATTATTTTTATATTTCTCCTAATCTGCTTTGTGCTTAATATATGTAAAATAACATTTATTATTCTTTTATCATTTTTGCAGTGGTTGTGTGTTACTCGTACACCAGCACCACCTCCACCCCTCCCAGTGCATCAGCTCCCAGCAGCAGCAGCAGCAGCGCGGCAGCGGCCGTTAAATCCCCTCGACCCGCCAGCCCTGCCTCCAACGTGGTGGTGCTGCCCAGCGGGAGTACGGTCTACGTCAAGAGTACGTCCCTCACACACTCTCACACACACACACGTCATACCATCCTCCCTCCAGGGTTCGTACAAGGTGCTTGAATTTGACTTTTTGAAATTTAAGGCCTGGAAAACACTTGAAAATATTAATATTCTTGAAGAGGTACTTGAAAAGTGCTTGAAATATCGAAACACAATCTATCTGTGAAATAAGTGTTTAATTTTTTCAATAAGCACGTATCTTTCACGCACACAATTCCAAAAAACATCATACTTTTTTTCCAGTTAATGTCATAAAACCAGTGAGCTAAATCAGTAGTAGTGAGTAGTGAGTTATTTACGCTGGAACCGCTCTGATTGATTCAAACTCATGTCTTCGATCATTCAAACAATTTACTAGCAAAAACCAGATTAAATTAAAAGAGCCATTCATTTTTAAACTTCAGCATCGCTTTTAATGATTTTCAGGGAGCTTTTTGAAACTCAGAGTAATTTAAACCACTGTGATTCACTGTTTCAAAGCGCTCCAATTGAATCATATATTACAAATCATTTGATTCAGATCGGGACTTCGGAGCAGGTTTATAAATCATTTTGTGAATAAATGATTCGCCATCCAAGCTCCAAGTCCTGATCTGAAATGATGGTTTGGGACTTCGGAGTGCAGATTGTAAATCATTTGATTTAGATCGGAATTTCTGAGCAGGTTTGTGAATCTTTTACTTCAGATCGGAACTTTGGAGCAGGTTTATAAATCTTTTTGTGAATAAATGATTTGCGATGCGCAATCCAAGTCCTGATCGGAAATAATGGTATGTGAGTCATTATTCAGAGCGGAACTTCAGAGCGCAGATCGCGAATCATTTGATTTAGATCGGAACTTCTGAGCAGTTTCACGAATCTTTTGCTTCAGATGGGAACTTCAGAGCGTTCATTGCAAATTATTCGATTCAGATCGAAACTTCGGAGTATTCATTCCAAATTATTTGATTCAGATCAGAACTTCAGAGCATGGATCATGAATCATTTGATTTAGATCAGAACCTCAGAGCGGGTTCGTGAATCTGATCGCAAATCATTTGATTTAGAAAGGAACTTCACATGTCATTTTATCAGTATGTTTTTCTCTATCAGTTTATCTTTTTTAGAATTTAAAAGAGAAGACATTGTTTGATAAATGAGATCTCTAATGTCCTTGAAAATCAAAAAAGTAGTGCTTGAAAAGTCCTTGAAAGTCTTGGAATTTAATTTTACAGTATCTGTCGAACCCTGTCCCACGGTGTGTAACGTCTCTGTCTGTCAGGCGTGAGCTGCTCCGATGAGGACGAGAAACCCCGTAAGAGGCGGAGAACCAACTCGTCCAGCTCCTCCCCCGTGCTGCTGAAGGAGGTGCCTAAAGTGGTCGCGCCCATTTCCAAAACCATCACGGTCCCGGTGAGCGGCAGCCCCAAGATGAGCAACCTGATGCAGAGCATCGCCAACTCGCTGCCGCCGCACATGTCACCGGTGAAGATCACCTTCACCAAACCTTCCACCCAGACCACCAACACCACCACACAGAAGGTCAGACGCGCTTCCGTCCTTCCTGCCACGTTCCCCCAATCCTGCGCTTGTTTCCTGTCATTAAGATGCTTATTCCTCCAATAATGCCACAGTAAAGAAAAAACCCACTGGCCCAACCCCACCAAAAATAAATAAATAAATAAATAAATAACATTAGACAAGTAGCAAACATCCATACCAAAATATCACGGCCCAAGAGCTGAAGAGTAATATTCAGAGAAAAACTGTTCTTAAAAGGTTATTAAGTGTATGTCTTTATATATGTGAACATGGGGGTGGGGCTTTGTCTTAGTCTGACCAATGAGAGACAGTGAGAGGATTCAGGATGTTAGCCACTTAAATACATTAAATATTCAATAAGTTTTAATTACATTTTTAAAAGCGGCATAAAGGAAATTGGCAGTCTTTGTTACTGAAGGGTTAACATAAAAGTTGGAAACACACCACCGTTCAAACTTTTGGGATTTTTTTAGAGAAATTAATACTTTTATTCATTTTTACTTTAAAAAATTTAATTTAAGGATGCTATTAATTCTATTACTTATTAATTAATTAATACTTTTATTCATCAGGGATGCATTAAGTTGATTAGAAATGCCATTAAAGACATTTATAATGTTTCAAAAGATTTCCATGCCAAATAAATGCTGTTCTTTTGAACTTTCTATTTGTATGTGAATCCCAAAAAATAAGATGTATGACTGTTTCCACAAAAATATTGTGCAGCACAGCTGTTTTCAACATTGATAATAATCATTAATGTTTGTTGAGCAGCAAATCAGCATATTAGAATGATTTCTGAAGGATCATGTGACACTGAAGACTGGAGTAATGATGCTGAAAATTCAGCTGCGCATCACAGACATAAATGACAATTTAACACATATTCATGTAGAAAACATCTGTTTTAAACCATAAAAATATTTCACATTTTTACCGTATTTTTGATCAAATAAATGCAGCCTTGTTGAGCAGAAGAGACTTCATGACATCAAAATCCAGCCACAAATGCTCGAATGTTCCTTTAGAGCAAACGAACACTATAAGGACTTTGAATGAATCGCTAAATCATATACTTGAATGATTCATTGAGCTGAACTCTGTCTGTGCTGCAGGTGATAATCGTGACGACGTCTCCCAGCTCCAACTTCGTGCCGAACATCTTGTCCAAGTCGCACAACTACGCGGCCGTGTCGAAGCTGGTGTCGAGCGCCGCGCTCACCGCGTCCAGCCAGAAACAGACCATGGTGATCTCAGCCGGCTCCAACGCGGCCCCGGGGCCCAGTCCCGTCGCCGTCACGACCGTGGTGTCCTCCACACCTTCAGTGGTGATGTCCACCATCGCGCAGGGTGAGTGTGTTTCGGTGCGCGTGCGAGACGCTGCGGGTTTGTGCGTGTTTCAGCGTGTTCACGTGTGTGTGTTTGGTTCAGGCGGGTCGTCCGCGGCGGTGAAGGTGGCCTCCACCCGTCTGCCGTCGCCCAAGGCTCTGGTCAGCTCTCCGTCTCAGATCCTGCAGATTCCCAAAGCGCAGCAGCAGACGGCGGTTCAGGCTGCGTCTCCTAAAGGCCTGCAGGCCACAGCCATCTCCTCTCCTCAGAGCGCCGGCGCCGCCGGAGCCAAACCCACCATTCAGATCAAACAGGAGTCTGGTGAGCACATGTGACGGCAGAAATAAACAAAAAAGGCTGCAATGCAATGAAATAAATATCTGTTCTCTTTTACACGTCAGCAGTAATTTTTCACGTGTTAAAATTGCGTGCATAATTTTCATCAGAAAAAGAAAATAGAATTTTATTTTGTTTCAGTTAATTAAAGCAAATAAAAAATATAACTGCAAGCAGCGATTACTGGGGTTCAAACGCTTTAGGTATTTAAGCACATAAGGGAAAAGGCATTACATATTATTCAGCAAGCCTGTAACCACCGAAATCAATTATTAAAAAAGCATTTTTGTCAAATCCAGGTGATTTACCATAGAAATATTTTTTTATAACATTTTTGACTGTTATAGTGCCAGCTGTGGTCTGATCTCCCTCAAACTTTGCATGCTTGTTTAGTCATCTGTCGCATGTGCTCAGCAGGTTTCATGAAGTTTTAAGTTTTCATTTAGGCTTTATAGGCTTTTGGGTAAATTTGGACAGGCTCGTTTCTAAAGGACCCCGTTATAGCTTGATAATTATTGACTTGGAGAGTCCAGAGAATTGCACTGGGTGTTTTTTTCCAGACAGAGCGAAAAAACCTAGGACTAGTTCGCAAAAGTAGGTTTTTCACATCTTCTCAATCACTTAAAAAACAGTTTGACTGACAGCAGTTTTTCAAGAGGCAAATTTGTTCGGAATGAGGAGGTCTGTCATACGATACGAATATTGCATGTGTGTGCAGAAAACCGTGCAATGTACAATCGTTTACACCCTCAAAAAAATGCAGCATCTCCCCCCCACTGCCCGATTTCTTTCAGAATTCTCACAGACATTTGGGGCCATGTGCCTCCCCCATCAGATTTTTGTTCCGATTAGCCTCCGTTAACCTTGTCTAATAGGTGCTCAAAATTTTTTTTTTTTTTTTTGAGATACACAAATGTCCCCATAGACACTTGTGGCACTTTGGACCAAAACAGTGCACAGCGATTTTCATGTTGATAGGACAAATGGTTGCCTAGTTATAGCCATTTTTACGGTTTTTTACCCTTATAGCGCCACCAAGTGGCCAAGCTCAGCAATTATTTTCCTGTGACCTCAGATTGAACTCTTACATAAGTGTCTCCCCTTTGGCCTAAATATCTCATTCCGTTCAGCAGTTGTAGGCATTTTACTAAAAGTGGCCCTGCCTTTTTCAAACTTTTTGGCGTCCCTTTGTGACGGTGAGTCGAAAGTTCAACATTTTTTTTGATAATTATTGATATTCACTTTACAGAGAATCGTTCTGCACTGGTGTGGTTCCAATCGGTCGAAAAACCTAGGACTAGTTCACAAAAGTAGGTTTTGCCAAAAAAGCGAAATAGCTGAAAATTTCGTTCTCCCGATCGCTGTAGCGTCAGGCCGATTGGGGCGAGCCTTGGTGACGTTGTAGGCGGTGTGAGTACTACCGTCCCTCCAAGTTACAAATCTCTAGGACTTACCGTTTGGTCTGCACGATCAGCTTTACGTGGAAATCGCGCATCCGTGACCGTTCTAACAATTACAAAAGGGTTTGTAATCTGATTGATTTTGTGTGTGTGTGTGCAGGAGTGAAGATCATCACGCAGCAGATGCAGCCCAGTAAGATCTTACCCAAACCCTCCAGCGCGGCTCTGCCCAGCAGTAGCTCCGCCCCCATCATGGTGGTCAGCAGCAACGGCGCCATCATGACCACCAAACTGGTGTCCACTCCCACAGGTACAGAGTAATGAATCCACATTTTCAAACACTGGTTTTGTTCGAAGACAGATCTAGCATTAAGCGCTTCCTATCTGATCTTGCTAAATGTGCCGTGTCATCTAATGTCCGTGCCGTCACAAGTGTATGAATCGGTGGTGAGTTTCCTGCGCTGAACTCGTGCCGTGTGTTTCAGGCACTCAGGCGACGTACACGCGGCCGTCCGTCAGTCCTGCTATCGGCGCGCGTGTGGCCACGTCTCCCGCCGGAGCCACGTACGTCAAAACCACCAGCGGCAGCATCATCACGGTCGTGCCCAAGTCTCTAGCCTCGCTCGGCGGGAAGATCATCACCACCAACATGGTGTCGGGTAAGAGCAGGAAACGCCAGAGAGAGCGACTGAGTTCACGCGTGTCATTCTAACACTTTAACTGCCTTCACAGGAACCACCACTAAGATCACCACCATCCCCATGACCTCCAAACCCAACGTCATCGTGGTGCAGAAGACCACCGGCAAAGGGACGACCATCCAGGGTCTGCCGGGGAAGAACGTGGTGACGACGCTGCTGAACGCGGGGGTGAGGATACGTGACGCTCGCGTGTGTCTCGCTGATGTGTGATTTGGTGATTTATGACGTCTGTGTGTGTCAGGGAGAGAAGACCCTGCAGGCCGTGCCCGGAGCCAAGCCCGCCATCATCACCGCATCACGGCCCATCACCAAAATGATCGTGACGCAGCCCAAGAGCCTCGGCGCGGGCGTCCAGCCGTCCACCACCACCAAAATCATCCCCACTAAGATCGTCTACGGACAGCAGGGCAAAACACAGGTCAGACGCCGGCTTATTATAGTATTACTTTATTACCTAACCCTAACCCACAACCAGAAAAAACATTACAAAAAAAAAAAAAAGCATTTTTGTTACTTAAAATAAAATTTTATCAAAGTAAAATAAATACATATATTTTATTTCAAGGCAACAGTTTTAGTTTTTAGTTTAACAAAATAATAATGAAATAAACTAAAACTAAACAAAAAACGAAATAACATTAAATAAACACTATATAGACATATTAAAAATATATAATACAAAATAAATATATAACTAAAATAAATGTACTAAATCAACTGAAATTAAACAAAACCATAATAAAACATGAAAAAAAAAACAAAAAAAAAACACTGTTATAGGCACTGGTAACGCTTCATTTTAACCCTTTAACTGTCACTCCATTTTTGAACACAGACGTAAAAATGCAATTCATAAATGAAAACATTTTGTAATATGCTTTTGATGTACATTTCCCTTGGTAATTCAATGTCTGATTTTAAAATGGCTTTCAAAGGATGAATTTTGAGATTTTAAGTTTTCAACTGATATTTAATTTCTTATGATTTCTAAAGCGTGATCGGGAAAAAGGCAATGAAGAAAGTCTTTTGTGACAAAGGTCAGAACTCTTCTAATTACACAGTAACAAGAGCACCTTAAAATAAAGTGTAACTGGACATTAAAAAAAATGCATAACTAAATCCATAAAACAAAATAAATACAAAAACTGATTAGGACAAAAACACACTTGAAAATTACGAAAACTTTAACTAAAAACAGAAAATATGAAAATAAAAATTTATTCAAACTATTAATAAAAACTGTAACAGTGTCTCAGTGATACTAAAATAACACTTTTTCAACATTCATGGCTCCTGAAGTATTTTTCTCATTCATTTTCCCGTAGGGATTTTTAGGTTATAATCCATGAACCAAAACAAGCATTACAAATGTTGATTTAATTTGAAGCAAAACGGTATTTAACAGTAATTAATGACTATAATGTGGAAAAGAACTACAATCCCATGAAGCACTGCAAATAACAATCAAAATAAAATAAAAACAATGCAGAAACATCAACTGTTGAGTTAAAGATGTTGATTGTATATACAGAAATGGCATTTTTATTGTAAAATATGAATATATAAGCAAATGTTTAAGTGTGTTTGAGAGATTTTGCCTGTTTCAATTCTCTGATCGCTGGAGATTTATCTGCAGAATTGTGGGTAAGGTAGTTTGTCATCAGGAATTTTGCTGTTAAACATTTATTTTGAAGTCCGACAGCTTCAACAGAAGCATATGATGATGTGTTGTGTGGCAGGTCCTCATCAAGCCCAAGCCCATGGCGTTTCAGACGGCGGTGGTGAGCGAACAGGCCCGTCAGCTGGTCAGCGAGACGCTACAGCAGGTCACACGGAGCGTAGAATCCGCTGCCGGATCCGGCCAGGAGGTGGCGCCAAAGGACGACTCACCCTCGTATACGGAGGGCAGCCCGGTGTCGTCTGACAGCGCTCACGGTCAGTCTTGGGCTTCGGTGTGGAGACACACTAATGCATCTCGTCTGCTTATAATGAATGAGTCTTTGACTCCTTGTCAGTCAGAAATCTGTTTGAGTCTGTAAGAAGGTTGTCTCTGTGTTCAGACTCTCAGCCGGTGGTGCACGTGATCACCTCCAGAGGGCAGGAGTGGACGGAGCAGGAGGTGGCAGTGGAAGCGAGTCCCACCATCATTTACCAAGACGTGACGGGAGAGTCTCAGTCGGCCACGTCCACCATCAAAGCCCTGCTGGAGCTGCAGCAGACCAGCGGTGTGTGTCCGACCCGCCTATCTGAGCGTCTGTGTCATGTTCCTGATGCATTAACGCACGCGTGTCACGTTACAGTAAAAGAGAAGAGCGACGCCAAACCCCGGCAGCACACCATCGACCTGAGCCAGATGGCAGTGCCGATCCCGGTGACGGCGGAGAGGAGACAGTCACCGGAGCCGTCGGGTCAGAGCGCGGGAGAGACGGACGCCGTCGCTGAATACATCCCCATCGGTAACAACAACACCTCACGAGACACATCCCATCACTTCCGAAAATGGTCATAAAAAATCATAAATGCGTGTCACTGGTTATTTAAGGGACTGTTTTTTCATGCACCTGTCAAGATTTTGGGCTTTTTTGGTTTTTCATGGTGTTTTTTTTAGACTGGTGGAAAGAAAACATCCAAAAGACACTGTTAATGTTCTTTTTATAGCACTTCATCTGTTTGTGTCAATAGATTTCAGTTGCAATCTGTATTTTTAAAGGCCGTTTTCTTGAAATGAGTTTTTTCTCCTACACTGAGCCACAAATCTCCAAACGTTACTTTTTTTATTCCTGTCTAGGGTTTTTTCAGAGGGATTTGTCCGTATGTAATTTCTCAGGGTTCCCACGGGTCCTTGAAATCCTTGAAAGTTTGTGAATCTGAAAAAAAATTTTCAAGGCCCTGGAAAGTTTTTGAAAATAAACATACACAGATACAGGTCCTTGAAAGTGCTTGAATTTATTTTGTGCAAGAAGTTTTCTGGAAAAAAAAATTCACATTGTTCCCTCCAGTACACTGATGTGTTATTTTGTAAACACTTCGTGGCCTATGCTTGCTAGCTTGTTTGATTTACGTTAGTTACGCGCATTTGTGCATTACATTGACTTGACGTTACATGATTCTAAGCTCTTTTAAAAAAATCCATGAAAAAGTCAGATCATTTTAGAAAAGAGTATAGGATGTACCGAATATTCTTCAGTTTTATGCTAAACAGAAATATGGCAAATAGATTATCAGAGCTCTGTCATATAGCCAAAAAAAATGCTTTTTTACATAGTTGTGTTTGACACATGAAAAATGTTACAAAGTATCTTACAAGGTAACACGATGTAACCTTGCACTCACTTGAATTTGAGTGTATTGGACCTGGAAAATCCTTGAAAGGCCCTTGAATTTAAAGTTAACCAAGGTGTGGGAACCCTGAATATACAACATTTTATTCCCCCAAAATATGTGAAAATATGTTGTTTTCTGTCTGTTTTAAGTATTTTCTGAATTATGTTAAAAATGAGATACCCAAACTCCCTCTGTAAAAACATTTGATTCTAATATGTTTAATAATTTTGAAACTGACTTTATCCAGTGTTAAGATTTTTGTACTAGAATTGTATGCAAATTAGCACATATTTAATCAAATAATGACTCGTTTGCATATTTAAACCTAACATTTTAGAAAACTTGTAATACAAAATTTTTTTTGCAATTATCAGTGTAATCAGTCAGTTGGGTAAGGTAATAACTATTCACCTGCAGATTATTTATTTTGAGATGGATAGGTACTTATTTTAATTGTGCAGGTCTTAAAGGGATAGTTCACCCAAAAATAAAACTTCTGTCATCATTTACTCATCTTCAAGTTATTCCAGACCTGTGTGTTTTACCAAAGCTTTTGGTCCCCACTGACTTCCATAGTATGGAAAAAAGTACAGTGGACGTGGGTGGGTACTGTTCAGTAGAAGAAAAAAAACTCCTACAGGTTTGGAATGAGTGCAGGGTGAGTAAATGATTATTTTTTGGGTGAACTGACTCTTTAATTAGATTTTAAAGACACTTTGCTGTTGCTCAGCTGTTTCAGGTAAAGTGTGTAAGGCTGTGATCACAGGAGACGTCGCTGCATCCAGCACCCAGAGTCAGGCAGCGTCCCTTCCGCCGTCGGCAGCGCCGACGACAGTCAAGAGCAGCGCCGCCGCATCCGCCGCATCAGGACATGCTACGCAACAGGTCAGAACATATGTTTGTTTCACTGATTTGCACTGAACCTGCATCTGACAGGGGAAAATGCATTAACACTGCAGTTACAACTGAGTTATGCAACTCTTTTATTCAAAGCGCCTTTCATTGCATTACAGGTACACATTGAATCAATTCATGCATTTCCTGGATTTCCTTAAACCGTCACTTTGGCATTGAGCTGCAGGAATGCATGTAAAACAGTAATGTTACAAGATTGATGTTTTAATTATATGTGTATATATGAAAAAAAAAATTGAAAATGACCGGCCATAAATATTTTTACCAGCCTTGAAACTGTATGTACATTATTTTATTAAAAAACAGGCAGAACAAATTGTGGAAACATCTAATTGCAGTAACTATAATAATAATAATAATTATTATTATTATTATTATTAATTAAAATGATAAAAATCACTATAATATTATTGAACTGTAAAGTATCTCTATAATTTGTTTTATAATTTTATATAACAGTTATTACAATTAATGATGTAATTATTATAAAATTAATAATATTAAATATGTAATATAGCAATAATACAATTGCATTTTACACTGAATTTTAAGCAGGCACTAAGCAGCCTTAACTCCTAACTGTAAAGACGCCTTGTGAGCACCAGAGGAAGCTGTTTCATCTTAACTAGTTTTACTACCAAACTGTACACAGTTGAATATCAACCCAAAAAAAGAAAAACAATTCTGGTGCCAAATGAACGCAAAACAGTCCAGTGCTGAAGGTGTGTGTGCGTGCAGGTGGAGGCGTGCGTGCCGCAGGTGAAGCCGCTGCAGGAGCAGATGGTGGTGGAGGAGGGCGAGTTAGAGGGCGACACTCTGGATCCTCAGACGGGTCTGTTCTACCGCTCGTCTCAGCAGCACCGCAGTCCTCCGCCCAAACCTGCGGCCGGCCCGTCCGACACGCCCACTTCCTCTAAGAGGACGGAGCCGCTCATGGCCAGAGTCTCCATACAGAGAGTTGCTGCATCTGCATCCGTAGGCCCTCAGCCCGCGGCGGCTCTCGTCTCCTCGAACCCTCCGCACACACCGCAGCTGCCCAAACTGCAACAGGCGCCCTCCTCACACCACCGGCCCAACACGCACACGCAGCTGTCGCAGCCGCCGCCGCTGCAGGCGCATCACCCCGTGGGCTCCAGCAAGACGCCCAGCAGCAGCCAGGTGAGACCTGCGTCCGCGCTGTGCGTCTCAAATGCGCCTACATTGAGTTTGGACTGAACTGATGCGACTCGTCCGCTGATGACACGCAGTGATCACATGACATGCATCTAAACAAATAAAGCATTTCATCTGTAGTTTTATCTTGACAATCTGATGATAGTTATAACGATAGCTATATAATTATGACAATACTGTGATATAGTAATAACGATAACTGATGATAACTATAAAGATAAATGTGATGATAGTTATAACGATAGCTATAACGAAACTGATGATAGCTATAATGAAAAATGTGATGATAGCTATAACGATAACTGATGATAACTGTGGCAATAACTGTAATGATAGCTAAAACGATAACTGTGATGATAACTATGATGATAACTGATGATAACTATAGAGAAATGATGATGATAGTTGTGATGATAGTTATAACGATAATTATGACAATGCTGTGATGATAAATGTGATGATAGTTATAATGATAACTATGACAATAACTAATGGTAGCTAGAACGATAACTGTGATGATAACTATGACAGTAACTATAGTGATAACTTTAAAGATAAATTTGATGATAGTTATAACAATAGCTATAATGAAGACTGATGATCGCTATAACGATAACTGATAACTGTGGCTATAACTATAACTGTAATGATAGAACAATAACTGTGATGATAACTATAACGATAACTGATAACTAAAGAAGATAAATGTAATGATAGTTATAACAATAATTATGACAATACTGTGATGATAAATTTGATCATTATTAATGATAACTATGATGATAACTGTGATGATAGCTATAATGAAAAATGTGATGATAGCTGTAATAACTGATGATAACTATGGCAATAACTATAACAATAACTGTAATGATAGCTAGAACGATAACTATGATGATAACTGTGATAACTATAGGTAAATGTGATGATAGTTATAACGATAGCTGTAACGAAAACTGATGATAGCTAGAATGATAACTGTGATAACTATAGAGAAATGTGATGATAGTTATAACGATAATTATTACTATACTGTGATAAATGTGATGATAGTTATAATGATAACTATGACGATAACTAATGATCGCTAGAACGATAACTGTGATGATAACTATGACAGTAACTATAGTGATAACTGTAAAGATGAATCTGATGATAGTTATAACAATAGCTATAATGAAAACTGATGATCGCTATAACGATAACTGATAACTATGGCAATAACTATAACAATAACTGTAATGATAGCTAGAACAATAACTGTGATGATGACTATAAAATACCTGTGATAGCTATGATGATAACTAAAGAAGATAAATGTAATGATAGTTATAACGATAATTATGACAATACTGATGATAAATGTGATAGTTATAACAATAACTGTGATGATAGCTAGAACGATAACTGTGATGATAACTATGATGATAACTGTGATAACTATAGGTAAATGTGATGATAGTTATAATGATAATTATGACAATACTGTGATGATAGTTATAACGATAACCATAACTATAACAGATGATAACCATAAAGATAAATGTGATGATAGTTAAAACGATAGCTATAACGAAAACTGTGATTATAACTATAACTGATGATAACTGTGGCAATAACTGTAATGATAGCTAGAACAATAACTGTGATTATAACTGTGATAACTATAAAATAACTGTGATAGTTATAATGATAATTATGACAATACTGTGATGATAAATTTGATGAAAGTTATAATGATAACTATGACAATAACTGTGATGATAGCTATAACGATAACCGATGATAACTATGGCAATAACTATAACGATAACTGCAATGATAGCTAGAATGATAACTGTGATGATAACTATGACGATAACTGTGATAACTATAGAGAAATGTGATGATAGGTATAACGATAATTATGACAGTACTGTGATGATAAATGTGATGATAGTTATGATAACTGACGATAACTAATGATAGCTAGAACGATAACTGTGATGATAACTGTGGCAGTAACTATAACGATAACTGTAATGATAGCTAGAACAATAACTGATTATAACTGTGATAACTATAAAATAACTGTGATAGTTATAATGATAATTATGACAATACTGTGATGATAAATTTGATGAAAGTTATAATGATAACTATGACAATACTGTGATGATAGTTATAACGATAACCATAACTATAACAGATGATAACCATAAAGATAAATGTGATGATAGTTAAAACGATAGCTATAACGAAAACTGTGATTATAACTATAACTGATGATAACTGTGGCAATAACTGTAATGATAGCTAGAACAATAACTGTGATTATAACTGTGATAACTATAAAATAACTGTGATAGTTATAATGATAATTATGACAATACTGTGATGATAAATTTGATGAAAGTTATAATGATAACTATGACAATAACTGTGATGATAGCTATAACGATAACCGATGATAACTATGGCAATAACTATAACGATAACTGCAATGATAGCTAGATCGATAACTATGACGATAACTAATTGATAGCTATAATGATATCTGTGATGATAACTATGACGATAACTATAACAATTGTGATGACTATGATGCTAACTATAAAGATAACTTTGACAATAACTAATGATTACTATCATGATAACTATTGTTAACTATTATGATAACTATAATGATATATAAAGCATGAACTTTTATGATAACTAGAAAGATTTTGAATGATAACTTTCTGTTTATTATAAGCATCCATTGCTGTTTTGTTGCCTGTGGCTTTAAATGCTCAAGCTCTTTTAAGCAGGATGGATTCTGATTGGCTGTTAATGTGTTTATTGTTCATTAGTTGGAACAAATTGCTCAGAAAGTGATTCAGCAATACTGTTCCTCTGTCATTTTATTCTATTTTTAAAGAATTAGAGTGACAATTAAAACTTTATTATTGCTGTGATATGGACTCGCTGTTTTCTTTGAGTCATTGTTTAATGAGTGTGATGCTTATAGTTAGCTTATAGTTCCCGTGATCGTCAGTGATGTTCTGTGTGTGTCTCAGGTGCAGCAGCCGATCATCACGCAGGGCGCGGCCGTCACCAAGATCACGTTCGGCAGTCATCAGTGTCCGCCCGTGTCCAGCAGCGGCGAGGCGTCCGTCAAGCTCCAGCCGGAGTCCAGCTCCAGCCTGACGACGACAGAGAAGACCTCCTCCGTCTCAGACATCCTGAAGATCTCCATGATGGAGGCGGAGATCGACCCCAGCGTCGAGCCCATGGTGGTGGACTCGTCCAGCGACTGCGGCCCGCTGACCAAAACGCCGACCGCCTCGCCGCTCATCAGCAGCTCCAAACAGACGCTCGCTCACGGGCCCTTCGGCCGCGTCAAGAGCAAAGACCTGGACATCATACAGGTGAGATTTAGTCTACAGACCTGCTTTTGATTTATTCGTATACGGTAAATTCCATACTCGCGTCTGAAACGGCGTGATGTGTCCGTGTGGTCAGGTGATCCCGCAGTACTCCATCATGCCTGACTCCAGCCAGTCTAACGTGGTGGTGGAACCCAGCGGATTCCTGGAGATCACCGACTACACCAGCCAGCGCCTGGACGAGGAGGCCGCCATGGAACAGGAAGTGGACAGCAGCAACGACGAGGGGGCGGCGGCCAGCCCCATGGCCGACCAATCGCAGTGAAGCGTGTGGATTTGATTATTTCAGAGGAGAGAGACCTTCTGTTTGTTCTTCATCACGGCTGTATAGAGAATCATGCAGTGAGTTTGTGCTTTAGAGCGAAACCTTACTTTATGGAGAATCAGATTCCTGACGGAACGATAGGAGCGTTTGTGTTGATTTCTACTTAAAGGGACAGTTCACCCACAAATGACCATCCTGTCTTCATTTACTGATCAAACCTGTGTGTTTCTTTCTTCTGCTGAACGCAAAAGATGATGTTATGAAGAATGTTAGTGAACAAACTGCCATTGGTAGTTATTGACTGACATACCAGGAGAACAAATACTATGGAAGTCATGGATTACCAGGTTACCAACATTTTTAAAAATATGTTGTATGAATTGTTAAACATGACAGAACATAGTTCATAGGGCCCTAAAATGTCTTTAAAAAAAAACAAAATAATAACAAAATATTTTGAAGAATGTGTATAACCAAACCATAGACTTCTATAGTATGGAAAAAAATACTATGGAAGTCAGCGGGGACCAAAATATCTTCTGTTGTGTTAAACATTTTGTACAAGATATTTCACATAGCCCTAAAAATATACCATATTTTAAAAAGATGTTGAAAATATGAATTGATATTTCATAGGGCCTTCTATAGTATAAAAAAAAAATACTATGGGAGTCAGTGGGGACCAAATTATCGACATTTCACGCAAGATATTTCGCATAGCCCTAAAAATATAATTTTTGTTACAGAATGTTAAGAATGTTAGTAAGCAAATAATAGCTGACGCTAGCCACTGACGTCCATACTAGGAAAAGAATACTATGGAAGTCATGAACTACCAGGTTACCAACATTTTAAAAAATATGTTGTATGAATTAATAAACACTACAGAAGATAGTTCATAGGACCCTAAAATGTAATTTTTGTACAAAAAAAAAAAAAACAACTAAATAAATATTTTGAAAAATGTGTAGCCAAACAGATGACGGTAGCCATTGACTTCTATAGTATGGAAAAAAGTACTATACGAAGTCAGTGGGGACCAAAATATCAACATTTCATGCAAGATATTTCACATAGCCCTAAAATTATGATTTTTGTTGAAAATGTTGAGAATGTTAGTAACCAAATAGCTGACGGTAGCCATTGATTTTCATAGTAAGGAAGAAATGCTATGGGGGTCAATGACTACCAGGTTACCAACATTTTTAAACCTATGTTGTATGAATTGATAAACATGACAGAAGATATTTCATAGGACCCTAAAATGTCATTTTTCAAAAAAAATAAATAAATAAATAAAAAAATATTGACGGTAGCCATTGCCTGCTATAGTACGAAAAAACATAGTATACGTTTAAGTCATTGCGGACCAAAATATCAACATTTCATGCAAGATATTTCGCATTTCCTTAAAAGTAAAATTTATGATAAAAATGTTAAGAATGTTAGTAACCAAAAAGCTGACGGTAGCCATTGACTTTCATAGTAAGGAAAAAAAATACAATGGGAGTCAGTGGAGACCAAAATTTCTTCTGTCGTTTTTAACAATTCACGCAGAGGCCTAAAAATATAATTTCTGTTAACAGTGTTAAGAATGTTAGAAACCAAATAGCTGACGGTAGCCATTGACTTTAATGGTCAATGAAGAGCTGTTTGATTACCAGCATTCTTCAAAATATTGAAGTAAATGGTCATTTTTGCCTGAACTGTCTCTTTAATTTATAGTTTTAAGTAGAGCTGATGGACTGGAACCTTCCAGATGATGATGATGATGATGATGAGCGCTGCTTCATCAGGACGTTTTGTGACTCCGCCTCCGCTTGTGTTCTGCTCTCTGATTGGTGTAAATAGCGTTTGACGGTCGTGCCCTCGCTCATGTAAAGCAGTGTCTCATTTGAGTCTGGTCTGTGCTCGATGGATGTACCGCTCAGCATTTTAACTCTATAAACTTTACTACAAAGCTCTGTTGTGTGTGTGATTGTGCGCGTGTTTGCACAGGTGAGCGGCTCTCGGGTTACGGCTGAGGACGGGCGTGTCCGCAGGTGCGCTCGCACATACCTGACGCTGAGCATGTGCTGCGGACCGACTCTCTCTCTCTCTCTCTCTCTCTCTCTCTCTGTGTGGAAAGTACCAGTGTCATTATAAAGGCCGTTTCCCTGCGACTCCTCATTGTGATGGAAACAAACACGCGGTGGGCGTGAGTGTGGGACCGGGGGGTTTTGGTGGGTGTGTGTCTGTGAACGCGCCGGTCTTTCTGGGTGGATTCCAGTCCTGTGTAGTGGGCAGAAACGCCAGGGGACGCTGGGACTTTCCTGCCGTCCTCACGGATCGGAGCGCTCCTCTGGGATGGAGCCTTTATTTGAATAGTCATCCAGCGATTTCCGTCATGTCATCCGTATCGTTTCATTTTCTCTGGAAAGCACTTTGAGTTTCAGCTGCTTTATAGAAGACAATAGAGTTGCTATTTAGATCAAGTTCTGTTTTCATCTGATAGTGTCAGTGCCGTTAAATCGATAGCACTTACATTTAAGTACCCAACCAGCACCAATTTTTTTTATTTAATAAAAGTTACTTTTAAAATTTTTGGTATTAAAAACGTTTTTGAAGTAATGTTTTAATGCATCATATTTTCTAAAGGTGTAACAATGAATAGATATGTATTATAATGTATTATACAATAATTCATGAGCTCTAAGGTGCATTACAAGATATAATCAATGCATTAAAACTACTTTCATAATGCATTATATATGTATATAAAGGTTTTAAAAATATGGCCCTACAAAATATAGTTATTATCTAATTAGAAAGCTTGTCTAGTTAACTGACATCATGAAACCTGTATAGTTTAACAACCGTTTATTAAAAGTTTAAGAAATGAAAGTTTTATTTTTAGCAGGTTCTGGTTTTGGTTTTAATTTTTCTGGAATTTTTCTATTATAATGCTCTAATTATAGTTTAGTAATTAGAAAGCATGTCTAAGTAATTAAAAATATAAAACTTATACCATTTAACAGCAATTAGAAATGTAACAAAAAATACATGTGTAGGACCATATGAAATACTTTTTTTTTTTCCAAATTAAGTTTTGTTTTTTTTAAATAAGACCATTTTAATGGTTTAAATACATTTTAATAATCAGAAAGAATAACAAAGCGTAAACAATTTAACAATTTATTTACGGTTCAACAAAAATGCATGGTTTTCTTTAAATTTTGTTTCATTTTTGCCAAATTTTTAGTTTAAGTTTTTCTCAAGTCTATTTTGAAAGTTTAATGTCTAATGAATTAATTCAACAACAATTTATAAAAGCTTAGAAAAAAATTAATTTGTAGGATCATATGAAATGCATTCCATTTTTTCCAAATTCTGTCTTTTTGGCTTAATTTTTTTTTTTTTTTTAAATTCCATTTTAATGTTTTAATTCCATTTTAATAACCGAAGCTTAAACAATTTAACAACACCTTATTCAAAGATGAACAAAAATGCATGATTTTTCTCTACTTTTTTTTTTTTTTTTTTTTTTAAACCAAATTTTCAGTTAAATTTTTCTCAAACCTATTTTAAAGGTTTAATTCAACAACAATTTATTAAAAGTTTAGCAAAAATAAATAAATTTTTAGGACCATATGAAACGAATGTAATTTATTTTCGGTTGAGCGTGTTTCTGCGGGACGGAGAGGATCCCGCTGTGCTTCGTCTGAATGTGGGTCCGCTGTCGAACTCCTGGTGATTTCTCTCTTCTCCTCAAGTCGTTTCATTTTCTCAGAAAAGCGGCGTTTATGTAACAGCTCATTAAACTAATTTGTTTTCCCAGAAGTAATCGGTGTGTTGCGTAATGCGTTTGTTCGGTCGGGTGGAGCGAGGCTTTGATTATCACCACAGCCAGAACCAGAACCAGAACTTTAATAATCGCTCTGAATCTGTCACACCGCGACTGTAATAGTAACAACAACAACAGAGGAGTGATATCACCAGAATCACTTTCACTATGATTCTGTCCAGCTGATAGAGAGCTATAGAATTCTCTATTAAAAATAAAAAAACAAACCTTTTTTTTTCAAAAGTTTACTTCAGCCAGTTGCCAAAGCAATATTTTAGATTTTTATAGAACTCAATGTACTAAAATAGCTCTAATACTAAAATAAAATAAAAACATATATATGAACAATAAAAAAAAGTTCAAAAACACAGAAATAAAATGACTAAAACTTTCAATAAAATGTAAAAAACAAAATGCAAAATATATTTATGATGAAATTGAAGCTGTTATCAGTGTTTGAGTCATGACATCATATGAGCTCAGCATAATTTCCCCAGCTGATGTCATCTGTGTGTGTGTGTGTGTGTTTTGTTTTTAAAGAGCTATAAATAAAAGCTTTAATGTGTTTAATGCAAATAGCCGACGGGATCCACCAGACGCAGGACTTTCAGTTTCAGTATTGAGCTGATCTGCCTTCAGACACTGGAAAACCCCTGCCACTAAAGATGACCTTCATCTGCTCATAATTATAACGCCGCTCTCAAAGCAGCCGGCAGGGAACTGAAGGGGAATGGCCGAATTTGAAGAAGTTGTAAAGGTGACAATCTTCCAGAGGGCTGATGAAGATCACACTGAGCTCACACGCTCAAGATCATAGCGAAAGCAGAAAGAAACACTCCTGGATGAGTCTGAGCAGGTCAGGCTTGTCGGCCCCGTGCGTCTCCGATCAGAGCCCCGTCCGCTCTTACGCCGTCCCCCGCGCTCCTCCGGCCTGAATTTACGAGGCCAGTCTCCAGCTGCAGCGGCTCATGCAGGCGTGTTTGCTTTGGACGCCCGTATTTATGTTCTTCCTGGAAGAATTTCCACTCACGCACCGAGATGCTGATTTGTGGCGAGCGAAGCTGAGTTTGACCCTCAGCCGTCGCATGAAATAAAGCAGCTGGGAGTTTGTTTCGTCACGTCGCTGAAAGCAAAAAAAATAAAAAAAAATTGGGTGTCGAAACAGTTTCACTCAGAAATCACTAGTAAATCTTACAAACAGGGAAATTAAAAACATTTTCGGGAACACAGAGTTATAATATATTATGCATTATAAAAGTATTATGCCTTGTCATGCACTTTATAATGCATTGCATTATTGCATGAATATTTATAACCAGAGTTATAACGCATCAAACAACTAATTTCAGATGCAAATATTATAATGCATTTTAACTTTGCTAGCAATTGTTTATGAAAATATTGTTTATGAAACGTTACACTGAAAGAAATTTGATATACAAACTATTTTCACATGCATTCAGTAGAAACAATAAATATTTGAATTTTTATTTGAAAGAATTGTTAAATTATATAATATTTATTAAAAATGTTAATTGTTTTAAATAAGAATTATTATTTAAAAAATTCTTTAAAAAAAGATTAATATAATGATCATTTAATTTTTTTTGTTTAATTTAAAGAATGGTTAAATAATTCCAATAATAATTATCATATTTGTTTAAGTATGATACTACTACTAATTATAATGATTTAAAATAATGATTTAGGGTTTTTTTTAAATAATTATTATTTAACAATTTTACAAAAGGTTAAATTATCATTTAAAGAATGGTTAAATAATTCTAACAACAACAACAACAATAGTAATATCATATTTATTTAAGTATAATAATGCTACTAATTATAATGATCTTAAATAATAATTATTTAAGCTTTTAAATTAATGGTTAAATAAATCTAATAATAATAAATTGTAATTATAACATCATATTTATTAAAATTATAATTTAAAATAATTTTCATTTCATTTTTTTTATTCCACTGGAAAATAATACTGGAATAGTCTGACATAATATATTAAACTAATCAGACAGTTCTTTTTAATGAATAAGTGAAAATTCAGAAAACATTTGCAAACATTTATGGCTTGAGGAAAAACAGAGATATTAATGAGTTTATGAGTATGCATATACGCAGTCAGAAAAATCAAAAGGAAAACAAGATTACATTTTTGGCCCCATTGGTTAATTTAATTTATTTAATCATTTAAATTTTTTATTTTATGAATTTTTGAACATTTTTTAATTAAAAGTAGAAAAACTGAAAATGTATTTCCTTGTACAATGTACTCCAATAATGTTTTACAACCTTTATATATAATGCAATTGTAAAAGTAATTTTAATGCGTTCATTGTCTTGTAATGCACTTAAGATCTAATGAATTATTGTATAATACATTATAATACTTACCTATTCACTGTTATGTCTTTAGAAAGAATAATGCATTAAAACAAGACAAACTGTCAAATATTATAATGCATTTTAACTTTGTTTGGAGTTATTTGCGAAAAGATATAATGCTTTACGATGTACGTGATGAAGATCTTTATAATGCGTTATACATAAAGGCTTTAAGTGTTACCACAATTTCATGACTTGAAATAAAATAAATGGTAACTGAATTCAAATATAACCTTTTTTTTTTATTATTATTTGGTTGCCAAAAGAAACATTTCTCATTTTCTTTTAGTTTAATTTGATGTAGTAAAATAAATAAAAATGAAACAGACACTACTATAAAATTACTAACACTTTAACTAGAGTTGAAAATGGAAAAAGAAACTGCTTCAAAATATGAATAAAACCAACAATAGTGAACTAATCGAGTCTCAGCGATGCGGTTGTACTTGTGTTCACACTGAAAGTGGAGTCACTCCTTGTGATCTGGTTGTGTTCGCACACACTTCAGTTTTTACAGGAGTGACACTGGATGAAGATGAAGATGATGAAGACCACACAGACAGGTGCGTGATTTCATTCATTCATTCGTGTTGCTTTTATTCTATTCCATCATTGTGTTTGATCTGGAGTTTTCTGTCGTCCGGTGATTGACAGCTTCACTGATTTTTCTGTGTACAGTTCATTTAATGTTTGGGTAAAATATTTTATTACTACTTTATTATTCAAGCTAAGATAATCAATGGCTGCGTCCACCGAATCACAATACATGATATATTGAACACATCTCTGTATTTGTTTTAAAAATAATCACACTCAGGTAATAGTTTAATCAGCACCGACTGAAATTCATTTCATCTTTATTTAATTTTCAGTAAATCATCTTAAGGATTTAGAGATCGGTTGTTAAAGCTAAAATGAAAATGACTGAAACTGAAATAATGTAATCATTTTAAAATGTATTAAATATTTATTAATGTCAATAAATATTTGTAATAATTTGAATGCAAAACCTACAAAAAAACTAAGATTCTAATATTAAAGAAAGCATACTATAACTGAAAATGCTGAAAATAAAATAAAAATAAAAACTACTTTTAACAAAACAATGCTATAATAGCTGGTTCTTTCTCAGTATTTCTGTCTTGTTTTTCAGTGAAAACGTCTGAACATTCAGAAATCAAGACATTTCCTGGAGATGCAAAATGACTTTGAGATGTTCAGTCTTGTTTTCTGAGAAACTGATCAAAATGAAGTGGGTTTATGATTAAAACAAGAACAAATATCTGCATACGCAGTCAGAAAAATCAACTTCATTGAAAAGGAAACCAAGATTACTTTTCTGATCTCATTTATATAAATATATATATATAATTTTGACCAGTTTGTCAGGAATCAAGATTCTTTCTGTCATTTTGTATTTCAAGTAAATGTATTGATTTATGAATGTCTGGACATTTTTCACTGGAAAACAAGACACAAACACAAGAGTTGTGACCACAAGAGATTTTCACACTTGCTGCTTTGCAAAATGACAACATAATAAGTCACATCCAGTTTCATCAACTTGAATATAATGATTTAGTTTTTGTTCTCATTTGTGTAGAAACGCTGTGGTCGTGAGTTGTGGATGGTAATATTCATGTTTAATGGCTGTTCATGCTGATTTCTGACTGTGAGCATCATGACCTCCAATTAAAAATGAAATGAACTGATTTATAGCCTCAGTTAAATCCCAAATAGCCGTCAGCGCCTCGGCGATGTTTCTCTCACAACTTCAGTTTCCCACATTGGTCATGAGACGAACGAATCAGATGATTATGAATTATGATTCATGACATTTGATCCTCTGGACAAATATAGTCAGAAAGCCTGGTAAGGGCATGTTATTGTTTGAAGATGAAGCGAATACAGACGAGTGACTCATTCGGTTCATCTGTAGACAGGAAGTGACGATGAGGTTCTGAGAGTGTCTGTGTGTCTGTGTGTGTGTGTGTGACGATGTGGGATGTTTCAGACAGTCGGTGAATGTCAGATATGAGCGAGCGGCTCATTCCGTTCCACAGAAACACCGTGGTGAAGTCCTTCAAAAGTACCAGCAAGTGCCCTTGAGGAACTAGTGTGCACTTCAGTGTTTCTCCACCTTCACGACTGCAGGAGCCCAAACATAACATCACAAGATCCTCCACATGTAGTCTGTGTTATGAAATCAGATTCCAGAAATTAGGTACTTGTGATTAGAGTATGTTCCATTTTACAACACTCAAAATCACCTTAATAAGTAGCTACATTTTTATGGATTACATGATTATTCACACAATGGAAGTAAATCATTTATAATGTCTTGATTTGCCCTAATTATTCCTTTCTCAAAGTCTTACTGCGCGTCATGACATTTAGCTTGGACTGTATTCACAAATGTCATGTAATATAAATTTGCATGAAAAAAGCACCTCTCACGCAATTAGAGCATGTCTGAAACATTTCTGCAAATTACTGAACACTGGAAACTATATAAAGCTGTCTTCATGTCTTCATCATATCCAGTGACCTTCAAGACAATCTTTGGGCATGCAAATTAATTACTTTCATGTTTATGTTCATGTAATGCAGGGATTCCCAACTGTTTTCGTCAGACAAACCCCTTCGACATGAAATATGAACAAAAATACGACTGAGGAAGTTAAAATTTAAATAATTAAACAAACATTTGCATGTTTACAGTTCTGTGATGTCAGTTAATGGTCATATTGACATTACATTTATTAATATGATTAAATATGTTTAAGTGTTCAAATTATTTTTATTTGACATTTTTATGATTTTAAATATTAGCTTATTATCAACTCACAAACTCACTGCAGTTCTTACATTAAGGCCAGTTTGAAAAAAAAAACTGGTTTAATGTAATGTTTAATGCATTTTATGATGATGATATAACAAATTATATATATATATATATATATATACACACACACACATGTATATAGTCATCTTCATTTAACTTTCTCATTTAACTAACCTGAAATGAGTAACCTAGATTACATTACATCATGTAATCAGTAACAGACAGTAATCTACTCAGAACAACAAAGATACAGTGTCAGTTTAATGTTGCGTATCTTCAGTAATTTGTGTTTTTTAAGCATTATAAGTTTGTTAACGTCACCAGTGTTGGGGAAAGTTACTTTTAAAAGCAATACATTACAATTTTGCGTTACTCCCTAAAAAAGTAACTAATTACATTACTTAATTACTTTTTATGGAAAGTAATGTGTTATGTTACTTTTGTGTTACTTTTTAAATCTGGGCAGGGCTTGCTTCTTTGTTTTTAATATAAAAAAGTTTATACTAGAACAAGAATAAAATTCAAAACACTCCAGCAATAAAAGAAGCACAAATGTTTATCTAGAGTAATTTTTGCTTATTCGTATGGTTGAATTGGATCATCAAAGGTCATCAGCAAAGACACTGGCTAATAAAATGGGATTAAATATGGGATATTTGTGTTATTTAACATTTAATTACTGCGGGTTTGTGTCATATTCTGAGTTGCATTTCAATGTTTTTATTCATTTTGAGGAATACTGAATCTGTTTGTTTGTTTGTTTGTTTTGCGAGTGAGGTTAATTAATCCATGTTCACCTTTATTTTAGAACTTCAGTAATATCTTACTCCAGATTTCTCTCAACACAGGGACAGGAGAGCTTTCAGTTTTTTTGCTGTAAATTAAAAAGTAATGTGTTACTTTACTAGTTACTTGGTGAAAAAAAAAAAAGAAGAAGTAATCTGATTACGTAACTCAAGTTACTTGTAACTGTAATTGTAAGACTTTTTGCAGACATTCTTAGTCAGTTTTCTGACTGAGTACTGATTTTGGGTCAGTAGTGACACTCTCGGTGTGTTCATGAAAGAATGTTTACTCAAAACCAAAAGGAATCCTACAAAAGCAGCTGATAGTGTGTGTGTTTTAATCGTTGAGACTAAACCGAGACGTCAGTGTTTATATCAGCAAATTCTTTTCTGTGTCAAACATGCCGTGTATTTATAGGGCTCGTCTCGTCTCGTCTGCAGCCAAACAACTGCAACCATTCTGTCTGGAATCTTGTTGATGTCAGAAATGCGCCGCTGGAGTGTGTGTGTGTGTGTGTGTGTGTGTGTGTGTGTACCTGGTATTCACTACGTTATTGGGACCAAATGTTCCCGCTAGTGTAGTAACACAAGTGTATTTTAACATTTTCTGGTCCTCATGGGGAAACAAGCTTATAAATCACACAGAATGAAGTGTTTTGAGAATCCAGAAATGCCTGTAGTTTAGTGTGAGGGGTAGGTTTAGGGGTAGAAAATACAGTTTGGACAGAAGAAAAACCAATTCCGTCTATAGAATGAACCCATAAACCACATATGCAAGAATGCATGTAACGCCGAGACCACACACGTGTGCTGTTGTTCATCAGAGATCAAAGCTCAGATTCCTCTCTAACACACAGCGGCTGTGATGAGTGTGGTTTGTGCTGTTGTGTGAATGTGGCTTTGTGGGATCATCGAGGCTCGTGATGCTTGTAATTGTGCAGAGAAGCGTGTTACTTCTTTTTATAGATATATAATGTTTTACTGTCCTTGTGTCGAGCGGCTGTATGATTTGTTTGTTTGTGTGAAAAACATGAGAACATTAAAACCATCTGAAAGTCTGTCTCCAGATGTTGTTTTATGTTTCGTAGGTCAGATGGTTTGTGTTCTCATTAAAGACGCTTCAGAAGAATAAAAACATTCGCTGCCAAAACACAAAGTACCTTCATACTGACATCAGCCAGCAGAGATCCAAAAAAACGGTTTCATTAGTCATAGAGCTGGTCGTGTGAGTGATTCCTCACATCAGACTCATCTGATCACCACACGTCCAGCCAGAACATCTCAGCGTTTACATGATTCACGTTCATTCATTCAGCAGACACTTTCATCCAAAATGAGAAGCATTACAAGCATTTACCAACTCCATAGCAACACCCTGGCAACCTTAGCAACATCCTGGTAACCATAATAACACCTTGGGAAACACATAGCAACAACCTGGCGACCTTAATAACACCATGGTAACTTTAGTAACGCCCTGGTAAACCATAATAACACCCTGGCAACCTTAGCAACATCCTGGTAACCATAATAACACCTTGGCAAACACATAGCAACAACCTGGCGACCTTAATAAGACCCTGGTAACCTTAGTAACACCCTGGTACCCATAATAGCACCCTGGCAACCTTAACAACATCCCAGTAACCTAACACCCATGTAAGCATAGCAACACCATGGTAACCGTAATATCACCCTGGCAAACACATAGCAACACCCTGGTGACCTTTACAACATCCTGGTAACCTTAGCAATATCCTGGTAACCTCAGTAACACCCTAGTAACCACAGCAACACCCTGGCAAACACTTATTAACTCCATGGCAACCATAACAACATCCTGGTGACCTTAGTAACACCCTAGTAACCATAATAATACCCTGGCAAACACATGGCAACACCATTGCAACCTTAACAACATCCTGGCAACCACAGCATCACCCTGGTAACTGTAACAACATCCTGGTGACCTTAGTAACACCCTGGTAACCATAGCAACACCCTGGTAACCATTATAACACCCTGGCAAACACTTAGCAACACCCTGGCAACCATAACAACATCCTGGTGACCTCAGTAATACCCTGGTAACCATAATAACACCCTGGCGCCCTTAACATCATCCTGGCAACCACAGCAACACCCAGGTAACTGTAACAACATCCTGGCAGCCATAGCAACACCCTGGCTAACACGTAGCAACACCCTGACAACCATAATGACATCCTGTCATCCTTGACGACATCGTGGCAAACATAGCAACACCCCAGTAACCATAAAAACACCCTGGCAAACACATAGCAACACCATGGTAACCATAACATCCTGGTGATCTAAGCAACACCCTGGTAACAATAGGAAAACCCTAAATCAGTGGTTCTCACTATTTTTGTACCGTAGAAAATATTTGGCACTCCAAGTACCACCATAATGACCAACATCAAAATATAGTAGCGTAGTAGGCCTAACTACAGCCCTGAAACAAGACTGTTTTATTCCTGATAAGAATATTTATTGTCAGCCACTGTGTTTTTTAGAAGATGTTGCATCTGTCAATGAACTAATGAACACTGTGATGTTTCCAGATGGAGGTCAGAGATGCGGAGAGAGACAGAGACGTCTCCCCAGAAGGAGCCGTAGATGAGCTGAGACTGACCATGATTCCTTGAGCCGTTTCACTATGGTGAAATCACAGCGCTGTCACAATCTAGTGCCGATGTTCGGAAAGAGGAAAGTGCTTGATCTGTGACCCGTCTGACCTCCAGAAAGTGAGACTGAGCTCGCGTCTTACTCACAAAGAGCCATTCGGTGTGACTCACGTCCAGCTCATGAAGCCCCACGTCTGCTTACAATTTACTGATTTACTGCAGGAACTTCCTGTGCCTCCCGTCGGCTCACGCACCGCTGTTCATTATGCTGTGACGCCGCAGTCCTGCGGAAAACATGGCAAACTGGTAGCGCTTTACAACAAGGTCTCGTTTGTTAACATTAGTTAATGCAATGAGCACTACAGTTTTACAGTATCTATTAACTTTTGTTAATGTTAGTTCATAAAAAAGTTGATTCACAGTGCATTACTGAATGTTAACTTTTAGTCCTAACAATATGTTTCTGCTTTATATAACTGTAGGTCTGAATGCAATTCAGTTCGAAATTCCCCTGAAAAACGGAAGGAAACACAAAAGTCTTGTCAAAGATATGAGACATGTATTGGAGGAGCAGATCTTTTCATGACGCTGAATGAACAGCCTTATATGGGAATGTGTGCGTTTGGGAGGAGATGGAGCCGCTATCAGCGATTCCCACATGTGTAATTAAAGCCCGTACATGCGTCTGACTCTCTATCTGTGTGTCTCTGGAGGAGCGTCTCAGGAACGTCATGTACTCATCAGGGACTGGAGGAGGTCATGAGAAACATCTCTGCTGGCAGATCTACAGAAAAGCTTTTTTGTCGCTTCACAACATGCGATGGAATCCGGGTTCCTTACAGTAAAACACGCGTGGCGGTCGGCGGGTTAGTGAAGGTTAGTTAGCGAGGACCACCTGTCCAAACAGTGCATGTCGTCTGGAGCTGCCGGAGGCTCGTTCGTCACTGCGCTCCAGTCAAATGAAAGTCTGCTAATTGACACCAGTTGTGCTAGTAAAGTCACCGCTGGAGCTCAGGGGACCTTTGTGAGGAAGCTCATGTTCAGATTCATGTGAATGTGCCCCGTCGTGGTTTTTGAAGAATTCAATGGCTGATAAAAGAAGCTTTGACTGATACTGAGAATAAAGCTCTTTAATGTCCCTCACTATCAGGCTCTTCTAGAGAATTATGAGATCTGATGAAGGCCAGGCGCAGTGGAAAGAAACGTCACTGGCGATTCAGAATGAACAGTTTAACTTCTTAAGCAAAACATGAGTGGAAACTGATGGTTCAGTTTAATATGATGAATAATGACACTGAATCACAGAATAATTACTGACCTGAGGTGATGAAGGTGATGACTTTCATTATAACAGTTTGACTGGACAAGCAACGTGATATTCAGTCAATTCAAGTCACATTTATTATGCTTTATACAATGCATAATGTTATGGAGGCTTGTTTTTAGGCCTAACCCAAAGTTCAGAGAAAAGTGAATTGCAAGATACAAACTCAGAATTGTGAGGAAGAAAAGTCAAAATTGCAATATATGAACTCAGAATTGAGATATAAACTAAATTATGAGAAAAAATATATATAATTGAGATATAAACTCAGAATTATGAGATAAAATTATGAGATATAAATTCAGAATTGAGAGAAAAAAAAGTCAGTATTGTAAGATATAAACACAAATAAAATGCAAATAAGCTTCCATGGATTGTTTCAAAGCAGCTTCACAGTGATAAAAAGGAAAATAACAATATTAATATTTTCTAACATTCTGTCCAGGGACTACAAATGAAAAATAGCAAACTTCATCAATTATGAAGTTTCAGTTTCAGCTGTAAAGCAGCCCTTCAGAAGACATTAGTGTCATTACTCAGACCAGTACGGTTTAGGTTTTGTTCTTATCTGATAGTGTCAGTGCAGTCATGAATATTAGGTGTTTTTTAAACCCATATTGGGGGGAACTCTGTTCATGTTCATGTTCATGTTCATGTGTGTGTGTGTGTGTGTGTTTCAGAGTTCATATGTATGTGGTGTGTGTGATTGAATTTTCTCCTGCTCTGTTCTTTCTCTCCAGGAACATTCGGAGTGGAGTTTCTCTCTCCAGGGATCAGGGAACGGGAAAGAACGAAAACCTGGACCCGGATGTTCCTCTATGAACTTGAGCTCCAAACGACATTAAAAACCGAGGTACTTTCTGAAAAACACCCGAGGTTTGCTGCAGTTTCACCATCCAAACCACATTAACGGCCCACAATCACCCTCGTGTAACGTACAAACTGTTCATGACTGATTATATTTGAGCATGAACTGATCAGTCTGAATCAGATTTGATCCATTCCCATGAACCTCAGCTCCTGAAAAACACTTGACAACTGAAAACAAACACAAACAGCAACAACAAACACATGAGAGCGGCGGCCGTCGGAGGGTCGAGTCTTATATAAGCGGATGGGTGTTCGGTAAGCCGAGCGCAGCTCTTTGTTCATGTTTACAGAATTCCAGTTTCAGGGCTGCAGGGTGAAAGCAGAAGCACAAAAGAGTGAAATCCTTGAAAAAAGCCACTGCGAGGAGCGTCTCTGATGCGCTTGTGTGTGAAGCGCGTTCGTTGGCCTCTGGGCGGCTATGAAAGACTCGCTGAACTCTCGCTCTTTTCATTCTGCTTTAATCATCTGGCTCAGATATCCGCTCATCTGCTTCTTACAGCGTTTCCTTTAACGTGACAAAGCAGCGGAGTCATGTGATCCAGCAGAACCCACTTCCAGACCTTCTGAAGGCCTCAGAATCAACACAGATCTCAGTCAGACGTGACCCAACTCACCAACACCAACACTGCAAGAAATGCTGTTCTTCCTTGTCTTGTTTTCCAGTACAAATGTCTGGGCATCTTTAAATCAAGACGCATTCGCTCGAATGTTTACCTCACTTTTGGGCACAAATTTGTCCCTGAAACACGGTTTAGTGCAAACACACACAGGATGTGATGACATCAGCATTACTAACGGCATTTCTTCTGCGTATCAAAGCGCCGAAGTGAAATCAAAGGAATTCTGGGTGAAATTAGCAGCAGATGGAAACAGGCTGGAGCGCAGACAGAACAAACAAATCAGACACAGCCAATCTCACAGGATCTAAACAAATCATTCCACTCATGTTTGTTTGTCCGCAGGACTGATTTTACACCACCCACCCGTCGGACCCGTCCCGATCGCCGTCTAGATCTCTCTCCCACCCACCCGACTCGTACGCTCCCACACACACTCACTCATACAGAGAGTTTATTAATAATGACTGCTCTGTTTAAACACACATTAGTTGAGTTATAAACTCCAGTGATCGCTTGTGTTTTGTCTACGTAGAATGATGGAGTCATCTTCACCAGAATTGAAGCTGAAGTGACTCAAACGCTCTACTCACACCAGTGTGACGCACTCGTGGGATCTACATTTGGTCTGAAGCTCACTTGGCAGCCATAAAAACTAGTATGTTCTATATAGCATGAATATGGGTGATATAAGTTAATTTAACAACATTAGGTGTAACATACAACCCTAATGTACAAAACTGATAAGAAAAAATGAAAAAGAAACTTGTACAAATGTAAAGCAGGGAATTCTGGGAATGTCACTTTACGGTTCTTCACTGTAAATTATACAGGATTTTTTTCACTTCCAAAGACGTATACTATCGTAAAAACGTCCAATACAGTTTTTCATTGTACGCTGTAAAAAATGGCTTTGAATTTAACATTAAAAGACTGTAAAAAGTTCCCCTATTATATATGGTGAAAACCCTGTATTAGACATTACATGTAATTTTACGGTAGTATACCATTACATAATGTATAAGTTACAGTGAATAACCGTAAATTGACATTCCTAGAATGTCTGCTTTTGGTGGTTATCAGCGTATCACAAAGGTACAAAACAAATTTGAGTACTTTAGAAGGTTGGTATATTAACTATTATTATATCAGTTAATGAAATTAAGGTATTTACATGTAAATTTAAGTTAAAACCGTAAAACGTTGCTACCGTATTTTTCACTGTAAAATTCTGGCAACCACAGCTGCCGATTTTTACCGGAAATTTTACCTTTTTTTTTTTTTTGAGTAGGGGAACTTACCATTAACCAATTAATAGGTTTTTACTGTAGCATTTTTATGGTCTTTTACAGTAATTTTTTAGTGTACTGTTTTTTTGAATATGGACATGCTGCTCTTTTATGTATGCAAGTATGCAAGTAAGCATTTTCAGATGCAGCACAATTCCTCTCTGCTTAAATGGGGAAATACTGAAATCTCAAAAACTTCCCAAACTCACATTTGAATAACAGATTTCGAATCAGGTGTTAATTTGACTTTACCAATAGACTGCATCAGTGCACTTGTTTAGCATCATTGGTTTCAGAAGTATTTTTTCTCGTACATTTTCCTATAGGGATTTTACAAAAGTCTTCATTAAAGAGTTATAATCCATGAACCAAATCCACATTACAAACTCTGATCTGAAGCACAAATGCATTTGAAAATCAAAAGAGAGACTGTGAACATAATGAGGGAAAGTACTACAATCTCATGAAGCGTTGCAACTGACATGAATTTAAACCAACAGAGAAATTCAAAACTATTGATTTCGAGATGTTAATTATATATATGTGACCCTGGACCACGAAACCAGTCATAAGTCATATTTGTAGCAGTAGCCAATAGCATGTGGGTCAAAAATATGGATTTTTCTTTCATGACAAAAATCATATCTTCATGTTCCATGAAGGTATTTTGTAACTTTCCCACTGTAAATGTATCAAAACTTAATTTTTGAATAGTATTATGCATTGCTAAGAACTTCATTTGGACAACTTTAAAGGCGATTTTCTCAATATTTTAATTTTTTTGCACCCTCAGATTCCAGATTTCCAAATAGTTGTGTTTTGGCTAAATATTGTCCTATCCTAACAAACCATACATCAACGGAAAGCTTATTTATTCAGCTTTTAGATGCTGTAAAGATCTCAATTTAAAAAATAATTGACCCTTATGACTGGTTTTGTGGTCCAGGGTTACATATAGAAACAAATTTTATTTTGTATATACTGCAAAATATCCATATTATATTGTTCTTATATTTGTACCATAGACACAGTAAAAACTGTAAGATTAGTATGCTAATGGTTCCAAAGTCAGTTCGTTAGTGCTTCACTGGAGTGGGCGGTTCTTTAGGAGCAATGTGTTCTCTGATTGGTGGAGATTTCTCTGCAGAATCATGGGTAGTGTCGTTTTTCACCAGTAATTACAAAAATAAGTTGAAATACTGCGGCCTGTTGGCTTTAACAACCTCATAGATCACAGTAGGTCAATAGGTTATCATTACAAATTAATTCTCTGGAGAAACGAATGGGATTTGTACTTCTGTAAATGTCTGTTGTGCTCTATTGGTTCTTTTATTCCATCATATGGTGAAGTGGACATTTCCCTTTCACAGTGATATCCTGGTTAATACATGCTGTCTGTGTTCGAGTGGAGTTTGTTACTTTAAGCATGAAAATACAGAGACAAAATCAATGTTTCTTGACTTCTGCATCATCTCAGATGATGACTTTAACTTTAGCTAAATAAAACATAATTTTGGCAAAGTAAGGAGGAGTCTTAGAAGGCAGCACGTGTGTGGTGCTGTTCATTGAGGTCGCTCACTGGATTTGAAGTTATGATGTCAGTCTTGTGCATTCACGTGGTATCATAATTATCGTAAATATGAGTTTCCTACTCGGAAATTGGACATGAATGGCTTCTCAAGTCATATTTACAATTTGAAAATTCAGAGATCATTTTGATACCCAAGTTCCTGAACTGCAGCAAAAAACTTTGGTTGAACATTTTCAGGCTTTAATAAGATTTCCCCAAGAAGTAAACAAGGATGAACGTGATATACTCCATGATTCCTCTTCTTTCTGAAAACAAAGCACTTGAACTGGACAAACTCGTAATTATGACTTCAGAAGTGGGAACAGGGAAGTTTCCGACGGCGCATGAAGCATCTTTCCTCATTCCTGACAGGGGCGGATCTGTTAGACTGGACCGGTGGGGAAACACATGATGATGATGATGATGATGATGATGATGAACATGACTATTGTTCCAGAGATTCCAGAGAAACAAAGACGCTCTTCACGTGACTCTCATCTGGTTTCTAGTAATTACAAGCTCATGTGAAAACAAGAACGTCCTACACATCATAAAGACGGGATTTACAGTAATTATATAAATAACGCCGCTGTCATTATAAAGCTTAATTGCCAGTCTTCAGCTCGTACACAAACAGAACCTGATATAGAAAGAAAGCGCTCAGAAACTCATGATGGTTTACCGCTGTCACGTCAGGAGGAAACACGCTCTCCTTGATCCTCGCAGATGAACGCTTCATTGTTTAGAGTCCATCTGTGACATCATCACATGAGCTCATTTACATACGAGTTGACCAGTCCAGTCACGGCGAGGTCATGAGGAGGAAGTGCGAGCGATAATTTTATTCCTGAAGTGATTGTTGACGAGTCTGTCGTGATGAGGCTCTTTTTAAAGGAGGAGCAGATTAAAACTGCACTAGAAACCATGCTACTCATTTCACACTTGAAGAGGCGTTTACGTCGAAGACCTGAAGAAAAAAACACCAGTTTCACTGTCAGGCAAAAAATAATCAAGAAAAACTAAATTATGACCTCAGAGAATATATTACACAGCCCTGGATCTCGATTTCTGCTATTTTGCTTATTTGCAAAGAAACCCTGATTTTGATGACGGCGAGATCTAAATTATGAATAACAAGTTTCCATCACGTTCAATATTGTGACAAAATAAGAATGAAGAATCAAATTCAAATGTCAAATGTTTGTCAAATGTCGACAGTTTCGATTTTAATGAAAAAGAAGTATTCAAATATATAATTTCACTTAAAATCTGCAACAAAGTGGAAATAGATACACTGTAAAAAATTTCCCCCCAGTTTCAGCTTAAAAACTTCAGTTCAGCAGCTGCCTAAAAGTACAAGTCATTTCAACTCACTACAGTACAATACGTTTAAATGACTTAATGATTTCACTTAAAATGTTAACGCAGCTGCTAAAGTTTTTAAGTTGAAACTAGTAAAAACTTTTTAGTGTGCATTTAATCTCAAAGAACTTTACACAAAAAACACAGAGTTTATCAATGTATTTTTCACTGTAAAAAATGTTGATTTTTTCGATTGCAACTTAAAATGTGTTGAAATATCTTAAATATCCAAAGCAACTAAAGTTATCGTTGCTATTTTGAGTTGAAACAAAACACATTTTCACTTATTTTTATTTGAATTTTAAGTTATAACTAACTAATCGCAGCAATCATTTTTTAGTGTTCATGTGGTTTTCTTTGGCTGTTTGGATGCAGTAAAAGCAGAAAACATCTGCCAGTTAACATTGAAATCAAGATCAGGCAGCACAATGGGGTGAACATTGATCAAATAGTTGTAATGTGGCTCAGATTCAGACAGGGATCGTGTTTTTCTGCTGATTTAGGGAAAATGCAAGACTTCTTCAGCCTTCAAACGTGCTACAAAATGCATCATATTTTGTAATAAAGTCTAACCATTTAGAAAATGAATAAGAAACAAGCACTGGGGTTCATTCAGCACTTATGCTGCAGAGCCGTGTAATATTTGATCATATAATTTGAAAGATGACCAAATGAGCCTTTAAAGAGCTGAAAACAGTGGGGAACCGCAGCCAAACAAACAGCAGCGTGTCTTTGAGAACTTGGTGTTCCATGTTTGTGCTGCGCATTTCCTGTAGCGCTACTTCCTGTTTGGACAGGCCTGATGGGCATTGTGCTGAAGTCGCTCTGCCAGCCCACACTGAGAACTGAGAGCCCATATCCATTCATCTAATTATCATCCATGCTGTTTAATAAGCTCATAACTGACAGACAGCAGAGCGTTTGTGCTTCTATAAATTCGTTCTGTGAAACACACGCTGTAGGCTTGAGCGGCTGATTGCATCCGCTGGGATTTAGCCTGAAGAAGTGGGTGTGAGACATCAGAATGCAGCCAAACTGCACACGAGTTTCCTAAAACAGTGACTAAACGCATGTTTGACTATTGGCTAATATTATCTAGTAACATAAGAGTGATGTCACTGGAAAAGTCATTTTAGAGAACTATTTCCATTTTAGGTTATCAAGCAAACTTCTTTAGAATTGATAACCCTGTATTTAGATACTCGCCTTTGGATGTCAACCAGCAGTCATTCGAGTATTCGTTTGTTTAGTATCTGCTAACACTTTATTTTAATGGTCCCCAAGCAGCATCTTTGAGATGATATTATAGGTTTGTAGTGGATTTGTATTTTTTGTATTATTTTCTGCTTTCATGCTCATTTTAGTTAAAGTTTCAGTAATTTTGTTGTGTGGTTTTGTCATTTTTATTAGCTTCTTTTGTGGTGTAGTTATTTATTTATTTATTTTTATTTTTAATCAAGTTCAACTAAATGAAAAGGAGCAATAAAAATAATGAGAATAAAATAAGTTTACGTTTTTTACATTTTATATATTATAGTTAACGTAACACTTTTTTATGGTTTTAGTTTTTATTGAAATGACCCTAACCTAACCTAACAATCTACTGACCAGTGTTGGGGGTAACGCCTTACAAGTAATGCGAGTTCCATAATCAGATTACTTTTTTAAAGTAACTACTAAAGTAACACATTACTTTTTATTTTACAAGAAAAAATGTAAAATAAGTAACTCCAGTTACTTTGTTTTTCAACCTTTGTACTCCATTTTTTCATTGCTGAACAGTATTGAACTCCCTTCTCCTGCATTCTACAGATATGAATTTGCTTTTTCTTCAGCCTGGGGCTATTAATTTCACTTTTGGTGTGAAAGGGCTTTTACGTTTACCAAGAATAGAACATTTTATATTAAAAACAAACAAGCAAGCCAGCCCAGCTTTAAAAAGTAACAAAAGTAACGTAACATGTTACTTTAAATAAAAAGTAACATAATTAGTTACTTTTTTTAGAAAGTAACAAAATATTGTAATGGATTACTTTTAAAAGTAACTTTCCCCAACACTGCTACTGACTATTTGCAAGTACATGTCTACTAATACTCCAATGAGAGTTAGCTGACGTGTAGTTGCAAAGTTACTTTATAGTCAGTAGTGGAGAATCGAAATACAGTAACTTTGGAATAATGTGTTTCATGATGTTGATTTTAGCCTAAAATCTTGATGTGGAGGAAACAGTGAAGAGACGACATAACAGAGACCTTTTATTTAGGAAAATACTTCATAAATAGATTTACACAGTAGTTTATTATACAAACAATGTGATAATAGTTCCTTCATATAGGACTGGCGTGTAGTGGCTGCTCATACATGACGTCTGTGTGTGTGTGTGTGTGTGTGACTCCTGTGGGTTTTGTCATGTGTAACTGGAAAGCAGAAGGGGGCGTGGCTGTGACTCGGATGAACAAGAGGAAGCTGCTGTCAGTATCACGTCAACAGCTTCTGAAACAAACCTCTATTAATATCTGCGGTGATGATGCGCGCTTCCCTCAACAGGGATTTCCTGTCTATCTTTATCCACACCTGATATAGACATCAGGGTCAAACTTATTTCAGCTCCGGGCTGGAAATATCTAAAAAAAGAAAAAAAAAAAAAGAGCCGACTGAACAAACAAACATCGCAGCCGGTGTGTGTTTGTGTTCGGAACGGAGCTGAACCTGATCACCGGTCCAACACAATTCAGTGTCACTGAGAGAGGCTGAATGAATAAATCATGAAGGCGAACGCAACGCTGCGTTCACCGATAGGAAACTGAGCTCAACAACAGGAAAGCGACGCTGAGAGAAGCTCTGCTGCAGGTGTTCCACTAAAAACACTTTTTTTTCTCCGGCCGATGAAAATTCCTTCAGCTAATGCACAACACACACAGCCACATCGATATTGAAAACACACTCTTACAATCACACATCTCGCTCTAGAACTCTGTCCAGTGAATCTGATCTCTGCATCTGTTTTTTGCATTATGCAAACACATCGCAGGTACATCTCACTCTCATATTCACCGATCGCAACGGATAAAGTGCGTGCATCAGAAAGTGTAGTGTTATTGCAGAAGATCGGCACAAAAACATATGATCATTTGTGCAGTCCGAGGGCCGTGTTCTTGCATCTGGCTCGCTATGAATGCAAGAGCACGACCCGCGTGACCTGTCTGTGAATATTGCATGCATTTCTGTTTAAATAGCAAATGGATGTGAATGCAAAAGATGGTGATGAGGATTTCACATCAATGTCAATGCTTGTTCCAGATCACCCACGCATCACATACTGAAACCCGCTGCTGCGGCGGCTGTCATGCATGCGGCGCCACAGTCAGGTGAGAACGCTTTGGTTTCTTTTCCTTCTTTGGTCTACAGACTCAAGCCTTGATGCCTCTTTGGAATCCGTGTGTTTTGGAGTGACAGAGTTTCAAGGCAACCACCGACACCAACGACAGTCCGAGCGCAAGCACCACGATCACGCTAATCCACAGCACCTTCCTGTCCACCGCCTCGCAGTGCTCCCGTCGCACGGCGCTCACGCTGATCTCCACGCTCTCCGAGTCTCTGACGTACCAGCAGGTCGCGGCGGCGATGTCCGGCACGGACAGCCTGTCCTGCTGGAGCAGCGTGAGGAGGTACGGGTTTCCGCAGCAGCTCAACGGGTTTGAGCCTACGTATAAAGTCCTGAGCGTCTTCTGCAGCGCAAACACCGTGTCGGGTGGCAGCGTGACCAAACTGTTTTGCTGCAGGTTCAAGGACTCCACAGAAGACTCTCCGCTCCACAGAGAGACGCCCGTGAGTCGGTTCACCGACAGATCCAAGGACTTCAGTTTGCGGAAGAGGGTGAAGTCCACGGCTAGGGCTTGGAGCTGGTTTCCTCTGAGAGAAAGATGGGTGAGAGACGTCTCCAGACCCGAGAGAGACGACGGGCCCAAGTCCACGCCGGGATTCTGGGAGAGATCCAGAATGAGCAGCGAACTGCCCCGGAATGCACCCGGAGGGATCGACATGAGACTGTTCTCCGAGAGGTACAGGTAGCTCAGCGTTGGGATAGAGGACAGTCGGATGCAGTCGTTTGTCGGACCCTGCAGGGGAGAACAAATGCTGAACAGGTTTTGCTGAAGATGAAGGCTTCGTATGCTGGGGAGCCTTGCGAAAATCCCGGCGTCTAACGTGCCAAGAGCGTTTCCCTGAAGGTGCAGCACCTCCAGCGCAGCCAGCGCGTTCTCGCCGAAGGATAAGTTCTGCAGGTTGTTGTAGCTGATGTCCAAAGTTTTCAACGAGTTCAGAGGGCTTTCAGCGTCCACGCCGAAGCTCTCTAAACAGTTATTGCTGATGTTCAGGCTCTCCAACGAAGCCATGCTGCTGAAGAACGAGGCTGGGATCGCTTTGAGCTGGTTGTAGCTCAGGTCCAAGTAGAGCAGCCTGGGAAGATCCTGGTGCCTCTGATTGGTGCAAAGGCAGAGCGGTTTGTCGTGGTCGGTGAATAGATACCCGCTGGCCTTCAGGTTCTCCAGCTCTTCTAGGGGACCTGAGCAGTTCACACTTTTTAAAAGGTTCCTGGACAGGTCCAGATAAATGAGTTTGTTCCTCTGGGGAAGGACGGGGAAGTACAGGATTTTGTTTTCTCTCAAATCCAGATACATCAGCTCGAACTCCAGATCCGAATCGATGGTCTGGAAGCTGGTCAGGCTGTTTTTGCTCAAATTTAGCGTTTTGAGCTGAACGAGGTTGAAGTCTGTGATGCACGAAATGGAGTTTACGGACAGATCGAGTTCGGAGAGTCCCGTCAGCGACTCAAAAGCGCCTTCTTCGATTTCTATGATGACGTTATTGTGCAGGTCGATGTTTGTTAAAGCCTGAGATCCGTTAAATGTGTCCCTGCTTATTTTAGTAATGCTGTTCCCGTCTAAAGAGAGGTTGGTGAGGAGCGGAGCATCGCTCAGGAAATAGTCGCTCATATCAGTGAACAGACCGTTTCCCGACAAGTCCAGATGCCGCACGGATGCGAGCGGCCCGACGTGTGTTTTCAGGGCCGCGTAAAGGTCCAGGGAGTTTTCCGACAGGTCCAGCACCTCCAAACGGCTCATGTCCTGGAAGAAGCCCGGCTGGATGAACTGGATCTTGTTGGCGTGGAGGTTCAGACTCCGGACGCCGGAGAAGGCCGGACGCTCCTGGTCCGTGAGGTTCTGCAGGAGGTTCCGAGACAGGTCGAGGAGCTGGATGGAGGCCGGCAGTCGCGCCGGGACCCGTCTGAGGTTCAGACTGCTGCAGTCGACGTCCTCGTGGACCTTAAAGCGAGCAGAAAGAGCGCTGTGAGCCAACATTGTTTACCACAGGCGATGTGCAAACCGTTCTGACGTACGCTGTGCGTGACATCATACAGCTGTTTCCTGGAATATTTCAACACAATGCACCCCACGGTTTTTAGCGTGATGTACGGCTGAAAGCAGCTTTCAGTTTACGCTATCTGCACTCCTTCTACACGCCTGCGCCATTATTTTATGCTCTCTAGATAACTGTGGCGTTTCAGGATTTTCCCTCGTCTCTGGGACTGACCCTCCGTTTCCACCAGAGTTCAGAGTTCGGCGAGAGGATGGGGACATAATGGAGCGCTGATGTGTTTCATCCTACACACACTTCCTCTGCGCTCATTAGCCGTGTGTCACTGATGTCCAACCGCACGGTCAGAGGAGATTTCCTGCCCTGAGCACAGTCACACTGAACTCACTAACCTGGTATGATCAGTTCATCTTATCAGACTCTATGGTTTAGTCTACGACCGTCTCCACCGTCCTCACTGGACACACTGGGAGGATGTTTCTGCCTAATATGGTTCTCTAGATTTGAAAAGTTTAAGAGTGACTCTAGTGCGAATAAATGTAATTAACACTAACGCTGACTTGATGAGAGAAAATTGAGTTCCGAATTGAGCCTTACAGACTTATTTTGGCAAATCTGAGCATCTGAAATTCTAAAGCAGACAGATTACTCTGTTTAATGGCCACTAAAGACCACAAAACCAGTTTTAAGTATCACGGGCATATTTGTAGCAACAGCCAACAATACCTCATATGGGTCAAAATTATCCATTTTTCTTTTATACCAAAATCAATAGGATATCATGTTTCATGAAGGTATTTTGTAAATTTCCTACCATAAATATATCAAAACTTCATTTTTTATTAGTAATATGCATTGCTAAGAACTTCAAAGACGATTTTCCCAATATTTAGACAATATTTTTTTTGCACCCTCAGATTCCTGATTTTCAAATAGTTGTATCTCGGCCAAATATTGTCCCATCCTAACAAACCGTACATCAACGGACAGCTTACTAATTCAGCTTTCAGATGTCTAAATCTTGACCCTTATGAATGGCCACTAAAACCACTTAACTCAGGCAACTGACGCATGAAGAGATCTGCATTCAGCCTTTTTGACACTCCAAATGTTGTTTCTAGGCAAAGAATTGAAGAGCATCTACAGTATTTTGTTCACTCAGAGAGTCATAAGAGATGCTGTAACTCACCACTTGGCAGGGTGAAGCTTCTGCCGGACGTCTGTACGGTGAGACCTGATTCACCACGAGCATCAGTATCCAGAGACGCGTCCCCATGATGCTGCAGAGACACAGACAGATGAGTGAATGAATGAGGACGAATGACAGACGGACGCGGCTCATGACATCACGCGGCACGCGCTCACGTCACCGCTTCTGTTTTTAACTCGTGTGATGATGTCTGCTGAAGTGGAACACTCAATCTTTCTCGATGTCAACAGATGTGTCACTCCTGTCTCGACTGCACTGATCTAGTTTCTTTGATATTTGACATGAACAGAAACGCCCACGCGTGATGAGCACAGCAGAAATATTAAAGGTTAATCTCCATTTCCACATTATGTGTTAAATATATATCAGAGGGTGATGTTTCAGCAGAAGTTAACCTCTGATCTCCAGCGATTACTCATCTCGTGCCAATCAAAGGAAACCCGTAAGCCGCAAGATCAGAAAAGCAAACATCCGAAACATTAGACTGACTTGAGAGTGAGAAGCGCAGGTGTGTCTCAGGTGTGTCACCTCAGTAGTGCGCTGCTCCTGTGCTGTTCTCGGCTGCTGACGATCTCATGCTGGTCTCCTCAGCGCCTCATGTGCTCCTCCGTCTCTCGCTCTGCTCCGCTACACATCCTGTGAGAATATCCTGCAAATACGCTCTTGTTTTTTCCTTCTGCGCTCAAGCCTTGTATGGGATTGGACAGCTCTGACCTCCCTCTCCCTCCCTCAGTGTGCCTCTCTGTGTGTGTGTGTGTGTGTGTGTGTGTGTCTCTCTCTCTAGCTCTGTAACTCTGTTTCTCTTTCTCTCTAAGAGCCCTCTCTTATTGTCTCTCTCTCTCTCTCTTTCCCTCCCTCTCTCTCTCTCTCTCTCAATTCAATTCAATTCAAATTCTCTTTATTGGAATGACTTGTACAGCATTGACAAAGCACTGGCAATTACATGAGCAATGAACAAAAATAATGGTTATACAACACACAAGCAAAACAAAAACAAATGAATTATTGAAATACAATACGAAACATTTGTATAAACGAAAAACAACTGTAACACTTTATAGTAAGGTGTCATTTGTTAATATTCGTTCATGGAATAACTAAGATGAACAAACAATAAACGATACGTTTATTACACTACTTATTAATCTTTGTTAATGTTAGTTAATAAGAATACCGTGTAACGTATAGCCTTGTGGGCAGCGGGCGTCCCGAGTTCGAATCCCGGCTGGAGGACCTATCTCATCCACACGGTCCTCTAACAATAAAAGCAAAAAAACGCCAAAAACAAATCTTTAAAACAAGAAATAACAAGACAAATGATCATGGCAATGTTGAAATCTTGTGCTCTCTCTCTGTGTGTGTGTGTGTGTGTGTGTGTGTGTGAGAGAGAGTGGGTCTCTCTCTGTTCCTAAAACATGTTTAACACAGTTCCTTATTAACCTTCACCTACCACTGTAAAATCGTAGTTAATGATGCACCTTCTTCAAACACGGTCAGCTTGCACATTCTTTTTTATTTTCTCTTTCTTTTTTTAACTTTAATGTTAGTGTTGCCAACATTCAAGTTTACTAAAACCTGAAGTCACGGTTTAAAACACTCCGCGTCTCATATGACAGTCAGATCCCGCCGCATCTCCAGGGATTCCCGCGCGTCATTCAGGATTCCCGGCTGGAAAAACTCTTACGTTTCACTCGAGCGCTTTGTTTTTGCCTTTTCTTGCCGTGTCTCGCGCGCAGCTCGTGTTCTGTCGAGTCAAAGGCAGAAAGCACCGTTACGACACGCGAATCCACAGAGCGCGCGCGGCGCGTTGCGTTGCGTCGCGTCACGCGCTGTCAGTGCAGACGCGTGTGATCCGCTGTGCGCGGTTTATGAAGTCGGTAAACAAAGCACATAAACAAAACTCAGTGAGCTAGATAACTTATAACTCACCATCATGATGTGGTGTCCCTAAAAACAAACGCGCTGCTAACTAATATTTCACACAGATTGCTGCTGTTCACTATGATGTGAGTCTCGTCAGCCGGACGCAAATTAAAAAAAAGGCGTTTGCCTCCATCTAGCGGATGTTTCATAAGGTGATTGTGAATTCTGTTTCTGAAATTGTGTGGACATTTGCTTAAAGGAAGAGTCCAACTAATTGAAAATATGTGGAAATTAAGTGTACTATAAATTAGTTGGTAACGATCTGCATTATTATGGATTATGGACTGGATTTGTTTCAGCTTTTGTCTCAAGATGTGAACTGATGGACTGGAGTGGTGTGGATTATTGTGATGTTTTTATCAGCTGTTTGGACTCTCATTCTGACGGCACCCATTCACTGCAGAGGATCCATTGGTGATACAGTGATGGAATGACACATTTCTACAAATATGATGAAGAAACAAACTCATCCTAATCTTGGATGGCCTGAGGGTGAGCACATTTTCAGCAATTTTTTTTTTTTTTCTTTTGGGCAAATTCTATATTGTTACATTCACAGTAAATTTAATCTAAAAAATAAAAAAGGACATTATATATTTTCAAATGTATTTTAAAATATGGCCAAAAGTATATATTTAATAAAATATGTTTCAAAAATTATTTATGTAAATACATATTTTTACCAGTATATGTTTGGCCATGTTTTTGAATATATATTTTAAAAGCATTTGAAAATGTATTTTCCCCTCCATATATTTTTTAATATATTGACATGTTTTATTTGCTGTCTATAAAACAGACTTTTAAAAATGTTATTACATTTGAAATCTGTTATTAAACCATTAAAGATTACTGTATCATTATGAGTCTATTTTTATCTCTATGGGTGTATTCCGTCCACTTTTGCATTTAGACTAAATGTAGGCTATACTGTAAGATTGCCCTAAAAATACATTTTGAAATATATTTTGGTATTTGAAAGTTGAAACTAAATACATTTTCAATTAAAAAAAATATATTTAATTTAACCTCATTGTTACAACATACATTTAACATACACTGCTGTTCAAAAGTTTGGGATCAGTAAGACTTGTAATGATTTTGTAAAATTAGTCTCTTATGTTCATCAAGGCTGCATTTATTTGATCAAAAATGCAGAAAAAAAACAGTAATGTTGCAAAATGTTATTACATTATAAAATAATGGTTTTTATTTTAATATGCTTTAAAATCTAATTTATTCCTGTGATGCAAATCTGAATTTTCAGCATCATTACTCCAGTCTTCAGTGTCACATGATCCTTCAGAAATCATTCTAATATGCTGATTTATTATCACTGTTGAAAACAGTTGTGCTGCTTAATATTTTTTTGGACCTGTTTCTGTTTTAAATAGAAAGGTTTTCTAACAATTTACACTACTGTTCAAACGTTTGGAGTCAGTAAATTAATATTAATAATTAATACTTTTATTCACCAAGGATGTGGGTTAAATTAATAAAAAGTAATAAGCATAGATTTACATTGTTAGAAAAGATTTTTTTAATAAATGCTGTTCTTTTTAACGTGTTATTCATCAAAAAATCCAGAAAAAAAAAAAATTTTGCAGCACAACTGTTTCCAACATTGATAATTCTAATAATAAATCAGCATATTAGAATGATTTCTGAAGGACCATGTGACACTTAAAAGCATATTAAAATAAAAACCATTATTTTATATTGTAATAACATTTTGCAATATTTCATTTTGATCAAATAAATGCAGCCTTGATGAGTATAAGAGACTTACAAGTCAAAAAAACATTACAGGTCCTACTGATCCAAAACTTTTGAGTGGCAGTGTATATTTAAAATATTTTGGCTGAAAAAAAACAAAAAAACATTTCATTTCTGTATGGCTTTTACTGCAGTAAATAATACAGTAAATAATGGTTGTTTTAGTAGGTTCTTTGTAATTTGACAGAATTTGCGTCTCGTTACTTTTTTATAAAGACTTGAAATTACAAACAATCTTTTGATATTTGATTTGATTTTTAAATTAATATTTTAATTTTATATCCAAAATGTGAAATTATTACTGTAGCTTAAGTATGAATATAAAACAACACTACAGTAAAATCAGTTTCCTATTGATTTTGTTAAATCAAAAACGGCCAAATGCTCACCAAATAGTTACACAATGTTTTTTTTTTATCACAGTCATACAATGACAAACAGACTCATCCGGTCTGTTTTATGAAAGTCAATATTATAACAGTTACAGATTTGTGCTACTTATTATACAATAAACTCTCAAAACTTGAAAGCAGCTTCCAGAATTCATGCTAAAACACAGCCGACTGCTATGTAATGAATCATAATTTGCAGAAGGTGTTTGCACTGAAGCACTACTAGCAAACAAGGAAGGGAAGTTGATTTAATGGGAACAGGAAATGAGATTCCACTGTAGCCTGCGACATCACTTCTGTTTATGTGCGCAAGCTCCTCCCACACAGAGCACAGGTATAAATGATTCGGACAGGTGACGCGACATTCAGTTCTTATTGCTGATCTGAAGAGCGTCATTTACACAGGTGAGCTCGGATAAATATATATATATATATATATGTATATAATTCTAAGTCGGTTCTTTTCAAGAATGTTTTGCATTTCTAATAATAATTTATTGTATTTGTTGCATTTATGCAAATGCAGTTGAAAGACAGCAAACATTAAAAAATGTTCAAATTTGCAGTCAGTTTTGGATAATTAATGCGTAATGTGACCACAGCATGTTTACAATATTTAAGGGAAAGTGTGTGTTGGATTTTCCTTTTGTATTTCATACATTTTTTTGCCTTTAATATTTTAAATAGTCCTGCAGCGTACAAAGTATCCCATATTTTCGTGTAATCAATGTCAAGTGCTAAAAGCATAGCACGTCAACTAGCCTAAGCTTATTATACTAAAACTAAAAACTAAAAACGTTGTTGTTACTTGAAATCTGTTACTTTAGTATCGTTGAGATAGTATTATAGTTTTTACAATGATATTTTTGATTTTAATTTTGGTTAGAGTTTAACTTTAAATAGCACTTTAGCACTTTAAATAAGCTTAAATTTTCCTGAAATTATTATATTAAAAGATTATTTCAAGCATCAGCTTCTGTATGCTGAGACTCCCTTTGAACAAACTCATGTCTGCAAAATTATTATATAACAAAAGCTGATTTGAATTGATATTTTAATTTTATAGTATTATAGTTTTTACATTTATATTTTTGATTTTAATTTTGGTTAGAGTTTAAATAATCATTAAATATTTCTCTATAGTTTATTAGTTATAATATTATAATTAAGGATAGTTTATTAGTTTATTATTTATTTCCGTGTTAGTTATTTTAGTACATCAAGTTCAGCTAGATGAAGATTAGCCTTGGCAACTAGCTGAAATAAGATTTTTATTATTTCTTTGTTTCATTCCAGTTAAAGTTTATTTTATTGAATGTAACACGAAGTGTTTTTTATGGTTTTAGATTTAGGTTTAGTTAAGTAGAACAACCCTATCTGAAATAAAATAAACATTAACTGAAACAAAATCTCATTTAACTTGATGTAGAACTAAAACAAGTACTGAAATAAAAATGAGTAAAAACTATATAGACACATGAACCAAAACTACCAAAAATGACAAAAACACAACAAAATTACTAATCCTGAACAAAAAAAATAAAATGAATGTAGTATTTAGTATCTCAATGATACTAAAATAACACAGATGTTTTTATGGTTGTAGTTTTAACTATGATAACTGTGTGTTGCTGAGATTTTAAGCTTTTTTTATGAGTTTGTATTAATTAAATGAAATCAAAATGAGATCAAATTAAAATATAGAAGCTGATTTTGTTTGTTAATGCAAGTGTACAGTATGTCAGAGATACTAAAGTACCGTCATCCGTCACAGTCATCACCGTCATCCGTCCACAATGGGCTTTGGCACGAACGGTGAGCTGATGGACGGCAGGTCAAAGGTCAGCTTCTGCTCGGGCTCGTGTCACGCCGAGCACATCCTGCAGGTGCTGAACGCCTACCGGCGCAGCGGCACCTTCACGGACGTGGTGCTGCAGGTGGACGGCTGCGAGTTCCCGTGTCACCGCGCCACGCTCTGCGCCAGCAGCCTCTACTTCCGCACCATGTTCAACGGGCCCTTCCAGGAGAGCCGGCAGCCCGTGGTCAAGCTGCAGGGCATCTCCAGCGCGGCCATGGACAACCTGCTGGACTTCATTTACGAGGGCCGGCTGAAGCTGGACGAGGAGAACGTGGAGAGCGTCTTCCAGGCGGCCGACCGGCTGGACGTGCCCGTCCTGACCAAGGCCTGCGTGCAGTTCCTGCAGGAGCGCGTCAGCCACTCCAACTGCCTGGGCCTGATGGACTTCGCCAGCCTGTACGTGCTGCGGCCGCTGCAGGAGCAGTGCCAGACGATGCTCTACCAGGACTTCCAGGAGGTCCTGCGGCACGACGAGTTCCTCGGCCTGCCCAAAGCCCGCGTGCTCGAGCTGCTGGCCTCGGAGCGGCTGCAGGTGTCCGAGGAGGTTCTGGTGACCGCCGCGCTCCGGTGGGTCCATCACCGGCCGGACGAGCGCAGGCGGGAGCTCAAGGAGCTGCTGGAGCGGCTGCGGCTGCCTCTGCTGGATCCGGCGTTCTTCACCGGCACGCTGGAGGCCGACGACCTGGTGCAGGACTGCAAGGACCTCCGACCGCTGCTGCAGGAGGCGCGCACGTACCGCGCGTACGGACGGGAGGTCCAGTCGGAGCGCACCAAACCACGCCGGTGAGTCACGCCACTGTCAGACCCAAACGTGCCAAAAACGTTGGTGCATGTCTCCATTTCTCATTCGTATTTGTGACCCTGGACCACAAAACCAGTCATAAGAGTCAATTTTCTTAGAAAATCTAAAAGCTGAATAAATAAGCTTTCCACTGATGTATGGTTTGTTAGGACAATATTTAGTTGCAAAATCTGGAATCTGAGGCTGCAACAAAATCTAAATATTGAGAAAATCACCTAAAAATGCATATTACTAATCAAAAATTAAGTTTTGATACATTTATGGTAGGAAATGTACAAAATATCTTCAAGGAACATGATCCATACTTAATATCCTAATGATTTTTGACACAAAAGAAAAATCTATAATTTTGACCCATTTTTGGCTATTGCTACGAATATACCCGTGATACTTAAGACTGGTTTTGTGCAGAGTCACATTTGTGTTTTTAACACTATTTTTGCATGTTTGTGTATGTATATATATATATATTTTGTTTTGTCCTCAACCCTCGATCAGGTTTGATTTTTGGCTCTTCATAGTGAACTTTTGGACAACTTGCTAAGATAAATAAAATAAGCATACGTTCGTTAATGCATATGCTCTTTATGTCGTCTTGCTCTTTCATTTATGGAAGAATGTTTGCAGTTATGGCATTCAGTTTGTGCCAAAATGTTGGCTGCTTTTATTTTTATTGTACAGTTCAGTTAGCGCAGCTTTATGTTTAAAAACCTTCAGAGAATATTCAGCACCATATTTGCAGATATTCAGGTAAACAAATAGAAACATTGGATTTTTTTAAAAAAATAATGAGTTCTAACATTCAGAAGCATTGGTTTCTGCAGGTTTTATGAAGACTTTTTAAGACCGAGTAAAGAAAATGTAGCAAATAAATTGAATGTGTCAGTATGTTCTTTAACCTGCAACAAATCTCTATTACTTTTACATTTATTTCACAAAACAAAAGCTGAAGGCTTAAATATCTCTGCCCCAAACACTAGAATACGGAAATCACTTTTACTGAACCTACTGATCAAACAACAACAAAAAAAAGTTCTTCCTCAGTATTTCTGACTTGTTTTCCTTTACAAATGTCTGAAGGTTTTTAAATCAAGATACATTTACTTGAGGTGAAAAATCATGCGATTACAAGATAGGAAAAGCCTTATTTTCTAAAGAAAACAATTCAGTTATGTAACACTTCATATCTTCGTTCTTCATCTCTAGAAAATGTATCTTGATTTAAGGATGTTTAGATATTTGTGCTGAAAAACAAGATAAAATACTGAGGAAGAGATGCATTGTTTGCAGTGCATGAAACATTTAATGCCACGACTTCTCTGCTCTGATTTAAGACCTTTTGAGGTTTTTATTTATGAATGGGTGAATTAAGACTTTTTACAACCCACAGAAACCCTGTTAGATGCAGTGTTTCCCATGGATCTGGGCTACTTTAACACTGTTGCCGCAGGTTGTTTTTCATGTCTGTGGTTTGACCCTTACGAAAAAGAAGATTATGCAAGTGTGCTATTAGTATACTTCTAAACTAAAAATATATACTTTTTTATGTATTTCTCATAAATGTGCTTCTCCGAGAATCCGTGTTTTCATTGTTATGAAACAACATTGTTTGGGGCGCTGTTGCATGTGAAGAAGAAACCGGAACAACAGACGCTTTTTACGTGTAATCTAACACAATCGTCACACATAAAACAGCATCAAAACCATCAATACGTAACGTTGTGGAATAAAATGTCGACCCATGAAGAGGCAATAATGACTGTCAAGCTTTGGGGTGTTGATCGACTCCAATAGTATTTCCTTTCAGCTTTTTGTTCGAAATGTTTATTTATTCATTTTTTATTTATGCAACTTACCCACATTCAAGTGTTTATAAAAAAAGAATGCATGAAGCTAGAATAAAATGGTTTTGTTTACAAGCAGATACCCTGATCTATCTTTTGATGTTTTGTATGTTCAGATATAACCAAATATATGCAAATTAATACCCAAATAGGGACATAGTAGTATACTTCAAGTATGATGTAAAGTTCGCTTGAAGAAAAAACTTCAATAGAGTATACTTGCAGTATAAAACTACTAAACCAGTAGTTTACTGAGACTATACTTCAAAGTTTACTAAAAATGCATAAACAAGTATTTAATTAGTAAACTAGCAGTATACCTATAAGCTTACTTTTAGTATACTTGCAGTACAAACTGAAAACCTAGATGTAAAGTAGTTGTGTACTCAAAGTTTACTACTGTTATACTTAAAGTGTACTTAAAAGTATACTTTTATATACTAGAAAGTAGGCCAGTTTAGTCCCAAGGAGTATTGAAATAGTACACTTAAAAGTATACTACTAGTACACTGATATTTGTATACTTACTACATAAATTATACTTAAAAAATATACTTGAACTTTACTTAAGTATACTTAATAAAATAAACGTGACGTATACTTCTTTTCGGTAAGAGGAAGTGACCCCAATAACGTAATATTTAGCCCCTGGGATGTGATTTTTTTCCAGGGGGACCCCGCCAAAAAAAGTGTATTTTACTCCCCGGAATGTGATTTTTAACGGGGACCCGCTCAAAACACAGTTGGGCTGGTTTTGAGTAGCAACACTTTGGGTGGGCTTTGTTGTGAAAACCTGGCAACCCTGGTTAGATGCATTAGTTTCCGGTAAGATGAACTCATTGTTTAAAAAAAGAAAAATCAAGTTTAGCTGGATATCTTGTAAATTACGTTGCAGAATGTTCACAGAGATTAACATCAGACTGAGTTGAACATACGACACAAATAAAACAGCAGCTGTAACAGTAAAGATGAATGTATAGAACAAAACAAGCAACACTTTTGGCACAAATGTAACGCCATAATAAACGACAGCAGATCACAGATGAGACGCACTGCTGCTGCTGACCAGGTGATCACTGATTAATAATGAACGTTGTGTGTGTGTGTTTGTTTATTTTGTGTGTGTGTGTGTTCAGGTGCTCTGGCTGGGCTGAGATGATCTTTGTAATCGGCGGCTGTGATAAGAACGGTTTCTCCAGACTGTCCTTCACAGAGAAGCTGAACCTGACGTCAGGAGAGTGGACGTCTGCCGCCGCTCTGCCCGGTTACTCCAAATCTGAGTTTGCGGCCTGTGAACTTCAGAACGACATCTATGTGTCAGGTACACAGACGTCCCGAACACTGCTCTTTCCCTTCGTTTCCAACACACTGATGCATCCCGGAGTCGGCGATCGGCAGCCTTAAATCAGACTAGCTTTAAAAGCTCAGTTCAAGACTAGTCACAATTTATAAAAAGGTAGATCGATCTAATTTGAAACTGAAACATTTGGTTAACTGCTAGTTGGTCAAAATGGTTGTTGATGCTCAGCCTATAGCGCTGTGTTTAAGCGGCTGACTCCAGATCAGTCTGCACGCGTCAGTGGCGTTTCTGTGTTACTCTATCAGCTCAGCATCAGCCTGGAACATTCCGTCATGTGATTCCAGAGAATCCGATCGGGATCGCACACACAAACACACCACGATTATCATCTCCTGCGTGATTGTGGGCTTCTGTTAGCTCATTCTCTCCGGCTGCAAACCGCTTTCTTCTGTGAAACATGAAAGAAGATATTTTAAAAGAAGAATTTTTTCGTTTGTGCATTGAAAGTTAAAGTCTGAAATTTGTTTGGTTCAAAATATCTTCAAGTCATACAGGTTTGGAACGAAATGAGGGGGAACAAATGATGACAACATGATGGCGTGTAAAATTACAGTTTTGAGTGTCAACCAGCATATTTAATATCTTGAATCGTGCGTGATATTCATGTAAATAAGTGTGAAACTGAAAACCGTTGTGAGTGATCTGACCGTTTAACGAACGCAGGGTTTCCCAGATGGAGGTTTGTGAGTTGATGAAAGACTAATATTAAATGCAAAATTAAAGTAAACGCAGCTGCATGAATCTAAATTGCGATACGGCATAGCGCGACGATCAAATCGAAGTCTGTGGTTGTGCGGCGTGTTTCAGAGTGAACAGCAGCACTGTGTTTATTTACACATGAATGCATCTCAAAACAGCCTGAGCCTAACATGAGTTTTAGGAATGCAGCATGCACTAGATTCACTTTTTTCACTATGACATCTGCATTGTTGCAACACTGAATGTCTGCAGCAATATTCTGTGAAAATAAAACTTGAGGGTTTGAGTGGTTGAAAGTGAAGAATTTAAGTAATTCAATATTAGTATTCTATCATTTACTGTTAGTTGGTTTACATGACGAGTGAACGGCCTTAAAACTGTTTCCTTTAGCAGTGGAGACGGCTGACAAAATGTTCTCAATACTTTCACTAATGTTTTACAAAGTTCTTAGAAAACGTCCATATTTGCTATACATTCTCAAAATTTTATGAGAAGACGTTCTGGGATCATCATTCTCAAAACGTGCTCATGATGCTGTTTCTACTTGATGAACGTTCTAAAAATGTTTTTATAACCTTCAAATAACGTTCAAATCACTACAAGAAAACTGGACATTTAATGTTCTTAGAATTTTAAAAATAAACATTCAAATAATGTCATATTTGGGTGAAAAACTAAGAAATGTTTTTGCAAGCTTTACATAACAGAACATAAATAAAACTGGGCATTTCAATCTTTTAGAAACATTTCAAAACAGCGCTTTATAATCATTTGATAACACTTTCATTTAGGAACCAGTTCTCACTATCAACTAGTTGCCAAGCAGCATGCATTGCATATTTTTAGATCATTTTAAAATCTTTAAATTCCTTGTTGTGATTATTTTAATTCCTTTCATATGTAAAGCACTTTGAAATACCAAAATTAATTTGAATTTGTGTATGAAATGTGCTATATATAAAAAAAACTTTGCCTTGCCTGTTGGCTGTTTATTAATCCTTATAAAGCACATATTAATGTCTTTTTTTGCATGACCATATTATAGATTACTGAATCCTTAAACACAGTACCTGAACATGACAACTACCTTTCTATTAATAAGCACCAAATTAGGAGTTTAATATTGCAAAAGTCATAGTTAATAGTTAGTGAGAATTAGTCTCCAAACTAAATTGTGGCCACATGTTGAAACTGTAATAACAATATTTAACATAGTTGTGTAACGGCAGTTTGATTGAGATTAATTGGAAGGCACAATGAAAAACATGATTTTCAAAAATTTATAAAAAAAAAAAATATATATATATATCATCGCCTTGGAATTATAAGGTTCTATCTGCATTCTGGGCACTTTTGAGATATTGAGCGTCTTTTTTTTTTTTTTTTTGTATTCCATAGATTTCTGTAGATAGAACCATTTTTGTTTTCTAAAAAAAGGCCCAAAATGTACACAGCTTACAATGGAAACATTACGTAATGTAAATAAGTTGTCACTGAATAAGAATATGTGAATAACTCAATTTTAATAAAAATGTCAGACAGAACTTTATAATTCTATGATGATATATATACACAAACGAAGAGTTTGTAAAAGAACTTGCAAAAACAGGTTTTTTGTTTGTTTGTTTTTTTTTTTGTTGTTGTTGTTGTTGTTGTTTTAATTTTCAAAAATCATGTTTATTCATTGTGCATTCCAATTAATCTCAATCAAACTGCAGTTGGAGTTTATTTTGATATATTTTATTTTGGCTATTTTGATATAAAGTAAAAATAACTAAAAATACAGCTAACACAATAAAAACATGATAATGTAATAGAAAAAAACATTTTAAATGTTACAATTTACACACACGCGTGCAATTAGAATCTAACAAAACAATCAAAATGAAACATTACATTTTTTTTTAATATATTTTATTGGTTTACCTGCATGTCATGAGATCATTATCTGACAGAGAACCATGAACATTATTGAATTCTGTGATAAAAGCTTTTCCATTGTAATGCGCGTGTGTGTGTGTGTGTGTGTGTTTAGGTGGGCAGCTGAACAGCGCAGATGTGTGGCGGTTCATGCCTCAGCTCAATCACTGGGTGCGTGTGCAGGGTCTCATCCGCGGCCGCTGGAGGCATAAGATGGTGTCCATGTGTGGGAAGGTGAGTTGACCTGAGACCACGTTCAGTTTAATGGGTTTGAATGCATGTGCTGACTGCGTGTGTGTGTGCAGCTGTATGTGGTCGGAGGTTATAACGGCCGTGAGCGTCTGTCCAGCGTGGAGCGCTACAGTCCACATGAGAACAAGTGGACGAGCGTTTCTGACCTGCTGCTGCCCGTCAGTTCGGCCGCTCTCAGCAGCTGCTGCGGGAAACTCTACGTGATCGGAGGAGCCATGAGTGAACACACCAACACTGACCGGGTGAGACCCTGTCCCACTGTCCCACTGACGTCCAAGGTGTCTTTAGATATCAAGAACAAACTAGATAGTAAAGTTCGTAGATAAATGCTAGGTTGCTAGGGTACTCAGGAGGGTTTCTTGGCTGTTACTAGCATGTTGTTGGCATGTTTTTAACATGATTAACATGTTGCAAGCATGTTTTTGACATGATTAGCATGTTGTTAGCATTATTAACAAGTTACTAGCATGTTGCTAGCATGTTTTTAACATGATTAGCATGTTACTAGCATGTTGTTATCATTTTTCCAGCATGTTTAGCATATTACTAGCATGTTGGTAGCATGACTAAGAAGTTACTAGCTTGTTTCTAGCATGATTAGCATGTTTTTGGCATGATTAGCAAGTTACTAACTTGTTTCTAGCATAATTAGCAAGTTACTAGCATGTTTCTAACATGATTAGCAAGTTACTAGCATGTTGTTAGCATGATCAGCATGTTACTAGCATGTTACCAGCTAGATTTAGACAGCTTGATAGATTAGAAATATTAGTGGAAGCTTAAATAAGTTTAAATGTATTTAATAAACTTTAAATTTAAAAATAAAAAGGTTGGTTTTTTTAGATCTTGCATTAAACAGCACAGTATTTATTAAATGATTGTAAAGAGGCTTGTGATGATTTGCTGATCTCCATCACGTGTCGCAGGTCCAGTGTTACGATCCGGTGAGCAACAGGTGGTCGTACGTGTCGTCCTGTCCGTTCTCTCAGCGCTCCATCAGCGCCGTCACGCTCAACGGCTCCATCTACGTGACCGGAGGTCTGCTGGAGCAGATCTACTGCTACACGCCCCGCACAGACTCCTGGAGCCAAGCCGCGACGCTGCCCGTCAAACTGGTGCGTGACACGGCCTCAGCTCTCACTGCATATGACTGTCGGTAACACACGAAGCACTGACCCGTGTGTGTGTGTGTGTGTTTCAGGAGGGCTGCGGACTGACCGCGTGTGACGGGAAGGTGTATGTGGTCGGCGGTCGTAATGAACAGTCTGTTGCGGTGGATCAGATCTGGGCGTTTGATCCGGTGAGCGGTAAACTGACGAAGGAGAAGCCGCTGACGCGCTGCCTGAGTTATCATGGCTGTGTGACGGTCCTGCAGCGGCTCTGACCCTCCACATCAGCTCTCCGTACCACACGCTCATCAATGTGCCAGACTCACAATTCATTCGGTACAAAACTGTGCGTTTATGATAGCATTGATAACAAAATAGCCATTGAAAGCTGTTTCCAAAGTTATGAGATTTAAACTTGCAATTAAAGCTTTAACATAAGAGCTTTGGCTGTTTCGACGACTGAATTGTATCATATATCCTAACTATATTTCTCGCTATTCTGAGTTTATATCTCACAGTTTTAACTTTTATCCTTTTTCTTGCAATTCTGACTTTAAATCTCATAACTTTGAATTTGCGTAATTCTCAGTTTGTGTCTCATAATTCCAAAATTTATATCTCATAATTCAGAGTTTATATAGTTTGAATTTGTATATCATTATTATGAGTTTAAATCTCATAATTCCAAGTTTGTATTTCAGAATTCTAAATTTGTATCTGATAATTCAGAGTTTATATCTTATAATTCCAAATGTGAATCTCATAATTCCAGATTTATCTCATAATTCCAAATTTGTATTTCATAATTTTGAATTTATCTCATAATTCTGAGTTTCTATCTTGTAATTCTAAACTTATGTCTTATAATTCAGAGTATTTCATAATTCTGAATTTATCTTAAAATTCCAAATTTGTATTTTATAATTCTGAGTTTATATCTCATAATTCCAAATTTAAGTCTCATAATTCAATGTTTGTATTTCATAAATCTGAATTTTTATCATAATTCAGAGCTTGTATTTGAAAATTCGGTTTGCATCTCATAATTCTGAATTTATGTCTAATAATTCCAAATTTAAATCTCAGAATTCTGACTTTATATCTTATTTTGCATATATATACCTTATATTTTTTTCCCCTGCAAGTCTGATCTTTTTCTTGCAATTCTGAGTGCAAAATTCAAAAAAGGTTTTTGCAGTCTCCAATCTCACAACTCTGAATTTATATCTTGAAGTTAAATCTCAGAATTATGAAACAAAGTCAAAACTGAGAGATAAAAAGTCGCAGTTACTTTCTTTTTTTATCCCATGAAGGAAACAAGTTTTCATAAATACCAGTTTGCAACATCAGGCGTCATAAACGGACTGTATCGAATGACCCGGAAGCCTCGCACATTATGTAAAAAGTGACTGAACCTGTTCTTACGTTAAAACTAAGGCTGATGAGTAAGGTTTCTGCTGACTGAGATGAATAGTTCTTCATTTTCAGAGGATGAGACACAATCAGTTCCCCTCGACTGACAAACAGGAAGAACTCCGGAGCGGCTAAAGGCTTCTGCAGAAGCTGCAGCTGGAATGCGAAAGCGTCACTAATGCACTAACAATCACATAATTACTGGTTAACTGAAGTCTGCCGATGTATTTCCTCTCATTTGTGTTTGTGGAATCATTAGCGTTCTCTAATACACAATGGTTTATTTTCTAGTTATAGACTTGAACTGCTGGAAATCCCAAATGTGAATCTGAATCCTTATAAACTGTGAACTTGTTTTACCACTTTGTATACATGACGTTATACACATTTAAATAAAAACTGTGTCATTTAATGTTGCTGGAGTTTTGCTGTCTCAAACTGATTTATAACACCAACAGACTGCATAAATACAAGTAAAGCTGACATAAAAATATTGTCATTGTCACCAGTGTTGGGGAGTAACTAGTTACATGTAACGGAATTACGTCATTTAATTACAAAATAAATGTAATTGTAATTAGTTACAGTTACTAAGAAAAAATGTGTAATTACATTAGTTACTTTTGAAAATGTTAATGATTACAAAGGGGGTTACATCCAGATTTTTTCACATCCACACCCACATACAGACTGAATTTACTTTTTTTCATAAATTGCATTGACACCAATGTTTCAGGAGTTTAGGACACATGCTTATTCTATAACTGTTTTATTTCCTATTTGGGTTTATGCATATACTTTATTTTTTAAGATGAATAGTTTTTTTCCAAGGCATTGTTAGATGCCAGTGTTTCAAGTCATAACTGATTTCAAAACCAGTATCATAGCTATTAAACTATTTCTTAGTAAATAAGAGGTGTTAAGTCTGAATTTGTGGCGGCTGTGCTTTAAATTAAATTATTACACGGCTCTGTGGAATGCTTGATTCTGATTGGTCAGTCATGACATTCCAAGGTATGTTATTCCCCGATAACAACTGGTAAAAGCCAATAACTCAGACTCATCTGGGCAACTTAAGTCGCTGCTATACGCTTGATAGTTTTTCTTGGTGGAAGCTTTGCATTTGGTTAGATAATAGAATAATAAAACTCAATATTATGTGTACAATTTCTTAATTCTGTCAACTTGTCGCTTGCTAGAAACTGATTTCTTCATGGAAGCTTTGTGTTCAAATATTTCAACTCAGATCAGTGTTTCGATACGTTTGTGGCAAGCAGTTGTGTAATAAGTGGGATAATGTACATCCAACCAGTTGTTAACGCAAAATAAAGATGTATGTTGTCCCTTACTTATTATAACCTTAATTCAAGTGCTAAAGGATTTTGAGTAAGTCTGACAGTAATCAGTGTTGAGTGTTGCTGTAAGGTTCACTCTGCCTGGTTTAAATGTTTCAAAATGATCAACAGTTGAAAAATATAAAAAATTTAGAAAGGTAATCAAATGTAATAAGTTCCATTACTTTAATAAAGTCATTGAAAAGTTACACTACTTATTACATTTTAAATAGAGTAACTGGTAATCTGTAACCACTACATTTCCAAAGTAACCTTCCCAACACTAGTTGTCACATCATAAAGACGTTGTAAGTGCTGAAAATGTTTGTCTTTCATACAGTATTGTGATTTTGTATTTTGGGGGGTTTGGTCACATGGGTGATGCAGGTGGATATTTACCGAATTGTGTTTCCTGTTTGATAATGGAGTAGAGTGGGGGTGAGTAGCGGGAGCGCTCACTTTCTGTTGACCGTTCAGCACGTTTTTAATCGGTTTAATCGTGTTAATAAATCTTCAAAGAAAGTGCAAACGAACGGGAACGCGTCACGGAGGTATTCCTTCTACTTGGCGTCTCAGCGGCTAATACAGGCTGTCGCTACGCTTTAGTCAACAGAAAAGCGCATTTGGATTATGGACGCAATTTGGAAACGGCTTTCCTGGACATCGTCTGTCACGTCATCACTTCGTATTGAGCTGTGAAACGGAGCAGCGGACACGACACGCATAAAACGGCCGAAGAGGTAAGTCTGCGGTTTAAATGGATTATAGCTGCTTGCTGTTGTTGTGGATTAAACGCACTTTGTGTTGCTCTTGCTTATTTTATGGGCTTCTGTGTGCTGCTTTACTGTGCTCGTTCATTCATTGTTGAATGCGGCGCCGTTTGGAATTGAGACGCAGCTTGTTGCATTTTGAGAGTGAACTGGTGCATTCACACCGGACGCGACTTAAGCAAATAAATTGCGCTATTCGCGCGTAGTTGGACGCTTTTGAGTTTACTCGCTTCATTCGCGCCTGAAATTTACTTCACAACAGACGCAAATTCGCGTCGTGGGAGGGGCTTCTGCCGGTTGACTCCTGCCTCCTTGCGAAATGGCTGACATGGATTTTGTTGCGAGGGTCGCTGCGCTTTATGTGCTATGGAAGCCTGGAAAACGGCTTAGACTCGTTCGGCGCCGTATCTGGGTCCATCAGATCAGTCCATCAATATGTGTATAGCTCAAATTGAGTAAAGAGTGTTTTTTTTTTTTTTTTTTTTTAAACTTACCAGATTGTCCGACCTCCTCACCCACTTTCTTCCAAGCAAGATCCTTTGTATTCCTGTTTCTATAAAAGTACGAAGATGTATCGGGTATCCACATACAGCGAGATGATTTTGTCTTCGATTGTTGTTTCGGATTTCTGCCTCCGCTCGCTACGTCGTAATCACATCACCATTAGAGCATGCTCCTGATTGGTTAATGTGGCGCGAATATTCCCAAAGTTCAGGTTTTTCAACTTGCGCGTCTGTTCGCGTCTGCATTGACTTAACATGTAAATCACTCGTGCTTTTACGTTCATTCACGTCTGGTGTGAACGCACCGTGAGGAGATGGAGCACGCTGCTGATAGCGGCAAACGTGAGCATAAGCCCACGGCAAAGGCCATGGCGGCTAAAATTGAAGCCTTGCAAAGGGATCGCAAGTGTAAAGTGAAAAGAGTGAAGAATGTGATTGCGTCCATGAAAGAGTTGATGGAATGTGATGACAGCGTGTCTCAAGTGTGTTCAGTGTTGAAAATGATAAAGGTGTTGATGGATGACACATCTAGGTTGCATAGAAATGTTACCTTTACTACCTTCTGAGGAACAAACCAAACAGAACGAATGGTTTGATTCAGTTCTAAGTACTATAATGGCTTTGTAAAGGATGTTGAACGGTGGACGGCTGAGGCTGGGAAGTTGTGTGTAGCAGAGATGTTTCAGGTGCTCGAGCGATGAATACAGGTTCTGCAGAAAGTGATGAAATTTCCTGTATTGCACCTTCTGATTCTCTTGAGTCCAGGCTTGTGGAACCACATGCAACATCTCAATATATCTGTGAGTCTGATATTACACCTTCTGTTGAAGTTGTGTCCACCACACGCAATACTCAGCTTCCTGATGTACATCTACAGACTAGAATGGATTCTGGTGATTTTGAAAATGAAGTTTAACCAGTGGACAGTGTTTCAAATATAAGCAGCGAAAGATCTAAAGTATCATCTCATGGATCTCGATCCAGCCGATCTTCCATTTCCTCCACTCGTCTTAAGGCTGAGGCAGAATTGGCTGCTTTATTGGCTTCTCAACAAATGCTGCAAAAGATACATGCTTTGGAGGAGCAAGAGGAAACGTTGAGGAGAAAGAAGGAAAGTCTGGAGTCAATGGCCGGGGTGAAGGTGTATAAAGAAGTGGATTCAGAATCGCATGCATCTGTTCACAGAATTGTGTCCAAACCTCTTCAATCTGATGTGGAGCCATGTGTACCATCAACTAGTGTGATACACAAAGGGTTTTAAACCGTTTTCAATCCCAGTCAGTACAACTACAGCAGCAGCAACAACAACAATCAACAAGATCTAAAACAAAACTATCACAATCTAAAGTTCCATCATCAGATAAGCAGAATGTTAGATATGTTCATGGTTCAAGTTTTCAAAATGATGAGAGCTGCCCAAACATACTTAAGCTTATTGATAAGCAAAATGAAATGGCTACCTTGTTGGTTAAACCGCAAAGCTTGTCTTCACTTCCACCCAGAGCAATTCCATATTTTGATGGAGACCGATTGCGCTTTCATGAGTTCATGCGCTCATTTGAAGAGGTGGTTGAAAAGAATGCAGACAGCCCTGGGGATTGTCTGCATTCCTTGGAGCAATACACACAAAGAACTTGTTTGATGTTGTCAGCACATGACCTCTTCACAAGGTTACCAAAGAGTTAAGACCTAACTTAAGGAAAACTTTGGCAATGAGGTCTTATATGGAAAAGGCTCTCTCGTGGAAACCTATACAATCTGAAGACCCTAGGGCTCTCCAAGATTATGGTCTCTTCTTAAGGAGTTGTTGTATTGCTGCTATGCATGACGTTCACTATATGAATGAGCTGAATTTCACCACTAACATGTCAGTTATCCTTTTAAAGCTTCCTTATGAACTGAAAAATAAATGGAGAATTGTTGTGTGTGATCTAAAGGAGCGAGGCCACAATCAAATCACCATTTCTGATGTTGTGGACTTCATTGAGAGACAAGTGAAAATTCTCAGTGATCCTGTATTTGGAAATATTCAGGAAACTTCACCTGCTGGAGGTAGGAAGATGAACACCAGAACGATTCTGTCTAAACCTAGAAGCAGTTTCGCTACCACTATCACTTCTACGCTACATGTAAAAGAAAACAGTAAGAGATCTTCAAACAGAATCTGTCTTTTCTGTGATGGAGAATACACACTGGATGAATGTCATAAACTTTACAGGAAAAGTCATAAAGAAAAGATGAATTTCTTGAAGACAAAAGGACTTTGCTTTGGCTGTTTGTATACAGGACACATCAACCGGGACTGCAAAAGGAGAAGTACCTGTAACATATGTGGTCTCAAACACCCAAGTCTTCTGCACATTTTTCCTCATGAGAATGAAGACTCTATAGAAAAAAAGAAATCTGAATCCAAGGCAGCAGTAGATAGTGCTGTAGTTTCTCTTCAAACTGGCAGTCTCACTAGGGCTGGTAAAGACATCTGTGCATTGTCTATCGTTCCAGTTTATGTTAAATGAAAAAAGGGTAACAATGTTGTGATGGCATATGCTTTTCTTGATTCTGGGAGCTCTGCTTCATTCAGTACGGAAAGTTCGATGAACAAGCTCAATCTCACTGGAAAGAAAGTGAATATTCTTCTTAGGACTATTAGTCAGGATAAATCTGTTGGTAGCTATGTTCTGAAAGATTTGGAAGATTCTGGGCTAAATCAAGAATATTATTGTTCCCTGCCAGAAGTGTATACCCAAAAGACTATGCCTGTGACCACAGCAAACACAGCCTCTCAGAAAGTTCTTGAAAGTTAGCCTTATTTGAGTCATATATGCTTGCCAACGATTCATGCTGATATTGAGCATTTGATTGGAGCTAATGTTCCAGAAGCATTGGAGCCTTGGTAGACTGTATGTAGCCAGGATAATGGTCCATATGCCATACGAACAATGTTTGGGTGGGTTAGGGTTAGGCTTTCTGTGACTGTAAATAGGATTGCTGTAATGAGATTGGAGGAGTTCTGGAAGCAGTGGTTTAAGACTGATTCTCCTGAGACTGTACGTGAAAAACAGTCAGCAATGTCGAAAGAAGACCATCAATTTATGGATTTCATGTCCCATTCAGCAAAACTGATCAATGGTCATTATTACGTTGGTCTGCCATTCAGAAATGTTGAAGTGGACATGCCAATGAATGGGAGAATTGCAGAGCAACGTGCCTTAAGTCTTCAAAAAAGGTTTAAGTTGAATCCTTCCTTTCATGTAGAGTATACAGCCTTCATGGAGGATGTTATCCAGAAGGGCTATGCAGAAAAGGTACCCATGGCTGAACTGGAGAGATGTGATGGATGTCTGTGGTATATACCCCATCACAGTGTATATCATCCCAAAAAACACAACATCTGAGTTGTGTTCGATTGTGGAGCTATTTTTCAGGGTACATCATTGCCAGGTCCTGATTTAACCAGCTCACTAGTGAGTGTCCTTGTACGATTTAGACTTGAACTTGTTGCCATGATGGCTGACATCGAAACCATGTTCCATCAAGTCAAGTCAAGTTCATCCAGGAGACTGTGATGTCCTGAGATTCTTGTGGTGGCCAGGAGGTAACATAAACAACAGTCTAGAGGAATACGGAATGGTAGTCCATTTGTTCAGTGCAACATCCTCTCCAAGTTGTTCAAATTTTGCATTGAGGAAATGGGCAGCAAATCAAAGGGATCAGTTTGATTCCAAGAATTGGATGCTGTTTTCAATAACTTCTACGTGGATGACTGCCTCGTTTCTGTTTCTTCCGAAGTAGACGCTGTGCAGCTGTACAAGGATCTCACTAGTATGTGTGCCAAAGAAGGATTTAACTTGACAAAATGGACAAGTAACAGCCATGCTGTATTGGTTGTGATACCTGAGAAAGACACAGAGACAAAGGTAAAGGATCTGGATTTGGGTCATAATACTTTGCCACTGGAAAGAGTGTTGGGAATGCAATGGTGCAATTAATCAGATGCCTTTCAGTTCACAGTCATAGTTAGGTGCAGATCCATATCAACGGGGGATGATTATTAACAAGGAAATGCAGAAGTTTGAATCCACCGTGTGTAAGGACTTGCTTTCAGTGGAAGAATTGGAAAAGACTGAAATGGAAATCATTCGATTCTGTCAAAAGAAGAAATTTGCTGAGGAGTTGACAAGTCTACGAAGAGAGGGAGTAGTCAAACAAAATAGTCCTCTTTATAGCCTTAATCCAATACTTCAGTCTGATATTGTCAAGGTTGGTGGACGTCTTGGTAAAGAACTGATATCTGAAGAATCTAAATATCCGATCATATTGGCTAAAGACTGGCATATTTCTAACTCGATTCTGTGCCAAATTCATGAAGAGGTAGGACATAATGGACGGAATTACACGCTGGCTGTCCTTCAGCAGCGATATTGGATCCCTGGAACTAGTGTAGGCATAAAAAGAATTCTAGAAATTTGTGGTGTTCCATGAAAAGGTTCCATGAAATTGCTGGCTGATTTGCCTCAAGATGAGTTTCACCAGACAAACCACCCTTTACATACATCATATTGCCAAAAGTATTCGCTCACCTGCCTTGACTCGCATATGAACTTAAGTGACATCCCATTCCTAATCCACAGGGTTCAATATGACGTCGGTCCACCCTTTGCAGCTATAACAGCTTCAACTCTTCTGGGAAGGCTGTCCAAGGTTTAGGAGTGTGTTTATGGGAATTTTTGACCATTCTTCCAGAAGTGCATTTGTGAGGTCACACACTGATGTTGGACGAGAAGGCCTGGCTCTCAGTCTCCGCTCTAATTCATCCCAAAGGTGTTCTGTCGGGTTGAGGTCAGGACTCTGTGCGGGCCAGTCAAGTTCATTCACACCAGACTCTGTCATCCATGTCTTTATGGACCTTGCTTTGTGCACTGGTGCACAGTCATGTTGGAAGAGGAAGGGGTCAGCTCTAAACTGTTCCCACAAAGTTGGGAGCATGGAATTGTCCAAAATGTCTTGGTATGCTGAAGCATTCAGAGTTCCTTTCACTGGAACTAAGGGGCCAAGCCCAGCTCCTGAAAAACAACCCCACACCATAATCCCCCCTCAACCAAACTTTACACTTGGCACAATACAGTCAGACAAGTACCGTTCTCCTGGCAACCAAACCCAGACTCGTCCTTCAGATTGCCAGATGGAGAAGCGCGATTCATCACTCCAGAGAACGTGTCTCCACTGCTCTAGAGTCCAGTGGCGGCGTGCTTTACACCACTGCATCCGACGCTATGTGTTGCACTTGATGTATGGCTTGGATGCAGCTGCTCGGCCATGGAAACCCATTCCATGAAGCTCTCTGCGCACTGTTCTTGAGCTAATCTGAAGGCCACGTGAAGTTTGGAGGTCTGTAGCGATTGACTCTGCAGAAAGTTGGCGACCTCTTCGCACTTCGCATGTAAGTGCTGAAAATGTTTGTCTTTTGTTTAGTATTGTGATTTAGGAGTAGAGATTATTGGAGATTATGGAGTAGAGTGGGGGTGAGTAGCGCGAGCGCTCACTTTCTGTTGACCGTTCAGCACGTTTTTAATTGTTTTAATCGTGCATTTGTTTGGTACATCGTGTTAATAAATCTTCAAAGAAGATGCAAATGAACGGGAACGCGTCACTGAGGTATTCCTTCTACTAAGCCTCTCAGCGGCTAATACAGGCTGTCGCTACAGACGTGAACTGAGACGGAGACTAAAAAAAAAAATCAATGTGCTGAAGATGCTTATTGTATGCAGCATTTTAGCTGAAATGACCTTGAATTTTGAAAAATCTCACTCTTTTGATCAAAATTAGTTGAGCATCTACATATTTAATCTGTTTAATCCTGTAATTCAGCATTTCACAAGATAGGGTTTGTGATTTCATGGAAGTTAATAACTGAATCATAAAGGTATTGAATTACAATACAATCAAAATAAAACACTTTATTTAAAAAAAAAAATTAATTCACTTGTATTTTTTTTTTTTTTTTACCTTTTTTTTATTTTGTTGGTGGTGGTTTTTATCTGTTTTTGACTATTAATGAGAGAAGATGAATTTGAATGTGTCGTTAAATTAATGAAATGGTAATATTTTAGCTAAAAAATAGAAAAATCTAAATAAAACATTTTAAAAATATTTTCGTTTATTTATTTTAGTTTTTTTAGTATTTTTGATCTATTGTTTTTAGTGTTGTAACTTTTGACTTCGATACGATACCTGACTGAAATATCACCATACTAATCTTATTGCATGATATACTAATTTTATTTCACAACAGTTTATTTATATCATGACATAGTCATCTTTTGTTATTTTATCTTTGTTATTAATAATAAGAACCTAGATGCAAGTAACAAACTAAAGGACGACTACAATAAAACAAAGACACAAATGAAATAAAGAGCCCTATGAAATCTGTTTAATGTTTTCCTAAATTCCATTTAAGTTTTTCTAGACTCTGTTTTAATGGTTACATAAAAAATAAATTAAATAAATTAAATAAATAAATAAATGATGATAATAATAATAATAATAATATCAAAAAGCATGTCTAATTAATTGAAATCATGAAACTTGCAGAATTTAACAGCAATTTATTAAATGTTTTAAAAAAATTACAAGTTTTTAAGGCCCTAATTTTCTGGGTTCTATTTTAATCATTTCATTACATTTTAACAATCAAAAGCATGTCTAATGAATTTATAAAGGATAATTAGATTTGATAAGGAATGAATTTATTATAGGCTATTTATTCATTTTATTATTATTATTTTTTTTTTTTTCAGAAATACTGTGTTGTGCATTTACAATTTTCTGGTAAATAAATTCTGTTTAAATTATTTTTTTTTTCCTGGTAAATATTATTAAAACAATGTTTAAGGAATATTTTTATTATTAGTAGTAGTACTAGCTTTACATTTAAGTAATATATTAATATATTTCTGACTGTCAGTTTAAACCAAACTTTTATTTTGACGGGTTGCTGTGAAGACCTTTAGGGTCTTCATTATAAGACGATAGTTTTCTGCAAAAGAAACAGTAAAATGCTCATGAAGTGACTCTCAGAGCAGTTCTAGAGATGATGTTCATGTACTCGTATATTGAGGCGGCAGAGGCTGAAAACACCGCGAGTGTCACGTGTTTGTGTGTAGTAAACAGAACTGCACATCTGCGCCATTCACTAACACAGACACGCAGAAATACGGCTCTTATTAAAATGCATTCTTAAAGTACCCGTACTAGTAAAATGTGGAATCGTACTGTTTTTAAAAGGAGGGTATCGTGATGCTTTTTAAGTAGCGGTATATCGTGCAACACTAATTGTTTTATTTTTATTATTATTTTTTTTTTTTTGTCTTGTGACTGTTAATCAGAGAACCATGATAAATTATTAATTTAAAAAAATTATAGATAAATATTTAAGCTGAAACTGGTTGACAAATATTTTTTTTGAACTGACAGAATAAATGTTATACAATGTCTGCTATAAATGGCGCGCTTGTGTCCAGTCAGATCCAAGAATGGTCGGTTTCCAAAGAAAGACCGATTCGACTCATTACACGAGCGTTTCAAATTCTTCCGCTGAACTTCCTCCAGGAATAAGCACAGTAATTGGTGTTGATGAAGGTCCGGGAGAATGCTGTCTGTCGTGTTTCAAAGGCTCAGATTACAGATGGATCGGATGATCTTCTTCTGAGGAAGGACACTGGAGACGTGAGCTGTAATGTGAGCCAAGAGCTTTACGTCCCTGCGTCTCATTAAATCACGCTCACTTCGGACTAACTCTAGATAACATTCTTCGCCGCCAACCAAATCCTTTCATCCACTGAGCGAATGTTTGTCGTATTTGAGCGTCATGTTTCTTCAAAAGCTCTTAAGAATGGAGAGATTCCGTGTCAAGCGCATCTGATTTGAAAGATAAAAGAGGAGCAGACAGTCATTCAGAATGAAAACAAAGGCGAGTCTGCTCTCATTCTTGCACTGATTTCAGCTGAACACTGTATTACCTAATGAGTTTGGAGTAATTGTTCTGGTCATTACTACGGAAGCTTGTTTCCGCCATGGAATAAAAAAAAAAACTTAAAAGACAATGGCCATTATTTATCCCACAGTTACATTTACATTGCAGGATGTAAATGTAATTCTTTTTTTTCTCACAACTGTGAGTTTCTATCTTACACTTCTGACTTTTTTATATCTAGCAATTCAAACTTTTTTTTATTTTGCAATTTTTCCTTATTTCTCACAATTGTAGGTTTATATCTTGAAATTCTTACTTTTTATGCCTTGAGTTTATATGTCACAATTGCAAGCATATATCTCACAATTATAGCTTTTTTTAAATATCTTGCAATTTCAACTTTTTTCTTTTTCTCACAATTTGTGGGTTTGTATCTTGAAATTCTAACTTTTTTTTACACCTTACAATTCTGACATTGTTTTTGCAATCACAAGTGATTCTTTTTCTTGCAATCGTGGGTTTTGATCTTGCAATTTAAACTTTTTTTTATATCTCGCAATTTTTACTTTTTTCTCACAGTTGTGGGTTTATATCTTGAAATTATTATACATCTTTTTTTATACATTTTCTCCCAATTCTGAATTTATATCTTGCAATTCTAGCTTTATTTATTTATTTTTTTATTTACATCTCACAATTTACTTTTTTCTTGCAATCACGATCTTATCTCAATTCTGCCTTTTTATCTAATTTTCTCATTTTCAATTCCTTTTTTCTTGCAATTGTAGGTTTATATCTCACAGAACCTTACAGCTCTGACAATTTTTACTTTTTTCCTTGCAATTCTGAGTTAATATGTCACAATTGCAAGTTTATATCTTGTAATTATAGCTTCTTTATACCTTACAATTCATACTTTTTTTTTTTTCTCACATTTTTTTGTCATGCAATACGAAGGATTTTTTTTTCTCACATTTTTTTACTTTTGTGGGTTTATATCTCAAAATTAATTTTTTATTCCTTGTGTTTCTGACATTTTCCTCACAATTATGAATTTATACCTTGCAATTCTAGCTTTTTTTTTTTTTTTTTTTTTTTTTTACATCTTACAATTTTACATTTTACAATATCTCTCAATTCTGATTTTATCATCTTATAATGACTTTTTCTTGCAATTGTGCGTTTATATTTCAGAGTTTTTACTTTTTCACACAATTGTGGGTTTATATCTTGAAATTATTACTTTTTTTTTATACCTTGGAATTCTGGCATTTTTCTTGCAGTTGCAAGCTATTCTGACTCTTACATCTCGTAATTCTTTTTTTTTTATATTATATATATATATATATATATATATATATATATATATATATATATATATATATATATATAAAAAAATTTTCCCCTCACAATTGTGGGTTTATATCTTAATTGTATCTTTTTTACCTCACAATTCTGACTTTTTTTTTTCTCACAATTTTCAGTTAATATCTCACAATTAAAGGTTTTTTATGTTACAATTTTTACTCACAATTGTGGGTTTATATGTTGGAATTATAAATAACTTTTTTTTTTTTTTTTTTACCTTGCAATTCTGATGTTTTTCTCGCAATTCTGAGTTTATATATTGCAATTGTAGCTTTTTTACATCTCTGTTCTGATTTTTTTTTTTTTTTTTTTTTTTTGCGCATCGTAAGCTTATATCTCTGAATTCTGATATATACTTCGCAATCTTTAACTTTTTTTTGCAATTGCAAGTTCATATCTCACAATTCTGACTTTTTATACCTCACAATTATTTTTTTTCTTGTGATCGTGAGTTTATATCTTACAGTTCTGACTTTTTCTTGCAATTTTATATCTTGCAATTGACAATTTTCACAATCTCAAGTATATCTCGCAATTTTTACTTTTTTGTCAGTTGTGGGTTCCTTTCTCAAAAATTCTGACTTTTAGTCTTGCAGTTGCAAGTTTATATCTCACAGTTCTTACATTTTTCTCACAATAGTGAGTTTATCATATGACTTTATTCCTCCTTATTCACAAGTTCATATTCTGTGTTTTTTCTTGTGGGTTAATGTCAGTTCAGATTTTTAACTTATTATACATTTATGTCACAATTCTTAGAACAAAGTCAGAATTGTGAGAAAAATGCACAATTACCATTTTATATATATATTAGGGCTGTCAAACGATTAATCGTGATTAATCGCATACAAAATAAAAGTTTGAGTTTGCCTAATAAACGTGTGTGTACTGTGTGTAATTATTATGTATATATAAATACAAACACATTCAGGTACATATATAATAAATATTTACAAATATATGTATTTATTATAATTTTTATATAATTTATATTATATATAAATAAAAATATTTTGTACATAAATAACATATTTCTCTGAAATGTATACATGAATTTGTGTGTATTTATATATACATAATAATTACACACAGTACACACACATATATTAGGCAAACTCAAACTTTTATTTTGTATGTGATTAATCGTGATTAATCGTTTGACAGCCCTAATATATATATATATATATTATTTTATTTATTTATTTATTTTTTTCATCAATGACACTGTCAGACACACAAACACACGAAACGCACGCTTTCATTCAGTTTGATATATTTCTATATATGCATGTATAAAATTAGACAGATACGGCTGTTTTCATATACAAAAGGCCAATAAAACAAGAAGAAAACACAGGAAGTGAAGGCGTTAGTCGATGAAGGCACTCTCATCCACAGTGTTCCAGTTACCATGATGGTGTGATGCGATAGTGCTGCCGTCTGGATCAGAAACCGTGCAGGATTTGCAACCGCAGTACAGAATCCAAACCAGAACTGACAGGCATCATGGAATGTGCAGTACAACAAAATAATCATCATCTAGGCAAGTAAAAAAAATATGTAACAAAACAACTCCAGCATCAGAAACGCAAAGGAATGATCCGTCAGTCACGGTGATTTTGGTCTCGATATAGTGTTCGGAAACAAAAACAAAACTTAAGTTATGACATGAAATGTACATAAGAAGAATTTAAAAAAAAAAAAACTTAAGACATAAAAGTGGAGTGTTTCAACTCAAATGGCAGCGACGCATTAAATGCGGAACGTACAGTCTAGTTGACTAAACTAACACTGGGCATTTCTACACACCTATGCTAACATGATTAGTGCTGTCTTGTTAACAAGCTAATTAGTCTAACCGTTGAGACGTGCAAACCGTCCTCCTCCTCCGTTTGGCAGCTTTTGGAGCGTTTGGGATCACGGGCGCGTGACGATTACCCATCGTGCTCCGTGATTTTCAGCTGTGGTTAGAACGTCAGTTACATGCAGACGCAGCCGGACCGGCGCAGACGAGCGCATGCGGATCACGTCTCACCACGCAAACTAAACGCCTACAAAAACCACACTTCTCTTTGGGACAATTCACGTACAAATCAGTAACATCACAATGCAAATGCAAATCTCATCATCTATAAATTGTACACAATGTCAATTCAACATATTTATACATAATTGTATTTCTATGTCAATTAAAAAAAAATTACTATTACACCATAAAAAAAAAAACTATTTGTTGAGTCAACTTAAAATGTTACCTGGCTGCCTTGAAATTTGAAGTTCAGCCAACTCAAATAAGTTTAGTCAACTTAAAATGTTAAGTTGTACTAAGTGATAACTTAGATATTTGAGTTCATTCAATGTAAATTGAGGCAGCTGGGTAACAAGCCTAGCTTTTAAGTTTAACAAACCAAATTTTTTTCCAACTCAAATATCCAAGTTGTCACTTAGTACAACTTAACATTTCAAGCTGACTAAACATAAAGGCAGCAGGGTAACAAATTGTTTTAAGTTGACTTTTTTTTGTTTTTTACAATGTACAGTTATTAAAATCAACAGTTCTTAATTGTCATTAATGTTAAAAAAAAAAAAATCATGATATGATAGACAGGCTTCATTTTCTCTGCACTAACCACATTTTGATTTAGTCATGAAAAACAATAATAATAATAATAATAATAATAATAAAGCACATTTTCCCACAAAATGATCACAATGCAAAATATATTACTTATATGGCAAAATGTTGATTTAAAAAAAATAAAAATAAAAAAAATAAAAAAAAAATTGACAAAAATATTGTCATAATTAATGCATGGTCCGTTAGAAAGACTTTATTTTCTTTAAGCAAACCATTATTTCTGTTTGATTTTGTGCTGAAATGTAACATGGATGTGTGCAAAACACACAGAGACACACAAAACTTAACCTTTAACTTAATAAAATAAAAAAGAATAACTGAAAATCATGTTAATGTAAAAAAAAAAAAAAAAGCACATTTTCCAACAAATCTCTTGTGGTTCATATGCAAAATATAAAGCATCATGCTATTTTCTGTGTTGATTTAAAAATGCATTACAGTAACATTTTAATAGCAGCAATGAAAATCTAGGGTTTCCTTATTGTCAGGAAAAAAAAAAAAAAAAAAAAAATGTAAAAACATCAATTCAAAGTTTTAAAGGCATGATAATTGCATAATTACGCAAAATATATTATGAATTTTACCAAAAATATTATGTATTGTGGAGATTTAAATACAAAACACAGTATTTTTGGATGTAATACAGTAAAAGAGTACTGTACTCCAGTAATGAGAATCTAAAGGACTGGGGATGATCTGATCATATCATAATAATAATGTTCGAAACGCATCACTTTCTCAACGCAAAGTCTATTTGGTTAGTTTGCGTGGTGAGACGTGCGGCGCGCGAGATCCGGCTGCGACGTGTTACTCTAAAAACTCACATTGACATGAAAACACACAGAGAAACAGAAGAAAGAGTCTGTGGTCACGTGCCGTCATCAGTCCAGTACTAACCCACCCGTCTGACCCGTCACGTCCGTCCCGCGGGATCTCCGAATGACGTGATGAAGAGATGCACGTGCCAAGGCGCTCTAGTTCTTGCGGATGTCTGCGTACACCACCGGCTCCATCTTGTGGAAAGAGTTCTTGCTGCCGGAGTGATCGAGCTGGGCGTAGATCACCGGCCCCTGAACGCCAACCAGAGACACACACACACACACACACACACACACACAGTGAGACACAAACACGAGCCTGACACGCAAGCACACAAACACACAGAGACCCGCAGGACTGACGCTCTTTTAAGCAGAGCGTGACCGCTTGAGTTTACACAATGACAGCAGATGGTGATCGTTCAAGCTCCACATACGACACACACACGCACAGCGGAAAACTATCGCGAATATGCACGCTTTCACGGGAAATGTGTTGCGTGTCAACAACGTACTTAAAAATACCAGATACAGACAAAAACATGTTTGCTTCTCCAATCAGAATCATGATATTATACCAACAATAAATATTATTACTATTATCATTCAAATACTGAGTTTTGTTTTAATACAGAAAGATAATCACAAGGAAATATTATATTATAAAATTAAAAAACTGTATTTAATTATAATAATTATTTATAAATTATTTTGTATTTTGATGCTGTTGTTTTTATTATTATTAATGATAATCATAAATAATTTAATTATTTATCATACTAATGTATGGTTGTTTTGTGACAAGGACACAAATTATTTTATAGAATTATATAAAAAAAAAACTTTAATTAGAATAATTATTTACAGATTATTTTGCATTGTTGTTTTTATTAATGATTTTATCATACTAATATTTCTGGAGTGACAACGAGACTAATTATTTTATAGAATTGTTAAATAAAAAAGCAGTATTTAATTATAATTATTTGCAAATTATTTGTATCATTGTTGTTTTTATTATTATTATTATTATTATTTATCATACTAATATTTATGGCTGTCTTAAATTTCTGGAGTGACAACAAGACTAATTATTTTATAGAATTATTAAATTAAAATTGAAAAGTTCAAGCAACTGTAGAGGAGGTTAAATTCTAAAAAAAAGTGCAGCACTCACTCAACAAACATTAAATAAATGAATTTACATTTAAGACATTTCAGGAACCTGTAATGGGCTTCACTCATGATTCTGATGAACCCTGAAGTTGGATGAAACTTTTGTTTTTTTTTTTGTTTTTTGTAAATAACATTACATTTATGTTTGTAGAGTTTTTTTTTTTTTTTTTTTTTAAGAATAGAATTATTAAAAGAAACTGACATTAACAATTGTTGTTATGGAGTCTCTCCAGTTGGTGTCGCTGTTGTTGATCATTCCTGAAAGTGAGTGTCTGAAGTGTTTGAATCCTAATTAATTATTGTGTAAAAGTGTTAATTAAACTAATAACTGATACTGTGTATAACCAACTTCAGCGTCTGGAATCTAGAATCGTGCATGTGTGGACCAATACGCTTGCGTGAATAACGAATTCAGTTTAGGGCCGTCCCAACTCAGAGGCTGCATCTGTGACGGGCCGAACGTGTGGTGACGGGTCGTGAAGCCTGTTTGCTTTTCGGATTGTTGAATGAGACGTTTCTGCTGCTGGTCACAGATAACAACGCTCGCTTCAGCCTCTGAATCGGGACGGTTTTTCTGTTAGTTTCAGGAGCTTGACAGACAGAATCATTTGGAGCATTCAGAGACACACTCACACACATCAATGACATGAGGGTGATGTAAACACAGCATCAGCACTGATGAGAACAAACACAAACATTCACACTCGCTGACTCACACATTCACTCTCACCAGTGTTCATTTCATCAAAGATGCCGACGAAAAATATTCATTAACCAACATTTTTTTTTCTGTGATGAAGATGAGAGTGGACAAGCTAAAACTAATAAAATGTATGACGAAATTTATGCTGCGTCTTTAAGACGAGACCAGAATGTTTTTTGAGTTCCGTCTTAAAGGGCCGGTGCTCCTAATTAAATACCTATCTGTCATTAATGTTAACCAACAAAAGATGTTCAATAAATGTATAGCCTACATGTTCAATAAACTTACTGGATCTGAAAAATGAGTTTAATTTGCATCTCTTTCGTTTTTGACTTATTGTGCTGCTTTTTCAAAAATTATAAATTATAAATGAACAACTACAATTTTTATAAGTATTTTTCACTACTGTTAAAGGGATAGTTCACCCAAAAATGAAATTTGTCATAATTTAAGTTTTTCCAAATTCAATCCTTAATTCAAATTTATCATAAGCTTTGATTTGGTCTAAAGAATTAATGGTTATTTTTGTTTGAAGACTAAAATAGCTAACAAAATAAATGTTGGTAACTGCAGTTTGACTAAAAGTAGTGACTAAAAGTTGGCAAAAATGCGATGACTTTTCGTCGACTAAAACTATGAAAGACTCAAATGACTAAAATGTGACTAAGACTATTAAGCATTTTAGTCACAAGATAAAGACTAAGACTAAATCAAAAACACCTGTCAAAATTAACACTGACTCTCTCTCTCTCACACACACACACACACACACACACACACACACACACACACACACACACACACACACACACACAGACTCACTCACAAATACACATTTACACTCAAACACACACACACACACACACACACTCTTTCATTCATTCACTCAGTCATACACACATTCAAACTCGCTCAGAGCAGGGCTGGGCAATAAATCAATAGTTATTTCATAATATGAATCTCCTCGATAAACGATATCAAGAGTTCAATAAATGTTCGATATAATGTTCATGCGACAAAGGCGCAGGAACGAAAGAGCGTTTAGTCAAAGCGTGACACTCGGACTGTTTATCCACTCGGATCAAAGTTCAAACGGCGGCACGGCACAACCTTACTAGAGCAGATGCGTTCACTCTCTGATGAGTCTCGGTCACTAAACGGCACCAGTGTGAAGTGCTTGAATTCAGTGAAGAACACAAATGACTGTTTACAACCAGATGAAACGGCGCTGACCATCAGGAGAAACACTGTGCGCAACCATACAGTCAGAAGACTCTTTAATCTACAAATCACCATCATTTACCATAGATTTACTGTAGTAGCACAAACTGCACATTGGTGTTGTGTCAGAAATGTGAGTATATTTGTGTCAAATTTTATTATATTATTAATGTAGACACGTATTAAATCTATTAAAGGAGCAGTAAGGAATATAATTAGGGTTGTGCCGATAGACGATAATCAGAGATGTGGCCTGTTGCTGATGCCTTTGATGACAGCAAGATGATGATGATTATTATTATTATTATTATCCATCAAAAATAGAGTAGGTGCCTAACTGTAGTGATGTGATTAAGAGAGCCGCTTCTGGGGCGCTTCATAAACTTCCTGCAAGGTGTCTGGTATAAACACAGCGGCACAGATCACAGTGAGCGGGACGGGGTGTTTCGGGTGGGAAGCGAGCAGTCTGTTTACTTGTGATCTTGTGTGGAGTTGCTGACGCTCACGACAGCATGCAATCGCTTTCTTATGCGCGCTGCTTTTCTGGTTTTCCTTTCACTTTCAAGATCAATCCCGTTCAGCAAGGAGGGGAGAGGATGGAAAAGGGGGCACGGTAACTCGTTTTGGGGGGAACGGCCCCCCTTAGCACCGCAGACGTGTGCAGTGTAAATAAGGGGTAAGAAATGTATTCATCATACAGGGATGCAACTATTGTATTCACTCATGGTACCAGGAGCGGTAACGTAAATGTTCTTTGCTCATTTTCTGTAGCTGCTTTTTGAATAACTAAGAAAATGTAAGCATTAGTAACTTACAATATTTCTATTAAATTGTTATCATGTTAAACACAAATGAAGTCATATTGAAAACATTAGGCTGCTTTTATCCTTATGCTGGCGTTGGTTTATTTGCCGGCAATGAAACTAATTAAGTAAATAATTAAATAAATTAGCAGATAATATCGTGTACCAGTGATCTCACAGGCCGACGATAGGACGATATGAAAATCGAGCATATCATCCAACACTAAATATAATGACAGTATTTTTGTGATTATAGTGTTTATGACTGATTTTGATAATGAACATAAATCTACATCTGCATCTTCACTCAAGCTACTATCAAATGTGTGTTTCTAAGAGACAAACTTTTTTTATATTATCATTAAAACATGCAGAATGAAGGAATTATTTTTGATTATTTTTTATATTATATGTTGCCCCGAGTTTGAACTTCCAAAATGCAGTTTAAATGCGGCTTCAATCGATCCCAAATGCGGTTGTAACGATCACAGCTGGAGGCTCTTATCTAGCGAACCGATCGGTTATTTTTAATCTCAAATGCTCGTCTTGTCTTGCTCTGAACTCTGTGTACGCTGTGTATTCTCCAATCGCATTTTCTCCCTCAACTTCAAAAATCATTTCAAAATCATCCTACATCACTGCTGAAGTATCGACCCAGTGTTTGCAAAGTGAACATGCAAAGAAGATCAAACACCCTTAACAAAAAAGGTAAAACAGTGATATAGGATGATTTTGAAGTTGAGGGAAAACATGAGATGGGAGTTTTTCCACATACCCTAACTGACATGAACCAGAACAAAAACAGAGTTCAGGCAGAGTAAGATGAGAGGAGCGTTTTAAAAAAAAAAAAAGTGTATAAATTGTATTATTTTTAATGAAAATAACTGATTGTTTCACTAGATAAGACCCTTCTTCCTCAACTGGGATCATTTAGAGCACTCTGAAGCTTGCATTTTGGAAGTTCAAAATCGGGGCACCATATCAGTCCATTATATGGAGAAAAATGCTGAAATGTTTCCCTCAAAAAACATAATTTCTTTACGACTGAAAATTGTTAAATAATTATCTGGAATAAATTTCAGAATAATTATCTGTAAATTGTTGTTCTGGAAGTGGACGTCTCCTTTAAGATATGTATTTTGCTAAGGAAAAATGACTGGAAAAAGTGTAAAGAATTCAAAAAACATGAAGTGTTTGTCACGTTCTGACCATAAAGAATATTTTAAAGCCAGATTTAACACATTTAATCTTGTTTTTACAACTTTTACACTGTAGCAAAAATCTGCTTTTGAAAATTTGACACTTCTCGTGATAATTATCAAAATCAATGGATATGACAGAAAATGATCATGGTAATTTTCTGTCCGTATCGCCCAGCCCTAGCTGAGTCACACATGATCACACACTCGCATTCACACTCATTCACAAACTCATTCAGGCTGTGGGAGGCTCGTACCTGTACTGGGGCGGAGGGGCTGGAGCAGCGGGAGTTGTCGTTGCTAGACTCCGCTTTCTTCCCCACCCTAGTGTTGTGTGAGCTCACGCTCTCTAATGATGTGCAGCTACACGCGCACACACACACAGAGATGGACGCAAACACAAATGAGATGAGAGATGACACAAGCAATATGAAACAAACGCTGCAACACCAGCTGCTATGATCAAAACACACACAGACTTCAGGCAGATGAGATGACACGCACAAACACACACAGACAGATGTGAGCGGACGAGGTTAATGACACACTGAACACTGAACATCAGTCATGTGACGCCTCATATTTCACACACAAAGCAGCAGAAATACGTACCACATCATGTTATCCTAAAAGCAAATAAGGGATGTTCCATTATGTTTCACAGTAGGTTCGTTTATGTGCTCTGTTCATCAATCCCAATGATTTGAATCTGGTTTCGGCTCTGTTTACACAAACCTTTACCGTTACAATCCGCTTCACATATTTGTTTTTATGTGCACTACATGTATTCTAAACAAAACATCAGCACATGCATTCAGATCCAGATAAAACCACTGCAAAATTCTCAACAAGAGTATGAATGCTGTTTTTATCTTGATGACAAAGCTGACATAAAGAGCTTTTTAGCAAATATTTAGTAAATATTCAGTCTCCTCCACTGAGCAGTTCTTAAAATGTAAGACATAAATACACCAACGCACGTTTACACTATTGTGACATTATTTTCATGTCAATAAAACACATTTAACCCCGCAAACCCTAATAATGACAATGATGAGTCTTAGACTGTTTTTACCAGAATTATTTTGGTAAACTAAAGCAAAACAAAACTAAAAGTAAAACCATGACTAAAAAAACATTTTCGTTACTTGAAATAAAGAGTTAACTGATTTTTTTTTTTTTTTATTATTTAAACTAAACTGTAAAAAACTATTTGTTGATTCAACTTAAAATAATTTGTTACCCGGCTGCCTTAAAATTTTAAGTTTAGTCAACAGAAAAAAAGTTTAGCCAGCTTGAAATGTTAAGTTGTACTAAGTGATAACTTAGATATTTAAGTTCATTCAACTTAACATTTTAAGGCAGCTGGGTAACAAGCCTAGCTTTTAAGTTTAACAAAGCAAATTTTTTGTTTAGTCAACTAAAATATCTAAAAAATCTAAAATTTTTAATTAGTACAACTTGACTAAACTTAATTGAGTTGACTGAACTTAAAATTAAGTCTGCAGGGTAACAAATTATTTTAAGTTTACAGTGCTTAGGCAACTTTTTATTTTGATTTAGTTTTACTCAATTTACTAAAATAAAATGTATATAAAATTAGTAAAACTTTAAAATAAAAATAACAGAAAATATAAAAATAAAAACTGATTTAAAATAACAAAAACTATAACAGTATTTCGAATATACCAAAATATTGCTTATAATAATAATAAAGTTGTCTTAATTAAATCTTTATAAATTTACAACAGCATCACTAATAAAAATATAACATACATTTTTTTTTTGTTGTTGTTGTTGTTGTTTTACACATTAAAGTACTGACGATTTAGGGGGAAAAAAAGTGTTATTTCTCATGATAATAATGTCACTAAAAAACTTTCAGTTTTTTGGTAACACTTTACACTAAGTTAACATCAATTAATGCATTAACTAACATTAAGAACGAGGAATTCATTTTTACTGTATGTATTAATCTTTGATAACATTAGTTAAAATACAACAGATCACTGTTAGTTCATGTTAGCATTAAATAATATACATGTATACATTTTGTTATTAATAATGTATTAGTAAATGTTGAAATTAACATTAACTATTGCTTAGAAGTAATTTGTTGTGTTAGTTCATGTTACCTAATGAAGGTAACTGATGTTAACAAATGAAAGCTTATTGTAAAGTGTTACCGAAACATCTTTACACTCCTCAAATGAGCTTTGTATATTTTGTTCTGCTTTGTTCTGTGGTGAAATATGAGCCGGAGATGTTTGTGAGGTTCATCTGTTAAACTCACGGGGCGTTTCGCCCGCGTTCAGACCGTCAGTGAGACGCTGTTCACTGTACATACCACACAACTCACCGCATGTCAGTCCAACACACAGAGTCTGGTTTAGTGTTAAATCACACATCATGCTCCATGCACACGAGAGTTAACCGGTTAAACCACACCACCACTACCTACGCACACGGTTCAGCAATCACACGTACCCTTCGTAGTCGTGCCTCGGTTCTTGTCGTCTGATGATCAGGTACGTGACCACAGCGATGATGATGATGCCGATCACGGCTCCGATCACGCCGCCCACGATCACCGCCGTGCTGGTCTGAGGAAGAGACTCTGAACACAGAGAAACACGCTCACTGAGAATACGGCGGCACCAAAACAAAACCCAAATCCTGATACGAGTTTGTGTGATTATTACATCACAAAGGCTGTGATTTAGCTAACTTAGCTCTTATCTTTCCTGCAGTTTTCCATCAAAATAAAAGTCGGCTTAATGTTTGTAATTCATTTCAAAAGAAATGGAAAGATCTATGAATACTAGTAAATGTACATAATTGTATTGTTTTTCTTAAGGTTTTTTGAATTTTCACTGTAAAGCTGTTTAAACGTGTATTGTTAAAAGTGCAATACAAATAACCTTTTTTTAAATCATTATAAAAGTTAAAAAATAAACTAAATATGATATTTTTGTGCAATTTTAATAGCTTTATTTGATAACAATAATAATAATAATCATATATTTTGTAATAGTCGTATGAATATATTTCTTAATTTTTCAGAAAATAAACCGCACTTGAGTATAAGTGGCAATGGGTTCAAATTGTACTGTTAACAAGAAAAAAGCACATTTGCATGATGCATGTTATAATTAAATTCACAATTAATGTAAAACATCTGTAAACTAAATGTTTACAAACATAAACACTATAAAACATTAGAGTGGATTCTTTGCACATTTTCTGTGCCTGATGTTAAATGCATCATAAGATGCTTTAGAAGATTTTAGAAAGTCGCAAGATATTCCGGATGATAAAAAATGCAACTTTTATTCCAGAAAGTACATGAATCACACAATGTTTGCAAAATTGAGCAGCCCTACAAACAAGCAGAGAAAAAAGAAATCCGCAATTTGATTTTCTAAGCTTGCGTCATCCGCTCACCCTTCATGACCACCCTGACTTTAATGATGGACATCTGTCCGGAAATGTCTGGAGGATTCTTCACGTCGCAGCTGTACGTCCCGTTGTCCTTAAACTGCATCTGGATCACGCGGATCGACGCGTCCTTCTTGTTCATGTCTCCGGCCCATTCCACACGGGACTTAAACTGCTGCACCGAGCCCGGAAACGCCTTCCCGCCGGAGTAATAGAAGATCTGCGGAAGACGAACGTAAGTGATGATCACGTGCCGACTGATATCACACATGAACATCAGTGCAGTGGACATGAGCGACTCTTACTGAAGTGGACGGTCCCGTGTCTCCCTCCGGAAGGAAAGACCACGTCACTGACGCCGAACTACTGATCACCTCTTTAGATTTAAAACTACAGGACAGAGTGGCTGTGGTCCCGTTCTCAAAAAACAGCTCGGCTGGAGTGAACACGTCTATCGCCGACACGCCAAACACGCCTGAAACACAGTTACATGTCACTCAAACATCCACATACAGAATCAAAAATCAGCATTAGAGACACAAACAGGACCACAAACCGCAGCATCTCCATCCACACTGCGCTTGTACTAAAGTACATTAAAGTTACTGTGCTGTAAATACATATACCTGGAACTGAATGATTACTATAGCAATATAGGCATGATTTTCAATACCATAGTATTACCATGGTACTCCTTTGGTTAGTTTTTTCCCTTTAAATCCAGACATAATGAACACTATGAAAACATAGCATGTTGTATATATCTTCTCATTAAAAATACAAGAAATAAAACATCTAATAATGTATTCAGATGCTGATGATTTGAGTCTGTATTGTTCGTCTTTCCTGTTTGCTAAAGCTTGATCATCCCGATTTTAATAAATTACCTATCAAACATTTACAATAACAGGAGTACACGATTATATAAATAAAATAAAAAATATAAACCCTTTGCATACGTAATTGTTGATCAGAAGTTATTTTCGTGTGTAAATATAAGATAATGTAATACAGAGGGAGGCTAATGTGCTAACAGAACAATACGAGCTAAACTTCCTGAACTGAGAAACACCTTAAACCCTCGATTTAATTAAATCAGCTACTTCAGAACATGAAATTAATTCAACTCAAGAGCTGTTCTTTATGGACTCGGTTCATGTAGCGTTAATATAAAATCACTAGATCATTTATAACGTTAACTGAAGCTAATAGCAGGTTAGCATGCAGGTCCGCTAACGCTCACACAGATCAGATCAAAACGCCTCATAGAAATGCTAATACAACTTACCAGCGTAAACAAACACGGCAAAAACACACCATAAAACATGATTATGTGTGAAAATCGGAAGCCTTATTTCCATCCTTAAAATTTCATAAATATCGTCCGAGTACCGGAACCTCCGCGTTTGTTTACAGCATCAGACAGACGGAGTCTCAAGCTGATCTCAGATCAGACTCACTGACGACACCGCTAACGCACCGAGCACACGTCACTGATCTCAGATCAGACTCTCTGATCTCGATTCTAATGTACCGGCCCGAATGTCATTTACTGCTGATCTCAGATCAGCCACACTGACATCAGCTTTAATGTAAGTAATGAAAGTAAACCTGATCTCGGATTTACTACGACTACAGCTCTGATGAACCGAAGACACTTCACTGATCTCAGATCAGACACTCTGATTTTAATATGTAACGAAATATGATAAAGGATTAACAGTATTAATATTTTGTTTTTAAGATCTGAATGCATTTGGTGTCCTTGCCACGTCGAGAATTTTGTTTTACTATCTACCTTCTAATCTTTGTTTATAAGAATATAGGAAGAATATATATATATATATATATATATATACATGAAGTTTATTTGGAAAAGAAATAGACAATTCTGTTTTGTTTTGTTCTATAATTTTTAAAGATCAAGTTTTTTAATGTGTTATCATGTTTTTATTGTGTTAGTTACCTGTTTTGTTTTGTTGTTTTTTTTTGTTTTTTTTTTTTACTTAATCAAAATAATCCAGCTGTAGTTTGATTGAGATTAATTGGAATGCACATTCCCAATTTCATGATTTTTGAAAATTGTTAAAACCGAAGGCATCTGTTTTTGCAAATGAACTCTTCATGTGTTTTATTGATGTGCATTCAATTTTGTCTTGTAACAAAACAACTAGTCATCAGATTACACTGATGCAGATTACAGACTGACTTTGTCTAATACCCCAAACCTGTTAACTGCTAGTCTCATCTGGTAGCCAAAACTGCACTGACAGTCTTCTATCAGCCAAGAGTTTGACTGAGAAAATCCAGAGAAGAGCTGAAGCAGGAGACAAAGTGATGATGATAAAAAAGGAGAAGAGTTTATTGAATAATCTTAGTTTCAGACTGTCTGACCAGCACAGATCCAACACGTGTTATACCACACTGCTTCACAACAACACTCCCTCTTATCTGTCGTTCATGAAGACAAACAGCCTTGGAAACACAGTCAGAAGACTAAACAACAATGGAAAAATAATATGAAAAAATAGTAATATAATATAAATGACTAATCAATTAATATATCAATAAAATAAGTACAGTATATAAATGGTTAAATTGATTCTACTGAATAAAAAAATGATTAAATGATAAATGATGAATGAATATAAAGAAAAAAAAGGTACAACACAAACGTATGGCTGCTCTCTTGAAGCAAAACACACAGTTTGCATTTGAAGAAAATAAAAACAGAAAAATACAAAAATAAGAAAAAGTCTGTTTTATGTCACAAAGACCAAGAAGAATGCAACATTAGAAAGGAAAGTGTGGTGTTTCTGCAGCGCTGATTGAGACAGATTCTCCTCCACATCACAGCAGACATTCATAGCTGCGTTCATATGATCTGATGAAGGACATGAGGATGCACATCTGCTAGAGTACTTGGGAGGTGTTGCTATGCGGTTGCTAAGGTAAGGTAAGGGTGGTTTCTGTAGTGTTGATATGTGGTTGTTAGGGTATCCAGGGTGGTTGCTAGGGCAGTTGTTAGGGTACCTGGGTTGGTAACTAGGGTGTTGCTATGCGGTTGCTAAGGTACACTGGGTGGTTGCTAAGGTAGTTGCTATGTGGTTGCTAAAGTACTTTGGGTCGTAGCTAGGGTGTTGCTAGGGTGTTGCTATGTGGTTGCTAGGTACTCAGTGTGGTTGCTAATGTGTTACTAGCATGTTGCTAGCAGATGATGATGATGATGATGATGATGACGATGAAAGATGATGTGTGAGTCATGAACATCAGTGCAGTGGAGATGAGGAAACTCTTACTGTAGTGGACGGTCCTGTTTCCCGGAAGGAAAGACCACGTCACTGTCATCAAACTACTGATCACCTCTTTAGACTTAAAACTACAGGACAGAGTGGCTGTGGTCCTGTTCTCAAAAAACAGCTCTGCTTTCTTAACTTTTCTTAAAAGTTACCTTTCTTAAACAATCCTTAATGACGTGTGCAGCCTTCAGATGCGACCTCCTGAGGATGCAGCCTCCAGAATTAAATGCTGATTGGCTGACGTCATAGTGACGGTTATGTTTAGTGATCACGTTAGGGGGATCAGTCTCATTGCATGATTTTGAAACACTCACCAGTTTGAAAACATCCACACAGTCAGAAACGCCCACTTTTTCTCTGCACAGAGCTCTTATTGGCCCTGTCCCAAATCGCACCCTAGTGTTTTCCTAGTGAGTCCACATGTGGATTGTCTGAGTGTAGTAGGCCTATAGCCCAAAGTATACTTTGTTTTTGTACGCGTACGCTAGTGTGTGTTAAAATAAAACAATAAAACACGCTGTTAAAAGATGCTAGACTCGCTCTGAAGTCCCGATCAAATGATTCGCGATACCCGCCCCGAGGTTCTGATCTTAATGAAGTGATTCGCGATACGCACTCCGAAGCTCGGATCTGAATAATCATTCGTGCACCCCTTCCAAACAGTGAATCATTTTGCGACGCAATATCGAATTCAAATTTCGTCGCTATACGTGCTTTTTAAAATCATTACAAGCGATGCTGAAATTTTAAAATGAATGGCTCTTTTAAACTGCTTTTTGCTAGTGAATCGCTTGAACTGAATGATCGAAGCCACGAGTCTGAGTCAATTGATTCGGTTCGTCTGTACTCTTTTCATCTTTAGCCATGTTTACACGACACTGTCAGTACTACTGCTGGCTTAGCTTACTAGTTTTATGACATTAACTGTAATAACCAAAAAAAAAAAACTATTATGTTTACAGATAAAATATTCCTATTTCCATTCCAAAGATAACATCCAACACAAATCTACAAACATATCGAGGTGAGGTAACCGGGTTACTGCTAACTAGTGAAACACTCTGTTAACACTCTATTCATTAATATGAAGATACATGTTAGGTGTAAACATTGTGCATTATGATGGAGTTTGTAGCTTAATTCACTATATTTGAAATAGTTTGAGCTGCAGTTCAGTTGCTGACAGTTCAATAGGAAATCAGTTGTTAGCATCCAGTCATCTCACACCACTGAATCAATCTGACATTTATCAGTATATATTGTAATAAATATTACATAATATAAGAAATTATTGTTGTATGTGATTGTATTAGTCTACAGAGAGATAGTCATTGTAAAAAGAGCAGATGAGCACAAACAGGTGGACTGTGTTGAGTTGATTCATTGAGAATGATTCAGTTGTGGTGTGTTTTGTTCAGTGCTCATGAATCAGTGATGTGGTGTTTGTCCAGTTTTGTTCAGTGCTGTCTGTTCATTCTCTCCTCTTCTGCTCGGCAGTATTTGGTCGTGGATTTCTGTGCACAGGTACCTAAACATGCAAATCATGGTGGAATCAAAGATTCCTTTAATGTCATCAGACAGTGGTTTTATTCAGAAAGTTCTTTAAAGCAGTTGTCCTTTTTTCCAGGGGACCCCTACTGTAACATTCACATTTCTTTTAAGAATGCCCATTTAACCAAAAAAAAAAAAAAAAAGTTTTAAATGTTGGTTGGGGGACTACAACATGAAATGTTATCTAACATGTATAACATACTAAAATAAAAAAATAAAAAAAATAAATAAAAACCTTACATTTCAGACTTAAAATAATGTTTAAGAAAAAACTTTTGGTATATAAATTATTCACCTGTCTTTAATCTCACTTTTTATATGCCGATTAATTTGTTTATATACCAATTTTTTTTTAAATGTTCTTAACGATTTTACCCATTCTTGCCACAAAAATAGATAATTCTTGATCTTTTTCCACCTTTTATTTAATTTGTCAGATTAATATCTGATATCTGGTGTGTGTTCTTAATATCCCTTTAAATATTTATTCATTTTTTTCTGCACCTATTTTTGTATTGATTTTACTCTGTTCTTGTCATCTTGTCACCCTTTTTATCTTTTGAAAGATTAAAAAAAATTCTAATTATTTGTTCTATTTGTTTATCTTTAGTGTCATTTTAAACTTTTGTTAATTTGTTACATGTGTGTGTGTGTGTGTGTATCAATTTAAACATGTTAATTTGAATTGTTTTGTGGTGTTACACATTTAAGAATCTACTGATCTACTGATCCTACATTCTGACATATCATTCACCTGAAAAACAAAGCTGAAATACACTGTATTAAGCATTTATGGTAAAGAACACACCATCAGACGAATGATTCTGTTAATCGTAGATTGTAGCAAGAGCTTCCTGGTCAGTTCCTGTTCACCTTATTGTAAGTCAAAGTCACTCTCAGCTTTTGTCTGTAATGGCTCTTGGTGTCTCTGCCCCAGTCTTTCAGTAGTTGCTGATTGGATTAGAGCTGGTGAAATTGGGCAGTGTGCTGCACCTGAATACTTCATTTGCATGCTTTAAGGTCATTACCCAGGTGCTTCATCTCCATGTCTAAGCACTGGCCCCTAAATGTGAACGCCTGATGCATACGCCACACAAACATGGAAACACTTCAGAAGTTTCAAAGCCGTCATCGGTTGAATTATACAGGATTTCCAGAAGATGATTTCCTGGAAACAAAGATGCCGTAATGCCAAAACCCCTCACGAAAGAAGAAAGCTGTTGTGTTTACAACTGTGGCGATGAGTGCTTATCAGCATCAACTAAACACTGGATTTTCAAAAGTGTGTGAAATATTTAAGGTTCGCTGCATCTTTAAAATATGTGGTTTGTTATTGTGGGGACGCACCTAAACACGATCAGGCACAAAACTAAACATGATTGGTTGCTTTACCTGTCAGTCATGTGGCCTCTTGGGCCTTGGCCATTCAAAGCACGGGCAACTTGTTCAAAAGAATGAGAAACTGAAGTAAAATTCAGTTAATCATATTTATGACCATCGAAAAACACAAGTCTGTTTTATGTCACAAAGAACAACAAAAATGCAACATTATAAAAGTAAGTGTAGTGTAGGCAGCACTGTACAGGAATGACAGTGTTTCTACAGCTCTGATTGAGACACAGATTCTCCTCCACACCACAACAGACATTTATAACCACATGTGATCTGATGACGGACACGAGGATGCACATCTGCACAGATTCCTGTCAGTCAAACATCTTTCAAACAGAAGTGTGTGGGAGACGAGAACATTCTGACTTTAATGATGGACATCTGTCCGGAAATGTCTGGAGGATTCTTCACGTCGCAGCTGTACGTCCCGTTGTCCTTAAACTGCATCTGGATCACGCGGATCGACACGTCCTTCTTGTTCATGTCTCCGGCCCATTCCACACGGGACTTAAACTGCTGCACCGAGCCCGGAAACGCCTTCCCGCCGGAGTAATAGAAGATCTGCGGAAGAGAAACACTTATTCACAAACCATTCAGATTCACTAAAGAGTCATTCTGTGTGTCAACTCTGTGCCTGCTAAAAACATTTGATCATTTTTGTTCTGGTGAACTAGATGTCAAAATAGTGGATTATGACATTTCTGGTTTGGGTTTTAATCAACATTCATGTTTGTCGTTCTTCAGAAAAGTATGAACAAAATCCAAAATTTCATCTGTGAGAGTTTCTTAAATTTGGCTGATTTGACATGGAAAAGCCCTGAAACAAGACATGCTGACAACACACTAAACCAGCGGTACTCGGCCACATTTACAGCACAAAAAATCCAAAGGGACACAACTTAGGTGATATATATCGCCCTCATGTGGTTCCAAACCTGTATGACTTACAACACAAAACACAGAAGAAACTGTACTGAAGAATGTTGGGAGTATAAAAAAACATTTAACCCAGGGGTGCTCAACCCTGGTCCTGGAGATCGACTTTCCTGCAGAGTTCAACTCCAACCCTGACCAGACACACCTGAACCAACTAATTAGGATCTCAAGGAGCGCTTGATAATTACAGACAGGTGTGTTTTATTAGGGTTGGGACTAAACTCTGCAGGAAAGTCGATCTCCAGGAACAGGGGGTGGCAGATCTCCGTGAAGTTGGCACCCCATAAAAAGAAATAATGACCAAAACTATGACATTTGTTTGTGCTACGTTTGTGCTGATTTGTGCCGCAAAAACGATCGTTTGTGCTGGTTTGGTGTTTAAGATATTAAACATTATTTTTTTGACCGTGTGACGTCACTTTCCACCCCATGTTGCCCAAATCGCTCCAAACCGGCGCAGTTCGTTTGTGCTCGATTTGTGCCCGTTTGTGCCGTTAAAATAAACACTGTATCTGTTTTCCTTCCCTAGATATAACCAAAATATTTTCGGGGCTGTGACGTCACTCTCCACCCCAGGTCGTCTAAATCACACAAAACTGGTGTCATTCGTTTGTGCTCGATTTGTGCCGGTTTGTGCCGTTGAAATGAACGTCAAATATGTTTCCCCTTCTTAATAATAACAAAAACAATTTGAGGCAGTGACGTCTCTCTCCACCCCATGCCCTCCAAATCTCTCCAAACCGGTGCCGTTCGTTTGTGCTCGATTTGTGCCCGTTTGTGCCGTTAAAAGAAACCTGGTATCTCCGACCCCTTCTTAAATATAATGGGTAAAATATTTGTTTGGGACTGTTACGTAACTCTCCACCCCATATCGTCGAAATCGCTCCAAAAGGTGCAATTCGTTTGTGCTCGGTTTGTGCCGGTTTGTGCCGTTGAAATGAACGTCAAATATGTTTCCCCTTCTTAATAATAACAAAAACAATTTGAGGCAGTGACGTCACTCTCCACCCCATGTTGCCCAAATCGCTCCAAACCGGCGCAGTTCGTTTGTGCTCGATTTGTGCCCGTTTGTGCCGTTAAAATAAACACTGTATCTGTTTTCCTTCCCTAGATATAACCAAAATATTTTCGGGGCTGTGACGTCACTCTCCACCCCAGGTCGTCTAAATCACACAAAACTGGTGTCATTCGTTTGTGCTCGATTTGTGCCGGTTTGTGCCGTTGAAATGAACGTCAAATATGTTTCCCCTTCTTAATAATAACAAAAACAATTTGAGGCAGTGACGTCTCTCTCCACCCCATGCCCTCCAAATCTCTCCAAACCGGTGCCGTTCGTTTGTGCTCGATTTGTGCCCGTTTGTGCCGTTAAAAGAAACCTGGTATCTCCGACCCCTTCTTAAATATAATGGGTAAAATATTTGTTTGGGACTGTTACGTAACTCTCCACCCCATATCGTCGAAATCGCTCCAAAAGGTGCAATTCGTTTGTGCTCGGTTTGTGCCGGTTTGTGCCGTTGAAATGAACGTCAAATATGTTTCCCCTTCTTAATAATAACAAAAACAATTTGAGGCAGTGACGTCACTCTCCACCCCATGCCCTCCAAATCTCTCCAAACCGGTGCCATTCGTTTGTGCTCGATTTGTGCCGGTTTGTCCCGTTAAAAGAAACCATGTAACCATGACCTCTCTTTAAATATGACGAAAATTTCACTCTCCACCTCATTTAGCGCCACTGCAGAATTTTAAAAAAGTTAGTGTTCATGTTGCCTTAAAATTTAAAATTTAGTCTGCTCCAAGTTTTCACTAACTTCATATTTCAAGTTGACTAAATTTAAATTTCAAGGCAGAACACAAACTTCAACAAAAAACGTTATAATTCGGTTGTGTTCGATATGTGCCATTAGAATGCTAAACATCGATTCCCCACGAAAATTCGTTAATCTTTTTAATGGCAAAGTGGCTGTATTTATTTTCGTTTCTTTAAGTTATTTTAGAAATATGTTTGGAACATTTTATGTTTGTTAAATTCTTTTTTTTTTTCTTTGCCGACCAAGCCGCCAGCAGCAGACAGTGAGCTGATCATATGTTTTAGCCTTCTCATATCAACACGACTTGCCTAAAATAAAATCTATATAAAACAATTAATGCATTTTATAATATTAATTTAAACATTTAACATATAAATGTGCGCTTTATGAGTGTGGAAGCTACAGCGCGCAGACATGGAGGCGCCGGCAATATCGCTTGCGATTTTTTCATTAATATCTACGCCATCAATTTTGTTAATAAGAGCACTACATCATTCGGAACTGCAAAGAGTCTACTTTGATTTGTGTGCACTCACAACATCAACAAAATATTCGTTTTCATTAAATTTAGATTTTTTTTCAACATGCATCAAAATATATACAAATACGTACAAATATAGATTTACCTCGTTGTTTAGCTACAGTATCTATCAATTTCTTGCAGTCTTTTTCCAATGACCAGAAAAACTTCACCATATTAGCTATTAAATGCAGTCATGCCATGCAATTACATTTAGGCTACATGTTTCCTATAGATAATGGTTTATTAAGTGCTTTTCTCCCTTTAAATATCCTATTTAAGACGAATTTTAGTTACAACCAGGATTTCTGGCACAAATCGAGCACAAATAAACATGACATTTTGTGTGGGGAGCGCTTTGAATTAGGCTATATAATTATATATAGCCTATATAATTTATTAATATTAGCGAATGTTCGTTAAGAATCGATGTTTACAAATCGAGCATATTATATAATTACATTTTTTTTTTTTGTTAAAGTTACTGTTCATGCTGCCTTGAAATTTGAATTTAGTCAACTTTAAATATAAAGTTAGTTAAAACTAACTTGAAAAGATTAAGTGAAAAGACTAAATTTTAAATTTTAACGCAGCACGAACACTAACTAACTTTTAAACTCTGCAGTGGCGCTAAATGGAGTGGACAGTGAAATTTTCGTTATATTTAAAAAGAGGTCATGGTAACGTTTTTTTTTTTTTAACGGCACAAACGGGCACAAATCGAGCACAAACGAATTGCACCTTTTGGAGCGATTTCGACGATATGGGGTGGAGAGTTACGTAACAGTCCCAAACAAATATTTTACCCATTATATTTAAGAAGGGGTCGGAGATACCAGGTTTCTTTTAACGGCACAAACGGGCACAAATCGAGCACAAACGAACGGCACCGGTTTGGAGAGATTTGGAGGGCATGGGGTGGAGAGAGACGTCACTGCCTCAAATTGTTTTTGTTATTATTAAGAAGGGGAAACATATTTGACGTTCATTTCAACGGCACAAACCGGCACAAATCGAGCACAAACGAATGACACCAGTTTTGTGTGATTTAGACGACCTGGGGTGGAGAGTGACGTCACAGCCCCGAAAATATTTTGGTTATATCTAGGGAAGGAAAACAGATACAGTGTTTATTTTAACGGCACAAACGGGCACAAATCGAGCACAAACGAACTGCGCCGGTTTGGAGCGATTTGGGCAACATGGGGTGGAAAGTGACGTCACACGGTCAAAAAAATAATGTTTAATATCTTAAACACCAAACCAGCACAAACGATCGTTTTTGCGGCACAAATCAGCACAAACGTAGCACAAACAAATGTCATAGTTTTGGTCATTATTTCTTTTTATGGGGTGCCAACTTCACGGAGGTGTTGGGCAGCCCTGATTTAACCTCACTGACTTTCATTGTATTAACAAAAAATGCAGACACATCACAAAATATATATATATATATATATATATATATATATATATATATATATATATATATATATATTTGTGTTCCAAAGTGGAGATTTGGATGACACGAGTGTGGTAAATGATGACAGAATGATCATTTTTTCAACTGTCACTTAAGATGAAGAAATGAGCTAAAGATGATCATATGATGATGTGTGTGAATCATGAACATCAGTGCAGTGGAGATGAGGAAACTCTTACTGAAGTGGACGGTCCTGTGTCTCCCTCCGGAAGGAAAGACCACGTCACTGACGCCGAACTACTGATCACCTCTTTAGACTTAAAACTACAGGACAGAGTGGCTGTGGTCCCGTTCTCAAAAAACAGCTCGGCTGGAGTGAACACGTCTATCGCCGACACGCCAAACACGCCTGAAACACAGTTACATGTACAGAATCAAAGAACAGCATCAGAGACACACAAACAAACATGAGCACAAACTGCAGCATCTTTATCAACAGACAAAATACTGCAGTTATTTAATTCTGTTTATATAACATGGTAAAATTTATTCATTCAATACCATAGTATCACCATAGTACACTTCATTTAGATTTTCCAGATACAACGGATCAAACAAATCATGTAAAAGGTGTTGTTTTGGTCCTTCTGCATACGTAAATACATGAAATAAAACATTTTAGAATTCAGATGCTGATGATCTTTATTGTTCATCTCTCCCAGACTGTTAACTCAAGCTGATCTTTCATGATGACATTAAAGTCCTATAAATGACCTGTTTCAGAACATCACATTAACGCAGAGCTCTTCTTTAGGGTCAGTTCATGTGTTATAAATGTAAAAAAATATTTGAGGTGTTTAATTGTACAGATGAAATGAAATATACAAAAAAAAAAAAAAACCTTACCAGTGAAGACAAACTCTGCAGAGACACACAATAAAACATAATGTGTGAAAATCTGAACCTTTATTTCCATGCTTCAGTAATCAGATCAGACACAAAGAACATCTAGTGTCTCAGAGCATAAACAAATGAGGAAGTGAAAATGTGGGTGAGGTTGAGATCAAGTCTGTTTACAAACTGATCTGTCACTATTCTGTTTCTTCTGATGCACTGACGTTGGAGGAAAAACAAAGGGGTTGGGTTAAACATTTTTCATATTTACACACAAAAATCTGTAATATGTAGCATAATATAGCGCACTAGTCTACTCACCATAATTAAGGGAAAAAATGTCCCCAGACCAGCTAGATTTGGGCTCAGCCCCTGATGTTTATAATGCCGACTCCGGTTCTGTATATATTTCTTATGATTTAAAGTGGTGTGTCCAGTATGAAGTTGAGATATCATCATCCTATGCCACACACTTCTCTCACAATTCCTACTTTGCTTTTTTTCTCAAGGTTGATTCAGTCTATTAACTGTATAAATAATTGGATGTGTTTGTCAGCAGCTGCTCAGTTAACTACTGGGCCACTCCGTGTCAACTCGACCAGTGGTCCCTGGCTCAAATTTTTGATTTTGCTAATATTTTTTCTGAAGAAAGATACATGTGTATAGTGATGAAAGCCAAAATATGAAATGTAATGGATGAATATTTACTAAGTAATCCACTATTTTGTAACGGGAGGTCAAAATGGCAATTTTCACCTGAGATTCAGAGTCAAGTTAAAGGGGGTTAAAAATGACTTCAGAAAGATGGCAACATCATAATGTTATTTTTACACAGAGATTGGTAGTTCTATTAGTAAAATCTGTTGAATAAGACAGTGATTCGTAAAACTCAGAATCCCATGCACTATGAGAAAATGGGCCAAAAGACTGGATTACACAAGAGGAACTCAAATAATATGACCTCATTGTATGTCTTAACTTGATTTATGACAGTAACTCACTGACAGAACTTGTCGTCTTTACATTTTGTGTCATGTTTTGATTTACCCTGTTCACGGGCTTCACGAGTCTTCCGAACCTAGTTGTAATGCAACTTGGTTAGAAGACGAATCCACAGATTCAGAGGTCATTACACCATCATGGACTGAACCTCTCGGTGACACGGGTGTTTGTGTGTCACAATAGGTCTCTGCATCATTGGAATGAACGGTGACATTGTCACAACACAAGGAGTCACCTTGTACTGCAGTAAAATCAGTCCTTGAGGTTTCCGGGTTCATGCTACTCCACTGCAGTCATCATCTGGTTCACTGTCATCGCTGAAAGTTCTTCAACCTCATTCGGCAGGAAGTTATCTTTATCTTTAGCAAGTTCCTGTGAACCGTTTTTTCCTGTCCATCGTAGGTGTTGTGGATGCAGTATGTGTGACATTGAGGTTTTAGAGCAAGAACAATATAAGGTGTGGTCTCCAATTTGTCTGCTAGTTTTCTCTGTCCACGTTCTCCTTTGTTTGCCAGTAAAACCTGGTCACTAAGTTCAATTCTGCATCCTCTTGGACTGCGACTTTATCATTTAATAACTGAAACTATGTGACTTCTCCATCTTGGTGATGTTCTGAAACAATACTATCGCTGGAGACAGACTTGCAACATTCTTCGTAGACAGATAAATGATTATCATCATCCATAGTGAGGGTTTGATGTTGTACACTCACATAGTCCCCTCCCAAATGTGAGTGCATTAGTTTCCCTGAGCATACGGATCAGAAGTAGATGGTGCAGCAGGGTTGACAACCTTGTGACATTGCTTTTGTTGATGTCCGATCTCCAGGCACGACAAGCATCTCCTTTCTCTCATTCAGTGCAAGCGGGTGGAATGATTTCTTTCACCACAGACTCTGCATGGAGGGATGCTGCGCCATTGCGTTGCTCTTGGCTGTGAAACAGGAGCAGTTTCACCTGTACGCTCCAATACCCTTTCCAGCATACTTAAGACATGCTCCAAGGTGCCAGCTTGTGAAGTTGCAGGTTCAGCAGCCTTCAAAGGACTTTCGGGGACATAAACAGGTGCAGCTGTATTTAAACTCTCTCTCCTTTGGGGACAGCGTGACGGTAAGTTGACTTGGACCGTGTTACCTTGATGGGAGACGGGCAGTTTCTTAGACTGGACATCCCTCTGGTGTTCATCAATGGCCCCCTGGATTTCTGTAACTGTCCATTTACTAATAGTTTTACACCTAAACACGCTAGAGAGGCCTGGTTCTGGACAGTTCCTGATGAACATCATCGCAATCTCAGAACTCATGTTTTTCATCTTTGCACCTTGTGTCTGAAAATGACTGTCTGCTAACTCAGTAGTCGACAGGGCACTCATTTGCTTTGGGCTGTGTTACATAGAAGTCAGCCAGAGGTTGACATGATCCAGGTCTGCAGAACCTGATTTTACCAAGTACTACATGTTCCTGGATCAACATCTTTGTTGACCCTGGAACAACATGGTGATTAACCAATCAGATTTGAAAAAACAGTTTATAGTTTTTGTGAAGTTTAGGCTTACAATCAGTGTTTGGTGCTTGTACATCAGTGTTATTCATCTATCATTTCCTCTGATTTTAGGGATTACTCATGGGTAAGGTTAGTTTAGGTGTAGGGATGTGGTCAAGATTATATTTTTGGATTAAAATGTTGTTCCAGGGTCAACAAAATATGTTGACCCAGGAACACATCTAACTCAGCAAAATCAGGACGTGCATCCAGGACTTTCACTGAAGTAATGCCTCAACACATCATAGATGGTCTCAGAGGAGATGGCTTGATTAGGGCTGCTCTTAAAGGGGTTATTGGATGCCCATTTTCCACAAGTTGATATGACTCTTTAGGGTCTTAATGAAAAGTCTAGAACATTTGGTTCAAATTTCTCAACGGTAGTGTAAATAACACCTTTTTTACCTTGCCAAAATCAACTCTGCAAAAATCATCCTGGTCTGGTCGAGGTTGCTTTAAATGTTAATGAGCTCTGCTCGCCCCGCCCCTCTCTTCTCTCTGTGGAGTGACGAGCCTGTTTACTTTAGCCGCATTTAGCCGCTAAACTTGCTAACTAGCACATTATTAGGAAAGGCGATCGCAACGATTCATAAAAAACCCTTATACTCACTTCTGCTGCTCACTTCATACTCACTCACTTCTTTCTGAATGAGTCGCGCGAACATAGACGGATATATGTAGATCGGCACGACACCATTTTTATGCAGCAGGTTTACTCTGGTTGTGGTTTTATTCAATAAAGACGATGTTAACGATGGAGGTCTCAGGGTTTTTTTATTCTGCAGAAGCACAGAGCACAAATTAATTCTCTGGACACACATCTCTCCCCTTTATTCTGCTCAGATAGAACGGAGAAACTTGTAAGCTATACCAGTCACAATAAAGCATTCAAAATGTGACCATGTACATTCATTTTCATAACATCACAGCCTTACATTACAAACAGACATTTTTTATCTTCTGAAATAGCATACTGAACTCATTTAGTGCTCTTTAAACCAGGGGCGAGGCCAGAAATGTTTAAGTGGGTGGGCCTACATAAAACCGGCAGGGCAAGGTGTAGCATATGAAAACTGCATATCAAATTGCCAATAGAAAATACAGCACAAATATTCAATGAACAACACTTCTAAGGAATGGACTATTTGCACTGAGCCTCGTGACGCACTTCCGTTTTGAAATCTTAGGGCTCAGTTATTTCCGGTTATGTACATTTTCAATGCGCTGTAATCATCTAGTTGACTTAAACGCCTAATAAAATGAGAGTTTGCAGGATGATTTCAAATTCGGACATTTTCAGAGACAGGAGAAGACATATTCTATTGATTACTGTGTACAGAATTTTCCAAACTCAACGGAACGTTAAGTTTTAATCCAACATAAACCGATCTGAGAAAGCCGTGGCTGGTCATCATACTTGATTGTTCACCACAGGGTGTCAGTGCTCTATAGTGGCCTAAGCGCGACGCTACATTTTGTGAGATGTGATAAATAAGATCATGATGAACCTTTATTTATCTGTATTAAATATGTTAGTCACTATTCTGTCATTATTTCACTGTATGTAGCCAAAATATGAATATTCAATAGTCGCACTGTCAGCGTGTTACTGTTAAAAATTATTTAAATGATTTTAAATTTAACTTCGTTAAATAAGGCAGTTACCGCACATTCATTCAGCCATTTTAAACGATGGAATAAGCAATATGGACTCGGAATAAGAGCTCCAACGTACACAAACAAATTAGCAATGGTTTTACTACAAATAAAAGCAAAAATTGCAATTGAACCATATAAAAAGTGTTGTATACAAATGGTAAAAATGAAGAAAAAAAAAACAAAAAAACAAAACGGCACTTTTACTATAGTAAAACTATGGTTAATTTTCGTAAGGGTGTTTATTAGTCAAACTAATTTAAAACTATACATTCATCAGGTATGAAATATGTAAATCAGTAAAAGAAAATACTTATAAAAAACAAAAAGGCAGGTTAGAGGGGAAATATATGTATTAATTATTTAGAATGCACATACTGAAGGGAAATATATTTATAGTAACACTTCAGCAGGTTGAAGATGATTCATGTTAATGCAGAGAATATGATGAATTTTTTTATTTATTTATTTTTTAAAGAAAATCCAGCCCTAAAATGTAGTAATAATCTGCGTTCTAATGAGAAACTGTGTGTATGTAGGTGCACTGAACGCTAACCGGAAACTCCCGAGCCCTAACAAGTAGAACGCGGAAGTAGTTGTGCAAGTAGTCCATTAACATTAATTTCAACATTTACTAATACATTATTAACATGAAAAGTTCTCTTAAAACTTATCTGTTAACATTCGTACCTGAGCTAATAAAAAGCTGCATTTTTATTAACTATTAACTGTTGTTTCTCTATTTTGAATGGTCACAGATTTTACTAATAGAACTACCAATCTCTGTGTAAACCTAACATCATGATGCTGTCATCTTTCTAGAGTCATTTTTACCACCCATAACTTGACTCAGGTGAAGTTAATCAAGTTGCAAGTTCTCCCAAGCTGAATTTCAGGTGAAAATTGCCATTTTGACCCCCCTTTACAAAATAGTGGGTTACTCAGTAAATATTCATCCATTACATTTCATATTTTGGTGTTCAAAATATTATATACCAATTTCAAAATAAATATACCCCCAACAGAGTCTGCAGGTGATTATCCGGACATTTCACAAAGCTGTAAAGCTGTAAAGATTCAGGTATAATTTTAAAGATAAAGCCTATAATCTACAAAAAAAGTGAGATTCTGATTGTGAGTTGTGATTCAACACTGATGTTAATAATAATAAAAATAATCATGTGAACCGTAGCAAGGTATTAGCAAAGTTCTTGGCAATGCATATTACTAAACCAAAATTAAGTTTTGATATATTTACGGTAGGAAATTTACAACATATCTTAATGGAACATGATCTTTACTTAATATCCTAATGAATTTTTGGCATAAAAGAAAAATCGATCATTTTTACCCATACAATGTATTGTTGGCTATTGCTACAAATATAGCCGTGATATTTAAGACTGGTTTTGGTACGCTACTTTAGAAGCTGCTTTTTGTCGTCCAGGGTCACATATTAACAATATTATTAATTTATTATTTATTATTAATAAAAGTTTGTTTCACACGGATTGTCACACGGCTGTGTTGAGGTGACTAAAACTGAAAACAAAATAAAAGTCTTTTGTCGTAAAACTGCAGCCAGTACTTCCGGTGTCTGTCGGGCTGATAGCGGAGCAGCAATCATTACACAGCACCTTTAAGTTGTATTTAATGAATTAATCCTATAAATCGTCTAATATGGCCACATTTTTCGGTGAGGTTTTATCGGTGTACTCGAGAGCTGTTGAAGAGGATGAGTATGACGACATGACGAATGAAAACGAGGAAGATGAACAGATCCGACGCGAAATAGAAGAGAAGAGGTGAAACAATGTATCATGTTTATCCATAATATAACAACCCGTGTCAGTCTGTAACATTGTAGCTAAAGCCTTATTTCATCATCAGTTTTACAAGAGACTGAATAAACGCACGGTACTTTCGGTTTCAGTTCAGCGCATGTGTTTCTGCTGTGTATTGATCACGTGTTTCTGATCATCACTGTATTGATCACTGAATAAACACGTCATGTCAATCTGTTGCACTGTTATATAAAGAGCTGGGCGACAATATAGTCACATTTTGCGACGATATAAACAATATTAGTGGGACGTAATATATATAAAGTTAGATATAGTGTATAGAAGTTGTGTGTTTTATATATATAGGATGTAGTATATATAAAGTAAGACTAGTATGTGTAAGTTGATCATCTGTGTTTGTTGGTTTCTTCCAGGTCCGTTCATGTTCACTGGCTCTCACAGACAGACGGTGGATCTGTGCCGTGTTCGGATCTGATCATCGCTGTGGGTCCGAACGCCACCGGTGAGTCGTCAGACTCCAGACGCCGCAGATGCTTCACACGACCCTCGGTTTGAGCCACAGCTCTCGTGTTTTTCAGGTTTCGTCTCGGCGTACGTGCTGAGCTCCGGCGGATGGACGGCGGTCGGATGGGTGTCGATGTGGAACGAGCGGAGCCAGGGATCGGGCCGGCCGGACACGGCCCCGGGCCCCGGAGAGCCGTCCTGCATCCTGTACCAGCAGAAACACAGTCCATCGGTGAGGAACAATGTTCGTTTATTAACAATAACTATGACCAAAAAAAATTGCTGGTGACGAGACACAGACTAAAATGTAGTTTAAAAAAAATAAAAACTCTCTACTTCCAAATTTCCTGTACATTTTCTTCAGCAAAAAAAGGATAAAAATCTAAACCTCCATGAGTTTTAATGTTTGTGGTTGCCAGTTGTCAAGAGCTAAAATCCTCCAATCAAGAGCATCTCTCTTTTATATCCAGTGTTTTACTTTATCTTCACAACCTGGCAACCATTCGCACACAACCTCTGTCTTACACTGCAGAAAAAGCGCTGATAATCTGAAAACACATGTAAGTTGGAGTTTAGTGATCTTAATTAACAAATTCTGCTCAGATAAGGTTGAATGAATGCACATCTGTGCCACAATACAAAGCCATTTTTGTTGTCGTTTCAAGAAAAGTCATGGCTATAATTTGGAATGATTTGAAGTTATTATTAGGAATGTCACTGTTTTCACTTCTGAGTTTTAGCAGTTTTCATAATTTTCAGCTGAAAGTTTAATCATTCTTTAATAAGTCTATTAATAAGTCTTTTCTCACTGACAACAATCCTGATGTGTAATCATGATTATAACTGTAATCATCAGTTTAACCGTTATGCAGCATGACTAAAATGTGACTAAGTTTTCATTGACTAAAACTAAATATGAAATGCCCAGATTGTTACTCACCTAAAACGTGACTAAACAAATAACAGATGAGAAAATATGATAAAAACTGACTCAGGACTAAGACTAGATTAATAAAATGACCAGTCAAAAATGACCAACATTTTAAAAATGGCTTGTAAATCTCTTGGGTGTGTTTTCTTTTAATTAACACAGGTTTTGTATTTCTTTTTGAAGCTGATTGATCACAGGCTTCACTGATCTGAGTTTAGGCACTAAATAAATAGTGCAGGGAAGGGATTATGAAGGGAAGAAAAAGATTTACACAAATTTTAATAAGGCTGATCAGTTTCGCTGTCGAATTATGGAAGCATATGGGTAGCAAAATTCCTTTTAAAATGCAATATGTAAAATGGCAAAGTATTTCTGTACTTAAATTTACATTTTCCCATACACATGTCCAACATTTAGTGCAAAATGAAAATTCAGTTATATAATTCACACTTGCTATTTGCTAGATTCAATATGTCAAATATGTTTATAAATTGCAAAATTAACATGAAGATGTATTAAATTGATCAGATAAGTTTAACATTTTCAAGCAAAAACTGTAGCAAAATTATCTTTTAAATGTTATTTTCCCTAAATGCGTTTAGACTTTTAGCTAGGACACTTGGGACTGCAATTTTGGTAATACGTTTTCATTTTAATTTTGCAACTTATAAAGCATTAAAATATGTTTCTAATTGACATATTAAATCTAGTGAAGGAAATATTAAATCTAAATTATAGAATTGGATTTTCCTTTTTTTCACTGAATGTTGGACATGTGTATGGGAGAATGTACATTTAAATACAGAAATACATTGCCATTTTACATATTGCATTTCAAAATGAATTTTGCTACTCATATGCTTCCATATCGAATAAAGACAGGACTAAAATGTAGTTTAAAAAACAACTCTCTATATTCAAATTCTTCAGCAAAAAAAAGGAGAAAAAAAATCTAAACCTCCGTGAGTTTTCATGTGTGTGGTTGCCAGATGTCAAGAGCTTAAATCCCCCAATCAGAGCTTCTCTCTTTTCTACCCAAGTTTTACTTTATCTTCACAACCTGGCAACCATTATGAAAACAAAAATCCTTAAAAAGAAGTGCAAAAATGATACAGTTCTCAGAAAATCACCAAAGTCAGTTTTAGTCCGATGTGATAACGTTAACCAGCGTTAAAAAAAGTGACTCTGTGTTTTTTTCGGTGCGTTTAACGAGTGCCGTGTTCTGCGCAGGTGCTGATATGCCAGTGCTCGTGTTACGTGGCTGAAGATCAGCTGTTCCAGTGGACGGAGAAGGTGAAGCGCTAACAGAGAGAGCGTTTACATCATGTCCAAATGTGAACGTGTGGCTCACGCGTGCGGTTTTCGTCCGCAGGTGTTCGGCTGCGTTCAGACGAGGGATCTGACGGTGACCGTTCTCTCTGACTGCAGTGCGACCGAATATAAAACACCAGACTACATGAGTGGGAGCAGCGTGCCCTTCCTGCGCTCTCTGAGGACCGGCGCGCACAAGGGTCCCGTCGCGTGTCCGCCGCTCGAGCAGCCCAACATCAGCACAGGACTGGCCGCAGCAGGTACGTCACGTACCGATTACAAATTGCATGATGAAAATGTCATTTAGATTACTTCTTTTAGGTAATGTATTCTGATTACTTTTGGATTACTTTTAGATTACTTTTGACCCAACTTTAAATGTACTGTTGTGTGTGTGTGTGTGTGTGTTCAGTGCTCAGCCACTGTCAGGTTCGGCGGATCGCGGCCGTTCTCTACCAGTGCTACAGCGACGTGCTCCAGCCGGATTCGCTCACCATGCAGACGTACAGAGCGGCTGTGAGCGCCCTGCTGAAGGTGAGTGTGAGGATTCTCGGAGTTTCACTGCTTCTCGTTTCACGGGACTCAGTGTCTGTCTCTCTTGATTGCAGCTGGATCAGAATCCCAGCGCAGACGTGCTGCAGAAGATCACACGAGTCAGCGAGATCCAGAGTAACCTCTACACATGAACAAACCACTGTATACTGTATTTGCATTAAAGATGGATTTTGTTTTATACTGCTGTGAAGTCGATGTCTTTCTCCAGTCTAAACGGACTGTGTTTCTGAGTTTGGACACACGGTGGCGCCACAACCATCAGTTACAAGAAACAGCAACCAGGTTGTAAAGTTCAGCTGAAATAAAAGTGAAACTGATATTCTTGGCTAATTACATTAGTTAACATTTAACTCATTGTATTTAGCCATTTCTTTGTTAATGACTTATTATAGAAATACTTGTAAGTTTTATATTAAAAAGGGACCTTTAGCCAATATTATATTTGAGCAAAAGCAGTGAAACCTCATTAACAAAACAGACAGATCATTACTTATTCATAATTTATCAGAAGTATTTTATTATCATTTTAAAACGAAACAATTTTTGGTAATACTTTATAATAAGGTTCACTAGTTAGCTACTTAACATGAACTAAGCATGAGCAATATCGTTTATTAATCTTAGTTACTAATGCACTATTAAAATCAGGGTTCATACAAGCTGCTTAAAGTGCTTGAAGTACTTAAATTTGACATGTGAAATTTAAGGCCTGGAAAATCCTTAAAAACAGCAATACTCCTGAAGAGATACTTGGAAAGTGCTTGAATTATTGAAAAATAATACATCTATGAAAGAAGTGTTTCATTTTGTTTTGCACAATTCAAAAAACATCATACCTTTCTACCTTATTTCACTTAATGTCAGAAAACAATCGAGCTAAGTAAGCGCGTCTAACGTAAACGTGTCTAACGATGCGAAAAGAGCAACAGATGAACCGAATCAATCGAGTCAATTACGCTGGAACCGCTCCGATGGCAAAATGATTCACTGTTTGGAAGCGCTCAAAATCATTTGTTTCAGATCGGAACAGGTTCGTGAATCATTTCGCGAACTGAATGAATTAAATCAAATGATTCGTGATCCACGCTCCGAGTCCTGATCTGAAATGATGGTTCGTGAATCATTTGTTTCAGTAAACAATAGAAAATATCAAACCATTAAGATATAAAACATTAAGTAAAAACAAAAACTCATTCATATCTGTGTGAATTCTAATTGACTCAGTAAACGCGTTCACATGCGTCACAGTCCAACCTTTTTTTTTAATAATTTGAAATAGGAGACATAAGTGAGATCTCTGATTAAAGTCCTTGAAAATCAAAAAAGCAGTGCTTGAAAAGTCCTTGAAAGTCTTGGAACTTCATTTTACAGTATCTGAATGAACCCTGTAAAATCAAAAGTTGTGCTTGTTAACATTAGTTAAAGTGCTCCTATTATGCCATTTCAAATATGATCTTTCATGTACTGTGTCAGGTAGCTGTATGTAAACATAAACTATTTGCAAAGTTGTGAAGCCGACAGCACGCGATAAATAAAGTTATTGTCTGTCAAAAAAAAAAAGATTCGGCTCACAATCGCCTGAACGAGTCGTCAGGAATTCGAATCTTATTCTGTTACGGCTGTACGTCACGAAGTAACACATTTGCATAATGCCCGCCCACGTTCTACGTCACGAACAACTTACCCGCCCACAAACACAGTCAGATTTCCATGTGGTTCACGTCATGTCGAGATGACGCTGTATGCTAAGCTGTGAGAGTAAAAAAGTACTTCCAAAAGATGAATCTACAAAGAATCAATGGTTAACATTAATTTTTCAACAACACCTCAGCAGTACAATTCCAATCGGGTCATTTTACTGACGACTGCTTTTCCAGTCTCTGGGAGTAACGTACAGCGCCGGATTCACCAAACGTTTGCTCTTAAAAGATGGATCAGTGCCCGGTTTATTTGGGCCGGCTTGCCCCTCTAAACCTCCACCTGTAAGTATGATTAATAATTGATGGTTGTATTTTCTAGCGATCGTTAAGAATATGTAGTTGTGTATGTTATGTTGTGTAACAACCCTGCACATGTCTTGCTAACCAGCTAACTCATGCTTCTGTTGTTCTGTTGTTCAGCTGTGCGTCCCCTGTAGTCTTTGCGGCTTCAAACGATCCCAAATGCGGTTGTAAACAATCCCAGGTGAGGAAGAAGGGTCTTATCTAGCCAAGCGATCGGTTATTTTCATAAAAATAATAAAATTTAAATACTTCTTAATCTTAAACGCTCATCTTGTCTTGCTCTGCCTGAACTCTGTGTATTCTGACTCAAGACAGTTAGGGTATGTCCAAAAACTCCAATCGTATTTTCTTTCTCTATTCTCTTATTCCTTAATTTATTATAATTTTGATAACATTATCATTTTTAATTAAATTGAGGACTGTTTTTTTTTTTTTTTCAACCAAAGCGGGGAAACCTCAATGAAAGTTACGTAATTATTCATGTCTTGCACAATTCCATCATTCAAAACTTTTCCTCATTTGCCAATCCAGAGACGCTTCGTAACGCCAGCGTGAATCAGACAGCATTTAATTTGATGATCTTTCAGACCGAGGCCTCGTGTTCTTCTTCATCTGGTGAATGAGTGTGTGTTTTTCAGCTGAATATTCAGCGCGATGTTTCACGATGACGTTGAGAGTGTGAAGACGTTCAGTGGGAGCGCTGAGAATCTCACAGTGTGTCCGTGTCAAAGATCTCAGGTCTTCCCACGTCCTGCCGTCCTGCTAATCAAGCGCCTCCGACACACACTTTCACACGCTCACTCTTATTTACACTCACATATACTTACAAACTCACTTTCAAACACACACAGGCCTACATTCCCTCACCCACACCCACACACACACACACACACCCCCACACACACACACACACTCTTGTGCTAATGCTGGTCTGCATGTGTCAGCTAGTTCTGAACCGAAAGAGGAATTCCAGAGTTCCACAACCATCAGCAGCGCTTGATATGAGACACACCCTGAACACACACTGATTAATGTGTCTGATCACGTTCTGTTCAGATCCACTGCTTTACTTGTGCAATGAATATGTTTTACCCCATAACATGTTTCACAGCTTGCCATAACTAGACAAACACAGTTATGGAGTTTGATGATCATGCTCATTTACACCGCTTGAAATCTCTTATTTTAATGAAGGTATGGACCAGAAGCCCTGCGAGGTTCTGGGCGGTGTTCTGTTTGGTCGTTAGGTGGTTGCTAAGGTTTCTGGGTTGTTGTTAGTTAGTTGCTGGATGTTCTGGGTGGTTGTTAAGTGGTATCTAGGGTGTTCAACAGTTTGGAGGGACTAATCTTGCTGAATAAGTTACTTAAAGTTAGTTAAACTGTTGGCATGCTTATATCTACCTGAATAACGCAATCTGGTTTAACTGCCATAAGCAGGCTTGACAGGTTTTCACAACAAAACCCGCCCAGTTGCTACTCAAAACTAGCCCAGCTGCGTTTAGAGAAGGGTACCCCATTAAAAATCGCGTTCCGCGTAGGGTGACCACCTGGCAACAGATCTGTTGCAGGATAGTAGATGTGATTTTGTGGGACATGTGCGAGACATACATTTATTATATGTAAATGATTTACATCGGTTGTCATATGTGCTTATCTGTGTTTTGAGCGCACACATGCAAGCGAGATAAAGCGTGTACGTTTTGTATGAGAGTGAATCTACCTGCAATAAAAGAGATTTTGATGCTCTGAACATTTGTCATTAAAATAATGCCATAGAAACCACCTCAAACGAACAATTAAAGTACTAGATCACTTGATGAGGTCTGTGTGTCCTTTGCGCAAAAACTACATTATAAAAAACAAACAAAAAAACACAATTTGTTGAGTCAACTTAAAATAATTTGTGACCCTGCTGCCCTAAAATTTTAAGTTCAGTCAACTCAAATAAGTTTAGTCAACTTGAAATGTTAAGTTGTACTAAGTGACAACTTAGATATTTGAGTTGACTAAACAAAAAATTTGGTTTGTTAAACTTAAAAGCTGGGCTTGTTACCGAGGTGCCTTAAAATTTTAAGCTGAATCAACTCAAATATCTAAGTTGTCACTTAGTACAACTTAACATTTCAAGTTGACAAAACTTTTTTGAGTTGACTGAGCTTAAAATTTTAAGGCAGCCAGGTAACAAATTATTTTAAGTTGAATCAACTATTTTTTTATAGTGTATGCCCCAAAAAAGAATGAATAAAAAGTCTTCTTAAAAAGGCAAAAGAATGTACTTTTTTAAAAAAAAAAATTATGACAATTAAAAACCAACAGACTGATGAAAATAGGGGACATTTTCTCAGTGTGCAACGTGCAGGACAAGGGTTGAAAATGCTGTGCAGTACAACACAGAGTGGAACAAGTTGCCACCCTACTTCCATGGAGTAAAATACATGTTTTTTGGCAGGGTTCCCCTGGTAAAATTTGCATTTCAAGGGATAAATATCACGGTTTGGGGGTTGCTTCAACCCGTGGCAACAGTGTTACAATAGCTCAATTCTGCGGAAAACAGCAGACTTGGCAACCCTGGCCTCAGGTCATTAGTAATAGTGATGGTTGAGTTAGGAAACACAGTTTAGTGTTGTGGGGAAATCCCTGCACACACACACACACTCTGCACCTCACCTGAGCAGGTAAAGCCGTGCTGAGCATCAGCGCAGATGAGCGCGGCTACCGGACGTTCGTGAGTTCATGTGTGTGTTGTTCACATGCAGCAGCTGCTGTGTGTCATAAACGCGCATAAACGCAGGTGTGTCTGTCTGTGTTTACCCACCGCTGACTAGTGTACCATTAGCAGGTTATCTCATAGATAAATAAGTAACCCCAACAGCCGTCAAAGAGCGCGCTGTTGGCCTCATTCATATCTGTGTGAATTCTAATTGACTCAGTAAACGCGTTCACATGCGTCACAGTCTAACCGCACTGAACATCTACCATCGGCTGCGCTCGTTTCGACACGCCCGCCGCAATAAACCCCCCGCCGCGGGAAATTTGCATGTGCCTCGCATTGCGCAAATGTTCTCGAAGCAACGCAGCGCTGTGGTTTTCAGAGTTTCGCTGTTGTGCATGTCCTGTCTGAACAGAGGAAGTTCACATCAGGGCTACTGCGACTTCAAGGGCGTCCTGCGATTGTGCGAGCGTAACGACAAGATTCCTGTCGAACAAACTGTGCTGAGATCAGTGATCAGAGATCAGAGCTCAGACCCGGCGTTGTTCAGTCTAGAGCGGAACGCGCCGGTTTGCAGGAGGAGGTGCCGAGGAGCCCGTGACTCCTCCTCCTCTCTCAGCCCAGCGCTGACCGTAAGTGACGCTCCAGTAAGACGTTTCCCAAGAAACACAAACAGGCTGGTGCTGTCAATCACAGGCTCTTTGTTTGTGTCTCAGAGGCTGGTTCAGCGGGTCCGGCGCTGCGATCAAGCGCTGATAACGCGCGCGCGCGTGGGTGTTTCGCGGAGGCGGATTCATGCAGATACCTGTGAGAAAGAGAGAAAGTGTTACTGCAGTTCATGTGTGCTTACAGATCAACGCCTTACAAATCAATCCTGGAGCCCAGGGCGCACAGCATGAGCTTGCAACGCTAAGGTTATGGGTTCGACTCGTAGGGAACGCAAGAACTGTTCACATATCAACACGGATATGAGCCGTTTTCTCTGTTTTTATTAACGTCTACACCTAAACCTACCACTTACAATAATGCGAAAACAGTAATTATGCAGTGTGACAAAAATTGCATATTGCATACCATCTAGTCTTAACCATGAATGTACGAGACTTCCGCTTCAGTAAACAAAACCGCTTGCATTACAAACCAATGTGTTCACAATTAAGATAACACATTCAAATGATATGATAAGGCACACCCGTCTGCAATATCAAGCAGCAAAACAAGCTGTTTTGTACAGTTACAGTTAATGGCCTCACCTGCTTTTATAGAAGTCAATAAAAAGTAAGATAAAATAATACACTTCCAGTCAAAAGTTTTTAAACAGTGAGATTTTGTTTTCGATCCAAAGTACAGCAAAAACGTTAACATTTTAAAATATATTTATTATTCAAAATAGCTGTTTTCTATTTGAATCTATGTTAGAATGTAATTTATTTCTGTGATTTTTAAAGTTGAATTTTTATCATCATTACTCCAGTCACATGATCCTTCAGAAATCATTCTGTTATTCTGGTTTTCTGCTCAGAAACATTTATTATTATTCTGTTGTTGTTGAAAACAGTTTAATTTTTTCAGGTTTCTTGATGAATAGAATAGTTTGTAACATTATAAATGTCTTTATCATCACTTTTGATCAATTTAAAGCATTCTTGCTAAATAAAAGTATTAATTTCTTTCCAAACAACATAAAAAAATAAGAAAATAAAATATATATATATGCTTTTTATTTCAGATAAATGCTGATCTTTGGATCTTTCTGTTCATCAAAGAATTCTGAAAAAAAAAAAAACTATTTTAAATATTGATAATAATAATAATCAGAAATGTTTTTTGAGCAGCAAATCAGCATATTAGAATGATTTCTGAAGGATCATGTGACACTGAAGACTGGTGTAATGATGCTGAAAATTCAGCTTTGATTACAGGAATAAATGACATTCTAACATAGATTCAAATAGAAAGGAGTTTTTTTAAATAGTAAAAATATTTCAAAATTTATTTGTGCTGTACTTTGGATCAAATAAAATGCAGGCTTGGTGAGCAGAAGAGACTTCTTTAAAAACAATACGAATCTTACTGTTCAAAAACTTTTGACTGGTAGTGTACATGTATAATTTATTTTCTATAATATTGGCATATTTTATATATAGTTTTGCACAAACAAGTTGTTCTTTTGTCTCTGATGTTTCAGCAGCGGATGTCAGATTTCTCTGCTGTGTTTTCCTGCTCATTGAAATAAAGATAAAGACATAAAGTCTCGCAGGGACTCGCTGCAGTGTTTTAATGAAACGCGGGCTGGTTGCCATGACAGCGTGACGTCAAGCAGCTGTAACGACAAGCCTTTATTACATTACAGGGAAAAGCCCAATAAACTGAGTGTGTGTGTGTGTGTGTGTGTATGTACTTGTTTAACTTTACTTGTAAGGGCCAAATGTCCTCACTTATATAGTGAAATAATATTACTACCCAATAGTGAGTCATTTGACTGGTCCTCACTAGTTAAAAAGGCTCATAAATCTAGTGAATCTAGTGTTGTGCACATGTTTCTGTGATGAAGTTTAGGGGGTTAGAAAGTATCATTAACCTGATGGAAAGTCAATAGAAGTCTATATAATGTCCTCAATAATAAAGTTAAACAAACATGATGTGTGTGTGTGTTTGTCTGCGACATACATATATAAATGACACACAAACACAGTGAGTTTGAACTGGAACTGGTTGAATCACTCATGAGTCACTCTGATGTACAGTACAGTAAAGACGCCGCTGAGTGTGTTTTATGTGTGTTGACTGTACAGTTATTCATTAAGGATAGTTCACCCAAAAAATGCGCATTCTGTCATCGTCTATTCATCCACATCAAACCTGCGTGACTTTATACAGAATTTAACACAAATGAAGATCAGTTGAAGAACACTAGACCCCACTGACTTTCAGATAAAAATGTTTCAGACTTTTATGGATTTATTGATTCCACAGAACAAACAAAGTCATACATGACATGAACGGCAATAAATGATGACAGAATGATAATTGCTGGGTGAACTGCGCCTTTAAAGCTGATCTTGTGTTTAGTAACGGTTGTTTCAGTGAGGAGCTAAAAGGAGAAGTGCACTTTTAGAACAACAATTTACAAATAATTTCCTCACCCCGTTATCATCCAAGATGTTCATGTCTTTCTTTCTTCAGTCATAAAGAAATTATGTTTTTTGAGGAAAACATTTCAGCATTTTTCTCCATATAATGGACTGATATGGTGCCCCGATTTTAAACTTCCAAAATGTAGTTTAAATGCGGCTTCAAACGATCCCAAATGCGGTTGTAAACGATCCCAGACGAGGAAGAAGGGTCTTATCTAGCCAAACAATCGGTTATTTTAAAAAAAATAATACAATTTATATACTTTTTAATCTCAAACGCTCATCTTGTCTTGCTCTGCCTGGACTGTTTTTGTTCCGGTTCATGACAGTTAGGGAATGTCGAAAAACTCCCATCCAGTGTTGGGGAAAGTTACTTTTAAAAGTAATGCATTACAATTTTGCGTTACTCCCTGAAAAAGTAACTAATTATGTTACTTAGTTACTTTTTTATGGAAAGTAATGCTTTATGTTACTTATTTGAAAAGGTAACTCAAATGTTTTTCTTAGAAATACAAAAGTAATGCATTTACTAGTAACTTGAAAAAGGTAATAATATTATGTAACTCGAGTTACTTGTAATGCTTTACCCCAACACTGTTCCCATCTCATGTTCTCCCTCAACTTCAAAATCATCCTATATCACTGTTTTACCTTTTTTTGTTAAGGGTGTTTGATCTTCTTTGCAAAGACTGGACGGAACTTCTGCAGTGATGTAGGATGATATTGAAACGATTTTTGAAGTTGAGGGAGAAAATACGATTGGAGTTTTTCGACATACCCTAACTGACTTAAACCAGAATACACAGAGTTCAGGGAGAGCAAGACAAGACGAGCGTTTGAGATTAAAAAGTATATAAATTGTATTTTTTAAATTAAAATAGTTTGGCTAGATAAGACCCTTCTTCCTCCGCTGGGATCGTTTACAACCGCATTTGGGATCGTTTGAAGCCGCATTTAAACTGCATTTTGGAAGTTCAAAATCGGGGCACCATATCAGTCCATTATATGGAGAAAAATGCAGAAATGTTTCCCTCAAAAAACATAAATTCTTTACGACTGAACAAAGAAAGACATGAACATCTTAGATGATAACGGGGTGAGAACATTATCTGTGAATCTTTGTTTTGGAAGTGAACTTCTCCTTTAACGGTTCACAGGTAACGGCTTGCGGACGGGATTAATAACGGTATTCATGGAGATGGAGAGAGACGGAGACCGGCAGAGACAGACAGACAGACAGGTCCACACATGCAGAAAAACACTAATCAACACCCCTCATCACCCTCACGATGCGATTACTGTCTGTTAGACGGACGTTTATGAGTCTGTTTGACTGTGTGTGAGTTTATATCTACAGCAATTCACTCATTTATTGCCTCACGTTCATAAGGGCTTTTCACGCTGCGATTAACCCCGGGTTATTGTAGTTCTAAACCCCACTTTATCCTGCTTTTAACTTTTAACACCCTCCTTCAGTTGATGTAAAAAGTGCGCATCTCATGTGATTCACTGAACCCATGCGTTTATAAACCATTGTTTCTGTGTTTGAGAAGGAAAATAAAAATGCAGATGAAAAACGTGTTAACTGGAGCTGTTACCTTTATAATCCGAAAACTCCATTTAGGAAAAACTTAATATCAGGTGGGATATGTAGGATGTTCAGCGATAGTTCCTTTATGTAAACATATCACCTGCTGCCTTCAGCCAATCAATGACTAACATTTAAAATATGCAAATAAGAGCGTTACCCCAGTGTGTGTAACCCAGGTTTAGCGCTGCTTCCCATTTGTACTCTAAAGTTGGAAATTCCGTGGAACTGAACTGGAACACCCTCCCAAGTTGGATTTCCGACTCAGAATCTTAGAGGAATCTCAACAACTCCAACTTCAGAATCCAATATGGCCGCTCAGTGCATCAACAGAAGAGAAACAGTAGGTAAATATATTGTTTATTTGCTCAGTGGTGCACACAGGACTATCCAACCTCTATTTGTGGACACGGCACTATGATGTGTTTAAATGACTGATATTGCTAACAATGGACATGTCCGTCTTTGGTTTCAGACTTCTCTACTGGAACACGGTCTGATGTCTTGGGTCTGATGTCGTTCCCAGCTCCGACTTCTGACTTCCAAGGTAAATTGAAAGCAGCATAAGGGTTTCCACAAAATCGGTGCGTTTTGCATCTCTAAGAAATCATCAAACATAGATTTAATATAACAACGAATAAATGTGCAATTTAAAAACATAATACAATGCATGCTTTCATCAATATTACATCAAATAAGCCAATTAAATCTTTTAAATAATTTAAACAGCTCATCAAAAACCCTTGTAAAATAATGTACGTTCAAGTGACGTCACTTCTAGAAGGTTACATCATTTCTCAACCAGGATTCTGACACTTAAAACACAAGCATGTTTCTCTCACTCCGCTATAATGTTCTATTTTGGATGATTTATGAGGCTTGACTGAGGGGGGCATCATGCAATATCAATCCTGATACCATTCTTAAAATGTAAATTTAAACAACTATTTCTTACATTTAATATAATCGATATCTACAAGTAAAATCCTTTCAAAGTGTACAATATGTGCTTTTGTAAACTTGACTATTAGCAATTAGCAAATTTGAAAAGTTTTTTTGAAATTGTAACAGGGATGACATTGATTAGTTTGGCCCTGTTTTTAAAGATTGTCTGTGTAAAATTCAAACATTTTAAAGGTCACCTTCTGGATATTATTGAGCCAGTGCCTATATCATTTAGGCAAATGAGTTTTAATTGAACCATAGTATCCCATAACACTTGCGCTGGTAACAGGGTTGACAAAAATACCAAAATGTGAGGTAGAAAAATAGTCATAAAATAATAAATTACATACCCTAAGATGGCACAATACAATTTCCTGTCATTTTAAGGTGTCTCAGTTTCATGGATATTTAAAAAATATTTACTTAACTTGTTATATTTTTTAACTTTTCCAAGTGGAAAAGGCACCAATTTAGTGGAATGACCCATAATACCTTGAGTAAATCATGATCAGTGTGAAACACAACCCAGAATTTCAGGTGTAGAATAACCCAGGGTTAAATAGTTCAGTGAGTTGTTCAGTTATACATTTACCAAATGATAATCTAGACATTCGATTTCATATTCAGCGTTCCTTCTGTAGTTTCATTAGTCAAAACAAAGAATGAACCGTCCAATTTAGTTGAGATTTTTAAAAATTAAATCTGTATATGAATAGTACATTTCTAGAAGTTTATAGGACAGTTATGGGTGTTGAGCGAAGTGCTCGTGGATGAGTGATGTCTTCAGCTGCATTGTCATTAGATATAGTTAAAGACTAGTTACAGAACGGATAACAATCAGTTTGCTTCCTCATTCTTTCCCGTCTCAGATTTGCTCATTCTGTGTTTGTATGCTGATAAATCATCTCTCATTATGTTTGTAATCAGCTATTAGCTCTTCACAGGAGGAGCTCACAATAACACACACACACACACACTCGTCAGTGAAGTGTGTGTGTGTGTGAAGGCCGTACGCAGTGGGCAGCTGTGTATCAAGAGTATCGGTTGAGTCTTTATCAGGAGTGTTGACTCAGCTGTGTGTTTAATGTCTGAGAGCTGCGGGTTAAACACACTCAACCAGAAGCTTCTGTGAGTCACTAATGGAGCCTCTCAACCGGGGGTCCCGGGTCCACTAGGGGCCTCAAGATGACTTAAAATGATCTAAAACAAGCTTTAAGATAAAACAGCTGAAAATCACCTCAACAGCTGGTGTTTTCCATTGAAGAACACAGCTTTGAAAAATCAAATGAGTAAGTTTGATTTCAGACGACAATACAACAGAAAATACAACAGATTGAGCCCTTAAAATGTTAGAATCCTGCACTGTACAGAAACATTTTGTTTCGCAGGAAACCTATTAAATTACTTGGGATCTTATATCTGAACATCTCAAACACACACACACCCCTGTTTAGAGAGAAACACCTCCACACGTCACGTCACTTAAAGAGAATTTATTTGTTGACTTTCACAAAGATATAAACTGTTCACAGCGTGTTCATGGCATAAAGATGCACGTCTGGACAGATTCTCATGAGTCAAACGCACACAGATCCCGCCGAACACGTTCCCACCGGTGTAAAATCCGTGGACGTTCAGCACAAACAGAGCTGCTTTGACTAATAAAGGCTTTATAATAAAGAGATACTGCGTTAAAAACACTTGAGCAGATCAATAAATCTCATCGTTCTTTTCATATATATATTCATCTGTAAAATAGACCTGCTCTGAAGAGCAACTGTATATAGAAAACAATCAAATACAAACGTAAACACACTTACAGACACAGTCATGAATCATCACATGGTTTCTGTATAAATTAGGATAATAATAACAACAACAACAACAATCCAGCGTCTGTACAGTAATGCAGAAGTCTGGAGTGAATGTACAGCATAAATTTACAGTCAAACAGTCGTTCTGTGAGATCAGAACGAGACAATCGCCGTACGAAACGAAAGCAAAAGCGCTGACAGATCCTCGAGGTCTGTCGAACGCCCGCAGCTTTACCGTAGCTTTGGTAAACGTAAACATTCGGACGTGAAATCTCCACGTCCCTTTGGCCTGAGCGAAAACAAGCAACAATACAGAACAGCTCCATAGACCAGCTATACTCAAATAAATACACAGATCACCTCATGTACAGTGGTTTCTACCGAAACGCTCACAAAATATACAGGAAAATGAGGAAACACAGAAGCGGTCACCGAATCCTGGACCGATCCAAATTAAACCAAAGTGAAATCAAAGTTCAGATCGATTGTTAATAAAGCTCAGTCTCTCCGCTAGAAAGGCCACCAGATGTGATTCAAACCTGAAAATCCATTTCTCAATTAGTCAGAAACGCTCCGAAGGCGTGGCCAGCTCCGCTGTGATAAGGCAATCCCGGAAAATAAACTCTCTCTGCTTTTCCGTCTGGGTTAATGTACATTATTACAGGAATCGTCAGGTTCAGCGAACACAGTGTCAAAAGATCAAATCCAGCGTCAAAGTGTGTTTAACGCTCGGCCGACCGAAGAACCGCAGCGAGAAACGCATTCGACGCGTCGGCCGTGTGACCAAACCGGCCGTTCGCCATAAACAGAGACCTCCGCTGAGGTCCGGATCGTGACACGAGGGTTCCCCGCGAGCGCTTCAGTCCTCGGTGTCCGGCTGCACTCCCAGCATGCTGTGCAGCTCCTCCACCGTGTATCCCAGCAGGTTCTGCAGGTCGCAGACGAAGCGGTACACGTAGCGTTTCCCCGACGTCTTGTGGATGATGTTCTTGTCGTAGTAGTAGCGCAGGCCTCGACTCAGCTTCTCGTAGTTCATCTTGGGCTTGTTCTTCCTCTTCCCCCAGCGGCGGGCCACCTGACGAAAAAAAAGCAGCGTTAGATCACATTTCATCAGCGTGAAACATCTAGACCTCGGGGAACCAGTCGAAGGTCCGTTTCTCACCTCGTCGGGGTCGGTGAGTTTGAACTCCCAGCCGTCGCCCGTCCAGCTGATGATGCTCTGACAGGTCGTGTCGGTCAGGAGCTCCAGGAGGAACTGCCACAGCTGAATGGGGCCACTTCCTGTTGAGCACCGGTGACAAACGGGTTAAGACTCAAGCGTTTGCGTTCATGATGGTTTAAACGTATCTTTAGGAAGCTGTTAGTTATTTAATTCAACGTGCAAATGCATTTGACAAATATTTTTCCAAACATTAAAAAAAAAAAAAATGCACTACATATCAATGCGCATTTTAAGTAAAGGATTAGAATACATATGAATATTTCTTACTAATGATTATGCTTTGATATAATCAATAAATATTAATATTTGAAATATGTTAGAATAAAAAACAAATGTATGCATGATGGTTTTAAACATCTTTAGTTTGCAGCAACACTGCACTTTTTTTGATATAGTAAATAAAAGTTTTGAATTCATAACATGCAAAATATGTTTTTACTAGTAAGAAAAAATGCACTATTTGACCATTTAAATTCTGTAATATTCATAGCAATGCATATTCTAAATAAGGATCTGAATAATACATACATGAGTTTATTTGCAAAAACAGGTAACTTTTTCAAAGTTTTCCAAAATCATGTTTTTTTTATTAAGTTGTGTTTTATTGTGTTGGTTAGCTGTATTTTTTTAGTTATTTTTACTTGATATTAAAATAACCCAGTGCAGTTTGATTGAGATGAATTGGAATGCACAATGAAAAAAGTTTTTGCATATAAAGTCTTTCATATATTATCTCTATCAATGCATATTTATGTAAAGATTAGAATATTAAATATAAATGTTCACTGATTAAATTACAAATTAATAAATATGAATGCATTATCCACATGAATGCATATTTTAATATCATATTTTATATCAGTGCATATTTTTACTTAAATCTGAATGTTTATAATTAATAAGTAAGAATATTTATTCATATCAATGCATATTTTAGGATTTAGTGTAACAAATTTGAATATTCATTATCAATAAATATTAATGTTTATTGTTCATATTAATGCACATTTTAAATGGAGGTTAGAAAAATAAATCTGTTTTTTCATCATTATTAATAAATATGAATATTCATATCAATGCATACTTTAAATAGGAATTAGAATAGTACATCTGAATATTAATAAATATTCATTTATTAGGCATGTTTTAAATGAATGCATATTTTAGCTTTTTATTTTAATCATGCAAAACAGCTCAAAAAAAAAAAAAAAAATTGGAATAGTTTTTGTACCATTTAGTTAAGAGAGAACTGTTTGACGCCTGGTCTCAAATTGGTATGCATCCAAAATGCATCAATTTTCTCCCTCCACAACTGTTATTGTTGAGTGCAGCTACTGTTTTGCGTAGCTTTTAGTCGTATTTAGTGAAAATGAGCGATTTCTGTACAAAAGCAAAACCGTGTTAGCTGTAGAGACGCACCGGTGAATCCGGCGAGCACGGCGGCGGGTATGACGGGTTTGCCCTGCTCCATCGGCTCGTTCCTCTCCTGGACGTAGTCTTTGAAGGACAGCCCCTGTTTGCTCAGGCCCAGCGGAGCCACGCCGAGCTCCTCCTCGAAGCTGTCGTAAGACGGGACGCGCTGGGCGTCGGCGAGGGACGAATGGCTCCCCCAGGAGCGGAGGACACACTCGGAGCCGTCCGCGTTCTCCACGCTCTCCACCGACGTCTGCTCGCGGGACGACACTGCGGAGAAACGGAGCGTTCGTCACTACACGCGCCCTACGAGAGCAGCCGCCGTACGGCAGACGCACGCGTGAGATCTCACCTGCTGCGCTCGGACGCGGAGCCGCTTTCAGCTCCCGACTCACGTAGCTGACGCTGACCGTGCTGAGCTGCGGTTTGGGGTACATGGAGAGCTCCTGACCGGACGACAGCAGGCCCGACTCGTCGAGCGTCTCGAAGAGCTCCCGCAGGAGACTGTTGCGAGTGTCGGGAACCCTCAGAGAACACTCGTCCAGACTGAGACCTTCACACACAAACACACACATGCCATTGATCAGTCTGATTACTGCGGCAAACAATCCATCAGGATTAGCTACAGGTGAATAACGTGACTTACTGCCGGAGCTGCTGCTCGTCCAGCTGCCCTCGGACGACCGACTCAAGACTTTGGCTTCTTCGTCCTCCTGACAGGCTGTGGGACAAAAGCACATCGAATCAAATGTCTGAGTCTGAGTCTGCGTTACACTAACCAGTGAATGTCTGAGACCCAGCGTTCGTACGGATACTGTCAAATAAAATTCCAAGACTTTCGGGGACTTTTCAAGCAAAACTAACTAACTTTTTTCAGTCAGAGATCTCACTTATGTCTTCTATTTCAGATTTCAGAAAATATATTTCAGGAAAAAGAGAAATAGATAAAAATATACTAATAAAAAAAATGGCAAAAATAAAGTTATGCAAATGCGAAGTATCAATATTAAATTATACTACACTTTTACCATAGTAAAACCACGGTTCATTTTCTTACGGGATTTGTATTTCTGTATACTTTCTTTCTTTTTTCTTTTTTACAGTACTACCTTAATGGTTTCATGTTTTCTACTGTTTAAGAAAAAAATCAGAAAAAAAGATTCACAAAATCGCTCCGAAATCCTGATATGAATCGAATGATTCCCGATCCACGTTTTGAAGTAACTATCTGAATAAAGATTCGCGAACCATAATTTCAGATCAAGACTCGGAGCGTGGATCACAAATCATTTCGATCGGAACTTTGCGTAACGTGAATCATTTGATTTGAATCATTCAGTTCGCGAAATGATTCACGAGCCTGTTCCGATCTGAAACAAATGATTCGCGATACGCGATCCGATTGGAGCGCTTCGAAACAGTGAATCATTTCGTTCGCAAATCTTCGTTCACCCATCACTACGTGCTTTTTAAAATTGAATTTACAATGAATAGCTCTTTTAATTCGATCTGGTTTTTGCTAGTGAATCGCTTGAAATGAATGATCGAAGTCATGAGTTTGAATCAATCAGAGCGGTTCCAGCCTAAATGATTCAATTGATTCGGTTCATCTGTTGCTCTTTTCGCATCTCCAGCCATGCTTACAGACACTGTTAGTATTACTACATACTTAGCTCGATTGTTTTCTGACATTAAGTGAAATAAGTGTTTTTTGAATTATGTGAAAACATATGTGCTTATTAACAAAACGAAACACTTCTTTCATAGATGCATTGTCTTTCAATAATTCAAGCACTTTTCAATACCTCTTCAGGAGTATTGCTATTTTTACATTTCAAAAAGTCGTATTCAAGCACTTGTACGAACCCTGGAGACCAGAATTCTCCGTTACCTCTCATCATCTGCTCCAGATGCTCCCACAGGATATCACCCACGAAATCCGGAGCCAGATCCAGGAACCCGTCCTTTCCCAGGTCGCACAGCTCCCGGCCGTTCATGTCAAACTTATAGAAGCTGATGTTGGTCAGACTGAACTCTCCGGACGCCCAGTACAGCCACTGCAAGACGTGCTGCTTGGTCCACTTGCGCGGGTCTGCGGGGACAAAGAGGGCGTTACAAACACGTCCGTCCACAAGACAAACGGCGGCGTTCACGAGAGCGGCGCAGACTCACCGTTGGAGATCCCACAGACGCGCTGGACCTTGGAGAAGCCGTTAAAGCTGTCCTTCAGCGCCTGACTGACCACGGCTTTACTGCAGGGCGTCAGCAGGGGAACCGAGCACACGCCGGCATCTACGGCACACGGGAGATCTGCGTGAGCTTACATACAGCAGTGTGACGGACAGTAGTGTATGTTGGGATTCTGGTGGTTTTGTTTACCCTGGGAGAAACAGTCCAGGCCAGACGGGACCTCCTGAGCGGCCTGCTCCTCCTCGACCGGATAAAACCCCGAGAACAGAGACATGGGGTCTTCGAACATCTCAAACGCCACCTGACGCTGAGACAAAGAAAACGCATGTTACGCTCCTTAATTGCACCCATAAACTTCAGACAGTCAGTGATGAAACTGGTTATTGAGTTCAGACCGGCACAGGCAGGAAAACCCAGAGGACACGCCTCACGCATGACATCATCACTCAAGCGCTTTATCCGCTCCGCCAATGGGAGCGCGCGACCGTATATGGCCTTCCTGTTCCGTGCCAGCGTGGGCGAACCCCAGCTGACCTCCAATGACTCTACAGCAGCCCTCCTCTCGGCCAATCGGAGCGCAGCACAAACCCAGCCCTGATCTAATCAACTGCACTGTCAGTCTGTTCACACACACACACACACACACACACAGATGTGTGTATACAGCAGTCACATCTGGGTGTGTATCATCAAACGCACACACACTGCTCTCACCTTTAGTGTGTTCCTGAATCCAGGTAAAAGAGGCTCCATGTTACACATTGTGACCTGAGACAACAAGACAATATTTATCACTCAATAACTCCATTATTATTATTATTATTATTATTATTGTTCCACAAATATACAAGTACATCCAAACAGCTTAATTCATATAGATGTTTGTCTGATCAGAAGTGAATCAATCAGTGCGTATAAAGTTTTGTCTGAGTCAAACGTGAATGTGATTCATGATTCATGAGTCACTGATGATCGAGCGGCAGAGAATGTGATTCAGTTTTGATATACATTATATAACACACTGCTGAACATGATCTAAATCTGATTATTTTTGTTCGTTTCACAGCTGCAGAGCAGCTCGACAGCGACAGAATCAAATACACAGAATAGAATCAAAACAAAATAATAAATATAATATTCAAAATCGTATGGCTGATGCTGGTTTAGCGCTACTAACCTGTTGAATTCTCGCAGAAATGCTTGAATTACGTTAGATCCGATGTGAACGCGCTGCGGTTTGTTTTATTCCTCTGATCGATTCGCGTACAGTCCTGATAGATCGATCTATCGATCCGCTGATATTCCCAGCTGGTCAGTGGTGTGATCTGTATGTGTGGATGGGTTAGTTCACGCGTTTAGGTTGAGTCTCGTCTGTGCGCGTGAGTTTATGAGCGAGCCCTTATGAGCGAGTGGAGCGCGCGCGCGCACGGCTGATGATGGCGATGGGAGGGGCTAATGCGCGCTCACGCAGCCAAGGTCCACCTCGAACTTTCGCCACACCTGGAATTTACTGCCATGAAACTGTATGTACATGATCTCATTAAAAACAGCCAGAACGAACTGGGGAAACAAATATAGTTGCGACTTTTCTGATAAAATTAAATTACAATGGCAATTTATAATGTATTTTGAAAAGAAACACATATTAGATTACAGTTGTTATTATTATTATTATTATTATTATTATTAAATTAATTTAATCATTAAAGAAATATATTACTATAATTATAATAGAGCACAGTAAAACTAAATTAAAAAGTTTGTCAAGACAAACTTTAGGTTGGCTTAAGAAAGCCTAGCCTGAAAGTTTAAAGCAGCTGTAAAAGCTTGAAGTTTGGAACTTTATATGGATAGTTTAGATGATTAGTATCCTGATAGCACACGTACATCACGGAGACGCCTATTTGACATCTGCATCTACATCTGCAAGACGTATTCTTTAGAGAGTTTGGTCATCTGCAATACGTCTATAGGACGTCTTCTATCAGATGTCAAATAGACGTCTATTAGATGTCTTTAAGATGTTTATAGTTTAGAATGTAGGTAAAACTGAGATGTCTGTAAGATGTTTGTACACAGCAGATGCTTTCCAGATCAAGTGATCTTTAACAGACATCTTGCAGACGTACGTGTGCTATCTGGGTATGCTCCTAGCATGATTAGCATGTAGTTAGCATGTTTCTAACTATTTTTCTAGCATGTTTAAAATGTTACTAGCACGATTAGCATGTTACTAGCATGTTGCTAACATGTTTCTAGCATGACCAGTAAGTTACTAGCATGATTAGCATGTTACTAGTATGTTGCTAACATGTTTCTAGAATTACCAGCAGGTTACTAACATGATTAGCATGTTACTAGCATGTTGCTAGCTTGTTTCTAGCATGATTCACATGTTACTAGCATGATTAGCATGTTGCTAACATGTTTCTGGAATGACAAGCAAGTTATTAGCATGATTAGCATGTTACTAGCATGTTGCTATCTTGTTTCTAACATGATTCACATGTTACTAGCATGATTAGCATGTTTGCTAGCGTGTTTCTGGAATGACTAGCGAGTTGCTAGCCAGTTTCTAGCATGACTAGCAAGTTTCTAACATGTTTCTAACATGATTAGCATGTAGTTAGCATGTTGCTAGCATGATTAGCATGTTACTAACATGTTAACATGTTTTAGCATTACTAACAAGCTACTAGCATGTTGTTAACATATTTCTAGCATGATTAGCATGTTACTAGCATGTTGCTAGCATGTTTCTAACATTATTAACATGTTACTAGCAAGTTGCTAGCATGATTAACATGTTATTAGGATGTTGCTAGCATGTTTTTAACATGATTAGCATCTTACTAGCATGTTGCTAGCAAGTTGCTAGCAAGTTGTTAGTATGATTAACATGTTATTAGCATGTTGCTAGTATGTTTTTAACATGATTAGCATGTTACTAGCATGTTACTAGCATGATTACCATGTTTCTAGTATGATTAGCAAGTTGCTAGCATGTTGTTAACATAATTAGCAAGTTGCTAGCATGATTCTAGTTGCTAGGCTTGGCTAGTGAGTCGGATCAGTCTGAAGGTCTGGGCTGAGTTCGGTGGGTGTAGCTTGAAAAGCTCTAGGAGGAGCAGCGTTCAGACGTTTTAGTCTCATAAGAATAAGAAAAATTAGAAGAAGCAGATTCTTCAATAGCAGATTCTCAAGCCAACCTAATAAGATATTTGAGTATTTAATAATAATAATCTTATCTGACGGAACAACAGTAAAATCACGTTATGTAGAGCTTTTATTTTGACGAGCGCAGGATTATTTTTAACGCAAGAGCGATTTTAACTTGAGTGTGCGAGACTTCCGGTGTCAGTTACTTCCACCATTTGTTACCACGTTATTTTAATGCATTATAAACACACTGGTGTGCAAATAGTTTCACTGTGTAATTCTTCTAGTTATTTACCGATAGTGACCATAGTGACACAGAAAATAGTTTTATTTCCGCTTTGCTAAATAAGGTGGTTAAGCGACCCAGTTTACCGTAAACCGTGACAGATTATGTGTTTATCTAATTAGATAAATATTAGAATAATTGCTTATTCATTATTTAAGTGTTATTTCATAACATGCTTAGTAAGTTTAGTAAGCCGTGTGAATGCATTGTTATTAAAATTCATAAACGGTAACAGCCAACTAGTGAGTCATGCACTCTAATTATTTTGGTATTACAGTAACGACTATGATCATTTTCATTTATGTGATCTCTAATATGGTTAAAAGTGCTGTTCAAAAACAATCTTTAGAGAGAGCCGACGATGAAACTCGAGCCAATGACAAACTCGAGCTACCAAATGCCTCTCATAATTAGAGACATCATGCATGTCACAGACGCCTTCCTCTGCTGATCTGCATATATAGAGACGGGACAAACAGGTTGTGTGTAAGTGCAGGCCGCTGTTGTTCATTGAGTGTTTGTAATGGTGTAACAGCAGGTATCACACCTTCGTCTATACAGCGATGATTGGCAGTTTCCTCCCACACGCACTAATTATTCAGTGTGATCGCAGCACATCTCCTCGCTATTGTCTCCACCGCAGATCAGCACCTTCTCCGTCGGGCTGATGCTCCTCCAGTCCAGCGCAAACACACAGTTAATATCGGCGGTATCTGAGCTGTATCTCTGAAGGACAGGGAGGTGTTTGCTGTCTTTGTGACTCATTGGAACATTTTCGTTCGAAAAGAAGAAGGTATCATGAGCTTCAGCTAAACTGGGCCAATCTCTGATGCTGAGCAGAATGTCAGAAAACACACTGTGGTTTATTAAAACTCACCTTAAGTTTACAGTTTTTCTTCATTCTAATGCATATATTTAAAATCTATCATATTCAACAATTCAAAAGTTTTTAAAAAGTCTCTTATGCTCATCAAAATTCCATTTATTTGAACAAAAATACTGAAAAAGGGTAATATTATGATCAATTTAACATAACAGTTTTCTATTTTAATATATTTTAAAATATAATTTATTTCTGTGATGCGCAGCTGAATTTTCAGCATCATTACTCCAGTCTTCAGTGTCACATGATCCTTCAGAAATCATTCTCATATGCTGATTTATTATCAGCTGCTTAATATTTATTTTGGAACCTGTGATACTTTTTTAAGGATTCTTTGTTTCATAAAAACTTAAAAAGAACAGCATTTATTCAAAATAGAAATCTTTTCTAACATTATAAAGTCTTTCACTATCACCTTTTATTAATTTAACACATCCTAGCTGAATAAAAGTATTTTTTTCTTTCAAAGAAAGATAGAAATAAAAAATGTACTGACCCCAAACTTTGAACAGTAATGTATATTGTTAGAAAACCTTGTTTTTTGTATTCATCAAAAAATCTTGAAAACAGTATCACAGGTTCGAAAATAATATTAAGCAGCACAACTGTTTCCAACATTGATAATAAATCAGCATATTAGAATGATTTCTGAAGGATCATGTGACTCTGAAGACTGGAGTAATGATGCTGAAAATTCAGCTGCGCATCACAGCAATAAATGACATTTTAAAGTATATTTAAAATAGAAAACTACTATTATAAATTGCATTAATATTTCAGAATAATAATTTTTTTTCTATATTTTTAATCAAACAAACCAAGCCTTAAAGAGCTTAAAAAAAAAAAAAAAAAAAACATTAAAAATCTTACTGATCCCAAACTTTTGAACAGCAGTGTATATATATATATATATATATATATATATATATATATATATATATATATATATAATGTAATTTTTTGCTGGCCAAAGTATATTTTAAATACATGCTAAATATATGTTATGCAAGAAAGTACTTTTCTCATCTTACAGTTGCCTAAATTTGTTCAAATGTTATAGAATAAGTTTTTCTTACAATGTGTAATATGTTCTGTGTAATTTTAGTATTGACAAATACAACAACCTTAATACCAACAAACCAAAAATGCAACAAACTATTATAGTTCTTAATATTTTGAATTAGATTTTCTGCTTTTATGTTCATTTTAATTAATTTTTTTTGTAATTTTGTGGTGTTTTTAGGCATTTTTAGTATGTTCTGTTGTTTTAATATGTATATAGTTTTATAAGTCTATAGTTATACATTTTTATTTCAGATTTAGTTTTAGTTATTTTAGTACATAAAGGTAAACTTAAAATAATCATGAGACATATTGCCTTGGAAACTAGCAAAAAGTAAAACAAGTTAAAGTGTTTATTTTGTAATATATTTCATTGAACATTTATTTTATTTGAAGTAACATTATATATATATGTTTTTATATGTGTGTGTGTGTGTGTGTGTGTGTGTTTTAGTTTTAGTTAAATACAATGACCCTGATTTTATTTTTAAAATATATTTTCAAAAATATACTAAAAAATGGCCATATACAGTGCTTTCCACAAATATTGGCACCCTTGATAAATATGAGCAAAAGCAGCTGTGGAAATAAATCTGCATTGTTCATCCTCTTGATCTTTCATTCAAAAAAATCACAAAATTCTAACCTTTCATTGAAGTAAAACAATGGAAAGTGAGGAGAAAATCTCATTATGAAATAAATGTTTTTCTCCAGTTCACGTTGGCCACAATTATTGGCACCCCCAGAAATTCTTATGAGTAAAATATCTCTGAAGTATATTCCCATTTTTTTTAGCACACCAGGATGACTAGGAACATGAAATTGTCCAGCAATGACTTCCATCACAAATCATCCATCACAAGGAGTAAAACCAAAGAATATAGTTCGGATGTGCAGAACGAGATTGTTGAGCTTCACAAAATAGAAAGTGGCTGTAAGAAAAGAGCTACAGCATTGAAATCCCCATTTCCACCATCAGGGCAATCATTAAGAATTACAATCAACTAAAGATGTTACAAATCTGCCTGGAAGAGGACGTGTGTCTAAATCGTCATAATGGATGGTGAGGAGGAGACTTTGAGTGGCAAAAGACTCTCCAAGGATCACAGCAGGAGAATTGCAAAGATTAGTTGAGTCTCGGGGCCAGAAAGCCTAAAAAAAAATCAAATAGCCCCTACATCACCACATGTTGTGTAGGAGGGTTTCAAGAGAAATCCTGCTCACTCACCCAAAAAAAACTCCAGCATATTCAGCCGTCAGACACGACTAGAACTTCAAACGGGACTGGCTTCTGTGGTCAGATGAAATTAAAAAAAAGAGCTTTTTGGCAGCAAACACTCAAGATGGGTTTGGTGCAAACAGGGATAAAAAGTACCCCGTGCCCACATTTAAAGAAACTGCTGGATCTTGTTTAGATTATGATCATAATCATCCAAAACAAGCACAAAAATGTCACTGAGAACAAAATGAAGCTTCTGCCATGACTGTCCCAGTTCCCTGACCTGAACCCTGTAGAAAACGAGTGATGTGAACTGAAGAGGTGAAGAACCAACATGGAGCTGAGAATCTGAAGGATCTGGAAAGATTCTGTATGAAGGAATGGTCTCTGATCTCTCGTCAGGTGTTCTCCAAACTCACCAGGGATTATAGGAGAAAATTCAGAGCTGTTGCAATAATTGGGTGCTAATAATTGTGGCCAACGTGAACTAGAGAAAAAAAAAGTATTTAATAATGATATTTCCCCCAACTTTCTATTGTTTTACTTCAATGAAAAGTTAGAATTTTGTGATTTTTTTGAATGAAAGTCCAAAAGGATAAACAACGCAGATTTATTTCCACAGCTGCCTTTGCTCATATTTATCAAGGGTGCCAATATTCGTGGAGGACACTGTATATATATATATGTTGGTAGAAAATATATTTGAACAAACCTTTTACCCCATTTTTTGTACATCTTGAAGTATATTAAAATTAGGGCTGTCAACGATTAATCGCGATTAATCGCATACAAAATAAAAGTTTGAGTTTGCCTATTATATGCGTGTACTGTGTATAATTATTATGTATATATAAATACACACAAATTAATGTATATATTTAAGAGAAATATGTTATCTATGTAAAAAATATTTGTATTTATATATAATATAAATTATATAAAAATTCTAATAAATACATATACTTGTAAATATTTCTTATATATGTACCTGAATGTGTTTGTATTTATATATACATAATAATTGCACACAGTACACTCACGTTTATTAGGCAAACTCAAACTTTTATTTTGTATGCGATTAATTGCGATTAATCGTTGACAGCCCTAGTTAAAATATGTATTCTGAAAATAGTTTAGTTTTGCCATATAGGAACTGAGCTCAGATCTTTCAGCAGTTAGTTTTGTGTTCACAGCAGATTATTTACAGTTCATACGGTAGAATGAAGACGGCTGGTGAGTAGACTTAGTGCAAAAATGATTCAGTTGAGTAAATGAGCGTAAATGAGCCTCCTTCTAAAGTTCTCAGAGTCTTGTGTTGTGCTGTTTGCCAAATGTCTGTCATCATCTGCATGAAGCTGTTTGGTTTCACAGTTTCAGAGGCTGCTTTACCTGAAGTGATCTGCTCAGAGAGTGATTTCACCAGTCCTTCATCATGATTCTGCAGTGTTTTCTGTCCTCACATGAATATCTGAATGTGTGTTTGTCTGCATCTCGTTTGATCTGAAGATCAACTTCTCACACTCTGTCCTGCTTTCTATCACACTGACTGTTGCTTAGCAACCCGTGGCCTTCGTCTCGTGTCCGTGACAGTGGCGCGTGTGAAAACACTCACTCACTCACTCTCACTCTCACTCTCACACACACACACAAGTAACCTTTTCTCGCTCTCGCCAACCATAAAGTCTGAATGTGAGCTGTTATGATGATGGTAACCATGGACACGGAATGTTTATGCGGTGGTCGTATTCATATTCATAACGCCTGAGGAGGTCAAGGAGACAGAGAGAGATTCTGCTGGAGTTGTGTTGTGTGCTGAAGTGTTCTCGGGTGGTTTTTGTTGTTTTGGTGCTGTCAGGGTTTGGATCTGTCCGCAGTGTTTCTGAGCATCACTGAGTGATTCTGAGAGTCAGGAGAGATTTTACTCTGATCGGATCATCTGTGTGTCTGTGGCGCCACCTGCTGGACGAGATCACATCAGCGCTCCGGAGGATTATAAACGCCTTCAAACACTCGAAGAGTATTTATGATGTATTACTGATTAGTGTTATTATCAATGAGGAGAAAATAAAATGTCTACAACAACAACAAAATGACAATAACACTTTCTAATGTTTGGAGTGTTGAAGAGAAACAGACACAATGAAAGCAGAAGAATGAGTGTGATGTATGGAATGTGTGTGTGTGTGTGTGTGTGTGTGTACTTGACCAAATGTCCCCACAAGGATAGTAAAACCTGAAATTTTTGACATTGTGGGGACCGGCCTGTTAAAAATAGTAAATGATGTTTATCTTAAAGTGTAACGATGCAAACATGTTTTCTGTAAGGGGCAGGTTTAGGGTCAGGGTTGGGTGAGGAAATAAACAGTATCGTTTGGTCAGTATAAAAACTATAGAAGTCTATGGAAAGTCCCCACAATTCACAAAAACAAACGTACGTGTGTGTGTGTGTGTGTGTGTGTGTGTGTGTGAACAGATGTGTATTCACACACTTACTGAAACACTCCAGATATAAGGTGACTGTTCCCATGTGTAATTAGGCAGTGAAATGTGAAACTTTACTAGAGGCCTCACACACACACACACACACACACACACACACACACACACACACACACACACACACACACACACTTAGCTATCTAAATGGGGACATTGCATAGACTTGTATTGTTTTTATATACAGACAGTTGTACATGTTGCATCCTAAACAGAAAATATCCAGCATTTTTAAAATTTCAAAAATTATTTATTTTTATACCAGTTTAACACTTGAGGACATTCCCAAAGGGAGATTTTGTCAGGTTTAGCTTACTTTTGGATACAAATTTGTCCCCAAAGTATGGTCAAGTACATGCGTGCACACACACACACACACACACACTTAAACACACACAAGTAGTTCAATGGCTTCCAGACTTTAGTCCAATCTGCACCGTCTAGACTCTACGTTGCTCTTTTCTGTGCCTCCACACACACACACACACACACACTCACACACACACACACACCAGTAGCTACAGGTCTGACAGACACATGCAGAACTGTGTGTGTGTGTGTTTGTTTGTACTATATTTACTGTTCCAGATACAGAAATCCCTGAGATCTCCACAGACACCTTTAGCTTGAAGATGATTGAGCATTTGTGTGTCTGAATCTAAAATCTGTATGCTGATTTACAGAAACACACACAAATACACACACATCAACATGAATACACCTTACTGACAGAGACAGATAGATAGATAGAGAGACAGATAGATAGATAGATAGATAGATACATACATACATATATGACTGAATCTCATGTCACATTCATATGAACATCATAATATCTTGAATCTGAGAGATTCTGAGAGAATTCACATCTTCATCAAACCCAAAATAAAGAGATTTGTGTGAAAGAACAACAGAGACTCTCATTCACAGTGAGAGAGAGAGAGAGAGAGAGAGAGGTCAGAGTTAATGAGAGCCATCAATCCAGACAGACAGACAGATGAGGCTCTCTCTCTCTCTCTGTGTGTCTCTATGTCTCTCGCTCTTCTATATTATTTCTCCTCTCTCGCCGCGTCTCTGTGTTTCTGGCAGACGGCAGGAATGTCTGGTACTTTAGGGACTCTGAAATGAGAGAAGCAGAAAAAAGAGGGAAAGAGGAAAGTTAGAGACTCGACCACAGAAATGTAAACATGTCTGGAGCTAAAATAACTGCGCTTTCATTGAAAACAGCGCTGGGAGCTACACCCTCGACACAAGAGCCATAAACTGACCCCAAACACACACACACACACACACACACACACACTGCTGCTGTACACTCATAAACTCACTTCACTTCAGCAATTCGTCACTAAACAAAACTTATTGTCTTACAGCATTTTGCCTTTCAAGTAAATTTATGTCAGACTGGCCACGATTGATTTCACACAGCTGCGTTCAAACCGATCATGCCGATATTAGCACTGGTTGGACGATACCTGATGCTGTTGGATTATTTTGCTGCGCAGTGGCATATGTGATAATTCAATACATTGGTAACTTTTCATTTTTTTTATTTATATTAACTAAAAATTAAAATAACATTGAAAATAAAGGAAATAGAAACACTGATTTGCTTTTACATTGACTATCACTGTATATGCAGTAATACAATCAAATACAGCAGTCATTTCTCAAATATTTATTACAATATATACTGATAAATGTAAGATTGATTCAATGGTATGAACTGATTTCCTATTGAACTGTCAGCAACCGAACTGCAGCTCAAACTATTTCAAATATAGTGAATTAAGCTACAAACTCCATCATAATGCACAATGTTTTGAGCTGCAGCTCGTCATATTAATGGAGTGTTTCACTAGTTAGCAGTAAACCGGTTACCTCACCTCAATATGGAGTAGATTTGTGTTGGATGTTATCTTGGGAATGGAAATATGAATATTGTATTCATAAACATTATACATTTTTCGTTTATTTCACTTAATCTTATAAAACTAGCGAGCTAAGCCAGTAGTAGTACTGACAGTGTCGTGTAAACATGACTGAAGAAAAGAGGAGAAACAGACAAAATGATTCAGTTGTGTGAGTCATTTACGCTGGAACTTCGATCGGGTTGGTGAATCATTTGATTCAGATCGGGAATTCGGAGTTTGTGAGCGAATCATTTGATTTAGAACGGAGCAGGTTCGTGAATCTTTTGATTCAGATTGGAAATTCGGAGCGGAATTGCAGATCATTTTGCAAATTATATCGGAACTTCGAGCGGGCTCGCGAATCTTTGTTCAGATCGGGACAGTCAGCACGGATTGCGAATCATTTGATTCAAATCGAAACTTCGAAGAGCGGATCGCGAATCATTTGATTCAAATCAGAACTTCGGTTCCCGAATCATTTGATTCAAAACGGAACTTCGAAGCGCGGATCGCGAATCATTTGATTCAAATCGAAACTTCGAAGAGCGGATCGCGAATCATTTGATTCAAATCAGAACTTCGGTTCCCGAATCATTTGATTCAAAACGGAACTTCGAAGCGCGGATCGCGAATAATTTGATTCAGATCGGGAGTTCGGAGCGCGGATCGCGAATCATTTGATTCAGATCGGGAGTTCGGAGCGCGGAGCGCGAATCATTTGATTCAGATCAGGACTTCAGTGCGGGTTCGCTAATCATTTGATTCAAATCAGAACTTCGCAGTTATAAAAGCAAGACAGAACAGAAAAAAGAAAGGAAAACAGAAAGAAAGAATAAATACACAAATACAAACCCTTTTTAAAACACTGACCATGGTTATGTTATAGTAAAAGTGTAGTAAGCATGTTTTTTTCTTCCTTATGAGGACACATAAGATGAATATAGAGATGCAGTTTTCACTGATTTAGGATTAACAGAACTTTTGATAGTTTTACTTGTCTAGATCATCTTTGAATAAAGAGAATAGAGGTTTAGAGCCAGATTTTTGTTTATGTATGTGAAATTTAGCTACCAGGAAGCACAAATGAATTAACTTATATTTTCCTATGTTCTCTTTCGAGTAGTGGAACAATCCAAAGAAAAAAAATTTAAAACAGAAAGAAAAGTTGCTTACAAAATGAGATTAGATGAACATTAGAAAATGTGAGTAGTGAACTCAACTGCCACGCCCCGTGTTAAACAGCCATATTAATAGATGTTAAAATCCGCAAGAAAAGATTGACAAGTACTGAAAACTATACATTATTTAAGCCTATTCTATTTATTAGAATATTCATATAAGAACTGTTGTTATCAGATAAGTTCCATTTGAAATTCTCCCCCTTTTATTCGTATTAAAATTTATAGAATATTTATAGAATATTTCATTATTAATATTTAGAGATGTTGATTTTTATTTATATGTACAAATCGATGTACGTAAACCAAATCACAAATCGAAATGTATTATACACTTGACTGTGTAAACCTATCGAGGTGTCTCGACTGACAGCGGTTCCGTACGCAGTGTGTACTGAGTGCGCGCGCGTGACGCCATGTTGTCCGTGTAGGGAGCGCGCTAGAGTTTGACACGCAGCCTCCGTCCGTTTCTCCCGCTGATGCGCTTCACTTCAGCACAAACTACCGCCACCGACAGCGAAATCAACCGACGACATGCTGAGAGATTCACGTCCACATTCACATGGTGAGTTTGTCACGGCTTTTCTGCTGCTGGTTTATGATTGTTCTTCTGTTCGTGTCAACACACTAAAGCATGAGAAACTTCTCCGCTCCTTTAGTTTTCACTCACTGTCTCTTACAAACGAGCGCTCGAGTGTTTGTGCGTGTGGATATTCCTCTGTGCGACATTACTAAGAGAAATCATGTCGCTGTATTGATGTTACGATGTGAATAAAGCTAAATAAGTTACAGTAGTGTAGCATTAAATCTCAGGACGGCGACTGTCTGCGTTCACAGCTTTAACAGTGAGGAAAAGCTGTTTGACAGCACAAAACTGAGTGGAAAACGCAATTCTGACAGTTCAGGAGCAGCCTGAACACTGACCCCTGACCCGAGAGGTCAAGGGTCAAGTGATGCTCTGAACTCACACACTTCAGACAGTCACCTTTGTGCTGGTATATATGGCCTGACATCAGAATTATGAGCTGAAATGTTAGTTTTCAGTGCTGAAGTTTGGTGGATGAATGAAACGCTCTCTGTGAGTCCAGTGATAGAAAAAGCAGAAGCTGAAATCCATCTGTCCGCTGGGAAAACTGTGTGTTTTACAGATAATCATGACTTTGAGTTCAGGCTTTCTAGTGTGTGACTCAGTCACAGCTGTAGTGTTGGTCGATTTCAGATGGACAGACGGCGTCATCTTTTACTTCTGTAAACTGAACCAGTTTATAGTGTTTATGCACGTGTGAGTTTCCCTTTTGCTCACCAATGATGGGTTTTTTGATCAAGAATACAGTAAAAATTGTGAAATATTATTAGAATTTAAAACAGCTGTTTTCTATGTGAATGTGTGTTGAAGTGTAATTTATTTCTGTGATGCGCAGCTGAATTTTCAGCATCATTACTCCAGTCTTCAGTGTCACATGATCCTTCAGAAATCATTCTAATATGCTGATTTGCTGCTCAACAAACATTTGTGTAAAAAGCAGTTGTGCTGCCCAGTATTTTTGTGTAAACTGTCATGCGTTTTATTTTTCGGGATTCACGGATTAATAGAAAGTTCAAAAGAACAGCATTGATTTAAAATAGAAATCTACTGTAACATTATAAATGTCTTTACTGGCACTTTTGAGCAATTTCATGTGTGCTTGATGAATAAAAGTATTAATTTCTTTCCCAACTTTTGTATGATAGCATGTAGAGCGATTTGTGGAATTAATGTGCGTTCAGTTTTCCGTAACGCTCAGCGAGTGTTTCTGCAGCTCATCAAATATGAATGCAAGTGTCTGCCAAATGAAAATGCTAAACAAAGTGCATTTGTCTTAAAATGCATAATTATATTTATCATTTAATGCATCCACACTTAAAAAAAGGTTTTGAAACAATAGTACTTTTCACAAACAACTACAAAGAAAAGGCAAGTAACAGATTGAATTTAACAAGAAAATCTAAAGTAGAAAAATTTCCAAAAATAATCTTTCATTTACAGTTTACAAATTATCATTTACATTACCTTACAATTTTATTTACAAATAATTTTCATTTTAATTTTTTTTCTTTACAGTGTAGCATTATGTAGAAATATTATGCATATATATATATATATATATATAAGTGTAAATATGCATTCAGAATTATGGCCAGCAGCATTGTTTGAAAAATAATTTTGATCAACAGTAATATTAGAGCGGCTTCAGTGACTGTCATTCCTCCAGAGCTGCAGATTTATATTGGCGTGCGGTTCAGAGGGTAGATGAGCTGCAGTGAATCAGAAGTGTGGTGATGTGGCTGATTCTGTGTCGTTTCTGAGCGCTTGAGCAGCATCTGCTGGACTCTCGTGTCTCTCTCGCCGTGTCTTTCTGTCTGTCTCTCTGCCTGCGTTTGGCTTCTGTAAATCAGGCTAATCTAAAACAGGGAGGATGCTGAAATAAAATATTTCATCTATTTCCTCTCCATATTTTCTCCTCGTGATATGAATAATTCTCCCGCACGGATTGATCTGCTGCTGCCGGCTTCGGTGTTTGGCTTCACGCCGCTCGCAAATGAATCACCGAACGGGCTTTTGTTTGCGATTATCTCTCAAAGAGCCGCGACTGTGTGAGTTTAAATGGGATCGAGTGTCATATCTGACAGATCTCGAAGTCATAAAGCATCTGAATTTTTTTACTGTTGTTTTTGTCACAGAAGTCTGCTCGGATTGCAGCGCGTACGTCTGTTGGGAGACATACAGAACTATAGACTATATCATAAAATAAAATCAGTCCATCTCAAGTCAAGTCACATTTATTTCTGTACTGCTTTATACAAAACATCATAACAAAATCAATGATTCAAATTTAATCAAATATGTAAAGCTTTAAATATCTGTAAAGCAGCTCTAAAAAACAAAACAGTGCCATTATTCACATCAATTCAAGTTTTGTTGTTCGTCTGATAGTGTTAGTGCATGCAGTAATTTCACTGATATTAATTGGATTTTATCATTTTTTCAAATTATCCAAAAATTGTTAAGCTGGCTGGTCATTATTATTTTTCCTCGTTTTTTTAAAAATGATTTTCTCTGTGTGTTGGTATTGCAAAACCACCCGTTTCCTGTTGTTGTTTTGTTTGGTTTAACCACAGCAGCTGTCTGTGTGTCATTGGGCAGCAAAACATTTTGTTTTTACATGGAAAAAAAATAGGACTTACTTTGAAACAATTTTCACTGAGAAATTGCTAGTAAATTTCACAAATAATTACAAAAGAAAATAATTTTTTATAAAATTGCAATTAATCCAAAAAAAAAAAAAAAACATCAAGTATCACATTGAATTAAATGTATAATTCTGAAATAGAAAAGCCAAAATAGTATTTTCCAGTAATCTTTATTTATTAAAACTTTGAAAAATCTTTTTTTTCTTTTACAGTTTGGAAACCAACTCAAATCCTCAGCTCGTTTTGTTAATTCTTGCTCCTTTCTCAAGTCCAAATGTCATGATCAAGATTGCTTAAAGTTCCACTGTTAGGGTCTGTAGGGTTTATAATGGGAAGCGTTTGAGTCTCAATCCTAAATCTTTTGAGGGTGTATCTGTGTGAGTATAGTGTGCATGCACAACACTTCAGACTTGAGACTTATCTTCATTTTCATTTATGAGGGTGAAAACTCAGTCAAGTGTAAATCTCAACAAACTTCCTTGGAGTACCTAAGAAGTCTTCAGCATCACACAGAAGAGCTCAAAAAACACATGTGTGTTTATCAGCCAGAGCCAATAATGACAAACATCAGCTGATTAATCATCTTACTGCAGTATATAATGACACTGTCATTCAGCTAGTCTGTTTGAACATCATTATTAGTTTAAAAATATTTATCAAACGTCATTTTTGTTCATTATTGACATGCTGCTGATAAAATGAAGGATTCTGATGCTATTAAAGTCCAGTCCAGTGTTCTTCATATTTAAAACACAGAAGTTTGGAGTGACGTGATGGTGACTGAATGATGATTTCGGATGAATTTTTGGATGTTTTGTGTTTGGATGTAGTGTAGTGTGTGTTTGTTGTCGTGTAGTTGCTGTGTTTAGTCGAACACACCCTGACACATCAGGACGCACGCAGCTACCGTATGAACGCAGGAATGAGCTGCAGGCGTCCAGGGCGAGCGGCGGCCGAGGAGAGGAATGAAGCGGTAAACCGCGCTCTGGCCCGCAGACGGCACACGCTCGCTGCTAACTCAAACCGTGTGTGCGCATTAATGCGCGTGTTCACGTGAGCCGTGAGTCCCGCGTGACGCGCCTCATCCAGCCGTGTTGTTTTTGTGTGACGGCCTGCAGTCAGCGTGCTGGAGACTGCAAATTAAACCGCCCGTAAATCTGCTGTTACAGACCGTAAAAACTAATTTTAGAGTTCCCTCCGTGTGTGTGTGTGTGAGGCAGTGTGTTTGAGAGAGTGTGAGTTTGTTTGCATGAGTGAGTGTGTGTATGTCAAAGTGTACGTGAGCGTACGAGTGCATGTGTCTGTGTGAAGGTGTGAGTGTGTGTTTCAGTGTGTGTGAGTCTTCATGGGAGAGAGTATGAGCGTGCGTGTGTGCCAGTGTGTAAGAGAGTGAGTGCGCAACTGTGCGTGTTAGTGTGTTCCATTGTGCAAGTGCGTGCATATGTGAGTGCGAATTTGCAAGTGCAAATATGAGTGTGCATGAGTGTGTGTTTGTGAGTGTTTGTGTGAGGGTGCGAGTGCATGTTTGAGTGTGCGTGGGTGTGTGTGAGTGTGTTTGTGTGAGAGAGTACAAGTGTGCATGAGTGAGTGTGTGTGTGAGGGTGCAAAATGAGGTGTATCTGTGTATGTGTAAGTGTGTGAGTGAGTGAGTGCGTGTGTGTGCGAGAGTGTGTGTGTGTGTGTGCAAGAGTGTGTGAATGCTTGTGCAAGTGCATGTGTTTGTGTGAGGGTGCGAGTGCGTGTTTGTGTGTGTGTGTTAGTCTGTTTGTGTGAGAGAGTACGAGTGTGTGCGAGTGGGTGTGCGAGTGTGTGCAGGTGAGAAAGTGCACGCGAGTAAGGGAGTGAGTCCGCAATTGTGCGTGTAAGTGTGTGCAGGTGCATGTGTATGTGAGTGTGTTTGTGTGAGGGAGTACGAGTGTGAGTGTGCAAGAGTGTTCATGTGCTTGTGCAAGTGAGTGGGTGTGTGAGTGCGTGTGAGCAAGCGTGCGAGTGCACGATTGTTCGCTTAAGTGTGTGTGCGTGTGTGAGTCTGTTTGTAAGGGAGTACGAGTGTGCAAGAGTGTGTGAGTGCACGAGTGTGCGTATAAGTGTGTGTGTGCATGCAAGTGTTTGTGAATGCGTGAGTGTGTGAGAGAGTGTGAGTGTGAATAAAAATTCAACAGTTCCTTTTACAAAAGAATGTTGCATTGTTGTCATGAAAAGTGCTGCACAACAGTTTTTTTTAATAGTTTTTTTTATATTTTATATTATATTATAAATAGTAATGCATTTGTGTGATAATTTAGAACTTTTGTTTTGGTGTAGATTTGAGTTAATGTTTTTATCTGATGATTCTCTCGAGCCGTATCTACAAACCAAGATCTTTCCATACGAAAAAAGCACACTGAGAAGACCCTAGCAACCACAAAACAACACCCTAGCAACCACTTCAGCATCATATCAGTGAGCTCAGCAGGAATCGCTCTCATTCTCTGTCTGTGTGTAACAGGTTAACGGCGTGTGTAGCTGGTTAATCAGCGGTGCTTGTGTTGGATCCGTTTAACTGGGTCAGACAGTAAACAGCAGCGCCGTGAGTCAGAACTCGGCACGTTTGGACGCGTGAGTGTTTTTCCTGGATTCGCTCACACTGCAGCTCCATCACAGATTTGTTGTGATCTTCGGTGACAAAACCTCAGTGAGGTTTACTTACGGCGAAGCGTGAGGCGAGACGCGGGACCCACCGCAGCCGGAGCGATGACGCGGCGCTCGGTTCTGGGTGAGCGGGATTATGGGAAACTGTTGGATCCGTCAGGTGGATTTCACTCGCACATGAGCTCGTATTTTCCTCTGGTATAGAAACCGGCGCTGCCAGTTCATCTAGATGTGCATCTCATTAGAATGTGAATATTGTTCACATAATAGCATGTGGTTATTAATTTCTTTCTCAGACTCTCAGACTGAACTGTTTATGTGTTTATGAATCTCATAGATTTTTACAGCAGGGTTCATACAAGGTGCTCAAAGTGCTTGAAGTACTTGAATTTGACTTCTTGAAATGTAAGGCCTGGAAAACCTTTGAAAATAGCAACATTCTCGAAGAGGTACTTAAAAAAAGCACTTCCATTATTGAAAGAAATCAGTGTTTAATTTTGTCTATAAGCTAATATCTTTTCATGCAAAATTCACACAATTAAACAAAACATTTGATTTAGATCAAAACAGGTTTGTGAATCATTTTGGGAATCGAACATTCAAATCAAACGATTCACGATACACGATTTGAAGTCCCGACCTAAATCAAATGATTCTGATCCGAAATGATGGTTCTTCAGAGTGTGAATCGTGAATCATTTGATTCATATCGGGACTTCAGAAGGGGTTCGCAAATGTTTGTTTCAGATCAGGATGGTGTAGTAGTGTAGTATATTTTGTAATACTTCAGTAGTAATACTTTGCATGTGCTTCTCTCTTTTTTTTTTCTTTTTTTTGCCATTTTTTAATTAGTATATTTTTTATTAATTTCTCTTTTTTAGAATTTGAAATAGAAGACATAAGTGAGATCTCTGATTGAAGTCCTTGAAAATCAGAAAAGTAGTGCTTGAAAAGTCCTTGAAAGTCCTGAAAATTAATTTTACAGTATCTGTGCGAGCTCTGTTACAGCTCAGGTTTGAATCTTTGTTTATAGACTTCTGTGCAGTATGTAGTTATACAGTAGCTAATATAAACATATTGTAACTAAAACATATTAAAATTAAAACCATAAATAAAAACATTTTCATTACTTTAAATAAAATAAACGTTTATTGAAATTAAATATAAAAAACTTTCTGTATTAACTTACCAGCAGCATTTCTCATTTAGTTTAATTTGATGTACTAAAATAACTAAAACTGAAAATAAAAATAAAAACAAATAAAAATGAAAATGACAAAAACACAACAAAATTACTAAAACTTTAACAAAATGTGTAGCGATGCATGAGCTCAGCACCTTTCTGTTGGTAAACACTACGAGATTTGAAATCCGCATGTGGAAATCTTAGATTGTGTGATTCTCACTGACACGAAGGTAAATGTGATCAGACCTTAAATCAGTGTTCTGTGTCACTCACTGATCGTCAGGTTGCGTGTGATTCACGAGGTACGGCCCGTTTTCATCTCAGGCACTAATGCAGTTGTTTTATTTTTTGAATGCAGGTTGTGTGTAAATGTGGCGTCCAGGTGAGTGCATTGCATTGTGGGATGCAGTACAGTGTGCTCTCGTATATGTCTCACATTCACTGCTGCTGTGGTGTTCACATAGAAAGTGCAGAGTAGTGAGTGTAGTGAGTTAGTATGTTATTCCAGCTCTCGTCCAATCAGAAGAGAGGAACAGCTGACCGCAGACGCCAACCGCGTTTGTGTGAGAATAAACAGACTGACGGCCAAACGCCACACACACACAATACAACACACACGCGCACACACACACACGCGCACACACACAAACACACATGTGGCTAATTTGCTGGAAATATGCTAAGTGGTGTAATTCTTTAAGGGCTATTAGAGACGTCTGATAAGACCACACACACACACACACACACACACTCACTCACTCACTCACTCACTCACTCACTGTGTGTGAGAGACACGCGTGATGCAGGCGTGTGCAGCTGGACTGGTTCCCGTCATGAGGTCACAGTGACGTCATCGTCACGGCTGGACGTGTCATTATAGGCTCGTGTTTCATGGTTTCACCGCTGTATTTTTCTGCTGAACTGAAGTCTGTGGAGGTTCACTAATGACAGACGGAGATCAGATCCATCATGTGTTTAATGCTGATGTTGTTTGTGCTGTAATTACAGCGGCTGCTGCTGCAGACGTGTTTCAGGAGGCTGTCGGACGCTGCTGTAGTTGTCACAGTCGATGTGAGTTTATAAGTTATCCGCGTAGTGATCGTCTCTAATGTCATCAGGTCATGTTTTGGAGCATGAACAGAAACTGCTTGAAGTCCTCTTGAGATTTTAAATTAATTATAATGTTCACTGGTGTTGATTAATGGTCACATGACATGCAGGTAAACCAGTAAATCAATTATTTATTAAAAATAGATAGTGTATTTTTAGTAGGTATTTTGATTTATTCCATGGTCTGTCAGAATACTGGATTGTGATTGGCTGGCAGGTATGCAGTAAAACCGTTCATTGCACAGGAAGTTCCAAGTCTAAGTTTAATCAGCGTTCCATATTAATGCACTGCTTTAATTGATGCACGTAAACAGGTTGAGAGGTTGGGGATCGCATTGCACTGCTTACATACATAAACTTGTCAACGCTTCCTCGCGATTTTTATTAGTAAAATAGCCTCGATACTAGATCGCTACATTATATTCCTCAGCAACGGAGTGGTAAAATTGCACTTTTTTAATTCATTAGTTGTTTGTAGAGAGAGATGCGCAGACGCAGCTTGCTTCTACACCTCCACGTCATGCATTTAAAATCCTTTAATGCACAGCAAACTGTTGATGATCCCTTACTTATTTATTTTTATGATTAAATTCATTAATTAATTTTCATTAGGCCGCGGCTAAGTGCAAATAGCGATTAGATTCTATTAACACTATATTAAAATAGCAGGATTTTCTGCTATTTATAATACTTATTGCAAACAGAGGCGATTATCTGCACCTCAGTATTGTAGTACATTATTACAACAGTTTGCAATAATAATGTATTGAGTAGGGATGCTCATTTGTAACCGATTAACCGACAAAAAAAATTTGACTGATTAATACAGTCAGTTAAACGGTTTAAAAGGTCATTTAATTTAATTTTTTTTTTAGTAATTTATCAAAATATTTTAAAGCATTTGCTGGATGGTTAAAATAAAATAAAATTGCATTTTTGAGAAAAAAAAAAGGTAACTCATGTAGGCTTATGACGTTAAGTTGCATTTTATTATTAAATAGATGCCGACGCGAAATGTTTAGGCAAACACTATAAACATAGGCTAGGTTATTTTAGTTTCCCTCACTCCACAAAAGACCTTTAAATTTAACAGTATTCAGAAAAGAACAAGAATGAAAAATATAAGCTAGGTTATACTAAACGACAAGCCAAAGCGAATTCATTTAGGCTAAAGTGAAACTGAAAGTAATGTTGGGTCTCTCAAACGACACAAATCCAAATGTTTCCATATTCGAGATGTATTTTGATGCCAAAATATGATTTATTATGTAAACCTGGTTTGTACTTCACTCGCATTCCAATATCCACATTAAACAAAATGTTTGCCAAAATTTGACGGCAGTACGTTAATAACGATTAAGCAGTGTGATTTATTTTTTTATTTTTTCATTTTTTCCCCATATGTTTGGCTGACTGTATTTTATTATTAACTGTGTGCGCCTGTGCGGCACCAGCCCAATCACTTGATTTTTTTTTTTCCTTCTAAGAGTGGAAACGACTCCTTCTAGTCATAGAGATAATTGAAACTGTAAACGGTTTGCTTTTATTTCTGTACATTCACAATAAAAACAAATTGTGCGCTTTTGTAAAACAATAAAAATAGGATGCTGCTTTCAGCCGTCTTCCTTTCGCGCAGCACAAAAATTAATCAAAACTCTGCATACTAGCTACTTGTTGTACAGTTTTTTCTTTCGTTTTGTTAGTTACGTAAAATATTTATTGTATAGGCCTATCTATTCATTATATATAAATATAGCCTAGCTTTATTACATTTTTCTCCGTTTGCAGAAGCGCTGCAGGTGCGTGATGTGACGTGTCCATGTGATCCTCATGTTCTGTTGTTTGCTGCTTTTTGCGCATTTAAAATGAATCCTTGGAAAACAAATTTTGGTATTTTTAACGGGTCACAGACACTTATCCTTTCTAAAACAATTAAATTCTAGTTTAAAATAATCTTGTCGGTCAACAGTTGTAACGGAGACTCCAGGGAAGCGTGATAGATCCAAGTGCGAGCTTTATTACACAGATCGTAGTAAAGACAGGCAGGGTTGATCTCCAAACGAACAGTGATACGTAGGCAAAACAATAGCGTAATCCAGAAAAACAGGCAGAACGTCAAAATACCAGTGAGCAGTCCAAAAAGTAACAAATAAACAAGGCAATGGAACAAGGCAAAAACTATGACAAAGAAACAAAACCGTGGCAATAACAAAACAAGGCAATGAAATAGGAAAAACACTTGGTAGAGTCCGCACAGGCAAAACAATACTTCGCAGAGGCCTGTTTGGTTTAGGCCTCCTTATATGGCCACCAAACAGGAAGTAACCAATGAAGCAGCAGAGGGAGCGGCAACAGGCAGTCCATGAGCAAGGGCTCCCTCCGCTGGCGTGGCATTACAACGGTTAATAATCGGTTAATGAACGTCGGCTGTCGGTTAGGAAAAATAACCGAAATGAACATCCCTAGTATTGAGTTTAAATTATAGTTTTAATTCAAATTTTTAAATGGATGCTGCCCCCAAAAAGGCAGTTTCGAACCGGGTCAGTCACGTTGAAGATCGTTATTTGTAGTGTTGACTACCTCAATCACACGGTGGTGGGCGGAGTTAGTGTGAATAGCCTCTGCCAACAAAACAGGCCATTTGCACTTAGTGTAAATAGATACTATTATAGATACCTTTATTCACTTACAAACTTACAAACCTGTTTGGGAATCCCTGAACTAGATGAACTCTAATAACTACTATAACTGTCTCATGCTGAACACACACATTTTAAAAGAACATCCATCAGTGTTGATGCTGAAAGCATTTATCCATCTGTGTGTGTGTTTTAGGCTGCAGTGGTCAGATGTCTGATGTCTGTCGGAGGAAATGATCCAGACTGGAGCAGAACCAGAACCAGTCAAACACAAGGTATCTATATATATGCACTCACATAGACATGCACACACATGTACACAGAGTCTGTCTGTCTTTTCAATCTACTGTGCTCGCAAAGTCTCTGGTAGCCCTTCAGGCAGGCTTTCTTCAGATTTTGGCAGCCCAAAATTAATTCAACTAGTCCGAATAAAAGAGACATCGGCTGAACTTCACTGCGCACAAATCAGCACAGATCCAAAACTTCTGTGATGGTAGACAATAGAATAGAATACACTTCACATTTTATATATAATGTATATATAAAGTACAACATATATATTTTTTATATATATCTTTTAGGGCTGTCAAACGATTATTTGTGATTAATCACATACAAAATAAAAGTTTGAGTTTGCCTAATGTGTGGTTACTGTGTGTAATTATTATGTATATATAAATGCAAACATATTCATGTATATATTTAAGAAATGTGTACAAGTATATGTATTTATTATAATTTTTATATAATTTATATTATATATACATACAAATATTTTGTACATAAATAACATGTCTCTCTTAAATATGTGCATTAATTTGTGTGTAACGTAATAATTACACACAGTACACACACATATACTAGGCAAACTCAAACTTTTATTTTGTATGCGATTAATCACGATTAATCATTTGACAGCCCTAATATCTTTAGATTTTACTCACAGATCACAAGGTCAAACATTTTTAAAGGCAAGTGAACCGTCAGTAATAACATGAGACCAAATAAACAAATTTGAAGCGTAGATTATGTATAACAAAACTACAAATAATATAATGTAAGGTCTAACATTAGTTTTAAGGTACAGAAATATAATAATCAAATGTAAAATATGACTGTATAGTGTTCACTGTATAAATTAAATACTGTATAGAATAATCTCTGTTAAAACTGTTTTGTTGTTTGATTAAAGGAGTAGTCCACTTCCAGAAGAAAAAATTACAGATAATTTACTCGCCTCCAAGATGTTCATGTCTTTCTTTCTTAGATGTTCATTTTCTTTCTTTTCTTTCGTAAAGAAATTGTGTTTTTTGAGTAAAACATTTCAGGATTTTTCTCCATATAATGGACTGATATGGTGCCCCGAACTTCCAAAATGCAGTTTAAATGTGGCTTCAAACGATCCCAAATGTGGTTGTAAACGATCCCAGCCGAGGAAGAAGGGTCTTATCTAGAAAAACAATCAGTTATTTTCTAAAAAAATGTACAATTTATATACTTTTTAACCTCAAATGCTCGTCTTGTCTTACTCTGTGATGTGCAGTGCCGTTCAAGACAGTTAGGGTACGTTTAAAAACTCCCATCTCATTTTCTCCTCCAACTTTAAAATCATCTTACATCACTGCAGAAGTGCTGACCCAGTGTTTACAAAGTAAACGTGCAAAGAACATCAGACGCCCTTTACAAAAAAGGTAAAACAGCGATATAGGACGATTTTAAAGTTGGAGGAGAAAATGAGACGGGAGTTTTTCAACATGCCCTAACTTTCTTGAACTGGACTGATCATCGCAGAGCTAGACAAGACGAGCGTTTGAGGTTAAAAAATATATATAAACTGTAAATATTTTTAGAAACTAACCGATCGTTTCATTAGATAAGACCCTTCTTCCTCGGCTGGGATCGTTTAGAGCCATTTGAAGCTGCATTTAAACTACATTTTGGAAATTTGCGGGCACCATATCAGTCCACTATATGGAGAACATTCCTGAAATGTTTTCCTCAAAAAGCAACATTTCTTTACAACTGAAGAAAGAAAGACATGAACATCTTGGATGATGAGGGGGTGAATACGTTATTTGTGAATTTTTGTTCTGGAAGTGAACTACTCCTTTAATATTAATGACAGTCCATTAAGAGCGAATGCACAGATCCAATATAATCTGAATGTTTATGTTCACTTCACTTAAGACTGAACGGACTGTGTTTATAAGAATATGTGCCCAAACGGGTCTTTTGAGATCATTCTGTGTGTGTTCAGTGTTTGTGTGCTGTCTGAAACGTGGTTCTCTGTGTTGACGCAAATAACACTGTGCAAAAAATGAACTGAGTTCTCAATTCACCTCTTCATGTGCTTCAACGGCCTAAAACACTTGAATGTTTCATTCGGTCAGACTTAGAAACACGTGCAAATGATCAACCGTGATCCGTTTCATCCTTACTGTAAGTGAGTGAACAATGCGAATCAAGGAAGGAATTTTATTTCACTGTTTAGGACAGGCCGACAGGCAAGGAGGGTTAGTGTTTTTGCAAACCCTGATCTACATGTATCTGTTTTAAACAGATCACATATCTGTTTTTCATGATAAAAAAAAATTATAAATGCTTATAAAATGATTCAGTCAAGTCAAGTGTCAGGTTTTACATCCAAAAGTTTTCACATTTTCTCAGGCTGATGATACACGGAGCACTTTCTGAGCAAATGTTGATGGGTGAGACTCAGAGCCCACCACTGATCTAAACCAAGAAACATTGTTCGGCAACATTGTCCAGTGTATCATCAGTCTCAGGATTCACATGTGTGATGAAATGTCAGGTTTCTTCTACAGTGTGACATTAATATAAATTCAGTCAGTCCTGTCATCATAAACAGACGGGAAAAAACTCTACGATGTCAAAATAAAAGTCTGTAGAGATCTGCTGCTGTCTGATATCATCACCAATAATCAAACCGTGTTCACATTAGTGTTAATGTGCTAAACTTTAATGACATTCTTTATTATTAAGTTTTAAAGTAATTATGTCACAGTTCCTGTCATTTGTGACTCCTGTGGCCTCATGGGAGAGTGAAGCGGGTCATCTGGTTTCTTTCATACTGTCCTGTAGATCACACACACACACACAGAGTACAGTAGTGAAGACGTTCAGACGCAGCTCTGTCTGTCCATCTGTGTGTGTGTGTTGTGATGGAGGAGATTTGCTCACGTTCAGCATGTGCAGAAAACCTGCAGATCTCCAGACATTTGTTATCCAGCAGCCTCAGCAGGACCAGCGCCAAACAGTGACACTGACACACACACACACACACACACACACACGGGTGCTCAGGGTTGGTGGTGATCTGTCTGTCCGCTCAGATGAGTTCTGTGCTGTAGCGGGACAGGAGTTTCTCAGCGCGTCCGTCTGTGAGGCTGTGAACACGACATGATCTTCACGTGAGTCTGTGAGAGAGTGTGTGTGTGTGTGTGTGTGTGTGTGTGTGTGTGGTTTGCTCTGAACTTGTGTTGTTTTTGTATTTTTTGTCTGAAATCTGAAAAGTGTCATTTTGCAAAGATGGCTGTAGGTTGTGTATATATGAATATGTAATACGAGAAATATAAGATATTGTGAATGTTTTGTGTCATGCTGTGGCTGTAAGGCTTGTTTGACTGTGAATCACCTGTTGTATGAAATGCTTGTAGTGATGATGATGATGATGATGTGTGTGTGTGTGTGTGTGTGTGTGTGAAGCATCATGCTGAAGTTCTGCTGAAGTCTCATATTCAGCCTTCTGTCGGTATGTCTGCTGTCTGTCTGTCCGTCCGTCTGATAATAATCTGATTGTCTCTCCAGTGGAGATGTGACTCTTTCTTCCATGAGAATGCAGGAATGCCGTTGTCCTGCGGGCAGATGCTGCTCTCTCTGATTGTGATTTCCTGTAGCGTGACAGAGCTTTGAGTGTGTGTGTGTGTGTGTGTTTTGTACCTATTTAACCATATAGGAGTAGCTGAACTTGACAGAATTTCATTTTTGGGGTAAAAAAGACTTCTTTTGAAATTGTAAAAATGTGGGTTGTAATTAGGGGCCGAGCACCGGTGGTGTGAGGAACCAACTGGAATTGCTCAGTTTCCGCTTCTTCTTCTTCTTCTCGCATTTTTGAGGGCCTAAACATGCTGAAAAACTCATGAAACTTTGCACACACGCCAGAAGTGGTGAAAATTCACATCTGATATGGGTTTCAGAAGTGCGTGTGGCAAAATGGCTCGATAGCGCCACCTATAAAAGTTCAACGAAGTGCCTCTCGAGCTGTTTCACATACATGTACGAAATTCAGTAGACACTAGTGTTGTCACGATACCAAAATTTTGACTTTGGTACGATACCTGACTAAAATATTACAATACTACTACTGAACCGATACTACAAAAAAAACATAGAAAAACAGGAAAAGTAATTGAATAATAGATGATCCGAATGGAGATCATAGTTATTTGATCTATTAAAACAAAGCATTTCATCCCCCCTTTAAATAAATAAAATAAAATAATAATAATAATCAGATGCCAGTGCCACTACACAGGATTATGGTGAACAACTACAAGCCTACAGGTATGTAGAGATCTTTGCTATATTGGTAAGTTAGCTAAAAGGATAAAACCAAATCTTACTGCATGATATAGTCATTATATTTCACAACAACAATTTATATCATGACAGTCATTTTTTGTTATTTTCATTTTAATAAGAACCTAGATGTAAATAACAAACTAAAGAACAACTACAATAAAACAAAGACACAAATGAAATAAAGAGGCCCCTATGAAATCTGTTTTATGTTTTTCTAAATTACGTTTTAATCTCTATTTTAATGGTTACATTAAAAAAAAATGTATTGAAAAAGCATGTCTAATTGATATCATGAAACTTGCAGAATTTAACAGCATTTCTTTTTAAAGTTCAACAAAAATTACATGTTTTTAAGGCCCTGTGAAATATGTTTTATTATTTTTCCCAAATTCAGTGTTGTTTGTGAATTTCTGTTTTCCATTAATTTTTTACATTCTATTTTAATCATTTCATTACATTTTAATAACCAAAAGCATGTCTAATGAATTTTTAAAGGATAATTCGATTTGCTAAAGAATTAATTTATTATAGGCTATTTATTTATTTTTCTTTTCTTCTTTTTCAGAAATACTTTCGCAAATTTTCTGGTAAATATATTCTGGTAAATATTTTTTCTGGTAAATATTCTTTAAACATCGTTTTAATAATATTTTTATTAGTGGTAGTAGTACTATCTTTACATTTAAGTAATATATTAATATATTTCTGACTGTAAAGTTAAACCAAACTTTTATTTTGACGGGTTGCTGTGAAGACCTTTAGGGTCTTCATTATAAGACGATAGTTTTCTGCAAAAGAAACAGTAAAATGCTGATGAAGTGACTTTCAGAGCAGTTCTAGAGATGATGTTCATGTACTCATATATTGAGGCGGCCGAGCTGAAAACACCGCGAGTGTCACGCATGTATGTGTGTGTGGTAAACAAAACTGCGCCTCTGTGCCGTTCACTAACACAGACACGCAGAAATACGGCTCTTATTAAAATGCATTCTTAAAGTACCGGTACTAGTAAAATTTGGAATCTTACCGTTTTTAAAAGCAGGGTATCGCGATACTTTTTAAGTAGCGGTATATCGTGCAACACTAGTAGACACATGTAACCTACAAAAAGTCCCCCGGTACGAAGTCCGAAACCCAACAGGAAGTCTGTTATTTTTAATTTTCTTGGCACCTGGCTAGAGATTTAATCAGATCAACACCAAATTTGTTTGTTGTAATCTAAAAGCCTTTGTGACGTTAAATTGCGAGTTTCTTTGAAGGGCGTGTCCATGGTGGCCTGACAAAGTTCAATGTTCCGTCACGAAAGAGGAAGTGGTTATAATTAAGACTTACAATGTCCGATCAGCACCAGACTTCACATGTTTGATAAGAGTCCTGTCCTGAACACATGCAGTGTTGGGGAAAGTTACTTTTAAAAGTAATGCATTATGATGTTGCATTACTCCCTAAAAAAAGTAACTAATTATGTTACTTATTTACTTGTTATACTTGGAACAGGGGTGGCAAACGTCGCTCCTGGAGAGCCGCAGCCCTGCAGAGTTTTGCTTTAACCCTAATCAAACGCACCTGAACGAGCTAATCATGGTCTGAAGGCTTACTAAGAAGCTACAGGCAGGTGAGTTTTATTAGGGTTGGAGCTGAAGTCTGCAGGGCCGGAGTTCGCCACCCCTGTTATGGAAAGAAGAAGAAGAAGAAGAAAGTTCTACACTTTTCAGCAATAAAAAAGAAAGAAGAAGAACAAATGTCAGTTTATCTCGAGTAATGTTCGCTTATTAGTATGACTACACTGGATCATTGAAGATCAGCAGCAGAGACGTGGGATTAAATACGTGAAGGATATTTGTATTATTTAACATATTTAATTATTGTAGGTTTGCATCATATTCTGAAAAGCATTTCACTGTTTTTATTCATTTTGACAAATACTGAGTTTTTTGTGAGTGAGATGAATTACTGCATGTTCACATTTATTCTAGAACTAAAGTAACATCTTACTCCTGATTTCTCTCAACATGGGGACGGGAGAGCTTTCATTCAATAAATGGGGTGGGGGGGGGGTAACTGGCATTACTCATTTAAAAAAGTAACTATTTTCTTGTAAATTAAAATGTAATGCATTACTTTACCTAGTTACTTGAATCAGAAAAGTAATCTGATTTCGTAACTTGCGTCACTTGTAATGCATTTCCCTAACACTGAACACATGGCCATGACCATATTCAGTTATAGCCATAGCGCCACCTGCTGGTGACAGGAAATGGCCTGTTCTACACTTAAACATACACTTAAACATGCAATGTCCAATCTGCACTAAACTTCACATGTTTGGTGAGAGTCCTGGCCTGAACACATCTAAAGGCCAATATTCAGATATAATCATAGCGCCACCTGCTGGCAGCAGGATACGTCATGTTTTACACTAACTCAAACATACCATGTTCAATATGCACTGAACTTCGCATGTTTGATAAAAATCCTGGCCTGGAGACATCTGCATGCCAATATTCAGTTATAGGCATGGCGCCACCAGCTGACAGCAGGAAGTTTGACGCATATAAATGCCTTGACATATTCTTCCTATATATTCCACTTTAAATACATATTGCTCACCGTTCGCTTTTTTTCCTAAAGCCACCTGGTGGTGGTGAACTTTGATTATGTATTACAATTAATTATTTAACAGTTTCAAATAACATATTTTGTCTGAAAAAAAATCTCTTCTGCTCACAAAGGCTATATTTATTTGATTTAAAAAAAACAAACAAACAAACAAAAAAAACAGTAAAACTTTATTATTTTTATTGTTGATTTTAATCAGTTGTGCTGCTTTTTATTTTCGTGTAAACTGTGATACAGTACCATTCATATGTTTGGGGTCAGTATTTATTCATTTATTTATTCACTGAAAAAATTTATATTTAGGGCATCAAGGATGCGTGAAATTGATCATTGTACATTAATTCCATAAATAGTTTTTTACGCTGCCATTCAAAATAAGATTTTTCAGAGTAATTAATGCATTAAATTGATCAGAAGTGACAGTAAAGACATTTATAATGTTCCAATAGATTTCGATTTCAAATAAATGCTGTTCGTTTAAACTTTCTATTCATCTGTGAATCCTGAAACATAAAAATATATCATGATTTCCACAAAAATATTAGGCAGCACAATGTTTTCAACTGATAATAATCAGAAATGTTTTTTTGAGCAGCAAATCAGCATATTAGAATGATTTCTGAAGGATCATGTGACACTGAAGACTGGAGTAATGATGCAGAAAATTCAGAATTTGATCATAGAAATAAATTACACTGTAACAGATATTCACACAGAAAACAGCTGTTTTAAATGATAATATTATTTAACCTTTTTTACTGTATTTTGATCAGATAAATGCAGTCTTGGTGAGCAGGAGAGACTTCTTTCATTAAAAATCCTAATTGTTCTAAACTTGTGTGTGTGTGTGTATCAGGGCGTCTCTCCTGTGTTCAGTGATTTCATCACACTGTAAAGTGTCTCGCTGTAACTTCCTCATAATAACTGACGTTACTCAAGAGCATCTGAGGAACAACACTCAGCACTCAACACACACACACACACACACACACACACACACACACACACCTAATCTGTGCCGTTAGAGGCTTCAGTTAGTTCTTCTAGTTAAACAGTTTGCATGTCCTGTTGTGTGTGGCGTCGGTCACTATGATGAGGTTGTGTCGTAATCGAGCGCGTTTGACCCTTGGGTTTGCAGTGCATGATGGGTGTGTGACAGATGAACACACCTGAGGAGAGCGAGTGAGGTCAGAGGTCAGAGTCTTCATCCGTCTGTAACGCACATCTGTATCCTGTCTGTCTCACAGCACCTGTCTCCCGTCCTGTACGTCTGTCTCTCGGTCTCACACACGTCCAGAAAAACATCATTGTTTCAGTTCAGCTTATCTCTGCTCTCCCAAATATCCTGTTTCTTCGAGCTGCGCGTCCAGAACCAATAGAAAGCTCTTCCTGCCGCGGGCTGACTTCACTTCCAGCTTTAGCACAATCTCATCCGCTCCAAACCGCGCTCGGCAGAACCGCGACTCACACGCGCCGCCGTAAACGCACACAAACGCGCACACACGGGAGCGGCGCGAGGACGGGCCCGTCCTGCTCCACCATGGCCAGCACCATCAAGGTAAGAGCGGCTCCTTCGCGCTCGTTAGCGGAGAACAGAACCGGCGCCGACGGGCGTCACCCAGAGAAACCACGGCTCCGGTGCGCGTCTCCGCCGGCGCTGATGAATTCTGCTCACCTTCTGAGAGCTTGTGTGGAATTTCGATGTTTGTGGAGAATCTTTGGTCAAATCTGTGGTCGGTTGCATGAATCGCTCTGACTAGTTGTACGAGTTAGTCACCTCTTAGTTTTTTTAGGGCTGGGTGTAACTTTTACAGAGTTTTTGTGGGCCTTTAAAAAATTCACCTTTCCATAAATGAAGGTCTTAATTCATAAAGTCGTGGCGTTAAATGTTGCATGAACTGCTAAAAATGTTTTTTGTCGTTTTCCAGTACTGATATCTAAACATCCTTACATTAAGACACATTTACTGGAGATGCAAAATGAAGAGGTGACGTCTTGTTTTTAAAAGTGCGTTTATATTTAAAACAAGTACAAATATCTGTTAGTGGGGCGCCCATCGCCCATCGCATCGGCAGATATTTGTTCTTGTCTTAATCATAAGCTCACGTCATTTTGTTCAGTTTCCCTAAATGACAAAACAAGCCTTCATATCTTCTGTCATTTTGTATTTGGAGTAAATGTATCTTGATTTAAGAACCTTTAGACATTTGCTCTGAAAACGACGAGAAAGAACTTTTTTGCCATTTGATCAAAAGGTTCAGTCAAAGTTATTTTCATATTCTCGTGTTTGCGAGCAGAGATATTCAGTCTTAAAGCTATGTTATTTTGTAAAATGAATTTGCACTGGACAATGACAAAAATACTGAAGAAGAACTTAGGGAAAAATACTGAAGAAGGTACAGAAAAAGTTATTTCTTGTGTTTGTGAGCAGAAATATTCAAGCTTAAAGCTATTTTATTTTGTAAAATGAACTACAGATTAATGGAGATCTGTAGGAAGTTGTATTTTCAGACTTTGAAGTGTTGCTGATAAAAGACATTTAGATTTGGAGAACATGTTGTACTGTGTTCCCTTCAATTTATTCTTTAAATTTCCCTTACGTGGTGTTAAAAACTCTTAAATTTACTTCTATAAAACTTGGTCAAAACTTGGTAGATGGTCAAATTTGAGAGCGAAAACTGAGACTGGTTAACCGACAGTGTGTTTGCTGAAATGTAGTTTATTTTTGTTTTTTACATGTGTGATCCTACAGTTCAAAGCTTTGTGTTTCTTGAGTTGAAGATGTTATTCTCTTCACTCATTTATTTATTTTGCATCTGGTTCAGTTCGGTTCTGGTTCGTTGTTTTATCGTTTCTCGTCTGCCGTGTGAAGTTCGTGTCTGTATTGTTGATCTGTGATTCTTTATTCAGATTTTGTCAGGAATCGTTTTTCACACACTATAGTTTTCATACCATGATACACTCACTCAGTAAAATTAAAAAAAAAAGGAATAAATAATGCTTTTATTCATTAAAGATGGATTCAATTGATCAAAAGGACGAAAGAGCCATTTATAACGTTACAAAAGAGTATGTGTTATTTTAGATAAACGCTTCTCACCATCAGATTTGAGAATAAAAAGGTAGACTGATTATCTCTTGGTTAACGGCACATAATAACTGTGTTTGCTTAAATGTCATTTATTTTCCTGGAATAGTTTTTCTCATGAATAGTTTTTTTTTTACTTCACTACAAACTTTGTAGTAATCTTAAATTTCTCAGTGGAAGTGAAGAAAGTTGGGCTCTTTTGTTTCTAAAGTCTATAATACACAGACATGAAGATCTCTAAAGAATATTTGATCCAAAAATGACCGTTCTGTCATGATGTACTGCAAAAAAGAAGATATTTGGAGTTTTTAAGCCCAAGTCAGTGAAGCTCAAATGTTCTTCAAACCATCAAACAGGTTTGAAACATGTCGAGGAGAGTAAATGATGACAGATGGATCATTATATGATGGACTGTCTCTTTAAGATCCACTGGCTCAGGTTGGCGTGCTCACGTGAGCGGCGGCGCATGTAAACACGCGTGTTTGACCGTAGACTAGATGTTTGAACACGGAGTCCGTGGAGAGACGATGAGGAGATGATTCGCACAGATGTGATGTGAATGTGAAACCCATCAGACGCTGATCTCTGCTTTCGTCTCTGTTTTTCTTTGTTTTCTTCAGATTTCTGTTCTGCAGGTCGTGTCTAATTTTATCCGCGAGTCAAAACAACAGACAAATGCTTCTGTTGAATGCTGTAAATCATCTCAATGACCTTTCCGTTCCTGTTTATAAAATTATTCAGATTTATTAGAACATTTATTTAGTTTGTCATTTCACAATTAATGACTGAGTTCAGACGGGTTTCCTGAACGCTCCCGCCGTCTGTCAGTCAAGCAGATAGCCCCGCCCCCAACCACTGACATACTGTTATAGTTTTGGTTTATATTTTGATTTAAATTACATTTTTTTATATTTTCTGCTTTCATGCTAATTTTAGTTAAAGTTTTAGTAATTTTATTGTGTCATTATTTTATTTTTATTAGTTTTGCTTTTTAATTTGCTTTTATTACTTTTTGCTTCATTTATGGAAATTAAATTAAATTTTTTCTGCTTACACATTGATTTTAAAGTTTGAATTACTTTTATACATCAAGTTAAAGTAGTTTTATTGTTTAAGTTATTTAAATTAACATTTGTTTTATTTCAAGTGACAGAGATGTTTTTAATGGTTTTAGTTTTAGTTAACTTGATTTAAATTACATTTAAATTTTTTTCTGCTTTCACATTAATTTCATTTGAAGTTTTAGTAAATTTATTTTTATTAGTTTTGCTTTTTAATTTGCTTTTATTATTTTTTGCTTTATTTATGGAAATTAAATTAAATTTTTTCTGCTTACACATTGATTTTAAAGTTTGAATTACTTTTATACATCAAGTTAAAGTAGTTTTATTGTTTAAGTTATTTAAATTAACATTTGTTTTATTTCAAGTGACAGAGATGTTTTTAATGGTTTTAGTTTTAGTTAACTTGATTTAAATTACATTTAAATTTTTTTCTGCTTTCACATTAATTTCATTTAAAGTTTTAGTAAATTTATTTTTATTAGTTTTGCTTTTTAAAAACGTCTATATTTTTTTAAATTAATTATTATTTCAGATTTAGTTACTTTTAAACCTTAGGTTAAACTACTTTTATTGTTTATTTCATTTCACCTAACATTTGTTTTATATCAAGTGACAGAGATGTTTTTAATGGTTTTAGTTATCTGTGATAACCCCGGCCCAAACTCTTATCGTCGGTCGAGGGTTCAAACTCTGAACATTTCATCTCTAGATCAGGCGGAGTGCAGGAATGGAAACGGCGTTTGAGCAGCGTTGTATTTGCGTTGTTCAGAGGTTAATGTCGTGCCGCTCCCGCGGCGTTAACGATGGGCGTCTTCCTCGCTCCGCGGCGTCCATTAGAGGCCCTCACGAATGCCGACGGATGGGCTTTTTCCTCTTTTCCATTCCCAGCCCCTGTTATCCCGTGCTGTCAGGAATGCAGGAAATGGTGGCAGAGCACTTCCTGTCTGTGGCTGCGTGTGTGCGTGGCGCAGCATGAATGATCCAACGCTCATTGAGCTTCACGTAAACGTGTGGAAGACTGCTTTTATTCTTCAGAACGTCTTATTAGTTCACTTTCCTGCTGTTTACCGCTGGTTTTCTTTGGCAGTGGTGTTGCTGACTGTCAAATACTGCATTGCTTCTCTCCGATTGGCTGAGAGCCGGTGGTGGGCGGGGCACGTGTGCGATGGAACGCAGGAGCATGAGCTCTGAGTGTGTTAATAATGAGAATGTGCTGATGAAGATGATGTTCTCAGTCAGTTGGTGGAGATGAAGGGTGAGGAGGTGTCGGAGTGTGTTTCTCTCTCAGGTGAAGGTTGCTTTGACCCGTTCGCTCACTAATGGGCTTCACAGCTCCGTTATCAGCGGCCTGCAGATTCATCTGGTTTCCGACATCATTTCCTTTTCCTCCTGCCGATCCCAGAGCTGCGCTGAGGAGCGGCCGCGTGTTTCTCTGTCCTCCGAGTCTCATGATAGTCTCCCTGTTTCTGTGTTTGAGTTCAGCTTTCGTGTTTAACCCTGTACAGCTACTGCATCATGCTTGATCATGAATTTGTAAAACCTGTTCAGAGTTTTTTTATCCAGTTGAAGCTCTTTTAGTGTGACTGTACAAACGTCCACCTTTAGCTGGTGCTTCTGATTTTGATCAAGCAAACGTCAGAATAACTGCAGTCATATTTCCAGATGAACACTCGGCTTTACTTGATTCTCCATGAATCATTTTTTTAGTGTCAAATCTGATCATCAGGATCTTTTGAGGAACATTTGTTTTCAGAAGCTTTACTTTCACTGTTCCTCAGTGGAGGAATGATCTTCACAAGCCTTCAAAACATCTCACATCTTTTGAGGAACGTTTATTTGTTCATCTCTCAATCATCACTGGATTGCATCGCATTATATGTTTGAATCATTTCAATCTCATCTTACTAATAAGACATATTATTGGAGATACAGAGCGAGCGCTGATATTTACATCATTTGATGTCAGTATCTGCTCTACTGCTACAAAGATTTCATTGTTTTACATCACAAACATCAGCATCTGCACCAAATCCATAATTTTGCTCAGTTTGAGTCTCTGAATAAAATTGAGGTGTTTTTTCCTCCATATTCTCACTATATCAGACTATATGTGACCCTGGAGCACAAAACCGGTCTTAAGTATCACGGGTATATGTGTAGCAATAGCCAACAATACATTGTGTGGGTCAAAATGATCAATTTTTCTTTTATGCCAAAAATCATTAGGATATTAAGATTATTTTCCATGAAGACATTGTGTAAATTTCCTACCATAAATGTATCAAAACTTACTTTTTGATTAGTAATATGTATTGCTAAGAACTTCGTTTGGACAACTTTAAAGGTTATTTTCTCAATATTTTGAAATTTTTTGCACCCTCAGATTCCAGATTTTCAAATAGTTGTGTTTTGGCCGAATATGGACCTTTATCTCACTTCCTATATCCGGTAAGCGAAGCAGTGTATCCTCACTTCCGGTGCCATCGCAACGCAATGAAAACTAATGCGAGAATCGTCTCTTTCCTTTCTTTCGCTGGTGTTATTGCAGTGTACGTGGCTGTTTTTATTCTAAACAATGACACACTGCCTCAGTTTTCACGATTTCCTGACACAACACAGATGAGATGCGTGGGATGAATTAAAATATCACGCGGGAGCACGTTCGTGTGGAGTATGCATTTCGAAACTGAGGATGTTTAGGCCTACATCTCATATCACCTGCTGAAATGTTCCTATATTTCTCTTCCAGATGTGCCTTCTGAATAATAAATAAATTGAACCTGCTGCAGTCAATTTCGTCTTCTCATTAACAATGTTTTTCTCATATTTTATACCTGTTTACATTAAAATACATTTAAATAAACACCCTTCCAAAATTAACCATGGATTTACTATAGTAAATGTAGTAACCATGTTATCTTTTATTTTATTTTTTTTCCACGGACTGATTTCCATTTGTATTGCCACAGTTTTACTACACATACCGTGGTTAATTTTCGTAAGAGCGGTATTAAAAGAGATGAATGAATGCGCGGGCGTTGCCTTAAAAAAATAACAATGTTGAACATTTTAGCTAATTAATCTTAGACCGTATAACGCGTTGACAGCGTGATTTGAGTATTAATTAAGACATTTTGGCATAAATGTGTGAATTGACTGTGAATGAAAAATGACAGAATAAAGACTAAAACTGAATACAAATGAATAAACATGTTGATTCTGATCTTATTCATCAAGTCTCAAGTCTGCAGCACTGAGCGGTGTGCTGAAATCACGCATGTTTATGAGCCGTGGGTTTCTCAGATCGGTAGTTCTGGTTTTGTGGTCCAGGGTCAAATATTAGCCATAAAGGCCTGATGCATCAAATTTGGTAGGAACGCACTTTTCTGGTGATTATTTCATGTCGGGATGCCCATTTTCCACAGTTGATATGATCATTTACGGTCTTAATGAGAGGTCTTTATCATACTCTGGTTAAAATTTCTCAGTGGTAGTCTAAAACAACACCCTTGTCGAAATCAGTCCTTTTCAAAGCGAGCTGCATAGACGCATTTAGCCGCAAATCTTGCTAACTAGCACATTAGTAAGAAAGGTGATTTGCAAAAATGCATTAAAAAAAACCCTTATAGTGGCTTCTGCTGTAGGTGAAACTGCATCACGGATGATTCGAGTAGATGTCCGGGCGCATTTCCTTATTAAACTATAGTAACGTTAATCCTCTACGTCTTCAGCGCCTCAGAAGATTAAGTTAATGACGACTGCTATGTTCCTCATTACGTCCAGGGTTGCCAGGTTTTCACACCAAAATCTGTCCAATTGCTACTCAAAACTAGCCCAATCGCATTTCAAGAGGGGGTCCCCATTAAAAATTGCATTACATTTTTTGTCAGGGTTACCCTGGTAAATTCCCATTTCAGGGTCTAAATATGACATTTTTGATGACATCAATAATTACCCACAGCAAGTAGCCAAATTCCACGGGAAAATCGCAGACTTGGCAACACTGATTACATCTAACAACAAAACCTCTCAATCAGTCGGAGACGTCCTTGTCTTCCCCTGTCGACACAACGGCGGTCTGCCTGTTCTCTCAGCTCATTTAGGCCGGGTCTAAGGTAAGTCGGCCGTGTCAATCAACTATCGTGGGAGCGGCCTTGGTCTGTGTGACAACTCACCTGCCTGAGCTTTCTAGTAACCCTTCAGACCTTAATTAGCTCGTTCAGGTGCGTTTGATTAGGGTTGAAGCAAAACTCTGCAGGGCTGCGGCTCTCCAGGACCGACGTTCGTCACCCCTGTTATAGAGTGTTTGTGCACACACACTACCAACACACACTTGTGTGTACATGTACATGTTCAAACAACATGTAAAAGTGAGTTTTGCATCTGATGACCCCTTTAATAATGTGGCAAATACGTCTCAATTAATGACACATAAGGTTGTTTAATGTTGTGTGTGTCTTTATGAGGGTCAACTCAAATGTTCAGTCTGATGCTGCGTGTCTTTCAGTGCCGAGATCATTAGTTTGATTTTAGTTTGGGTTAGTGATGGTTAGTTTGGTGCTGATGTAGGACAGTAGTTATCAAACTTCAAGTCTTGATCTCCCACTATCGTGGACAAATGCAAAGAACTGCAATTTTTCTGTTTGTGATTTTATAGTTGGCATTTAATGAAATCTGTTTACTAAATGTTGTCCTAATGTGATTGATTCATTCAGGCACATCTTTCTTTTTTGAACTTGTAATGTCTAATGCAGTGAAGTGTCAATCTTCTGTCTAGTGATGTTTGCTGGTGCTGTCCAATCGTTTAGTAGTTAGCTTAAACCCCGCCCCTTTCCTAGAATCAACTACAAGCTCTCATTCAGAGGCACGCCCCCACATCTCAACATCCAATCAACCACTGTCAGATATAATTAAGCCCCGCCCTGCATTTTTCTACTTTTAAACAATGATTCAACAGACACTTTGCAATTAGAGTTCAGAAACTCAAACTCTCTCTCTCTGTGTCCTGTAGGAGGCGCTGTCGGTGGTGAGTGAGGATCAGTCTTTATTCGAGTGTTCGTACGGAGCGTCTCATTCCAAGACGGACATGACGGCCTCCGCCGCCGGCGAATACGGCCAGAGCAAACTCAGCCCCAGAGTGCATCAGCAGGACTGGCTGGCTCCGCCCACCGGACGCGTCACCGTCAAGCTGGAGTGCGGCGCGGGAGCGCAGGTGAACGGATCCAGGTGAGACGCACCTCCACAGCAGCACGTTCAGGAGTGTGATTAGACGCTCTGGATCACGTCCGCGGTGATCGTCCTCTGAACCCGTCGCGACATGTGGCCGCGTGGCGCCTCTCCACGATCAGATTGATTTGGTGGAAAGATGATGATCCAGTGATCTTCTGCCCAGACTGTTAAACCCAATGAAAGAGTCATTGATCATCATAATCTGTTCCTTACCAGATGGAAACCACCTTGAGTTTTCTCTACAAATAAGATTTTAAACTTCAGCTAAAGTTTGATTTTAGTTTTGTCACTGTTTATTTTATTTCAAGTGTTGAAAATATTTTTATGGTTGTCGCTTTAGTCGGCGATTATAACCCTGTCGAAGCGACTCGCAGCTGATTAAGTGAATGTAAAACAGAATCAGAGCGTCAGGCCGATCTCAGAAAGTCTTTCAGAAAGTCTTTTCTCCGGCGGTTGAGGCTCCGTCAGGAGCAGAAGATCTGCAGTTGTTGCTCCTGCATCAGCAGCGCTGGCCGTGTTTTATGGATGCGTGTGAGTTCAGCAGCTCCGTCGCTTAAACTTTCCGTCTGCACGAGCCCAACAGTTGGTCGACACATGAGCGAACGCGTTTGAGGCCTCTGGGCTGTTGATGTGGAGTTTGATGGCACATTCCAGCACAATCCCTCACATCTGTGTCCTCGTGTGAGGATCACGAGTGATGAGTGAAGAAACGCTCTGGACAGACTCGGTGTTACCGTCGTCTGCCGACGCTCCTCGAGCGTTCGCTTTCTGCTTCGTTTTGGTCAATTCACGCAGAACAGAGTAACAGCGACTCGGTTTGGGGTCAGTAAGATGGGTGCATTTATTTGATTAAAAATACAGTAAAAATGTGAAGTATTTTAATTTTTTAAAACAGCTGTTTTCTATGTGAATATCTGTTAAAATGTCATTTATTTCTGTGATCAAAGCTGAATTTTCAGCATCATTACTTCAGTCTTCAGTGTCACATGATCCTTCAGAAATCATTCTAATATGCTGATTTGCTGCTCAACAGACATTTCTGTTTTTTATCAATAGCCAGGTTTCCATTTGAAGATTTTTTGTGAAAAAATATTTAGCGCTTCAAAATTTAGTTAATGGAAACGCCATTTATCAATAAAATTTCTCAAGTGTCGACACAATCTTTTCCCATTTAACTTTAGCGCATAAATTCTGTGTTGATCGTTTAAATGTTTGGAAACACTTTTTGTCAAGGATAGGGGTTTTAACGCAAATGTGGTGTCACATGACAGAATTAGCCTATAGGCAGCGTCCGTGTTCATGCTGTTGCTCACGTTAAAGCACCGTTTCTCTGTAGTTCAAAAGTGCATTAAATCATATTCATAATTATTAGATTGTATCTAAATTTACTTTATATATGGTAAGAAAAAGATGAGTTACCTTTCAAACATACATATCTTAATTTGCTGTTCCTTTAGTACATTGCAAGTTAAAATGTTTTCATTTTGTACAAAAAGAACAAAATGTTACATTAATTCGTTTTGGCTTGTTGGCTTGTATTTTCGTTCTTGTTTTGTTCTGAGTTCTGATCCACCGTTAAATTTAAAGGATTTGTTGTGGAGTGAAGGGAAAGTAAAATAGCATGGTTTTTCAGTATGTTTGGCTGACAGTATTTTATTATGACAATGAACAGGCGGCGTTTGGTGAGTAATGCTGAGCTGCGCGCCGGAGGCACCATCACTTGATTCCCCCCACCCCCTATAAAAGTGGAAACAATTTACAATACTCCTTTTGTGGTCATATAAGAGTAAAACATTATTCGAAACTATTCTAAATGGTTGTTTTATTTGTGTACATTCACAATAAAAACAAAACATTGTGCTTTTATAAAACAAAGGAAACAAACAGGATGCCGCTTTCTCAAGAGCGCATCACAAAAATTAAACAAAATTCTGCATATAGGCTGATACTCGTTGCACAGTTTTTTCCTTTCATTTTGTTAATTTTATTAATCATTTAAACAAAATATATTTTGCATATAAGCTTATTCATTTCTTTTATATATAGCTTTGTGATGTTTTTCTCCAGTGGCAGGAGCGCTGCAGGTTTGTGATGTGATCATGTGAATCCTCACGTTCTGTTGTTTATGCTGCTTTTTGTGTGTATAAAATGAATCCCTGGAAAACAATTTAGGTATTTTAATGGGTCACAGCCATGTAATTTAATTGTAATTTAACATAATCTTGTCAGTTAATGGTTAATAATGGCATAATTAACAACAGTCAGTTGATGGTTAGGAGAAATAAAATAACCGAAACATTCCTATTTGCAATACAGTCTAATAAGGTTCATCAGAAAAAAAATAATTATGCACCTGTTTATAGGCGTAAGTACAAAAAAAGACTCTTGTTAATAAAAATAATTTTATGTAGGCCTATTCAATTAAATAATAGCCTGTATAATAAAGTTTTGTTTCGAATGGATGAAGAACAGGCTATTAGCCTATGTAATTTGGCAATAGGTGAAACTATGAAAGGAAACCATTTTTTTTTGCAATACACAAAAATTAAGTGACAATTCATTTTTTTTTAGGGAGGACGTCATCACGCACACCATTTTATCGATAAAAAGCCAGTTGGATGAAAACAAGCTGGAGACAGTAAATTTCAGTTTTTTTTACGCATATTCTCTTTGTCGATAACAAAACATCGCAAAAAAATGGATGGAAACTTGGATCATGTTGAAAACAGTTGTGCTGCACAACATTTTTGTGGAAACTGATACATTTTGCTTTTCAGGATTCACAGATGAATAGAAAGTTCAAAAGAACAGCATTTATTTAAAATAGGAATCTTTTGTAACATTGTAAATGCTCACACTGTCACTTTTGATCAGTTGAATGCAGCCTTGATGAATGAAAGTGTTACTTTCTGGTAAAAGTCATACTGATCCAAAATGTTTGATTATTAGTTTATATTTAATTTTGTAGATCATTTCAGAATCTCTTTATGACCGTTGACTGTTTTGAAGCGTTCAGAATCAAAATATTAGCATTCTGAATTCAGATTGTTCTTCTTGCAAGCACTGATATTTCCTTTTTGTATTGTGTGTGTGTGTGTGTGTGTGTGTGTGTGTTCAGAGCCTCTCCTGATGTGTGTCCTGTGGTGAAGGGTAAGGTCTCTCCGGTGATGTACAGCAGCTATATGGAGGACAAACACGCGGCGCCGCCCAACATGACCACCAGCGAGCGCAGAGTGATCGTACCTGCAGGTGACGCACGCTCGTCTACAGACTTGTGTTTGAGCGATTGAGTTGCGTTTATGTCACATCAGCGATGACGACAGACAGCTGCGCTGTGTTTCGTGGTTTGAGTCACAGATTCTCTGGAACTTCCTGCTGCGCTGCAGTCGTGAGCGGCGCTGATACTCACTAACAACATCCTGTTTTTCCCACTCATGCGACGGGACAATAGACACCCAGCGCAAGAATGTGCCGCAGCGCTTCAGACGGGACACGCGTGTGATTATAATGATCGGATTCACAGCTACTACTAGACTATTAGTTCTACCACTAGTCAGTGCTTTGATTTGTGTCAACTGGTGGATTTAGGAGAAAAGTTCAGTCTGAGTTAGTCAGACGGGATGGTAAAATAGAAGTAGATTTACAGGGACAGTTCAACTAAAAATGAGAATTCTGTCATTTCCTCTCCCTCATGTTGTTCCAAACCAGAATGAGTTCTGTATGAGTTGAACACAAAAGAAGATATCTGCGGTTAACATTCTACAGAACAGAAACTCATACAGGTTTGGAACAACATCACAGTGAGTGAATGATGACACGGTGATCGTTTTTGAGTGTCTTTTGCTTTAAAATGACAGGAAGAGGAATTTACTGACACAAAAAGGCAACCCAAAATAGACACAAAAATGTATAAATAAATAAAAACAGAATTCAGCCGATAATCAAGTAAAATCTGTGCTGAAAATAAAAGGTTTCATGATGAAATTATTGTCGTATTTATTATATAGTATATTGTAATTTTATTTATTTGTTTTTTAATTCGAATCTAAAATAAAATATAGCTGTAAGCAGCAATTACCGGCCTTCAAGCGCTTTAAGGCTATTAAACACATATGAAAAAGGAGCACCTATTAAATCAATGATTTAAAAAACCATTTTTGGCAAATCCAAGTTACTTACCATAGAAATATGATGTTTTTCAATGTTTATGACTGTTATAGCGTCAGCTGTGGTCCGATCCCCTTAAAACTTTACATGCTTGTTTAGAATCATCTGTCACATGTGCTCAGCAGGTTTTGTGAAGTTTTGAGTTTTTCTTTAGGCTTTATAGGATTTGGGGTAAATTTGGACAGTTCTAAACAACCCCGTTGTAGCTTCCCAAAGGCTAAATTTCAACATTTTTGATAATTATTGACCTAGAGAGTCCAGAGGATTGAACTACAGTGTTTTTTTTTTCCAGATTGAGCAAAAAACCTAGGACTAGTTCACATCTACTCAGTCATTTAGCAGTTTGATTGACAGCAGTGGTTCTAGTAGTCTCAGCCTCAGACGCCCACAGAACATTGGCTAAACGTCTGATGCGTAAGTCACACTTATCTAGAAACACTTCAGGAGTTTCGAAGTCGTCATCGGATTGGTTCGTTTATACAGGATTTCCAGGAGAATCGTGTGTCGCGTTCTTTAACCTTCCACCTGGAAACAATAATGCTGTTGCACCAAACCCCTTCACGAAAGAAGAAACCCGTCCTGCGTACGACTGTAACAACGAGCGTTCATCAGGATCAACTAAATGCTGGATTTTCAAAAGTATGTGAAAAATGTAAAGTTCGTGGCAAAGTTCGTCTTTAAAAAAGTGTCAGAGAGTTTTACACACCGGTCTGTTATTGTGGCGACGTTTCCACACGCCCCTAAACATGACACTGCACAAAACAAAACCTGATTGGTTGCTGTACCCATCAGTCATATGGCCTCGGCCATTCAAAACAGCCAAAGTTCCCAGAACTTCTGCCGTCAGTCTGAAGGTCTGGCTATGCGAGACTACGGTTCTAGAGGCAAAGTTGTCCGGAATGAGCAGTTCTATCATATGATACGAACGTTGTGCATGTGTGCGAAAAACCATGCAACGTACAATCATGTTAACGCCCCCCCCAGTGGCTGATTTCTTTCAAATTTATCTCAGGCCCTTGGGGCCGTGAGTCGAACGGGCCCGCTGAGTTTCATTCCGATCAGCCTCCGTTAACCTTGTCTAACAGGTGCCCAAATTTCATCAGCCAATGGCAGCCACGCTTTTAAAGATACGCCTCATAATTGGGGACGTGAGCCAAAGGTTTCCAACGACATAAGACACTTGAGCCTGCGACTGACGATTTATGAGAAATTAGCAGTTTCGTACTTTTGTTCGCTGTAGCCCCCCCATCAGGCCTATTAGGGTGAGCCTTGGTGACGTTATAGGTGGTGTGAGTACTACCATCCCTCCAAGTTTCAAGACTCTACGACTTACGGTTTGGTCTGCACGATCAGTTTTATGTGGAGATCGCTGATCCGTGACCATTCTAACAATTACAATAGAGTTTCCGTGCTACACGCTTGAACCCCTAAATATATCTGCAAGCAGCGATTACCAGGGTTCAAACGCTTTAAGGCATTTAAGACTTTTTTAGCAAGCTTGTTACCACCGAATCAATTATTCAAAACAGCATTTTTGCGACGTACAAGCTTTTTTTCCGCACTTATAGCGCCACCAAGTGACCAAGCTCTGTGATTTTTTTTTTTTTTCCTGTGGCCTCAGACTGAGCTCTTACATAAGTGTTCTGAGTTTGGCAAAGATATCTCATTCTGTTCAGGAGTTGTAGGCATTTTACTAAAAGTGGCCCTGCTCCCTTCAAACGTTTTGGCGTCGAAAGTTCAACTTTTTTTGATAATTATTGATATTCACTCTCCAGAGAATCTCTCTGCACTGGTTTGGTTCTGATCGGCCGGAAAACTACGACTAGTTTGCAAAAGTAGGTTTTTCAAAAAATGCGTAATACCCCAAAATGTTGCCGGTCTCACGATCGAATCAGAGGTTCGTGAGCCAAGGATTGCAACGACAGTTTAGGAGTTATGAACGATTTCGTGCTTTTGTTTGCCGTAACGCCCCTGTCAGGCCAATTGGGGCGAGCCTTGGTGACGTTGTAGGAGGCCGTAACCATTCTAACAATTACAACAGGGTTTCAGCGATACACGCTTGAACCGCTGATAACAGCTGAGTGTAACGTGAGCGATGTCCGCAGATCCGAGCCTGTGGTCGGCGGATCACGTGCGTCAGTGGCTGGAGTGGGCCGTGAAGGAGTACGGGCTGCCCGAGGTGGACGTGTCTCTGTTCCACAGCATCGACGGGAAGGAGCTCTGCAAGATGAGCAAAGACGACGTCCAGCGTCTCACCAGCAGCTACACGGCCGACATCCTGCTGTCTCACCTGCACTACCTCAGAGAGAGTGAGTGACACGCGTGTGAGATCAGACACGCTTCTCCTGTCACGCACGAGTGTGTGTCCGCTTCATCACTTCATCGTGATCAGTGACCTCTGACCTCACATTCACATTCACTGCTCTGACCTCTGACCTCTGACCTCTGACCTCACGTTCACACCACTCACTGGACCTTTAACACGCAATAACATGCATTAATAATTCATTCATTGAAATAATAATTAACTGTTAAACCTGTCCAGGTCATGTTTCCCCCTAAAATCAAAGGGAAAAAAAAAATATTTTTTATTATATAAAATCATTATATTTTAGTTTCCTTTTTAGAGATATTTTATAATTTTAATAATATTTTTATATTTTTTAAGTTTGATTTAATCTGTCACAGCATAAAACATCTTCATGGTTTAAATCTAAAATATACATTTTTTGTTGATTTTGGGGTGAAACATGAAGACGATCAGTTTGGCTTTTGAGTTCTTTGATATGCATGAGATGAGAGAGACAGACAATAATGTCTGCAGCTCAAACACTGTTTTTATCTGCCTGTCTGCTGTCACACACACACACACACACACACACACACACAGCATGCATCTGCCTGTCTGTCTTCATCGGTCTCTCTGTCAGCATCATGTCACAGGATGTTTGTTGAGTTGTTTTATCTTTGTGTCATGAATGTTTTGTTTCTCAGCTCCACTTCCTCACTTGACTTCAGATGATGTTGACAAAGCCTTGCAAAACTCCCCGCGGTTAATGCATGCTCGCAATACAGGTAAGCAGCCCCTGGCCCCGCCCCTAGCTCCGCCCATGGCCCCGCCCACACTGCTTACACACACACACACACACACAGTGGTGCATGCGGCGCTGCAGTTCCCCTGCTCTTCTGCATGTGCTGCTGATGCTGAATGAGATGAATGGTCAGACGCAGATGTCTTTCGCGCTGATCCGTGTTTCCTGCTCACATGTGTGTCTCAGGAGGAGCCAGTTTCATCTTCCCAAACGCCCCCGTCTATCCTCCAGACGCCACCAGAGGACCCAGCAGAGCAGACGTGAGCTACGACAGCCGGCGCTCTGGATGGACTCAGCCCGTGTCTGCGGCTAAAGGTCGGTCAGATGTGCGTTACGCTGCTGGTGCTTCATGTTTCATTTTATATTCTGAATGTGTGTGTTTGTTTATTAGTTTCTCAGAGTTCTGCTGCCATCATGACCAAAACTGAAGAGCAGAGAGCTCAGTTAGGTGAGAGCATCATGGGAACTGCGCTCACAAACACCCACTTTAAAACGAGTTTTATTTTTATATTATGTGTTTCTGTTTTTATTTTAGTTTAGTATTGTTGTTTTTTTATGTTGTTTTAAATGTCTATACAATTATTCATTTTATTCCTGTTTTAGTTGTTTTAGTACATCAAATCAAACTAAATGGAAATGAGAAATGTACTGATACACATCAGAATTTTTTTTCCCAGCTGTTTACAGTCACATTCATAATCGCATTGAATTTTTTTCTCAGCTTATTGATCTTAACTCATTTTAATAAAAAAAGCACATCCCACATTTTTTTCCTCTTTCATGCATGTTTGTCACACTAAATACTGGGGGTAAATAGTGAATTATGCAGGATCATAAGAATACATTATTTTGTTAATTTCACGTTGGACAGCAGAATTACAAAAAAAATCACATATGCACAAATCAACTTGCATGGTTTGCTTGCAGATTTAGTCACAGCAAACGGCTTAAACAACAGTGTGAAAGAAGACAGATCATGTGCACATGGTTGCCAGGTTGAGCATAAATTAAATAAACCACCAAGGTTGACAAGTCTGCAGTTTTACCGCAGAATTGGGCTACTTTTACACCTTTGCCACACTATTTGGACAGAAAAAAAACAGGAAATGTGCTAGTTTTGATGAGCAGTTAGACTGGTTTTGTATTGCATACTTGGCAACCCTGTAAACCACTGGGCAGAAATTGTATCGATTTCAGAGGAAATCCTTGATTGGGGGATTTAAACACTTCACATCTGGCAACTGCAGCCATAGACACTTGTGGAGGCTTGTTACCAATGCAAGATAACGGCTCTGTCCAATAAAAATGACGCATTTACAAAATACTGCGGGTAAATTATGCAGGGTTGTAAGAATACAATATTTTGTTGATTTCGCTTTGGATAGCAGAATTACAAAAGTCTGAAGGGTCTGATAGATCTCTGTGAAGTTATGAGTTCTGATCTGAGCTCAGGTGGATTTAGAGAGAGTGAGGAATCATATTATGTCCTGATTTTAGTCGAATAAAGCATAAATTCACTGAAGTGCATTACTGTGATGTTCTCTGATGTTTGTTTGTCATCTTCTCTGTAGATCCGTATCAGATTTTAGGGCCAACGAGCAGCAGGCTGGCGAATCCAGGTGAGAGTCAAAGTTTTCAAGTGTAAATGTATTTGTTTTAAAGCATCTTTACAGAAAATTATGATGTTAATGTTTGTAATATCTTAATATCTTAATGCATTATAGTTGCTTTTGTCTGATTAGATGTGGATGATAGTATAGATCTAACCCTAGCCCAATCAGGCAGGTGAGATTCACTGTATAGTATATATCATAACTGTACATGAGTTTACTGAATGTATGTGTGCAGATGAAGTTGGATATACTTACATAACAGCTGTGAGATAAAATAGGCCCGTCAAGCAATTAAATCTATTTTTAAACTAGTTAATTACATGATGATGTGCCAGTTAATTAATTTGAGCTGTGAAATTACCCCCAAAAGAGCATTATTAATGAGAAAAGCACTGAATTAATGATGAACTGACTTTAACTGAAAATTGAGTGTTTACTCTTGTCGTTTTGTATTATTACGCACTGTTGTCCTATTTAATACTATAAAGTTGCTTTTGTTAAAAGCACTATATAAATAAAGGTGATTTGACTTGAAAGAAAAAATGAATATTGAAATATTAAATTATTTAAAAAAAAAAATTGAAAATGAAATATTATATTAATGAGTACGTCGTTGAATCGTTCATTCATCTGATTCATTCAAACAGCTGATTCGTTCAGAAACAAACCAAGTGACTGTCTTTATGACTGATGCACTGAATCATTGACTCACTTTTGTTTAAACAGCTGATTCACTCAGAAATGAAGCAAGTGACTTGTTATGAATGACTCAGTGAATCACTGACTTGTTCAAAAACATGGATTCATTCAGTAATAAATCACTGCCGAGTGTTGCTAAAAGAAGCACAACAGTTTTGATATGGCTTTGATTTGCAAAATTGGGCAAAAACAGACAATATTGACAATATATACAATATTAACTTCTTGTTTGTTGTATAAATCACATTTGCAGTTGTGCAGATATTGGTGAAAAACAGCACTCTTGTTGGTGTGATATTGCTAAAATATGATCAGGGTTAAATATTGACTTTTTCATTTATCAGCCAATTTGGCTACTAAATTTTTAAGTTACTGGTTAACTTCTAGCCAAAAAAAGTGGCTTTATTTTTTTAAATATTTTTAATTGTTTTTTAAAGGCAAGCATAAGCCTAATTAAACATGAAGAGTTCTATACAAGTGTTTTTTTTAATTCTAGCACTTGTACATGCATTTGCTCTGCACCTACAAATTGAATAAATAATGTTATGAGATTTTAAATATAAAAACTGGAATACATAAATATGAAATACAAAGGAAATAGAATGATACCTTAAAATATGAAACTACAATTAGGCCCAACAGTAGGTGGCAGCAAGCTGCTGTCTTAATAAGCAAGTTGCCGAGTCATTTATTCAATCGATTCTTTCTAAATGAATGATTCATTCAGGAACAAAGTAAGACACTGTTATGAATGGATTAGGGAATCACTGACTCAGATTGATTTGGTAAGGAAACACGGCTGTGTGTACAACCACACGGCTTTGGAACTGCGTTAAATGTGTTTTCATGCATCGTTTTTTCCATAATGAATCTCACCAGTCAGCACAGCCCTAGTGATGATAAAGCTGCCGTGCGTGTTTCAGGTTCTGGTCAGATCCAGCTGTGGCAGTTCCTCCTGGAGCTCCTGTCCGACAGCTCCAACTCGTCCTGCATCACGTGGGAAGGAACCAACGGCGAGTTCAAGATGACGGACCCGGACGAGGTGGCGCGGCGCTGGGGCGAGAGGAAGAGCAAACCCAACATGAACTACGACAAGCTGAGCCGAGCCCTGCGCTACTACTACGACAAGAACATCATGACCAAAGTGCACGGCAAACGCTACGCCTACAAGTTCGACTTCCACGGCATCGCGCAGGCCCTGCAGCCGCACCCGCCCGACTCCTCCATCTACAAGTACCCGGCCGACCTGTCCTACATGAGCTCGTACCACCCGCACCCGCAGAAGATGAACTTTGTGTCGCCGCATCCTCAGGCCATGAACGTCACCTCGTCCGGATTCTTCGGCGGCCCCGCTCCGTACTGGAACGCTCCGGCGGCGGCGGCGGCGGGAATCTACAGCGGACCGAGACACCCCGCCGCGCACATGCCCTCGCACCTGGGCTCCTACTACTAGAACATCTCAAGACACCAAACTGGAGAAAGCAAACCGTCCACCGCCGCCGGAGGAACACTCAGCGTATTATACAGGAGAGCGTCTGCGATCCGCTCGCAGATCCAGGAGTTGAGCGGGAACATGAAAGCTGTAAATGGCCGTTAATGAGCCGCTGCATGATCAAGTACTTATTCGTCTATATGTTCACGTGTGCCTTATTGTACAGACGTATCAGAGAGAGTTCAGAAGGTCAGAGAGAAAGAGACAGAAGGTGAGAGGAAGAGGAAGACAGGCGAGACAGCGTGAGGTATGTGAGATGATGAAGAATTACGCCAGTTTACACGAAGGACGATAACGGTTAAACGGATTATTTTGCTCTCAAAATATAATTCCATTGTTTTCATTTCATCAGAATTATTTGCACTTTCACACAAGCACAAATTAACATGCACGGTTTGCTCGTAGATTCAGTCCAAACAATGTGACAGAGAGGGTGTGTGGTTGCCAGGTTGGGAATAATTAAATAAACCACCAGGGTTGCCAAGTCTGCAGTTTTACTATGGATTTGGGATACTTTTACACCGTTTCCCCAGGTTTGAAGTTCGAACACTGTTTGGATGGAAACTGCGTAAAAAGCTCAAATGGCCTAGTTTTGTTTCACATACCTGGCAACCCTGTAAACCACTGCGCAGAAAGAGTCTCGATTCCAGAGGAAAGCTTTGATTGGGGGATTTAAACACTTGACACCTGGCAACCGCCAACCATGTGTTTACAGTATACGTAACTTACACAGTTAGGCTTAACAAAATTGAGAGAAGCACAAAAGCTGGTCATGATTAAAATGCGATTCATCATCAAGCCCTACAATAATGATATAGTTTAAAAAAAGATACATTTCAAAGAATAACGAATTCATACCACAACTGTAACAGCAGCGACACAAATAAACGATATTGTTAGAATCACTTTTTTATTTCAGCTGAACCATAAAAACGTTGACATCCAATCAGAATCCACCGTCATTAAAGACGTTTAAAGCGACAGGCGACAAAACTGCGGCGCACACTTATAATAAACAGACTGTTATCATGCGTCGGTGCGGACGCTAATATCGTTATCGTTCTTGGTGTGAACAGGCCTCTTGCCATATTTATCAGTATTATGTCGTTCGTATGGCATCACGGATTGAGATTTGCCTTAAAAACGACGCATCTTTGTAGAAAACTGGAAGCTTTGAGATGTTTTCAATGACCTCAAACCGTTAAAGACGAGGTGCATTTATATGAACCAGTGCCTTACAGAGAAACAGATTTACCAAAGATACCAGTATTTGTATTATTATTATTATTATGACGATGTTCCGAGTCGCAAACGCTGTGCGTTTGTTAGATTGAAGTATACAATTCAGTGTTATAATTCTTTTTATATAATAGATATATAACTTATGCATTTAAACACTACGAGTTGATCTCAGCCAGCCAAACAGACATTTAATCACAGACGTAGAGAAACGGAGCGAAGACGGAACACACGCGTGATTCTCTGTGACGGTGGTTTGAACACGCGTGTGCGTTCGTATGACGCTGGACTGGCGCGGCACACGGGCTCAAATCGACTGAACCCAGATCGGTTTAGTCAGACGAAAGCCCTGATGCTCTGAGATTGTTGACAAAGGGAAGAAAACATATATTTGGATAAATTATATGGTTTTCTACTGAAGCATTTTAATAAACTATTTTCAACAATGATGTTCTTATTGTTTTGAGTAAAGAAACGCCCTCATTGTCTGATGAACCTTCATAAACACAACAGAAACTGTTGCCACAACACACACACACACACACACACACACACACTCTCTTACACTGCTGCTCAAAAGTTTGGGATCAGTAAGACTTGTAATGTAAAGTCTTTTATGTTCATCAAGGCTGCATTTATTTGATCAAAAATACAGAAAAAAACAGTAATATTGCAAAATGTTATTACAATATAAAATAATGTTTTTTATTTTAATAAACTTTAAAATATAATTTATTCCTGTGATGCAAAGCTGAATTTTCAGCATCATTACTCCAGTCTTCAGCGTCACATGATCCTTCAGAAATCATTCTAATATGCTGATTTATTATTAGAATCATCAATGTTGGAAACAGTTGTGCTGACAAATATTTTTTGGAGCCTGTGATTCTTTTTTTTTAGGATTATTTGATTAATAACAAGTTTAAAAGAACAGCATTTATTCAAAATATCAATCTTTTCTAACAATGTAAATCTATGCTATCACTTTTTATTAATTGAACACATCCTTGGTGAATAAAAGTATTAATTTCTTTCAAAAAAAAAAAGAAAGAGTAAAAATGTACTGACCACAAACATTTGAACGGTAGTGTATATTGCTAGAAAACCTTTCTATTTTAAATAAATGCTGTTCTTTTAAACTTGTTATTCATCAAATAATCCTAAAAAAAAAGAATCACAGGCTCCAAAAAATAATTATCAGCACAACTGTTTCCAACATTAATAATAAATCAGCATATTAGAATGATTTCTGAAGGATCATGTGACACTGAAGACTGGAGTAATGATGCTGAAAATTCAACTTTAATTACAGATATAAATGAAAATTTAATGTATATTAATACAGAAAAACACTGTATTACATCCTAATAACATTTCACAATATTACAATTTTTTTGTATTTTTGATCAAATGAACAAGTCTTGATGAGCATAAGAAACATCTTTCAAAACCATTAAAAATCTTACTGATCCAAACTTTTGAGCAGCAGTGTACATGCATACCGACACACACACACACTCTCTCTCTCTCTCTCTCCCTCACACACACACACACACACACACACTGTTGTCATCTGAGCTTCTCTGTTGCCACAACAGTGTTGAACTCTACAGTCATTTTAAAACAATGTATCTGTGCAGAGTTTGTTGGATTTAAAACACAAATACTATAAATGTGTCATATATTTATTTCTGGAGAAACATGGATCAAATATTTTTCCTAAAACAATTGCAAAACATGTGAAACAGATTCAGATACATAGAAGAAAAACAATTCAGAAATACAGAAAATATCAACTGTAAATGGATTGGATGGTGAAAGTGCATAATAAATAAGAGCGATTGATGTTGGAGTAACCATAGAGAAATTATGAAGACAAACAATGATTTCTTTATAATAATGTCCCTCATGAACTATTCCCAGTAAGACTAAAACATGAAATAAGTATATAGTATGATTGTGATTTGAAGTGTAAAGAAGTGTAACTTTGAAAGAAGTCGCTTCTGCTCACCAATTAAGACTCCATTTATTTGTTCAAAAATACAGTAAAAACAGTGAAATATTATTACAGTTGAAGATAGCTGTTTTCTATGTCATTATATGTAGTAAATTGTCATTTATTCCAGTGATCAAAGCTGATTTTTTTGTGTAAACCATGATACATTAGCTTTACAAAGTTTGGGCTGAGCAAGATTTAAATGAAAGAAAGAAGTTAATACTTTTATTGATCAAGGATGCAATAAATTGTTCAAAAGTGCCAGTAAAGACATTTATAATGTGACAAAAAAATTATATTTCAAATAAATGCTGTTCTTTTGATCTGTTTTCAACATTGATAATTATAAATGTTTGTTGAGCAGTAAATCAGCATATTAGAATGACTTCTGAAGAATCGTGACGCTGAAGACTGGAAAATTCAATTAATTTAAAATACCGTCACTGATCATTCCCAATAAGACCAGGATGATAAATGAAGTAAATGACGTCGTTTTGATCTGAAGTGTTTTGGCTGTTTAGTTGTGTTGTATTCCACAGGAGAATCCAGCGCTCCACGTTTCAGCTCCGGATCAGATCTGGCTCGCGGTCGGGACGTCGTTCCAGAATGATTTAGGGCGATTTTCCAGCTCATTTTGAAGCTGTTTTTTTTTTTTTTTTTTTTTTTTTTAAGCACATTCTTGACACCCGTCCGGCCTCTTCATTCGCGTCTGTATTCCTCCTCCAGCTGGAGCTTCTCGGCGTTGTCGTGGACGGTCGGCGGCTCGCGGCAGGCCTGCACCTCGTCGAAGAAGCTGAAGTCCGCGGCCAGTTTGCCGCCGGACGTGTCGGACAGCACGGGTTTGAACTCGTGACCCCACAGGATCTCCTGCGGCACGTAGGACGTGCGGCTCTGGCAGGTGGCGGCCGTGGACTCGACGGTGCCGTTGAGGGTCACCAGCAGCTCGAAGTCTTGTTTGGGCAGGTTGTCGGCCGTGAGGTTCCTCAGAGGGCTTCGCTCGTCCAGCACGTGGTAGAAGGTGAGCGGCAGCAGCAGGAAGGGACAGTCGCCGCTGGAGTCCAGCTGGAAGTCCACGCCGGTCTGATGGACGAGCGTCTTCTCGCCTTCTTGCGTGACGCGGGTCGACAGCAGTTTCCCCGAGAGCTGACACTGAATCAGGAGGCTGTTCCTCATGTTGGCCACGCGCACCATCAGACACCAGCTCCCGTCCCGCCTGCGCACCACCGCCGACCGGCTGAACTTGATGGTTCCCGCGCGCTTCTTGGGTCTCGCCAGCTTGGCCAGAAACGCGCCGGTCACGAAGATCTCGGCCAGCCCCGTGACGACCAGCTGCGCCACCAGCGTGACGATGGCGAGAGGACACTCCTCCGAAATGTGCCGGAAGCCGTAGCCGATGGTGGTCTGGGTCTCCAGCGAGAACAGGTAGGCGCCGGTCAGCGTGTCCACGTTCATCACGCACGGCGTGTGATTGGACGACGGGTCGGCGTCGAAGTCGCCGTTCCTCAGGCCGATGAGGTAGAAGACGACGCCGAACACGAACCACGTCGTGACGAAGGTGGAGGCGAACAGCGTGATCTTATAACGCCACTTCATGTCCACCACCGTGGTCCAGATGTCGTGCAGGAAGAGCTTGACCATCCCCTCCACGCGATCGATCTTCACGTTACTGCGGCCGTCTTTGGACACCACGCGCCGCACGTTATCCGTCATGCTGCGGGAAGAGAAAAGACGTGAAAATCACCCTTCGCCGTCTTTAATTCAGCCGTCAACAAATCACAGCATTAACATGATCCTAAAATGAGAGCAGAAAGTCTTGAGTTCAGAGAATCGTGTGAAGCAAAAAAAGATTCTCTTGTTTTCCAGTACAAATATCTAAACATCCTCACATCCAGATACGTCTACGGGAGATGCAAATAAACATATAAAGTCTTGTTTTTTGAGAAACTGATCAAAGTAAGTGAGTTTATGGTTAAAACAAGCAAATATCTGTCGGTGGGGAATGAAAAATTGTTGCCCTTTGAATTAAGTTGCTTCTTTGGACTTCATGAAACAAGACTTATTTCACTGATTTTGCATTATTTTGTAAATGTATCATTATTTATGACTGGAAAACAAGACAAAAATGCCCATATGGCAAAAAATACATATGAAGTGAGTTCATTTGCAAATCATGTTTTTTCATTTCATTTTTTCATCAATAAACCTGCAGTTGGGTTATTTTGATTAAGTAAAAATAACTAACAAAAATACAGCTAACTAACAATAAAAACATAACATGATAAAAAAAAAAAACATGGTTTTTGAAAGCTTTTTGCAAATAAACTCTTTATATATTTTCAAATATATATTTGATATCTATTTCAAAATATACAAAAAAGGACAAAAAATATTTGTGCTAAAATATATATTATTAAGCAACTATATTTTCTACAAATTTATTTTTCGCCATTTAAAAAAATATTTTTCAAAATGTATTTGTATTTAAATAATTTAAAAAATAATAATAAAATATTAAAAAATAATCATATTCACATATGACACATCAGAAGAAAAAATTTATTTGTGGTATATATAACACATTTGAATTAAAATAATGAATGAATCAAGACTCAATTTATGCTACTGTAAGATTGAAAATATATTTTCTTGCCCCTAAAATACATTTTGAAATTTATTTTGGTATATGAAGTTTGAAACTAAATATATTTTACATTTCTAAAACATATTTCATTGAGATTTACTGTTTACAATATATTTAGTATATATTTGAAATATATTTTGTCTATCTATCTATCTATCTAACCATCTATTATTAATTTATCGTTTTAGCTGTATGGGTAATGAGGAAGAACTTGTTGTTCGCAGTGTGATCCGAAGTTACAGTAAAAGTTATTTTCATATTCCAGTGGTTGAAAGCAAAGGTTCTAAAAAGTTTTTTCCTTATTAAAATTATTTTGAGTTCAAAGTAATGAATATTAGCTGAAAGTTGTCTTTAAACATTGAAGTGTGTCTAATATACATGCTGTATTAGATTTACATGTTGACATATTGTGTTCCCTTCAATTTTTTCCTTACATTTTCTTTACTTGCTCTCAAAGACCTGGATTTACAGACAGACCATAGTTCAATTAGGACATTTAAGTAATTTATATAAACATGCCTTCGAAAACATTACTGGTGTGCATCTTAAGACAAAACAAAGGCACTGATATATTTTAAGATCAGTGTAAGTTTCTTTCAGTCGAAACAGCTCAGATTTACATTTTAGTCTGGGACTAGGCTTAAGCCTTGTCTATGAAACCGGGCGAAAAAATCTTAAATGTGCCTTCATAAAGCCTTCAGAAACCCTGAACCAATCAAAATAGACAAACAAACATGGTGCTAGCAACCCAAGGTCATGGGTTCGATTCCTTGGGAAAGCAAGATCTGATCAAATAGACCTTGAGTCCAATTTTATTCAGAAGAAATGTGAAATAAATTAGATCTGCATCAGCTTCATCCGGCTGCATTTCAGAGGATTCGTTCACAGTTCTCCTTCAGGTCCTCCTCATCACTTCTATTAATGAGGATTTTTTCGGATGGAGAAGCATTAGATGTTTCTTTCTCTTTGCACTTGAAACCTTGAGACTTGAGAGCGGGTCAAACGCTCAGTCCTGTTGTTGTTGGTGGAGTTAATCAGCAGTCCTTCAGAGTTGTAAATTAACAGAGCAGCTCAAGTTCACAAGCACACGTTCATACAGCTGCACATGAGCACATACATAAATACACAAGTGCCTTTGATCTCTTATAAGACGCGGAGATGGTTTCTGCTTGCTCTTTTAGGCGTCCGCTGCTCTGCCCGTCTCAGGTGTGAAGCTCTTACCTGTAATCTGAAGCCGCGGACGAACGTGTCGCTCCTCGATTGTCCTTGCGTTTGTGTACGAATGATACTGAGGAGAGTTAATGAGAGTCTGAAGAAGGAAATTACAGTGAAAGTCTGCACCGGTAGAGCCGGTTCTGTCGCTGACTCCTCCTCCTGCCCGTCACAGTCCGTGATGTGCTCAGTCAAGTGTTTCTTATGTTTCTGTCCTGTTTCTGACTGTTATGAGTCCAAACACGCTGATGTTCTGCTCATGCGGCCCTTAAACACACCGATCCTTCACTTGATCCGTCTGTGAAATAAAGAAACACATCAGCCCTCTCTCACACTCATTCATTCTGCTGAATCATTTTTGATCTTATTTAACAATGAAGATAAATGCTGAATGTCAGTGAGTCAATATGACATAATGAATAATCACATTTCACGAGGGGTTTCTACCACCGGTCCAGCATTTGATGCTCAGTGTTCACGATCTCAGAGTAATTCTGACATTTTCATGGACTAGACAAATAAACAGTGCCACTATATTTACAGGTTGATTAAGTGTAAATTGATTTTGTTTCATTATTCATGTTCCTGCATCAGTTCAAGATCAGTCAGCTGTGACATGCAGTTACACACTCACTGTAGACTTTCATAGCACTGATGAAAGCATTTCATTTGTCAGAAAGGATGTAGAATATAGTGGAGACGCTACTAAATTGTCCCTATCAATAATTTTGATCAAACAATTAAATATATGTAGAAGCATCTGAAATAGGCCATACTATTCATATTTCATGAGAAGTGAACATACAGGGTAGATGAAGTGTTTCAAACATGAACAGCTCAATTAAATGAGGTTTACCCTCTTTAACTTTGTTGTTCTGCTGTTTTGTGTTCATCTGCTTCTCCCATTTGCTCTTCTCTCGCTCTATATAGGTTAAAACAATCAGATACAACAATCACTTCTCAAATATTTATTACAGTATATACTGATAAATGTCAGATTGATTCAGTGGTGTGAGATGACTGGATGCTAACAACTGATTTCCTATTGAACTGTCAGCAACTGAACTGCAGCTCAAACTATTTCAAATATAGTGAATTAAGCTACAAACTCCATCATAATGCACAATGTTTACATCTAACATGTATTTTGAGCTGCAGCTTTTTTAATGCAGTATTTCGCCAGTGTTACCTCAATAATTACCTCACCATGTTCGTAGAGTTGTGTTGGATATTATCTTTGGAATGGAAATATGAATATTTTATTTATTTGCAAACATCACACTTTTTTCGCTTGTTTCAGTCATAAAAATAGTGAGCTAAACCAGTTGCAGTACTGACAGTGTCGTGTAAACACGACTGAAGATGCGAAAAGAGGAGCAGACAAACTGATTCAATTGAGTGAGTCATTTACGCTGGAACCGCTCCGATTGATTCAAACTCGATCATTCAGTTCTAGCCATTCACTAGCAAAATCCAGATCAAAACGACCGTCCATATACGAATTTCGACATCGCTTGTAATGATATTAAAGAGCACGTCGTAGTGGGTAAAACGGAGCTTTTCGAAACTCCGAATCAGTGAAACCACTGCGTCGAATGATTCGAATCTTTTGATTCAGATCGGAACTTCACGTGTTGCGAATCGTTTAATTCGGATCGCGACTTTGGAGCGTGTATCGCGAATCTGTTCGTGAATCTTTTAATTTAGATCGGAACTTCGGAATTGTTTCGTGAATTGAATGATTCATTTAAATCACGAAGTAACTCGTGAACCCGCTCCGAAGGTCCGATCTGAATCAAAAGATTCATGATTCCGCTCCGGAGTTCCGATCTCAAATGATTCGCGAATCATTATTCAGATCGAGACTGTACGGAACGCGGATCGCGAATCATTTAATTTTAATCGGAATTGTAGAGCGCGGATGGCGAATCATTTGATTGACGCCTTCCGTAGTGACACTCGCGCGGATTTTGTTTTTAATTTAATGGCAGATGAAAATGGAGTAGAGTAGCTGTAATATTTGTGAAATACACAGAGGTTTACATTTTACATGTGGCAACCAGAAACACTTTTCATTTAGGTTTCCGCGCACAGCACCTGTATGTTGAAGAGTAAGTTCTAGATAAGCGTTATTATTACGTTATTTCAATACAAGTATATTGGAGTTGTTTTATCAGTGTTGTTGGGGTAAACATTAGACCTACAATATTACATTAATATGACAAAGAGATTTACTGTTATAAAAACACGGATCTATGAACACTGGCAAAATCTCTGGGAGAATACTAATGAAATAAAAGTCATTGTTGTCGTCGGCGAGTGTGATTGGCCGATCGTGAAATACGGCATTAATTAGTAAGGTTAGCTACATTCACGTCACAAACACCTGTAAATGAGACCATCACCGAAAACACTGGTAGTGAAGAATAAAGACCAAGTTTAAGGAGATGAACGTTTCATCTTGTGATCAGGTAAGACTGACTGAAGATTGACTGATATTTGTTTTCGTGCAGGTGTGAGCGTCATCAGTCCGCTTAAGACTGAACCTACGTGATACTGATGGTTTGGGATGCGGCTGGTTTACTACAAACACCATGGTTAAACTACGGTTAGTGTAGCAAAACCATGGTTAATTTGCGGTTACCGTGGTTTAGCTTTAGTAACCATTGTGGTTTTGTTGTGGTAAAATGGTTAATTTTCATAAGGGATATTCTGGTGTGTTTATTGATGTGTCTGAAGGATTAAATGTGACCCTGGAGCACAAAACCGGTCTTAAGTATCACAGGTATATTTGTAGCAATGGCCAACAATACATTTTATGGTTCAAAATGATCAATTTTTGTTTTATGCCAAAAATCATTAGGATATTAAGTAAAGATCATGTTCCATGGAGATATTTTGTAAATTTCCTACTGTAAAAAAAATCAAAACTTAATTTTTGATTAGTAATATGCATTGCTAAGAACTTCGTTTGGACAACTTTAAAGGTGATTTTCTTTTTGCACCCTCAGATTCCAGATTTACAAATAGTTGTCAAATATTGTCCTGTCCTAACAAACCACACATCAATGGAAAGCTTATTTATTCAGCTTTTAGATGATGTATACAATTTAAAAAATTTAAAAAATGGATCCTTATGACTGGTTTTGTGGTCCAGGGTCACATATTATAATGATGATCAAGGCGCATTTTACTTGGGCTGCTCAGTTTTGTGTTTTTGTTTACTCAAAAATTGACCATTAAGACTGTTTTGAGGTTCTGGGTCACACATGTGCAGCTTTATTAGTGACCCGTTTTAGCATTTACTGCCCCTGCACTGAAAAATAATTGGTAAAGAAACATTTTTCATTCAGAAATTGAGTAGCAGAGCTAGAGATGTGTTTATTGGGTAACTTCGCCAATTTAAATAAACAAACAGGCACACAAATAAATAAATATCACGATCAGATTTAAAGTGTCTTTGGTAAAACATGTTTCAGTAATCTTTGTTTGATTTAATACTGCAAACAATCATTCTTTTCAGGGTAGTACTGAGTGGTCAAAATTCCATTTCCTGATATCTGTTCTGCAGTTTTGACTCATAATTGGCATTGCAATATCTTTAACATAATTATGACTAGTCATTTTATTGATATAGACCATTTTGCTAGATGTAAACAACACTGGTCCAGAAGCACTTCCTGTTTTTTTGTTTTTTATTTTTTATTTTATTTCACATATACAAATACATCTTAAAGGTGCTAATGTAACATTTTCATCCAGTCAAATGTTATGTTGGTTGTATTTTTTTGTGATGTTTGTGTAAAGTTAAAAAAAAAAAAAGAAACAGGAAGTGTATCGGGACCAGTATGTTTACATTTGACGAAATGGTCTATAAAATCTACAATGAGGTTTTGACAAATAATATACTTTCATTGACTTTCATATATTTTCTGATGTCTACAAATGAGTTTTGACCAGTAGAAATGAAAGATATTGAAAGATATCATTCTAATTATAATTAAATGTAATTAATATTTTCTACATTCTGTATTTTATATGGTTTTATTAATTTTATTCTTTGTTTTATTTTTAATTACGTCATATAAACTACACTGGACAGTTTGTTGCAAATAAAAGAACTTTGGATCCTTGCATTTCACTAGCGATAATTCAGTATGCATGCACAGGACTAGAACTGAAATTCGTCATAAAATGTGCAGTTCGTGCTGTGAGCTCCATGAAGGGTTTATTTCACGTCATGCAACTAGTTAAAACTGAATGAGCGGTATCTCTAATTATTTGTGTTTGTGTCACACATACACGCTCATCCCATAATTTCACACGTGTGACGTCATTGCATGGAATTTCGACAAATTAAAATGTATTTACACAATTCTCAAGTCAGATTCCTTACTAGTCAAATTATAATTATGACTCATCAAGATACATTTGTAGCTGTCTAAAATGTAACTGATAGTCAAATAAGTTTCATATAGTAGTTCGTCTCGCTGATGAGTGTGTGCTTTGATCACGGTTTGCTATTAACCGTATAGTTAGCAACCAAGCAGGAATGATTAATGAATACTTGCAATGGTATTTTTATGGTCAAACTCTAACAGAAGTGAGAGCTAATCAAACCCAGTGTGTGTGTGATGCTGTGTGTCGCCTGTAGATGGCAGTAGAGCATTAATGGAGTCCGTCGGTTCATTTGTTCACATTCATCTCAGCACTGGAAATATTTCTGCTTATGGCTCTTCTGTTCTAGAAACGTTGTTTTTTGAGACAATCACTAAAGCTGGGAATGAGAAAATATAGTATTTAACCCTTTATAGTATTAGGAGCCTCCAGAAATCAGTCGTTAGTGAAACATCTGCTATAAAACAAAGGACCATTTGTAATGTTTGTTGTACATCGAACCCTCTGTGCTTTACAGTGTTGGTGTGTTTTTTACATTTGAGATGTCTGAGATCTGTACAGGTGTTATATATATATATATATATATATATCAGTGTTTCCCACAGAATTTTGTGAGACTGTGGTGGTGGACCTTGGTCCCACTAGGGGGGTGTGGGGGGGCATGCCCCCCCAGGAGAAAATTTTGTACATTTTAAAGTTAAATTCATCTCTCTGGTGCTCCAAAACAGGTCAGTGTGCAAACTAAACAAAGAAAGAAATCTGGTGAATTGACTTGTTCTTAAAGTTTACAGGGAACTCAGTCAGTTGTGATATAGTGTCTCAGTCTAAAGTACACTCACACTGGTCAATTTGGAAGCCAAACAAATTAGAATATTATAATAATAATAATTTTATATTATTATTCCTATGACAGGAATAGCCATATATTGTAAAATAATTGCACTGTAAAATAAATTAGTAAATAAATACTTATTAGTAATTAGTAAGTAAAATAAATGAAATAAAATTTGTATTTTTCAGGTATATTATTTTACCTTATTATTCTGTAGGAAAATTACAATACTTTTGTCCTAATTTCTACACTTGCAAGCAGGACCTAAAACTAGTTTTGCCACATCTGCCAATGGCTGGTGATTTGAGAAAATTTATCAGCCCTAAATATTTTTTTTCCTGGCCATTAATCTGTTTTTGCAGTTGTACTACTACAAAAACTAAACATATTTAATAATGAACCAAAGAACCAACCACTGAATTTTAATCACAATACAAACAAAGATGAAACACATGTAGCATGAGCATTTTTTAATTTAAATTTGTCTGTATCATTTCAACATTTGAATCAAAAACAGAATGGTCTGACTTTAAAGCTTTGTGAAACTATGCTAAAACCTGCATAAAACAAAAACAACAGACTGAATTTCACTCTCGGACAGCAGGTGGCGCTTGTGAATTAGAGGAGAAAATGCCATCGAAACAACGCGCTTGCTCTGCTTGTACAGTATTTTCTGTGCGCGTGTCTGTTAATTTTAGTCCTTGCTTCCAAGAAATAAACCTATGAGCTTTTATTTTGGCGGAAAACTCCAGCTTCAGTGCAAACAGGTTTACAAACGCGTCTCATTACAAATCTAGTGAAATATTGTAAACATCTGCCCATTAAAATGTTGGAAATTATGCTAATGTGACAATGCGTAACTGGTTGCCGTTGCATTCTCAAACGCGCGCTAAACTCACGGCAAAAACAATGTTCACCGCATTGACTGTCAATCAAAGAGTCGCTCTGACTCTGACGCGGCAAACATCAAATCACGAACTGATCGTCTGACTCTGAATGAAGCGCGTGCTTCACAAACAAGCAGCGAAACAGACCTGATGAACGGATAAAACCATAGAACGCTTAGTTCGTTTGACGGACACTTTTCCAAAGCGATGACACGAAACACAACGTTAAAGACGTCTATGTTAAAATGACGAGTATAAATATTTTCGGTTTATTATGAAACTGTGGCGGGACAGATGAGACTGTGGCGGCCGCCACACTCTAGTTAATGAATGGGAAACGCTGTATATATAATGAATGGTCTTTATACGTCACAGCTGTGATTTGCTAGTCATGTAACAGGATTTCAAAGCATTTGATTGGGTGATTGTTTGACTCCGCCCCTCAGCCCATCGTGAGTCATCAGTATTTTCAGCCGGGTTTCCTGGAAGAAAAGCACATGTCTGTTACGTGGGTTTTAGTAGTACAGTAGCACATATCCAGAAGACTCACGGGTTGATGTTGTTTAGCGAAGGAATGTCTGGTTAACAGAATGTGGTTAACGGTGTGATCTGCTCCTGAGTTTGCAGTCACACATTAACAGTAAGTGGTTAGTGAGTTACTCTCAGTAATGTGCACTTAAGCGACGTTTAACCTCCGGTTACTCCAGCGGGAATCGTCCTGTAATTAATGTGTCGTGTTTCTGTGGATGAAAGGCCTCAGAGACCCCGATACAGGCAAACGTGACCCCGGGGCCCAGGAGAACATCAATTAATGCTGTAATTATCCAGAGGCCACAGACGGGCCAGACTACAAGCGGCCATCATGGACGGAAACAAAGCTTTTCAGTTCCTGCACATTTATTATGTATCTGTGCACTTTGGAAAGTGTTCACTTCACTGTGTTTTAAAGCACAAATACAGTATTGGTGCAAAGTTTGGGGACAGTACGATTTTTTTTTAATATAAGTAATTATTTTTATCCATCAAGGACACATTAAAATGATCAAAAGTGAAAGTAGAGACAGTCACAATGCTACAAAAGATTTCTACAAAAAATAAAATGCCTCACAGTTTCCACAAAAATATTGTGCAGCACAACTATTTTCAACATTGATAATGATCATAAATGTTTGTTGAGCAGCAAATCAGCATATTAGAATGATTTCTGAAGGATGGCGTGACACTGAAGACTGGAGTAATGATGCTGAAAAGTGGTTTACTAATGCTGAATTTTAATGTGGTTTATTGTGAATGAATGTCATACTGGTACAGATCTCAGAGCTGTTAAAGCTCAGTGATGGTTGATGTGTCATCATTACTGTGTAAATATTCCAGTAAATATTTGATGCAGCTCAAACAGTAAAGCATGGGTTCGATTCCCAGGGAAAGCGTGTTCAGTCTGTGTGATTGCTGTAGTTTCTCTATTTGTGTGTTTTCATCTCTATTTTATCGCTTTGCTGTTGAGGAGAAACATCTGAGAAGGAAAGATCTGGAGAGACAGACAGACAGATGGATGGATGGTCGTATTTTTAATAGTGTTTTATGTCTGTAAATGAGTCAGTGCTGCTACAGGAAGGAAACAGGAGCCGTTAACACCTTCACTGGAAAACTAGTGTGAGAGAACATGTATAAAACATGAGTGTGTGTGTGTGTATAAATCACACAGAATGAAGTGTTTGAGAATGTAAAAATGCCTGTAGTTTTGTGTGAGGTTTAGTGTAAAGGGATAGAAAACACAGTTTACTCAGTAGAAAAGCCATTACGCCTATAGAATGAAACCATAAACCCAATAACCTGCCATATTTATGACCACCGTGCAGTGAAAACAAAATCACTGGACTGATGCACAAAACATTTATTTACAGTGAATAGATGTGTGTAGAGTAGTGTGTGTTTGTGATGAGAGATGGATTGTGGGTTGTGTTCTGGGCAGGAAGAGAGCAGATCTCACAGTGCCAACTTCCTGTACAGCAGCCGCTCGCTCAGCCTGAGCTCAGGACTCACGCTTCAGATGAAATATCACTGTCACTGAGTGCAGTAAATCTGTTCAATCAGCAGATAAACATGAGAGAGTGTGTGTGTGTGTGTGTGTGTGAGAGAATGATGGCAGAAGGTCAGTGTAAATCTGTCAGGTCATGTTGTGTGTGTGTGTGTGTGTGTGTGTGTGTGTGTGTGTGTGTGTGAGAGAGCAGGTCTGTTCTTGTCCGCTGTCGTTCAGGCGTGTGAAGCAGCAGCAGGAGGATCTTCTCCTGTGGTTTTGTGAAAAATGGAAATTGATTCTCCAGGCATCTTGTTAACTGGTGATTTAACGCAGCAGACACGTCACTTCATTTTTTTTTTTTTCTCGATTTGTTTGATTCAAAAATACAGTAAAAAAATGTTATAATATTATCGCAATGTAAAACAGCTGTTTTCTATGTGAATATCTGTTAAAATGCTGAATTTATTTCTGTGATCAAAGCTGAATTTTCAGCATCATTACTCCAGTCTTCAGTGTCACATGATCCTTCAGAAATCATTCTAATATGCTGATTTGCTGCTCAAGAAACATTTATGATTATTAGCAATGTTGAAAACAGTTGTGCTGCACAATATTTTTGTGGAAACTGTGATGCATTTTATTTTTCAGGATTCACAGATGAATAGAAAGTTCAAAAGAACAGCATTTATTTGAAATAGAAATCTTTTATATCTTTAATTATAAATGTATTTACTGTTACTTTTGATCAATTTAATGCAGCCTTGATGATTAAAACTTTCTTTAAGTTTTGACTGGTATCGTGTGTCTGTTTGTGTTTGTCATATCACGACACACACTCTATTCATATAATAAAGACATTTGTGAAGTATCACAGGTATATTTGTAGCAATAGCCAACAATACATTGTATGAGTCAAAATGATCAATTTTTCCTTTATGCCAAAAATCATTAGTAAGGATCATGTTCCATGAAGATATTTTGTAAATTTCCTACCGTAAATGTATCAAAACTTGATTTTTGAGTAGTAATATGCTTTGCTAAGAACTTTTGCTAAGAACATTTGGGCAACTTTAAAGGTGACTTTCTCAGTATTTTCTTTTTCTTTTTTTTTGCACCCTCAGATTGCAGATATTCAAATAGTTGTATCTTGGCCAAATATTGTCCTATCTAATTTCTACAGGTTTCAGATGATGTATACTCAATATCTCAGTTTCAAAAAATTGACCCTTATGACTGGTTTTGTGGTCCAAGATCACATTTAAACTCTAATCAATATTTCATGTGCGTGTAATTATTTAATTGGTTGGTAGTTGTGTGATAATGTATGGTTTATTTTGGTATAATGAGAGTCTTTTGCATTTGTTGCTGCGTTTGTGTTTGTTGTAAAGCAAACAGCAAGAAAATTCAGAAACTTTCAGAGATTTTAGAGGCTTTAGGAGATTTTGTAGCTTCCAGAAATGCAGATTTTCATGACAGATCAATCAAAATGACTGTAAATAATGAAGGTGTGGAAGCCACAGATTCATAATGTTCCCACACTCAGATCATCAGTTCTCAAAACACACGGATGTTTCTATGAAGATGTTGGAGGCGATGACAGCGAATCCACACGACTCAAGTTAATTAGTGCTGAATATGCAGTGAGGTCTGGAGGTTCATGTACATCCGTGAGACAGTCACACGAAACACGTAACGCTGCTTTAACACTGTGTGTGTGTGTGTGTGTGTGTGTGTGCGGCCTTTGATCTGCTCTGGTACACTCAAACACGCTTCCCACAGTGTGTCACAGCAGAGGTCATGTGCTGTCTGCCGCTCACTGCCTTTCATCCATCTGTGTGTGTGTGTGTGTGTGTGTGTGTGTGTGTGTGTACTTGTTTTTGCTACATTGTGGGGACCAAATGTCCCCACAAGGATAGTAAAACCTGAAATTTGTGACAATGTTAAAAAATTATTAAAAATAGTAAATGATGTTTATCTGAAAGTGTAACGATGCAAACATGTTTTCTGTAAGGGGCAGATTTAGGGTCAGGGTTGGGTGAGGGGATAAACAGTATCGTTTTGTCAGTATAAAATCTATAGAAGTCTATGGAAAGTCCCCACAATTCACAAAAACAAACGTACGTGTGTGTGTGTGTGTGTGTGTGTGTGTGTGTGTGTGTGTGTGAGGGCCATTCTTTTAAATACAGTGAAACCTGTTGAACAGTGTCTTGTGAGGATGTTTGAAGAACTGCTCACTGTTGGAAAGACTCATAGCAGGTTTGAGTGCTGCTTAAAGTAGTGATGTTACGTTCAACACGGAAGCTCCGAAGCTTGTATCAAAAGAACGACATATTTCACATTAACACACTGTATCGGAGCTTCATTCGTTTTGAGAAAAGCCGGCGATCTATGACGCCTGAAGCTTCATTCGCCTGAAAACCATGTGACCGCTTCAGTGTCTGGTTCAAACGAAGCGAATCTTAGAGCCGTTTCCTTTACATTAGTACAGCTAATGTGTTAGCATTGTTTGTTATTATTTTTTTATATATTGGGCTCAAAAACTAACTTTGCCCATGGAGTAACAGTCCAAGGAATGAGACAGTTAAAATAAACAGATCATAGATTTAATTTATATATTTATTTATCATTTATTTTGCTTATTTCAGTGCTGGTACACCGAGTTTGACAATGACCATTATTTATATACAATAAAATGAAACAAAGAATCATTTGTAGAACCAGATGTGAAACCGGCAGCTGTGATGGAACACAACACCTTCGCTGGTTCAGAACGCTTCACTCCATCGTCACTAGCTTAAAGGAGTAGTGCCCACCAGTGGATCCTCTGCAGTGAATGGGTGCCGTCAGAATGAGAGTCCAAACAGCTGATTAAAAAAGTCACAGTCCATCAGTTCACATCTTGACAAGACAAAAGCTGAAACAAATCCATCATTAAGACATTTTTGAACTCAAATACAAGTTCATAATCCATAATAACACTTCCTCCAGTGAAAAAGTGGTCTGAATCAGGACAGAAACTGCTGAAACAGTGCAAAACAGCTCTAAACAAACATGTGGCTGGATTTTGATGTGAGAGACAACAGGAGATTGATTTGTTTCACTGGAGGAAGCGTTATTATGGATTAATGGACTCATATTTGAGTTAAAAATGTCTTGATGGATTTGTTTCAGCTTTTGTCTTCTAAAGATGTGAACTGATGGACTGGAGTGGTGTGGATTACTTGTGGATTATTGTGGATTATTTTTATCAGCTGTTTGGACTCTCATTCTGACGGCACCCATTCACCGCAGAAGATCCACTGGTGAGACATTGATGGAAACTCGTCATTTTTGGGTGAATTATTCCTTTCAGTTTAGTTGTGGGTTAGTAAATATCATCTGGTATGACAGCCATCGTTTGACATATCACTGATATACATGTGTGCATCATTTTCTCTCTCTCATGGACACACATTAATCTGTTTTTGTTTGGTTCTTTATTTCCTTATTGACAGAGGATCACGTGTTTAAGCCAAACGAGACCAAAGTGTGAACTTGCCTGCGTCTCTCACAACAGAACTGAAGATCCCTGATACAGTGATCCGCTCCTAACCTGCTATTTCCTCTCTGCAGGGAGTGTCAACATTAAATGTGTGTGTGTGTGTGTGATTTGCGTGTCAGTCTGTAAGCGTGTGAAGGGCCTCCAGCTCTGGGCCGTCGGAGCAGCTGTGCCTGTCACTGCGTTGATCTGCAGTCATTATGCGTTCGGACCGAGGGGACTTCAATCTGGAGTGTGTCCCCGTCCGTCCCCACCGAGGGACCTGCGCAGCTGCTGCTTTTGCTCCAGGGTGCTTCTGACTTCCTGTGGGAACCCAAACGTCCTCATCCGAAAACATGCTGATCAGAGCGGCAGATTATTTAATCATCTTTCTGTGTCAGCTGATCGTTATTGACCACCTTGTGTAAGTGCATGTTATTTATTAGTTGATCTGATGTGCGTGAAACTGAACGCTGGACAATACAAACAAAACAAAAAAAACTACCCAATTTTGGCAAATTTAGAAGCAGAAATGGTTCGGTTTAAATGCAAATGCATAATGTGAACTGAAACGTTGGACTTTTAATCAGTGTTGGAGGTAACGCATTACAAGTAGGAGGAGTTATGTAATCAGATTACTTTTTTCAAGTAACTAGTAAAGTAACACATTACTTCTTAATTTACAAGAAAATATCTGAGTTGCTTTTTGAAATAAGGCCAGTTCAGTTACTTTTTCCTGTTTGTTGATTGACAGCTTTCCTGTCGCTATGTTGAGAGAAATTTAGTGTAGAGGCGTTGTGTGAATGTATGCTGTGTAAATATAATGTTTACTGTAGTTCTAGACTAAATGTGAACATGCATTTACTCATCTCACTTGCACAAAAACAGATCTGTTATTCCTCAGAATTAATAAAAACAGTGAAAACACGGAATATTACACAAACCTACGACAGTTACATTAACACAAAAACGTGTGTTTGTACCAGGGTTCGTACAGATAGTGTCAAATGAATTTCCGGAACTTTCAGAGACTTTTCAAGCACTTTTTTTTTTTATTTTCAAGGAGTTTAATTAGAGATCTCACGTATCAAACAATGTCTTCTATTTCAAATATTAAAAAAGAGAAATATACTAATAAAAAATGGCAAAAATAAAGAGAAGCACATGCGAAGTATTACTACTGAAGTCTTACAATGTATACTACACTTTTACTTTAGTAAAACCATGGTTAATTTTCTTAAGGGATTTGTATTTGTGTATACTTTCATTTGTACTGCCTTTATGGTTTGATATTTTCTACTGTTTAAAAAAAAAAAAGATTGTGAAATTGCTTTGAAATCCTGATCTGAAACAAATGATTCACGATTTACACTCTGAAAAGCCATAATTTCGGATCAGGACTCAGAGCACTGATAGCGAATCATTTGATTTTGATCAGAACTTCAAATCGCATATCGCGAATCATTTGATTTGAATATTTGATTAGCAAAATGATTCACAAACCCACTTCAATCTAAATCAAATGATTCATGAAACATGCTCCGAAGTTCCAATCTAAATAAAATTGTTTGTGATACGCAATTTGAAGTCCCGATCTGAATCAAATGGTTCGCGATACATGATCCAATTGGAGCGCTTCGAACGAGTGAATCTTTTTGTGATAAAAAGCTCAGTTTCACCCATCACTACGTGCTTTTTAAAATCGCTACAAGCGACGAAATTAATGATCGATTCACAAGTTTGAATCAATCGGAGCGGTTCCAGCGTAAATGACTCGATTCGGTTTGTCTGTTCCTCTTTTCACATCATCAGCCATGTTTACACGACACTGTCCGTACTACTGCTGGCTTAGCTTGATCGCTTTCTGACATTAACTGAAATAAGCGTGTGTTTTTTTTGTTTGTTTTTTTAAACATGTGAATTTTGTGTGAAAAGATATGTGCTTATTGACAAAATAAAAAAAAATATTATTATTATTATTCTTTTTTTTGTTTTGTTTTGTTTTTTTTTGTTTTTGGGTGATTGGATAGAAAGTGTTGAACTTATCCTGTTCTTCATGCCATCCAGAATGGCAGCACAGCTGAAAGGTTTGTTTGAGCTTTTTAAATTTTCAGTTCCTTTAGCCTGGGGCTTATTCATTTCTCTTTTGAAGTGAATATATTAAAAAGAAACAAGCAATCCCAGGCCAGATGAGAAAAATAATAACGCAAAAGTAATGTAACACATTACTTTTTATAAAAAGTAACTAAGCAATGCAATTAGTTACTTTTTTTAGGGAGTAACTCAATATTGTAATCAGTGTTGGGTGTAAGTAGTTACTAAGTAATTAGTTACTGTAATTTAATTACTCTTATTTTTTCTGTAATTCAATTACAGTTACATCTTATGTAATTGAACTTAATACTGTGTATAGGCTGTAGAACATTTATATACAATACAATAGTGGATTTAACATCAGAATTTAATGTCTAACCTTAAAATGCATCCTTTTATGTACACATCTCACTTTAAATACTTTGGTGAGTTAATAAGAATATTCGTAACAATTTACTGTCCAATTCTCACTATTAACTCATTGATTATTTGCATGAATATTACTGGGATATTGGCTGCTTATTAATAGTCAAAAAGCACATATTAATGTCTGATTCTGCAAGCCCTTATTCTAAATCCTTAATCCTATCCAATTCTTAAACTTAACAACTACTTTACTAAGTATTAATAAGCAGTAATTAGGAGTATATTGAAGCAACAATTATAGTTAATAGTTAGACCAGAGTAACCAGATATAAAGTGTTACCAAAATAATTTTATGTAGTTACCTATTATTTATTTAAAAGAATTAAAAGATCTGTTTCATCTCTCTTCATGTATCATTAACTTGTCAAGGTTGATAGAGGATTTAGAAATTGATAAGTAATTAAATACTTTTTGGAGAGAGTAATTTGTACAGTAATCTAATTACACTGTTGAAGATGTAATTAGTAACTATAGTAATTAATTTTTTAGAGTAACTTACCCTAATTGTAATGCATTACTTTTAAAAGTAACTTTCCCCAACACTGCTTCTAATATGGTGATGTGTAAATTAGTGCGGGGTGTCTTTAAGTAGTCTTAGACCATTTTCATAAGATGTAGTCAAGACAATTGTGCATATTGCAAATGATATTCAATTCTATGTCTGACTGTTTATATGCTGAAAAAAATTGATGTTGGATTTACTTTGAAACAATTTGACTGTTTTGACAGTTAAACACAATTTTGATATGGAAAAACGTATTTATTTTTTTTGGTAAAATCTACTCCAATTAAAAATCATGTTTGTTTGTTTTTCTTTACACTTGGGTCGATTGTCTTAATTCGGATGCGAGCGCGATTGTAGCGTTCATTTACGACCCGCTTCACGTTCCGAAACAGAACTTTCAAACGTGTGAAAACGCAATGCGAACTGGATTCAGTTTAGATATCGCCTATTCGGTACTTTTTTTAATGCATTAAATTTGGGCAGTTGACAGCGGCACTATTTTTTGACATGTATCAAGTAAATGTGACAAAAATCGGCATTTTTTTTATCCCTTCTGTGATTTAAATGCGATTTATGAACGCGTTTGAATAATCCCGCGTTTTAATAATGCGGAATAAACATTGAACCGCTTCAGAAAGATTCGAACCTGTGACGCCAGCTGAATCTTACGCCCCCTCCCTCCCTCCTTCTCTCTCTCTCTCTCTCTCTCTCTCTCTCTCTCTCTCTCAGTCAGTCTCTGGTTCATTAGAGATCATGTCAGGATGGGAGGATGATGAAGATGATGGCTCTCTGGGTTTCTCTCCGTGAGCTGCGGGCCAGAAGGTGAAATCAGCGTCTTCTTCTTCATCACTGAAGACTGAAAGAGCTCGAGAGGATGAGGAACGACTGAATGAATGAACGCGCTGTCTGGTACGTGTCGTATTTACTCCTTCATCACTGTAATCGCAGTTTCTCCGTGTTTCTGAGGAGGATTGTAACTGAGTGATGATGGCTTACATAAGGGCTAAACGACGAGCGTTCGGTAATCTAAGAATCCTCCTCCTCCTCCTCACCATCATCATCGTCTTCCTCGCGGAGGAGCAACAGTGATGAAGATCGTGGAGTGACACCGAGAAGGGCTTCTGTAAAACATTTACGAGCTTTTCTCTCGTCGACATATGTGTTGCTTCTCTCAGATGAGAGCAGAGCGTGTGTGAATCTGAGGGAGCCTGTGGGCTTCTGCTCCTCTTTTATGTTCATCATCGGTTTGGTTTGAGTGGGTTCCGGTGCCTCTCGAATCCCGCACCGTCTCCATGGAGACCCGCCGAAAAAAATCCCGCTGAAACCTCAAAAATCCCGTAGAGCTCGAGGACCGGCGCGAGGTGCGATCTGTCTGTCTGTCTCTGTCTGTCTCTGTCTGTCTGTCTGTCCCGTTGGTTCTTCATCAGATGGTTGAGCTCGAGGAGGCTCAGATTCGCGTCGCTCAGGCTGTGATTGTGCCAGTGTTGCGTAACAGTCATGTAAGTTTTCATGTACGTGAAACTTCACCGAGGGCTTCATCGTTCCTCCTCTCAGAGGTTCTTGTGATGCTCAGTGAAGCTCATCCTGGTTTCTCTCCTGCAGGAATCGAACGCTTCAGTTTCAGAACCTCAAACTCTCCATCGCTGCGGCTGATGATCCGGAACGAAGGCCCACGTTGATTTATCGAAATATCCAGCTTTTTCATACAGCAAATTATGTTTTTTTAGTGAATTATGGGAGTTTAACTTCTGGTGAGCTGTAAACAATCAGCCAAAGAGATTTGAATGCAAACGTTATTCTACTCGCCCTCAAACCATCAATCAATCAATCACAGGATATTAAACAGTGTAAAACAGGCCAGACCAAACACAAAAACTGGTAATATTACAGATGCGTTAAATGCCACATATGTCTGTGTTATGCAGCTCGTCGCCATAATTAGAAATGTTCATTAACTGGAACATTGAGTAATATTTCAAAGTGATTTCCATCATTTTGACTCAAATGTTACACTGCGAAAATTATTTTCCTGCTTAAGTCTTGTTTTCTGAAATGTTTTTTTCTTTTGTTGGTTTTTGCTTGAAATAAGAAACACATCTGCCAGTCAGACAAGAAAAATAAAAGAAAAAAAATCTTGTTTAAGATTATTTTTCTTACCCCCCTGGCAGATATTTTTTCGTTTTAAGCAAAAACACTTTTTTTTTCTTCTGAAAACAAAGCTTACTATAGCCGTAGTAAAGAAGTAATAAATAAATGCTTTTTTTCTACTTAGTTCAAGTCTATTAATATATTTACTGACTGACTGATTTATTTAGTGACTCAAGACTTACTGATATACAAATGTTTTAATGTCACTCACTAGTGATGACAATTGTATGATCTGTAAATAATGTCAGTCTTTAAATGCTAAATATTTAAAGTGTACCTGCAATGGTTCCACTATCAAATATACATTTAGTATATATCTTTAGTTAGACTTCAGCACTACTTCCACACAATAAAAGTGCATTAAGTACAATTGCAGGGTGTTTTTATTAAGTGCATAAGATGTTGATGTATTTGTAGTATACTCAGCATAAAATAAATGCAAGTCAGTATGCTTCTGAAGTAAATGTATCTTAACTTAAAAATGTTTAGATGTTTGTCATGGAAAACTAGACAAAAATACTATATATATATTTATTCTATATTTAGACCCATTATTAATGATGATTAGAAGTGAAAGGAAATGAAAGTGATGTAAGAATTTGGTATAAAAACCAGAGATTGTAGTGCATTCAGTGGATTATACATGAGATTTATCATAAATTAAGCCAGAAATGCACAGTATGGAAACATTTCATTTAGGAAGAAGCTAAAGAAGAAAATACCAAGTGTAAAGTTATTCTCCTGACGTCTGAAAATACAACAGGAGGGAAAGTTTACAGCTCGTTCTTTATGATCTGACATTATTAGTTTCGGTCTTTTTGAGCGGATCGTCCCTAAACCGGAAGGGCCTCCCATAATCTAAAACTTCGCAGACTCGGTGGGTAATAGTGAGTCGTCAGCGGTTCGTTCTGGAGTTTCCGGTGCGTTCAGATTTTGTCAGCGACTCAAAGGTTCCTCACTGGTTTAATGACACGCATGAGCTCCTAATTAAATGAATGTCTATTTGAGACGCAGTTCTCGCATATCTTCTGCCGGTTATGGTCATAGACTCTCCGTGATCGAATTATTCCGTGCGCTCCGTGAACATGCCATGGGATTTGATTGTCACGCCTACGCGAGCGTCGGAGAGGCTCTTGACCCGCAGGTTTGCAGATGTGAGGCCGAACCGCTCGTTTCCCTCTGTGAGGTTCTAGATGGGCAGGTTTGACGAGCACGCGGCGTTCCCGACGGTTCTAGAAGGCTGAACGCTGCAGAACGCTGCCACTTCACTTGGCACATTGTGCATCTGCCATTGTGAGCGGCTGACGGATTGAGCCGTGTGTTGCCATGGCGATGATGGCTCATGTTTCCCAGTGAGAGAGAGAGAGAAAAATTCCCTCCTCCACCAAACACGGCAAACGTGCTCAAACTCTTCAGGTCACCGGGATTTTACCGTACAGAACGACAGAACGAGCGAGCGGAGACGCGTCGTGAACACTGAATGTAAAATGGCGATGTTGCATTTGTTTTTCCCTCAAATGTGACACTGATTTCAGCACGAGCAGCAAAAATTCACCTTCATATCAGAAATAAATCTCAGTTGTGTGATTTTGGGCAGCCTGACTTCAGGTCAGAGTAAACTATTTTTGTGTCACTTTAACTCTGCATTCATAAAATTCATGTTAACGCTACAAATATAATAACGTACCTCAAATGTGACCCTGGACCACAAAACCAGTCTTAAGTATCACGGATATATTTCTACCAATAGCCAACAATACACTGTATGGGTCAAAATTATCCATTTTTCTTTTATGCCAAAAATCTAATTTACTACCATAAATATATAAAAGCTTAATTTTTTATTGCTAATATGCATTGCTAAGAACTTAATCTGGACAACTTTAAAGGTGATTTTTCTCAGTATTTTGATTTTTTTTTTGCACCCTCAGATTCCAGATTTTCACATAGTTGTATCTCAGACAAATATTGTTGTATCCTACAAACCATACATCAATGGAAAGCTTATTTTTTCAGCTTTCAGATGATGTATAAATCTCAGTTTAAAAAAATTCATCCTTATGACTGGTTTTGTGGTCCAGGGTCACATATTATAATGAAATCTGATGATGTTCAAGGAGCATTTAACTCAGGTTTTGTGTTTTTATGTTTACTCATTACATAGACTTTTTTGTATGTGCGACCAAGTTATAAAAACACTTGTGCACTGATACAAACAGAAACCTTTCTGCATTATTACAGCTTAATTGACGTAATTTTATACCGTTTTTACAAATGAGGACATTCCCAAAATGACCTTTTGTACAGTTTAGCTAATTTCTGGATACAAATTTGCCCCCAAAATATGGTTATGTAGGTACAAACACACACACTTACTCAGGTTAGGTCAGAATTATTATTATTGTTTTTAATCTAACCATTTGTCATGATTGCTCTTTAGATTAACTGTTGCTGTAAATCATAAATAATGTATGAATTGCATTAAATGTGTTACACAGAAAGGTGTAATAATGTATATTTTATGATATATTGTCTAAGATCTTAGGGGTAGATGTTGTGAAACTTGGTTTGTGACAGTAGATGACATGCACAAAGTTTGCAACAATATTAAACGTTGTGTGATCTGAATTGTTTTAAAGATGCTTTCGGTGTTTCGCGTGTTTGAGTGGCGTTTGTCAGTCATCTCAAGATGCGCTCTTGTATTCTTGATGTCGACGCTCCTGTGAGTTTTGGGATTTTTTTTTATTCGCGCCGCCCACAGATCTCCTCCAGCCCACCGTGATGCTGGTTCTGCACCAGAAGCCCAGCGAGATTGAAGAAATATGAAATATTTAACGCAGCCCGTGCTCGCAGTGACCTACTGAGGGAGAGCGAGCTGTTTATCAATGCCAGAAATAGACTTGATGTTGAGAGGATCCAGAGACGCGGCGGTGCGCCGTGATGGACGCGTGCGTCACGAGAAGCCGCGCGATTGACAGCCGTTTCCAGTGCGTTTGTGCTGAGTCAGGCGGTGTGTGAATTACCCAGCGTCCCTCAGACGCACAAGGCTCAGGTGAGCTGCTGTGTGTTCAGGTGTGTGTGTGTTTACACAGTGATTACGGCCGTGCTCTGCAAACACCTCTGTGACGAGAGCGCCGCGTTCAGCTCGCAGGAAGCCGTTCTTCTGTCCGTAGTGACACCATTATGCAGCGATTCTTCATCGGGTCTCTGTGTGAGTGTGAACTGTGAACTCTTACAACAATGTGTGCTGTTGACTGAAAGGTCAGAGGTCACAGGCTGAATATCAATGTGTTTGTTATGTCACTGAAGCCAAATGAGACGCCCTTAAAGGGATAGTTCACCCTGACATCATTTATGTCCAGCCGATCTTGTGTGAGTTTCTTTTATCTGTTGAACACTAAAGATATTGGTAACCAAACAGTTGGTGATTCCTATTGATTTCTGTAGGATTTTTCCATACTGTGGAAGTCAGTGGGGACCAACAGCTGTTTAGCAATATCCAGTGGCTGTTGTTTGATGGAGTTTAGTGTTGGTGTAGATCCACTGCATGAAGCGGATTGTGGTGCTGTGATCAGACTGCGTCGCTCAACCTCTGAAATGCGGCATTGGTGAAGCTGTGGCTCTGAGTGCTAGTTTGGGTTGGTTTAATGCAGGATGTGTGCAGCTAGCTATGTAATTGCATGTGTTGTCAGTGTTTGTGTGTAATGGTGGTCAACCGGTTTAACCGTGTTAACTGTTATTGCAGTTATTGGTTGTTTCAGATGTCCTGTTTGTATTGGAGTGTTTTTATTGTTAATCACTGTTTTATTTGTACATTTTGTACCTCCTGGAGTTATAAATGAAGACACCTGCTGTGATCCTGCATCGGTCCTGATGATGATGGATTCTATACTGTTGGTCTTGTACAGTTATATTCATGCAGACTTTTGTCCAGAGTGTTTATGCAGCTCTGGAAGCTCTTCCACTTTTAGATCCAGAATATTTGAGCTAAATGTATTTAGAATTATTGTGCCATTCTTTTGTGCTACGTCCATTTGACACGCAATTAGACAATTAGGACTTTAGAGTCACTTTCTGTAGGAAGTGAGTGACAGTGATCTAGTTATTCTAGTTAGTTACAGCGTTCAACTGAGTGACAGTGCTCTAGTTATTCTAGTTAGTTACAGCGTTCAACTGAGTGACAGTGATCTAGTTATTCTAGTTAGTTACAGTGTTCCAGTGAGTGACAGTGCTCTAGTTATTCTAGTTAGTTACAGTGTTCCAGTGAGTGACAGTGCTCTAGTTATTCTAGTTAGTTACAGCGTTCAACTGAGTGACAGTGCTCTAGTTATTCTAGTTAGTTACAGCGTTCAACTGAGTGACAGTGATCTAGTTATTCTAGTTAGTTACAGTGTTCCAGTGAGTGACAGTGCTCTAGTTATTCTAGTTAGTTACAGCGTTCCAGTGAGTGACAGTGCTCTAGTTATTCTAGTTAGTTACAGCGTTCCAGTGAGTGACAGTGATCTAGTTATTCTAGTTAGTTACAGCGTTCCAGTGAGTGACAGTGATCTAGTTATTCTAGTTAGTTACAGCGTTCCAGTGAGTGACAGTGCTCTAGTTATTCTAGTTAGTTACAGCGTTCCAGTGAGTGACAGTGATCTAGTTATTCTAGTTAGTTACAGTGTTCCAGTGAGTGACAGTGCTCTAGTTATTCTAGTTAGTTACAGTGTTCCAGTGAGTGACAGTGCTCTAGTTATTCTAGTTAGTTACAGCGTTCAACTGAGTGACAGTGCTCTAGTTATTCTAGTTAGTTACAGCGTTCAACTGAGTGACAGTGCTCTAGTTATTCTAGTTAGTTACAGCGTTCAACTGAGTGACAGTGATCTAGTTATTCTAGTTAGTTACAGTGTTCCAGTGAGTGACAGTGCTCTAGTTATTCTAGTTAGTTACAGTGTTCCAGTGAGTGACAGTGATCTAGTTATTCTAGTTAGTTACAGCGTTCCAGTGAGTGACAGTGCTCTAGTTATTCTAGTTAGTTACAGCGTTCCAGTGAGTGACAGTGATCTAGTTATTCTAGTTAGTTACAGCGTTCCAGTGAGTGACAGTGCTCTAGTTATTCTAGTTAGTTACAGCGTTCCAGTGAGTGACAGTGATCTAGTTATTCTAGTTAGTTACAGCGTTCAACTGAGTGACAGTGATCTAGTTATTCTAGTTAGTTACAGCGTTCCAGTGAGTGACAGTGATCTAGTTATTCTAGTTAGTTACAGCGTTCCAGTGAGTGACAGTGCTCTAGTTATTCTAGTTAGTTACAGCGTTCCAGTGAGTGACAGTGCTCTAGTTATTCTAGTTAGTTACAGCGTTCAACTGAGTGACAGTGATCTAGTTATTCTAGTTAGTTACAGCGTTCCAGTGAGTGACAGTGCTCTAGTTATTCTAGTTAGTTACAGCGTTCCAGTGAGTGACAGTGATCTAGTTATTCTAGTTAGTTACAGCGTTCCAGTGAGTGACAGTGCTCTAGTTATTCTAGTTAGTTACAGCGTTCAACTGAGTGACAGTGATCTAGTTATTCTAGTTAGTTACAGCGTTCCAGTGAGTGACAGTGCTCTAGTTATTCTAGTTAGTTACAGCGTTCAAGTGAGTGACAGTGATCTAGTTATTCTAGTTAGTTACAGCGTTCCAGTGAGTGACAGTGATCTAGTTATTCTAGTTAGTTACAGCGTTCCAGTGAGTGACAGTGCTCTAGTTATTCTAGTTAGTTACAGCGTTCCAGTGAGTGACAGTGCTCTAGTTATTCTAGTTAGTTACAGTGTTCCAGTGAGTGACAGTGATCTAGTTATTCTAGTTAGTTACAGCGTTCCAGTGAGTGACAGTGATCTAGTTATTCTAGTTACAGCGTTCCAGTGAGTGACAGTGATCTAGTTATTCTAGTTAGTTACAGCGTTCAACTGAGTGACAGTGATCTAGTTATTCTAGTTAGTTACAGCGTTCCAGTGAGTGACAGTGATCTAGTTATTCTAGTTAGTTACAGCGTTCAACTGAGTGACAGTGATCTAGTTATTCTAGTTAGTTACAGCGTTCAACTGAGTGACAGTGATCTAGTTATTCTAGTTAGTTACAGCGTTCCAGTGAGTGACAGTGATCTAGTTATTCTAGTTACAGCGTTCCAGTGAGTGACAGTGATCTAGTTATTCTAGTTAGTTACAGCGTTCCAGTGAGTGACAGTGATCTAGTTATTCTAGTTAGTTACAGCGTTCCAGTGAGTGACAGTGATCTAGTTATTCTAGTAGTTACAGCGTTCCAGTGAGTGACAGTGATCTAGTTATTCTAGTTAGTTACAGCGTTCCAGTGAGTGACAGTGATCTAGTTATTCTAGTTAGTTACAGCGTTCAACTGAGTGACAGTGATCTAGTTATTCTAGTTAGTTACGGCGTTCAACTGAGTGACAGTGATCTAGTTATTCTAGTTAGTTACACTGTTCAACTGAGTGACAGTGATCTAGTTATTCTAGTTAGTTACGGCGTTCAACTGAGTGACAGTGCTCTAGTTATTCTAGTTAGTTACGGCGTTCAACTGAGTGACAGTGATCTAGTTATTCTAGTTAGTTACGGCGTTCAACTGAGTGACAGTGATCTAGTTATTCTAGTTAGTTACAGTGTTCCAGTGAGTGACAGTGCTCTAGTTATTCTAGTTAGTTACAGCGTTCAACTGAGTGACAGTGATCTAGTTATTCTAGTTAGTTACAGTGTTCCAGTGAGTGACAGTGCTCTAGTTATTCTAGTTAGTTACAGCGTTCCAGTGAGTGAAAGTGCTCTAGTTATTCTAGTTAGTTACAGCGTTCAACTGAGTGACAGTGATCTAGTTATTCTAGTTAGTTACAGCGTTCAACTGAGTGACAGTGATCTAGTTATTCTAGTTAGTTACAGTGTTCCAGTGAGTGACAGTGCTCTAGTTATTCTAGTTAGTTACAGCGTTCAACTGAGTGACAGTGCTCTAGTTATTCTAGTTAGTTACAGCGTTCAACTGAGTGACAGTGATCTAGTTATTCTAGTTAGTTACAGTGTTCCAGTGAGTGACAGTGCTCTAGTTATTCTAGTTAGTTACAGTGTTCCAGTGAGTGACAGTGATCTAGTTATTCTAGTTAGTTACAGCGTTCCAGTGAGTGACAGTGCTCTAGTTATTCTAGTTAGTTACAGCGTTCCAGTGAGTGACAGTGATCTAGTTATTCTAGTTAGTTACAGCGTTCCAGTGAGTGACAGTGCTCTAGTTATTCTAGTTAGTTACAGCGTTCCAGTGAGTGACAGTGATCTAGTTATTCTAGTTAGTTACAGCGTTCAAGTGAGTGACAGTGATCTAGTTATTCTAGTTAGTTACAGCGTTCCAGTGAGTGACAGTGATCTAGTTATTCTAGTTAGTTACAGCGTTCCAGTGAGTGACAGTGCTCTAGTTATTCTAGTTAGTTACAGCGTTCCAGTGAGTGACAGTGATCTAGTTATTCTAGTTAGTTACAGCGTTCAACTGAGTGACAGTGATCTAGTTATTCTAGTTAGTTACAGCGTTCCAGTGAGTGACAGTGCTCTAGTTATTCTAGTTAGTTACAGCGTTCCAGTGAGTGACAGTGATCTAGTTATTCTAGTTAGTTACAGCGTTCCAGTGAGTGACAGTGCTCTAGTTATTCTAGTTAGTTACAGCGTTCAACTGAGTGACAGTGATCTAGTTATTCTAGTTAGTTACAGCGTTCCAGTGAGTGACAGTGCTCTAGTTATTCTAGTTAGTTACAGCGTTCCAGTGAGTGACAGTGCTCTAGTTATTCTAGTTAGTTACAGCGTTCCAGTGAGTGACAGTGATCTAGTTATTTTAGTTACAGCGTTCAACTGAGTGACAGTGATCTAGTTATTCTAGTTAGTTACAGCGTTCCAGTGAGTGACAGTGCTCTAGTTATTCTAGTTAGTTACAGCGTTCCAGTGAGTGACAGTGATCTAGTTATTCTAGTTAGTTACAGCGTTCAACTGAGTGACAGTGATCTAGTTATTCTAGTTAGTTACAGCGTTCAACTGAGTGACAGTGATCTAGTTATTCTAGTTAGTTACAGCGTTCCAGTGAGTGACAGTGATCTAGTTATTCTAGTAGTTACAGCGTTCCAGTGAGTGACAGTGATCTAGTTATTCTAGTTAGTTACAGCGTTCCAGTGAGTGACAGTGATCTAGTTATTCTAGTTAGTTACAGCGTTCCAGTGAGTGACAGTGATCTAGTTATTCTAGTTAGTACAGCGTTCCAGTGAGTGACAGTGATCTAGTTATTCTAGTTAGTTACAGCGTTCCAGTGAGTGACAGTGATCTAGTTATTCTAGTTAGTTACAGCGTTCAACTGAGTGACAGTGATCTAGTTATTCTAGTTAGTTACAGCGTTCAACTGAGTGACAGTGATCTAGTTATTCTAGTTAGTTACGGCGTTCAACTGAGTGACAGTGCTCTAGTTATTCTAGTTAGTTACGGCGTTCAACTGAGTGACAGTGATCTAGTTATTCTAGTTAGTTACGGCGTTCAACTGAGTGACAGTGATCTAGTTATTCTAGTTAGTTACACTGTTCAACTGAGTGACAGTGATCTAGTTATTCTAGTTAGTTACAGTGTTCCAGTGAGTGACAGTGATCTAGTTATTCTAGTTAGTTACAGCGTTCCAGTGAGTGACAGTGATCTAGTTATTCTAGTTACAGCGTTCCAGTGAGTGACAGTGATCTAGTTATTCTAGTTAGTTACAGCGTTCCAGTGAGTGACAGTGATCTAGTTATTCTAGTTAGTTACAGCGTTCAACTGAGTGACAGTGATCTAGTTATTCTAGTTAGTTACAGCGTTCAACTGAGTGACAGTGATCTAGTTATTCTAGTTAGTTACAGCGTTCAACTGAGTGACAGTGATCTAGTTATTCTAGTTAGTTACGGCGTTCAACTGAGTGACAGTGATCTAGTTATTCTAGTTAGTTACGGCGTTCAACTGAGTGACAGTGATCTAGTTATTCTAGTTAGTTACACTGTTCAACTGAGTGACAGTGATCTAGTTATTCTAGTTAGTTACAGTGTTCCAGTGAGTGACAGTGCTCTAGTTATTCTAGTTAGTTACAGCGTTCAACTGAGTGACAGTGATCTAGTTATTCTAGTTAGTTACAGTGTTCCAGTGAGTGACAGTGCTCTAGTTATTCTAGTTAGTTACAGCGTTCCAGTGAGTGAAAGTGCTCTAGTTATTCTAGTTAGTTACAGCGTTCAACTGAGTGACAGTGATCTAGTTATTCTAGTTAGTTACAGCGTTCAACTGAGTGACAGTGCTCTAGTTATTCTAGTTAGTTACAGCGTTCAACTGAGTGACAGTGCTCTAGTTATTCTAGTTAGTTACAGCGTTTCAGTGAGTGACAGTGATCTAGTTATTCTAGTTAGTTACAGTGTTCCAGTGAGTGACAGTGATCTAGTTATTCTAGTTAGTTGCAGTGTTCCAGTGAGTGACAGTGCTCTAGTTATTCTAGTTAGTTACAGCGTTCAACTGAGTGACAGTGATGTAGTTATTCTAGTTAGTTACAGTGTTGCAGTGAGTGACAGTGATCTAGTTATTCTAGTTAGTTGCTGTTTTCCAGTGAGTGACAGTGATGTAGTTATTCTAGTTAGTTACAGTGTTCCAGTGAGTGACAGTGATCTAGTTATTCTAGTTAGTTGCTGTTTTCCAGTGAGTGACAGTGATGTAGTTATTCTAGTTAGTTACAGCGTTCAACTGAGTGACAGTGATGTAGTTATTCTAGTTAGTTACAGTGTTGCAGTGAGTGACAGTGATCTAGTTATTCTAGTTAGTTGCTGTTTTCCAGTGAGTGACAGTGATGTAGTTATTCTAGTTAGTTACAGCGTTCAACTGAGTGACAGTGCTCTAGTTATTCTAGTTAGTTACAGTGTTCCAGTGAGTGACAGTGCTCTAGTTATTCTAGTTAGTTACAGCGTTCAACTGAGTGACAGTGATCTAGTTATTCTAGTTAGTTACAGCGTTCAACTGAGTGACAGTGATCTAGTTATTCTAGTTAGTTACAGCGTTCCAGTGAGTGACAGTGATCTAGTTATTCTAGTTAGTTACAGCGTTCAACTGAGTAACAGTGCTCTAGTTATTCTAGTTAGTTACAGCGTTCAACTGAGTGACAGTGCTCTAGTTATTCTAGTTAGTTACAGCGTTCAACTGAGTGACAGTGATCTAGTTATTCTAGTTAGTTACAGCGTTCCAGTGAGTGACAGTGCTCTAGTTATTCTAGTTAGTTACAGCGTTCAACTGAGTGACAGTGCTCTAGTTATTCTAGTTAGTTACAGCGTTCCAGTGAGTGACAGTGCTATAGTTATTCTAGTTCATTACAGCGTTCAACTGAGTGACAGTGATCTAGTTATTCTAGTTAGTTACAGCATTCCAGTGAGTGACAGTGATCTAGTTATTCTAGTTAGTTACAGCGTTCAACTGAGTGACAGTGCTCTAGTTATTCTAGTTAGTTACAGCGTTCAACTGAATGACAGTGATCTAGTTATTCTAGTTAGTTACAGCGTTCAACTGAGTGACAGTGATCTAGTTATTCTAGTTAGTTACAGCGTTCCAGTGAGTGACAGTGATCTAGTTATTCTAGTTACAGCGTTCCAGTGAGTGACAGTGATCTAGTTATTCTAGTTAGTTACAGCGTTCCAGTGAGTGACAGTGCTCTAGTTATTCTAGTTAGTTACAGTGTTCCAGTGAGTGACAGTGATATAGTTATTCTAGTTAGTTACAGCGTTCAACTGAGTGACAGTGATCTAGTTATTCTAGTTAGTTACAGCGTTCCAGTGAGTGACAGTGATCTAGTTATTCTAGTTAGTTACAGCGTTCCAGTGAGTGACAGTGCTCTAGTTATTCTAGTTAGTTACAGCGTTCCAGTGAGTGACAGTGATCTAGTTATTCTAGTTAGTTACAGCGTTTAACTGAGTGACAGTGCTCTAGTTATTCTAGTTAGTTACAGCGTTCAACTGAGTGACAGTGCTCTAGTTATTCTAGTTAGTTACAGCGTTCCAGTGAGTGACAGTGCTCTAGTTATTCTAGTTAGTTGCAGCGTTCAACTGAGTGACAGTGATCTAGTTATTCTAGTTAGTTACAGCGTTCCAGTGAGTGACAGTGATCTAGTTATTCTAGTTAGTTGCTGTTTTCCAGTGAGTGACATTGTTCTAGTTAGTGACCGTGTTCCAGTGGTGTTGGCAGGTGTGTGTATATGTGTGTGTGTGTGTGTGTGTGTGTGTCTGTGTGTATGAACATTAGAAACGGTCTGTTTGTCTCACACAGATGTCAGTCCGTCAGGTGTGTGAAGGTTGATGTGTTGTAGTTGACGTGTTTCCATCTGTGATGTGCGGTGCGATCATGTGTTGAGCTTTAACTGAGATCAGAAGGAGCGTCGGATCTGGGGGGTGATTTTCTCCGAAGCTACTTTTGGACTCAATCAATATGTGCTGCAAACGCGTGTTGATCCTTTCCAGCTCTCAGGAGGATTGCACTCACACCTCGTCCGTGTCTCAGAGGGCCGTCGTTGCCGTCATCGCTCACAACTACAGCTGCTCTCCAGTCCGTCTGTCTCTCAGCCTGTCTGTCTGTCCGTCTATGGTAATGTGCTCATTGTCTCTCGCATCAGTCTTTGTCTTCTCAATGGCTTCATGAATATGAGTCTTTCTCAGGTTTTGTTCAATGTTATTTATGTCGTGTCCATTTGGTCGTCCGCTGACACAAAGCACGCGGTTTATTCCGTGAATAAATATGAGCGGATCTGAATGAGGCGTTAAAGCACGCATCGGTGTGTGTGTGTGTTAATTTTCTCTCCCTGTGGGTTGTAAAGCAGGTTGTCCAGCTTGCTAATGGATCGATGGCTGGAGAGAGGAGAGACAGGCAGAGAGAGAGAGACAGACGCACAGATGGGCTTGTTTTATCAGGTTCATATAATCTTGTCACGGTTCTGTTCTGACACACCTGTACGTCTGCGACTCCTTTTCATCCTGAGCAGGTGCACGTGGATTCAGAGCCGTAACGCGTCTGTTTTTCTCTTGAGTGACAGTGAGACGAGACACACGGCGCTCAGACCAGAGTGAGACAGGAACAGGAAATACACTGCAGAGAGACACATGTGAACATGACTCAACAGGGGACAGACAGACAGAAAGAGAGAGAGAGTGTTGGGCTCAGGTGACGGCCGTTAGAGAGAGTTAATTAATCACATCAGTAAATGTTTACACATCTGTGACACACACACACACACACACACACACACACACACACGACTGAGCGTCTCACTGGATTCACTTTTCTCAAGCGACCTGGAACACTTTCAGGAAACTCAGTCATTTGTGCTTGAACATTTCCAAACAATATATAATCGTTCATATACAATAATTTCATCTGAAGTGGTAACGGCTGAATTGTAAAGCCTGATATATGAATTAATACTCAGATACTCAATACTTCTGTGTTATTGAACCTTCAGACAAAATAAATAAACAATGAGATAATTATGGGTCAAAGGTCACCTTGAAGCTTCAAATGTCTAACTCGCTTTATGATTTTAATTTAAAAATTTGTAGTGTTGAATTTGATGTTTTATTCTAATAACACTTTTAAATAAACAAATACTGGGAGGCATGCTGACACTGAGATGTGAAACAATTATTGCAAAATAAGATGAAAAAAAAATGTAATTAAACTGCAGTTAAACCATTAATTACTTTATTAGTGCTAGTAAGAGTGATGGAGAAACACGATACCTGATACTGAGAATCAGCTGCTTTCACTGTGTGTGTGTGTGTGTGTGTGTGTGTGTGTGTGTGTGTGTGAAGTTCAGCGTGTAAATAAGTCATCTCACACACACAGGTGAGTGTTTTAGGCTCTTTCACACTAGTTCTGTTGCGGTTGTGTGATGTCAGAGTTCTGCTGTGAATGCAGGTGTTGTTCTGTGCGCGTAAATTTTACAGGGACAAACGCTGCACAGGTGTGAAGATGGAATCAAACATTCGCAGCGAGTGTGAAATGTCCCACAGATCGCAGGCGTCTTTACTTTGTAGTGTTCACAGCTCATGTAATCTCCATTCACTCTTACAGTGCCGTGAGTTCAGCGCTAGAGTAATAAATGATGGAAATTTACTGAGCTGTACTGAGCCGTCTGTCCGTCTGTTTATACACTTCAACAAACACAAGAAGTGTTGGTTTGTTCCTCTTCAATCCTCTGTGTTGTGTTTTGTTAGTAATGTTATCCTGTGAAGAACACTGGGAACCAGACAACACTCTTCTGGCCATTGTGTGTGTGTGTGTGTGTGTGTGTAATCCGAGATGTGAGCCACTCGCTGTGTATCCGCTCAAGGCGACGCACATGACGTGAAGTGACATGCGAATTGACAGACACCGTCCCTCTAAAAGCGTTTCCGCTCTTCCTCTTAAACGTGCTGTCACTGGAGATCAGAGTCTCTTTCCTGAGCGTCAGGCCGCATTTCTCTCCTTGTGTCGTTTTATTTTATTCACGTGCGTTAGAGTCGCCTCCAGCCCAGCTGCTCTTCAGTCCACAGGTCACTTGCCGATCAGCTGATCAATAATCTCATTAGTCAGACGCTGCGCTGCACCTGCCCGTCACCATGGCGATGCTGTCACGCTCCACCTGTACCTGTTCTCAAGAAGAATGATGTCAGGATGCTGAGGGTGGTTACCAGGGTGTAGCTAGGTGGTTGCTTTCTTCCTGGTATGAAAATACTCTCCTCAAGTCTCTGTGATCTTCTGACATCACCTCACTGGATTTTAAAATTGAATTTAAGTTGATATGCCTTGTAAAATCACCATTCCACCTATTCTATTCTATTCTATTCTATTCTATTCTATTGTACAGTATATAATGGTGTCTTTAGAAGAATAAAATCATTATTTAAGGAGACACACCAGCTGCTTTGCTTTACATGTGAGTGTGTGTGTGTGTGTGTGTGTGTGTTTGAGATGCACTGCCAATTGAATTACCTGTCTGTCTGTTGTCTGCTGCTGCCAGTGACTGATGACACCAGAATTAGTCTTCAGAGTCGGTCTGTCTGTCTGCCTCTGAAGAGGAGGAGGATATTGAGGTAAAGACAAAAAATGCCATTCAAATATGAAAAGATAAGAAATTCATAAGACAGCTTTTTATTATTTGGGATATTACATTCAGAACACGCATGCAAAGAGATGTGTGAGGTCAGAGTTCACCGGTGTACAGTATCCCACAAAAGACGCCAGAGATCAGTGACGGTAGAGCTGCACAAGTGTACTTTCTCATTTAGGATGCTTCATTTTGACAAAAACAAACTCCTTGCTTATGTTTATGCTTGAAAACAAGCCACAAACTGCAAAGTTTGAAGTAGTGCTCTTAATAAAGCTGTTTTTTCCTTTAAGGCTGTTTAAAGGAATGGTTCACTTCAAGAACGAAAATGTACAGATAATTTACTCACCCCCTTGTCATCCAAGATGTTCATGTCTTTCTTTTTTTTCAGTTGATAAGAAATTGTTTCTTGAGGAAAGCATTCTAGAATTTTTCTCCATATAGTGGACTTCAATGGTGCCCTCACGTTTAAACTTCTAAAATGCAGTTTAAATGCAGCTTCAAATGGCTCTAATCCAGGGGTGCCCAACCCTGTTCCTGGAGATCTACCTTTCTGCAGAGTTCAGCTCCAACCCTGATCAAACACACCTGAACCAACTAATTAGGATCTGAAGGAGCACTTGATAATTACAGACAGGTGTGTTTGACCAGGGTTGGAACTAAACTCTGCAGGAAGGTAGATCTCCAGGAACAGGGTTGGGCACCCCTGCTCTAAACGATCCCAGCCGAGGGAGAAGGGTCTTATCTAGCAAAACGATTGGTTATTTTCTAAACAAATTGACAGTTTATTTAATTTTTAACCTCAAATGCTCGAGTTGTCTCGTCTCTGCGTAGTCAGTGTAATCCGAGTCATTACAGTTAGGGTAGGTCATGTAAATAACATTTGATGTTCTTTGCATGTTTACTTTGTAAACACTGGGTCAGTACTTCTGCAGCGATGTAGGACGATTTTGAAGCTGAAGAAGAAGAGACAGGAGTTTTTCGACATACCCTAACTGTTTTGACCCAGATTACACAGAGTTCACATACACATCGCAGAGCTACACAAGATGAGCATTTGAGGTTAAAAACGTGTCAATTTGTTTAGAAAATGACCGATTGTTTTGTTAGATAACACCCTTCTTCCTCGGCTGGGATCCTTTAGAGCCATTTGAAGCTGCATTTAAACTACATTTTGGAAGTTCAAAATCGGGGCACCATATCAGTCCATTATATGGAGAAAAATGCTGAAATGTTTTCCTCAAAAAACATAATTTCTTATGGACTGAAGAAAGAAAGACATGAACATCTTAGATGACATCTGTAAATTTTTGTTCTGGAAGTAAACTACTCCTTTAATTCAGTTTTCTTTTGAGGCTGCTTGTTCGTCAGATTCTGGTCTCGTACTGAAGCCAAAATTGTGGCACTGAGCCAACCCCACAGCCCCGTAAGCTCTCGTAGCGCTCTGATATGATGCTATAGTGCAGTACAGACGGAGGTAAATGGGCTTCGGTGATGCTCTGTGTTTTTTTTAGGACTGATGGGCCCACAGCGGCTCCAGGTAATCAGGCTTAGACACGCTTGTCGCTGCTCACTGATCCCGTCTCTCTCTTCTCTCTCTTTCTCCTTCCAGAACCTTCCAGAAGTCCAGATGGAGCAGGATGTCGAGAGCACCGTCACGGTTCGACAGCCCAAGCTGCCCAAGCAGGCGCGGGACGACGTCCCCAAACCACTGCAGGACAGGGAGCGCGCCAAGCAGAAGATCCAGCGCTACGTCCGCAAAGACGGCAAGTGCAACGTGCACCACGGAAACGTGCGGGAGACCTACCGCTACCTGACGGACATCTTCACCACGCTGGTGGACCTCAAGTGGAGGTTCAACCTGTTCATCTTCGTGCTGGTTTACACCGTGACGTGGCTGTTCTTCGGCTTCATGTGGTGGCTGATCGCTTACGTACGAGGAGACCTGGAGCACATAGGAGACAACCAGTGGACTCCTTGCGTCAACAACCTCAACGGCTTCGTGTCCGCGTTCTTGTTCTCTATAGAGACGGAGACGACCATCGGCTACGGCCACAGGGTGATCACCGACAAGTGCCCCGAGGGCATCGTGCTGCTGCTCGTGCAGTCGGTGCTGGGCTCCATCGTCAACGCCTTCATGGTGGGCTGCATGTTCGTGAAGATCTCGCAGCCCAAGAAGCGCGCCGAGACTCTGGTGTTCTCCACCAACGCCGTCATCTCCATGCGTGACGGCCGGCTTTGTCTGATGTTTCGCGTCGGAGACCTGCGGAACTCGCACATCGTGGAGGCGTCCATTAGAGCCAAACTGATCAAGTCCAAACAGACCAAGGAGGGAGAGTTCATCCCTCTCAATCAGACGGACATGAACGTGGGCTACGACACCGGTGACGACCGGCTCTTCCTGGTGTCTCCGCTCATCATCTGCCACGAGATCAATCAGCACAGCCCGTTCTGGGAGATCTCCAAAGAGCACCTGGCCCAGGAGGAGCTGGAGATCGTGGTGATCCTGGAGGGCATGGTGGAGGCCACAGGTATGCTGCTGAAACCTACAGTCATTGCACTCAGAGATTACATTCACATGCGGTTGGCAGATGCTTATTATCCAAAGTCAATTGCATTGCAGGCACGCAGTGGATTGGTTCTTGCATTCCCTGGGAATCAAACTCATGACCATGGCGTTTCTAGTGATGTGCTCCTCTGTTTGCACTCAGAGATTACATTTACACAGTGTGTTTGGTGGACATTATATCCAAAACCACTTGCATTTCAGGTATGCATTGGATTGGTTAATGCATTCCCTGGGATTTGAACTCATGACCATGGCATTTCTAGAGACATGCTCCACTGTTTACACTTGGAGATTATATTTACATGAAATGCATTTGGCAAATGCTTTTATCCGAAGTTGCTTGCATTGCATTGCAGGAGTGCAGTGAATTAGTTCTTGCATTCCCTGGGAATCAAACCCATGACCATGGCATTTCTAGTGATGTGCTCCTCTGTTTGCACTCAGAGATTACATTTACATGTGATGTATTTGGCAAATGTTTTTATTCAAAGTCGCTTGCATTGCATTGCAGGTATGCAGTGAATTGGTTCATGCACTGCCTGGCAATCGAACCCATGACCATAGCATTTCTAGAGACATGCTCTGGTGTTTGCACTCAGAGATTATATTTACATGTGATGCATTTGGCAAATGCTTTTATCCAAAGTTGCTTGCATTGCATTGCAGGTATGCTTTGTATTGGTTCATGCATTGCTTGGCAATCAAACCCATGACCATAGCATTTCTAGAGACATGCTCTGGTGTTTGCACTCAGAGATTATATTTGCATGTAATGCATTTGGCAGTTGCTTTTATCCAAAACCATTTGCACTACATTGGAAGTATACTTTCGATCAATTCTTGCATTCCCTGGGAATTTAACTTGTGAACATGGCATTGCTAGACATGATCTAATGTTTGAGTCCGATGAACTTCCTATACCTCAAAGATTACATTAACAGGTAATGCATTTATCAGACGCTTTTGTTCAAAGCAACTGCAAAGCATTGCATTGAAGGTGTGCATTCAATCAGTTCATGCATTCCCTGGGAATTGAACCCCTGACCTAGGCATTGATTTACGATTTAATTTGTTGCATTGAATAGAAAAAAAAAAACTCTATAAGTGATTATATTAAGCAGAGCTCAATTCCCAGCATCCTTTGCTTTAGACTGTGCAAGGAAAGTATATGTTGCAGTTTAATGTTCTGTTATGTTGGATCTGAGCATAAGGTTATGTTGACCATAGCATGAGATGTTAGCATGCAGTTATGTTAGCATGTGTGCATGTGGGCTGTTGCTAGGTAAGAATTAGCTGAAGTTAATTTGATATGTCTACTTTTGCTGTTTTTACTCAATACAGTGAAGTTTCAGATACAAGAACAGTTGAATTTATAGTGTGGTTTATTATAGAGAAATATTTTTATTGGACTAAGCTCAAATTACTCAAGTATTGTTTTTTAAACTTGGTCGGTCGGTTTAAGTTAGCTTGTTGGGTTTTACAGTACTACTGTACTGACAGAAAACTTGTGACAGCGTTATTACAATGTTAATGAGGTAACTGGTGTGTTACAGTAACATTAAAACAAATGTGATCATGTTACTGGTACATGAGGATTACTAGCAAAAATAAACATTGAATTTGTTTTTCTTATAAAGCGTTCTCATTTAAACACTTCTACTAGAATGTTTCAATCTAAACAAAGAAGCAGCTCAACGTGCATACGTGGCCAAACGAATCAGATCGTGGTATTTGAATTAGGTTACGGCTTATATTTTAGTGAGTTGAACTGGAATTCATTTATAGTAAACCTCCTATCTCTGGTCATCACCGTCCAGCTAGATAATAAAACAGACACGACGGTCATAAAGCTAGAAAGACAAACTCAATGAAGGCGGCGTGTGGTACAAGTGTGTCACGTGACCTTAAAGGGCCAGTTCACATTTATACATGAACATCCCATCACCCTCATGTCATTCCAAAACATTTTCAAAACTCAAACGAAGATATTTTTCAGTAAAAGGCATGAGTTTTACTTTTTCATGTCAACGTTCCCTTTAACAGCATTCTAAGAGAGAAACAGGAGTGAGCTCACATCAGGACTCATGATATAAATATAGTACCAGATCAATACACAGCGGCTTATAAATGCTCTGTGTGCTGGGAAACATCCCAGAAATCCCACTGGAGTCCAGTACTGGAAACACGATAGGTGAGCGCGACGTGACCTCGCGCGTCTGTGGATCATTAAAGACTCTGAGCTTCAGTCTCGCATGATCGTTTTCATTCTCCCATTCTGTGAAGTTCCCTTGAAGGTTCAGCAGCTCCTGACGGGATGTGTGAGGGTAGATGGGAGTCTGAGATCTGTCGTGACAGTCACTCGGTTGTAGAAACGCTGAGGTCGGTCCGGATGAGTGCGTGATACGGCCGGAGTGACGCTTGCTGACGTAACGCCATTAGAAGACCATTGACCGTCTCGCAATGCCTTTACTCCTCCAGTTTCATTTGCAGATTAGCGTGACACACAACAGAACTGACGCAGACACGGAACGACACCGATCCTGTCAGGATGTGCTTCATCATTTGATTCTTTCATTGCAGTGATGCTCAGACTGACCTGGTGCTTTGCAGGTCTGTTTTGCGGCAGTGTGTAGATGAATGTACGCTGGCTGTTATTTGATCTCTTCGATTAGACGTGCACACACACACACACACACATGAACGGGGCAGAAAAGAGTTTATTAAAGCAGTTTAATCATTCACGCGCTGTGCTGCTCACAGTCCGTCTGTCAGTCACAGTCGCTGTCATGAAGCGTCACCCTTCAAGTCGACATGAAACAGAAGTTGTGATCTGCTTTTGTGAATGGGCAACTCGAGCAAGAAAAAATGTATGATATTGTCAATCAGGAACAGAGAAGATGACAGTCGTCATCAGAGAAGAGATGAAATGGTGTTATGAGGGGAAGTTAAGAAAAGATTTTAAAGGCATGAATTAAAACAGAATGACACACACAGATATATCATTTATAATAAACACTGCAATGTTCCATAAAACACATGAAACGTCAGTTTTGTTTTTTATTTCGATTTTAAAGCAGGAAGAGAAAGGTGGAGTGTGTAGTGTGCAGATTTCTACCCAGATAGCACACGTACGTCTGCAAGACGTCGGTTAAGGATCTCGGTAACACTTTCTATGAAGCCCGTATTTATAATACATTATAAGGGTATTCTTAAGGCATTATAATGAATGCATAATGCATTATAAAAAACCTTATAGTATGTTGTATCATCTCATGAGTATTCATAAGAACAGTTTCAATGTATTATAATTTTTACTTATTTGTGGTTATGGCTTTTAAGAGTATGATTACCTCCTCATAGTTATAACGTATTATAAGTCTCGTATTTTGCCATGTTACGCATGTCACTTTACTTGAAGCACACAAAGACCACTTATAAGTAATAATAATAATATTTCTCAAAGAGCCATAAGATCAGGTATCAGATCCGATGAATGTGTAGTATGTAATACAATTGTATTATCAGTTTGATTATTTTGATGGTACTGCATGTCAGCTAGCAGTAATTATTATCAGTAGTATGCTAAATATATGCTAACACTGTATTTTGATGGTTCCGCAAAAGACAAACTGATTACAAGTAACTTTGCAAGTACGTGAACCTGCTACCTAGCCTAATCTGAACCTAAGTCCACTAATACTCTAAGGCAGTGGTTCCCAACCACATTCCTGGAGGCCCCCAACACGTCTGGCAGATGTCTGTAAGATGTCAGTTTTACATGTATTCTAAGCTATAAACATCTTAAAGACATTTAATAGACGTCTCTTTGACATCTGATAGGAAATATCCAATAGATGGATTGCAGATGAGCAAACGCTCTAAATAATACCCCTGATAGCACACGTACATCTCGGAGACGTCTATTTGATGTCTGCATTTACATCTGCAAGATGTATTTTTCACGTAGTTTGCTCATCTGCAATACGTCTATTGGACGTTTCCTATCAGATGTCAAATAGACGTCTGTTAGTTGTCTGTTAGTTAATAGCTTAGAATACATGTAAAACTGACATCTTACAGACATCTGCCAGACGTTTGTACGCAGCAGATGCTTTCCAGATCAAGAGATCTTTAACGGACGTCTTGCAGACATACGTGTGCTATCTGGGACGTCTTGCAGATGTAAATGCAGATGTCAAATAGACATCTCTGTGATGTGTGTGTGTGTGCTATCAGGGTATATTTCACAGGTCAGAATGAAGCCTGACGCTTTAGTCAAGAGTTTAGCCTAAATACAGTCATAAGAATCTGCAAGGTGTTTATAATTTAAAAAAATAAGAGGGATCATAAAAATGTTTTTAGTCGTTTTTTCTCTGTTTCATTGCTGAACTAACACAGATGATCCTGCTGAGAGGTTTCCGTCTTCTGATGGCGTTTTGTGCATCTCTGCACATTCATGCTTTTCCTGCATCTTCTGCACATTTGAGCTCTTCCCAGCAGTGAATGTACGATATTGAGATCCATCTGTTCACGCTGAAGACGAATGAGATTCACACACAACATTCACTGACGCTGGAGAAGGAAACACTCGATATATAAGGAAAGAGAGGATGGAAACTCCTTCGAGTGACTGTGCTTTGTCGGTTCAGCTATCATTGTGTCAGTTGCTCATTTCTTTGACTTTTTCCACCATTTTTAATCACCTTTGAGACTGATTTCATTAGTCCTTTCAGTAGTAAGGCCGTGTAGCTTCTCATTTTCTGTGAGCTGCAGTTGAGCTTTAAAATAGTCTGAGATAAAAATGAAAGTCGCGTCACGCAGCCGCTCATAAACGCTGCTGAAATGGAGGATCTTCTAGATACAATTAGGCAAAAAAAAAAAGCAGCGCGTTTGCTTTCGCTGCAACTGTGATGCTATTTTGAGGGTTTGTGAGTGCGGTTGCCATGGCGACGGCGCAGCATTAGGAAAGCCCACTGACATTATATAACAACCTTATCTAAACCGCGCCGCCGGAGTATTACTGTTATTATGATTAGCGTTATTATGTGCGTTATTATGACTAGCGTTATTATGATGGCGGCCGCAGCCGCACGCGATTGATCTGTCACGATTGCACCAGGATTCTCCGCAGCTTCTTCCTCTTGTTCACTGTGAAGCAGCGTGCGAGCGCAGGGCCACGTGTGCGGTGCAACAAATCGGATCACGACGCACAGCGAGGGCCTTGTTTGTTTGAGGAGTTTAAGCCATCCTCATCTTTAGTTTACAGCAGAGCTGCAGACAGAGGCAAGCGGCACGCGCCGCGTCAACTCGAGCGTAGTGCATTTGAACTTTCAGATGCTTTTCCTAGAGAGAGAAGTGTTCTTCAGGATTACTCGCACGTCATCTTATTGTGCAGTTGGTGCGTCGCTCACGGCTGCGTTTCTAGTGCTCTGATGCAGCTGTGATGTCGCTCGCGCGCGCGCGTGTCGCCGTGAGGCGGCAGTTTGTCAGCCGGCGGTGAGGTCGAGGGCGCTCGGGGCATGACTGGGGAACGGGAACAGCTGGTGGCGTGTTCACCGCTGACCTGTTGCCATGGCGATGAGAACACGCACGAGGACACGTGTCGTTTGAAGACACATGTCGACACGGACGCGTTCTTTGTGCGCTGTTTGGCTTTAACATTGTTCTGCTTCTTGTGTAGGATCTGCTGCGGCTCTGTGTCGTGTCCTGAGGCACAATGAGTATGTGCGAGCGTGAGTGCGCAAGCGTGTTTGTGTGTGTGTGTGTGTGTGGCCCTGTGCGAATGTGAGTGTGACTGTGTGTGAGCATATGTGAGTGTGAAAGTAAGTTTGCATGTGTTTGAGTGTGTCAGTGTGTACTAGTGTGTGTGAGTGCATGAGTGTGCAACCATGTGTGAGCGTTTGTGAGTATGTGAACATGTAAATGTGCAAGCATGTGTACATGGTGTGAGTGTGCAAGCATTTGTGCGTGTGTGTGAGCATGTGATTGTGTGAAAGTGTGTGCGAATGTATTTGTAAATGTGTGAGTGTGCAAGCACGTATGCATGTGTGTGTGAGCGTGTCAGTGTAGAAGCGTTTAAGTGTGTGTGTGTGAGAGTGTGCAAGTGAGTGGATGAGTGCAACCATGTGTGAGCATTTGTGTGTGTGTGAGCATGTAAATGTGCAAGCATGTGTACATGGTGTGAGTGTGCAAGCATTTATGCGTGTGTGTGAGCATTTGCAAGTATGCAAATGTGTGTGTGAGCGTGTGATTGTGTGAAAGTGTGTGCGAATGTGAGTATTTGTAAATATGTGAGAGTGTGCAAGCATGTATGCATGTGTGTGTGAGCGTGTCAGTGTAGAAGCGTGTAAATGTGAGTGTGTGAGAGTGCCAAGTGTGAGTGCATGAGTGCAACCGTGTGTTTGTGAGTGTAAATGCAAGCATGTGTACATGGTATGAGTGTGCAAGCATTTGTGCGTGTGTGTATGTGAAAGTGTGTGCAAGTGTGTGTGAGCATATGTGAGTGTGCAAACATGTATGCATTTGTGTTAGAGTGTGCATGAGCGTGTCGGTGTGTACATGTGAGTGCATGATTGTAAATGTGTGAGAACATGTAAATGTGCAAGCATGCGTACATGGTATGAGTGTGCAAGCATTTATGCGTGTGTGAGTGTGCGTGTCTCTGTATGTGTGGGTCTGGGGCCGCACTAGAGCTCATTTCAAGGGCCGCAGCGGCGGTTTCATGAGCACAGGCTGCTGTCTGCTGATAACAGTGGCGCAGCGAACGCGTCTCACCTGCGACACCAGCGCAGGACGCAGGGATTTGGCTTAAAGCGTTATCTCACAACCAGATGAATGAAAGTTCTCTAGCAAACCGTATATCAAATAAAAGCGCGGCGCTCTCGCTGACGGACTCTGTGTGTTTGGCGGCGGCGGCTCACGAGAGCAGATAATGCGCTGAGGCAAACGTAATGCAGCGGAGGCCGATGAAACGGCCATCCGAAGCTGCCTGATGCAGCTCCCGCCATGATTCCACACGACAGAGCGAGACTTTGAGACCCGCGTTATATAAGCGCGCTGTGTGCGCCCGTCCTCTGGGCTGCGTGCTGCGTTTGTTTCTGAGCGCCGAGGGAAAGGCACACGAGACTCGCTCGCAGATGTGACGCTCTCGCAGTGTTTGGATTGTGACTGGAGACAGTGACCTTTGAACTCTCGACTTGTTCAGCGTGTCGCTCAGTGTTCCCGACGCACTTTCGTATTTAATAGAACAGGAGCTGTTCTGTCTTAAGCTTCTCCATCACATGCTTGTTTTCTACATTTGATTCATCTGCAGTATTTTATTACTTCATACTCTCTCTGGAATTGAAAGCACCGTACTGATGAGTTTAATATCCATGGGGTGATTTTTGGGAATTCAGTGTTTCTTTCACTGATCAACACACAAATAGAACAGACTGTACGTCTATCACGATCAAATACGGTGGACGTTTGTTGTTCTAACCAGCTCTCACACGCACACACACACACACACACACACGCACACACACACACACACACACACACACACACGTGTTCTTCACTTGTTATCTGAGTCATTTCACCGCGGTATGCTGAGATCATCAGGAAACCGTTGTAAACAAGACAGAAAGAGCGCACGAGTTCCTTCTCAGCTCAGCGTCATCGCATTCAAGCGACTCAAACATTCACACAAAGCAAGCGTTTGGCACGAATGAAGCTTTTCTCTCGATGTGAGTTGATTAAAGCCACACGAACAGAATGACCTCTCCGCTCAGACGACTCAGATTTGAGCTCATATGAGTGTTGTTTGTTCTAATATTTAGTCTTCAGTCAGGCTGACATGATGCTAACTGACTGATCTTGTTTTCCAACATCCCTGACTTTTTATTTATGAATATTATAATATATATATATATATATATATATAATACATTTTTTTGGAATATTTAGTGCTAACATACCCAAACAACTCAGTCCCTTTGAATTTTTTGTTAAAAATCAAATTCATTTTCAAGAAGACTGTGTTGTGTAATAGGTTCATTTCATCATTCTGACCACCAGATGGCCTCAGCGCTCTGTGTGTTCAAGGGCTTTTATGAGGCGAGAGGAAAGAGTCAGAAAGCTGTTTCAGCACCTCTGGACGCACAAAGGACGGAAGCTTCCAGGTTGCTGCCGTTTGAGCTGTTGTAGTCATTTTATAATTAAGCTTTTAAGATGCTTAGTGCTACATAAGTTAGTCATTTTTGCGTTCAATACTTACGCAAAACACTTTTTGTGCTGCCGTTTATGGTGCTGTGGTAAATGGTGAAGAGAAGTTCTTCCACATTCAAATGTAAAATATTTTAGCAAAAATATGTCTTCTGTTATTTGAGCAGAAGTGTCTCAATAGAGATTGCTAAAATTGCCCAGAGAGAGTGTGTGTGAGTGGTTGCCAGATTGGGAGGATTAAGAAAAATGACTGGGCAGAAAATGTATGGATTTATGCAAAAACGTCTGATTGGAGGATTTAAACTCTTGACATCTGGTAGCCATGAACACTTGTAAAGGCTCGTTACGAATGCAAGATAACGGCAATGTCAGATAAAAACATTTTCATGAGAAATAACCAGCAGGCTAGTATCACAGTGATTATTTTTAATGAATCGAGAGAAGGGTCATTCCATGTCAACTCAACCAGAGGTTCCCAGCTTAAATTTTTGATTTTGCTAATATTTTTTTTCTGAAGAAAGACAGACGTGTATAGAAATGAAAGCCAAAATATTAAATGTCGTGGATGAATATTTACTGAGTTATTCACTGTTTTGTAGAGGGAGGTCAAAATGGCAATTTTCACCTGAGATTTAGAGCCAAATTACAAGGGGGTAAAAAGTCTTACTTCAGTAAGATGCCCACATCAAAAATATGATACTACTTCAAAATGGGTAGGATACTGCATTTGGACACGGAGCTGCAACGAAACCCACACAGGGCCTTAAAAATGAAGATTTCCAAAAGAAAAGTTTATTAAGAACTAGAATCTAAAATAATGTTGATTTAATACTTCTTGAGTTATAGGCACGCAAACTTTGGAAAAAGAATATTTATGGCACTCAGACTGGTATATTCAATTCAGTTCATATTTGGTTTTTGACCACTGAAAATTTACTGTACAATTTAACGATTTACTCCTGGAGCCGTATTGAAATTCCAGTATCTCTGGAACCAAACCATATAGGGCTTTAAAAATGACGATGCCAAAAGGAAAGTTTGTTAAGACCCAATATCTAAAAGGGCATTAAGATATCTTTAATACTTCTTGAGTTACAGGCATGCAAACTTTGGAGTAACGACTTGAAAGGAGCTGTTTCCCCATTTTTGAATGGTCACCATTGGCACGTAATGCAACAAAGATTGCTAAAGTCAACTGATTTTTCTAACGGAGCTGCTAACCTCTGTGTAAAAATAACATTATGATGCTGCCATCTTTCTGAAGTCTTTTGAAGCCCCTGTAATTTGGCTCCGAATCTCAGGTCAAAATGTCCATTTTCACCTCCCTCTACGAAATAGTGGATTACTCAGTAAATATTCATCCATTACATTTAATATTTTGGCTTTCATCACTATACATGTGTATCTTTCTTCAGCAATATCAAAAATTTGAGCTGGGGAAGTTTTTTTCAAATTTGGGTGGATTTGACACGGAATGAACCAGAAGCAAAAATCGCGATCGTTCTTAAATGGTGTAAATAGCGCAGCCCTGCTTTCAGCTCTGTTTTGTGCTTTCCTCATTTGGGTTGTCGTTCTGTCTCACCTCTCCCTCAGGAATGACGTGTCAAGCGCGCAGCTCGTACGTGGCCAGCGAGATCAAGTGGGGCTACCGCTTCACGCCGGTCCTGACCCTGGAGGACGGTTTCTACGAGGTCGACTACAACAGCTTCCACGAAATCTACGAGACCAACACTCCCAGCTGCAGCGCGCGAGAGCTGGCCGAAATGACGGCGCGCTCCCGCCTGCCGCTCACCTGGTCGGTGGCCAGCAAACTGAGCCAACAGGGGCTGCTGGACTCGCAGGAGGAGCCGCGGGAGAAGAGGAGCGGCGGCGGCGAGGCCGAGGAGCTGACGGAGAGGAACGGAGACGTGGCCAACATAGAGAACGAGTCGAAAGTGTAGGAGCACACGCGAATCTCTCCTCGCCTCTGCGCCGGTGCGGCCGGACGAGTTTGGCTGAGGTCGGAGGTCAGAGGTCAGCTCAGGAAAGCGCCCCGAGGCGGGCCGAGGACACGGACCCCCATCTCACGCGCTTCTCTTTCTCTCGTCCCGAAGGACGCGCGCGGGCGACTGCATGGTTCCCGAAACCACTTTTTTTTCTTAAAGATAAGAAATGATATTTTCAGATTTGTAATTCAAAGATTAAAACCTATATATGTATATGAATATATATATAGATCTATTCTAGGGCATTTGCATTTGTATCTTTTGTATATACCTGTTGGGTTGGAGATCTGTGAGGCTGTTTGATACGACGCGCGGTCGTGTGTTCTCCCTTCTGGAATAGCGACAGACCTATTTATCCACGCATGTACAAACGATCCCTGTAGTCGGCAGACTCCGATGTACATAATTTGCAGTACTGTAGGCCATACTAGCGGACGCGCAGCAGATCCGTACCGGATGCAAACCGGACTCCCCGAGAGAGGACGGCGGTGCGCTCGCGTTGCATGGGATTGTGGGGCTGATGATGGTGTGCGTGAGCGTGAGCGTGTGTAATCGTGCATGTCTGCTCCAATAACCTTCCGTACCGTCATCAGCCATGATCTTTCTCTCTTCCTTTAACTCATAGTCACGATCGGACGAAGCACTTTCGAACGGACCCGATGCCGCACGAGTCTCTCTGCGCCGATTCCGTTTGCTCGCTCGAGCAGCGGCAGCAGACGTGAGTTTTGACCACGAGACACGTCGGCGTTCACTCGCACACGAGACCAAAGAACCGAACCCTCACGTCACTAACGAACGCCTCACCGTTTAGCGATTACGGCGCGTCACCGTTCTATTTAACGCAAATGGAAACGGGGCTCTGTTCACGTGATGCAAGAATCGCCAGAGAGATGTGTATTGGCAGACAGTTGTGTGGTGTGAAAAGTGATCTGAAGACTTGAACTTTTTTTTGTTTTTTTTTTTTAAAGTTGCCAGGCATTGCCAGCATTTTTAATCATTTTCACAAAGCTTTCATAGCTCCCAGAATATTTTGTTGCATGAGATATTTTGTTATCTGAACATGAAAGACAGGGCCTCTGCTTTCGCAACAAAAATACAAGATGCAGTCTTTTTTTATCAACACTTGAATGTGGGTGAGTTTCATGAAGAAAGCAATATTTTGAACAAAAAGCTGAGAAAATTTTTGTCAAAGTCTGTCTGGATAGGATTCAGATCGATGATTAAAATATAGATCGAGTCGATCACTTCCGTCAACACATCCAAAGCTGCGCAGTTATATAGACCAACTATACGTTTGTTAAGATTCGGGATGCGCGTGCATCACAGTTAAAGAAAACCCCGGAGAGAGCATTTACACTAGAGAATTACACAGATACGGTACAAAATAGTTACATTTAAAAGGATTATAGATTGTATTGATTAGATGTCATTTTCAAATTGTTCTCTGCATATTACAAGAGCTTGTCCCCCAACGATAAACACTGTTATCCAACAAAATTGACGTTAGATATTGGATAGTCTTACAGATCCGAAATAGGGATAGCATTTTTTCTGCTGACAAAAAAATGACGTTTTTCAAGTGGCAGCCTATAGAGCCACGGAATAAAAGAATAAAAAGGGTAAATTTGAAAAAAGAAAACGGTAAATTTGATTTTATATTTCTAAATTCTGTCTTTATTCTTGCAGTTCTGAGATTATATCTCACAGTTCTAATAAGGAACAACTCGTCATTCTCTCTTTTCCCCTCGGCTCAGAAAAGGAGTTTATATTCCACACTTCTGGCTTTTTTTCCCCCTCAGAATTAACAAACTCACAGAAGTTTTGAGTTAAATCGAGGTATAAAGTTCGAATTAGGAGATGTAAACTTGCATTTGCGAGAAAAAAAGTCAGAATTGTGAGATAAAATAAATAAATGTTATGTAAAATGTTAATAGTAACAGGTTTAAATAATATTTCATGCTGTAACGGTAGGACCAACACAATACCTCCCCTATGAACAGCATATGTGAATATTACATAGACCTGTTCTTTAAATCAAATTTATGCTTTAAAAGTAGAGTAATCATAGCAGTTTTCATCCATAGTGCTTACTTAAACGTATGTGTTTAGCCTCAAATGGCGTCTTTGATGACAGTATTCTATAAAAATGATTTGCATTCCAATATTGACATCAAAAGGCACAAAAATTTCTTTTTTCTTTCTCTTAAAAATGGTTTTCTCTTACTCCACTTGTTACCAGTGTTTTTCTGCAACCACTATGCACGCGCAGCTGCAAGTGACGTAACTGATGTCTACTCCAAATTGGTCTATAATGTTTAATTGCATTATTTTACATATGCATCTGCTTATATGCGTTCGCATGTTTCTTCTGCTGCTTTGCCGTGTTTTGATCCGGACATTCAGTACTCTTTCAGAAGATGTGTAATAGCGCCTCCTACCACATAACAGTAAAAACAGAAAGCTGGAAATTTCTGTCAGTGGCGGGGAAAGAGTTAAGGGTTGTGTACTATATAAGCGGCATTAGGGCACGTTCTCAGAACTTTAGCTAATATTGTACCAAGGTTCTTCTAGTTATGAGCAGATGTTCTTCCAGTAACATTAATAGAACATTTGTTCAAACTTATCTGGTCTTTAATCCATTTTAAACCAGATTTTTTTTCCAGACATGAAGATATCCAAATGATGTGTCATTGGTAACCCTCTGAAATAATCAATTGTTTTTTATTACTTTTTTTTTTTTTGAGAAGTGTGTGAAAAATTGTTTTATAATGTGGGATAATGTGTGTACTGAATGAACATATTTCTGCAGTCATAAAAATTGTTATATATCTTAGCCCAGCTATTTTAAACTGTTTGATCACATTCTAGGGTTACTATTATGCATAAAAAACTTTAAACAACACTTAGGTAAAAAAATAAAAAATACAACCAACAACGTATTTCAAAATTGTTACTTTTTTGTAACATTTATCATCAAATTGTTATATTAGTACTACCAGTATTACAACATCAATATTGTAACTTATTTTTAACATTTGAACATTTAATTTAGTGCAACATTTTAGTGCAATCTTCACTAACAGCTGCAACTGAATTTATATTGTAAACCCAAGTTCACTGTTATCCCACCGTGTTTACTCATTCTATGACCACACATTTAACAAAATTGAATATATGTGAATTCATATATTGATACTAGACACCTTAAAGATAATGTACACTAAAAATTTTTGTCATATCTTTATGTTAACATACTTTACTAGCCTTTTGTTTTGGAGCTTTGATGCAGTCATCATCTTCTCAACGTGCAAACAGGAAATAAACCGCTCTGGTCATGTGACAATTTGCACTATTCATGTGAAACTGCATATATTTAATCGAGACCCTTTATTTTTTCCATATTTGCAGGTGCACTAAAACGTCAGTCAGTGAGGTTTTTAAGAGATTTATAAGTGAAAACCTTTTTTACAGTAAAAATTGTAACCGGTGGGATTAAATGGGTTAATGATGTTCTCAAAACTAAAGCACTAAAACATTATTTATATGTTGTTAATAGAAAGTTTCTTTTTCTAAAATGGTTTATTTGGATGTCCATCTAAGTTTTTTTTTTTTTTAAATGTTACTTGTTTCAGAACATTCAAAAGTAACATTCCCCTAATGTTTGCATTAGCATAACATTCTTAGACCATATTTTTGTTAGCTGGATAGGCGTTAAGCATGTCTAATAACATTAGTGAAACGAGATGTGATCTGTGCTACTGAACAGGATGCTGAATGTTAACATACTCCAAAATGTGCATTGAACAGCAGAGCGCACTGCGTCCCACAATGCAGTGTGATGAATCTCTGTTCGGACTCGTTATTTGATCAGACTCGCAGCAAATTGATTTAGAAATGCTAAATGACCGTTTTTGTTTTAAACGTTGAGGTGATGTGACGGCGGTGTAGCAAACCGTGTTTATGATGGACTGACGGCACGGTTTGACGCACTGCTGTGAATGAAGCGCGGTGATCTGGAGTTCAGCGGCCTCGTTTTCATTGCGTCAAATCAAACATGCCGTCCGTAACGCCCGACGCTCTCCCGCTCCACTATTAGTCCGGGTTGTGTTGTTTCCACCACAGAATAAAAATACCAAGCAGGTAATTGGAACTTTTCATCTCCCCATTCAATTTTTCTCCCATTTTTATATGTTAACTGCAAGTTTGTGTGTCATAATTCAGATTTTCTCACATTCCCGACTCTTTTGTCTCAATTATTTCAAGACTTTTTGCTCCCAATTGTACATTTATATCTGATGATTCATACTTTTTTGAGTTAATATGTCCATTTGTTTTTTTTATTTTGTGGTGGATACGAGCTTCCGTCGTAACGCCGATCGTGCCGATTCATCTGTAAGTGGGTTCGGTGTCTGAGGAGCTGCACCGGCGGATGAGCGGCGTGACGCGTCAGTCTGGAGGGAGTTTGAGAGAGAACCAGACGACGAGCTCTTTCAGAGAGCCTGTCCTCCAATAATCCTCTACAGTAAAGACTGGAACATTCAGCGCTCCGTACGTTTGATGAAGTGCCCTTTAAAGCGCCCTGCTGATACGAAGCCATTCAAACAAGTCTCACGTCACATCAGATCCAGTCATTCCTTCGTTTCTGTTGAGTTCGATCACTCGAGAATATGAAATCAGGAATATGAACATTTTAATGTCTTCAGATCCTTCTCTAAAGCTTATTTCACAAGCCATAATACGGTACATTATACACAGTGTTTATACAGATTTAGCGCGCATACGACGGCGATTCATTCTGATTTTCTTGTTGATTTAGATAATTACTCTGTGTCACAAGAAGCTCATAAATAAACCATATCTAAATATTCACTTTGGGCTTTTTCTCTGTGTGTGAATGTGTAAACAAAGGCTTATGTGTTGATGCTTCAGTGAGAATGAATCCGATGAATCGAGTCCGTTTATTTCTTCAGGAACCCAGATAACAGGGAACATCCTCAGAATGTTCTGGCAAGGTTCTCTCAAGTCACCAAGAAATGTTCTTCCAGCAACATTAACAGAGCGTTCATTCAGTGTTATCTGTTTTTTAATATGAAGAAAATAATGTTCTTGAAATGTTAGCAAAAAAACATTATTTATACATTGTGTAATGTAGTTTTTTTCTGATACATTTAGTTTGACGTCATCTAATGGTTTTAAATGTTACTTGTTTCAGAGAACATTCAAAAGCAACATCCCGTGTTTGCAAAATGATACAGTGGATTGTTCCCTTAACGTTCAAATAACTTAAGGTGAATGTTAGCAAAAGGTTCTTAGAATTTATTTTTGTTGGCTGTGTATGTCTAACAATCATAATGATCATTAATCATAGTTAAACTAATGATGGCGTCTAAACAGGGGTTTGTTCTCATGACTGAAACAAGGACTTGAGTAATGAGTTTTAATATTGCACTGAATCAGCAGCTGCTGTGAGACAGATGAGATCTCTCCTCACGACGGTATTTATCATTTAAGAATATTATTTTGTATTTATTATATAATACAGCAGCAGCAGGAGTGTCAAACTTTTTAAAAACGTCAACTTTTGTCATTTACGGACTAAAAGATACAAATTAAAGGGATTTGTTCAAGGGTGTAGGTTTGATTTGGGGATTGGTGGAGACACAACAGCAGACAATAGACATTTAATAGTTTTATCAAAATTATTGCTAGGGTCAGTTTAGTGGTGTATATTGGTAGGGACATGTCATAGCGTCTCTGCTCAATTCTGCACCCTTGAAAATCATAACAAGCGATGTCTAACTTTGGAAACTATAGTTCTCTCCTTAAATATAAAGAGATCAAACAACAGATCCAAGTTTCACAAAAAGCTTATGGACGTAATTATAATATAAGACACTGAAGTGAGTTGCTGTTTTTGTCTTTGTTCTGATTCATTCATTTGTCTCCAAGTACATGGAAACTATCCAAAGTTCTGTTCATCCTAAAGCAGGGAAAACTGCATCTCTCTATTCATCCTATTTGTGCTCTTAAGGTTAAAAAAATTACTATAGTCAAACCAAGGTAACCACAAATTAACCATAGTTTAAACGTGGTATTTGTAATAAAAACGTGGTTATGGAAAAAAAACAACAAACAAAAAAACATAGTTACTACATCCTTACAATAATAAAACCATAGTTAATTTTCTCAAGGGATTTGTATTTCAATATTTTCTTTTTTCTTTCTTTCTTCGTTTTGTTTTTGTAACTGTACTGCCTTAAGGCTTGATGTTTTGTACTGTTTAATAAAAAATAAAATAAAATAAAATAAAGAAATCAGGAAAAATCATTTAATAATCCGATCTGAATCAAATGATTCGGATACGCGAAGTACCGATCTAAATAAAACGATTCGCCATATGCGATTTGAAGTTCCGACCTGAATCAAATGATTCGCGGTCAAAATGATTCAAACAGTGAATCATTTTGCGACGCAATGATTTAACTGATTTGGAGTTTCGAAAATCTCCGTTTCGCCATCACTACGTGCTTAACAAGCGATGTCGAAATTCGAAAATGAATGGCTCTTTCGCTCTAGTTTTTGCTAGTGAATCGCTTTAACTGACTGATCAAAATCATGAGTTTGAATCAATTGGAGCGGTTCCAGCGTAAATGACTCACTCAATTGAATCAGTTCGTCTGTTCCTCCGCTTTTCGCGTCTTCAGTCGTGTTTACACGACGCTGTTAGTGATGGGAAGTTCGGATCATTTTACCGACTCGGTCCTTTGAGTCTCGTTCAGCAAAATGAACGAATCTTTTTTCGAGTCATTTCGTTCATTTTGTTCATTTTAGCAAAATATAATTAAAATGTCACGTTTTACCTCCCTAACACATCTACTGCTTACACAAACGTTGATCACACTGCAAACAAAACAAAATTATAATGCTATAAGAAACAGAAAATATTAATTCATTGTTTACCTGTGTCTTTAGTCTATGATTCGCTCACCTCACCTCTTATCTGACAAGATTTCGGGTTTGAGTCGTTCGTTCATCACCTGACAGCCCAATTAGCTTAACCAACGCAGCCTGAGCCGGAAAGAGAATTGATTAGTTCATTTCTCGAGTCCTCGGGTTTGAGTCGTTCGTTCATCACGTGACACCCCCGTAATGTTAACCTATGCAGCCTGAGCCGGAAAGAGAATTGATTAGTTCATCTTTTGAGTCTTCGGGTTTGAGTCGTTCCTTCATCACGTGACAGCCCCATAAGGTGAACGAACGACTCTAAAACAGGTGAACTAATTCCAGTACAGGACCTAATAGGATGTTGCGCATGCGCGACTGAACGAATCACTCCCCGAGACGACTCGTTCGTCCCGAGTCACATTAAAGATTCGTTCAAAATGAACGAATCGTTCAAGAACGACCCATCACTAGACGCTGTCAGTACTGCTACTGGCTTAGCTCGCTAGTTTTATGACATTACCTGAAATAAGCGAAAAAAGTATGATGTTTACAAATAAAATATCCATATTTTCGTTCCGAAAATAACTGCTTTCCACGTCGAAGACATCGAACACAAATCTACAAACATTTTCAGGTGAGGCAACCGGTTTACTGCTAACTAGGGTCTTTAACTTCTCAGGTAATTTTAGGCCTGATATCAGAGGTGTGACCTGTTTGCCTATTTCAGATGAAATGACTTCAATAGTGGTAACATATACATATAATTATTTGTTTGATCAAATTATTGCTACAGACAATTTAGTAGTCGCTGGATATCGGTAGGAGCATGTCATAGCATCTCTAAATTCTGGATTTGTTTGTTTGCTGGCCAATGAGATTCCATACGCGTAATGGTTTTTCTGCTGTACAAACGTTCTGTTTCACAACCTGTGAGGACTAAACTTTAATTCTGTTTGTTGTCAATGAGAAATGTGCCATTCATAACTTTTAAGATAAGCAAGTATTTAGTCACATAATCATTCTAATTTGCTAACAATTCTTAGTACGTGTATTTCACTCAGAATTTAGTTGTTCATTTCAAACATTACCAGCAATATAGTTCGTTTTCCACTGTAACACCTGTTGAGGTTTATTTTCCTTCAGATACGGGCTTTATGTATTCTTCGGCCTCTCCTGCCCTCTAGCGGCAGTTCGACTAGTGTGCGTCTGTGTGAGAATCATATGAGCGAGTAGTTCAGTGATTTATGCAAGACACTCTTTAAATATATATTAGTTTTGGCTGAACCTAACGCGAATCTGCGTCGTATCTGAGATAACCAAACCCGTATTTTGTATTTTCCACGGCTGTCAAAATTGAGGTCAAAAGCAGGATTGTTTACTACAAAAATGGAATTTATCGTTAGATTACATCATAATTCCAAAGTGAAACATTGACATACCCTTCCTAAAGCTGACCACGCCCACCGCTCAGCGCGTCTTCGTGCGTGCGCGTGCGTGAGCGCGCGGTCAGTGTGGAAGATGCTGCCGGTGAGTTTAGACGCGGATCGGATGCTCGGGTAAGAGTTTATGTTCAGTTTCTCTCTGTTTTCATGTTTTAGAGTTGTGAGTGTGAGTAACTCGCTCTCTCGTGTTCTGATAGTTGTCCTGTGATATGGAGACCGTGGGATCTTTCAACAGGAGAGACGCAATTCAATAAAGTAACTCATTTAATGACTTCAGAGTCTGTATTTATTGATATTTTGATCTCAGAGTCGGAAAGTGCAGAAATGACATCTTATTAAAGGCTTAAATTGTGTTCTTGTGTTCTTCAGATGGTTTCTGGAGGCTTGAGGCGGGTTCAGACGTCTGAAGATGTTTTCCATCATCCTGTGAGGTCTGATGCTCTTCATCTTCATTCAGAAATTAAGAACACTTCAGTGTTCAATAGATGCTTTTAAATAGCCGGTCAACAGAAATATGTGTTAGGAATGTTTTGCTAATGTTCTGCTACAGTTATTTCAGAATGGTCTCTGAATGTCTTTAAAAACGTTTTGATTGTTACGTGAACGTTCAGGGAACATTCCATTGTGTCATTTTGCGAACATTGCGGGAATGTTACTTTTGAATGTTCTCTGAAACAAGTTGTTAGATTTCAAAAACACTACACTGCAAAAAACGCTTTGTTAAAAATGGACAAACCCAGCGGTTAGCTTAAATGTTTAACCCAACCTTCTGAGTAGTTTTATTTAACTCATCTATTGCTTAAAAATGACTATATGGCTGGCTTAAATTGAGCCCAAAATAGGTTGTAAATTAAAAATCTCACACATAATTACTAGAGTCATCAGCAATAATTACAAGGTGTTATTAATAGCAATTTGTTTATCGAACATACTAGTAAAAGTTAATCCATCCTATTTTGGTTCATTTTAAACAAGGAATATAGTCATTTTTAAGCAACATTTTGACAACCCAGAAGGTTGGGTTAACATTTAAAACAACCCAGTCGCTGATTTTGTCTGTATTTCACCCATCGCTGAGCTCTATTTAACCCAGCATTTTTTAGAGTATGGACAAACGGACCGGTATATAAATAAAGTTGATTTGATTGGATTGTTTTGACCCAGCGGTTAGGTTAAATGTTAAACCCAACCTTTTGTGTAGTTTCATTTAACTCAAGTATTGCTTAAAAATTACTATTGGCTTAAAATGGGTTGTAAATTAAAAATCAGTTTCATAATTTCTAGAGGCATCAGCAATAATTGACAGGTGAACATTTATTAATTACAATTTTAAAAATATTTATTATTTATACAACTGCTAATAAATGTTAATTTTCAACCTGTTTTGGTTCATTTTAAAGAAGGAATATAGTAATTAAGCAATAATTGACTTAAAACCCAACGGCTGGGTCAAAACAACCCATTCGCTGAGTTTGTCCATATTTCACCCAGCATTTTTTAGTGTTGATAAACGTCCAACTAAAATGTTTCAGAAACAAGACAATGTAGTAACAATGATATTGTGCTAATGTTGTGAGAACGTTATTAAAGACCAGAAAACTAAATGTTCTTTTAAAGTTGTTGGAAGAACATTTGTTCATAACTTTGAGAACGTTCCTTGTCAGCTGGGTTTGACTAGCGTCGCCCGTCAGTGAGTTTAATGTGTGTGTGTTTCTGACGGGTCGCGTCCATCCGCAGGCTCTTTCTGCCCAGATCCAGGATGCAGGAGTATCTGTCTCATCTGGGCCGGACGGTTTTGGCCAGTTTCCCCGCTCAGGCCACACTGCACTTTTACAACGATGAAGATTCCAGCTCTGAGGACGATGAAACGGACACTTATTAACCTCATCAGATCCGCACGTCTATAACAAGAACTCTCTAGCGAGCCGAGAGCGAAGTGTGCGACCGTCAGGAAGCAGAACTCTGTTTAGGAAACAAGCCGTGTGAATGGAGATGGGAAACACGGCGGTGCGTTTCAGGAAGCGGCACGGATCCACGGGAACAGGATTATCACCCGAGACGAGCAGAAATACGGCGCGACAGGTCGGGTCACGCGCCGGTGAGACGGGTCACGCCATCAAAGACTAAACACACCTTTGATCTGAGGAAGATCCTTCACATTGTCCCAAGCCTGGGAACGTCCTTAAAGGGATCGTTCACCTAAAAATGAAAACTGTCATTTATTCATCCCTAGCGTGTGTGAGCTAAACATGTATTATATTTTGAAGAATGTTGTAACCAAACATTTGCTTGTAGTCAACAGGGGCCATTTTCGTTTTTTGGGTGAACTATCCCTTTAGGGTGAAAATAACCTAATAGTGTTTCATTTGTATGTTATTTTTGCAATTTATGCAAAGGTGTATGTATTTCTATTAAAAATTCAAATGCAAATAAAAAAATTTCTCATCATGCATTTGTATCCTCCATTTATTAACAATCATCACAGCATAAAAATGTTAAAAACTGGCTTTTGCATATTCAGATGACTGATAAAGCAGTGTGTTTGAATAACACAGATTGTAAAAAAAAAACAGCTGCTGCTTTAAATGTTTAAGTTGAGTCAAATTAGTGGTAGAAGTCATTTCCACCTAAACTGACTATTAAACTGAATTTTGTATAACTTAGACAACGGAATTAACTTACTCTGATAAGTTACAGACCCTGGAGCACAAAACCAGTCTTGAGTATCACGGGTATATTTGCAGCAATAGCCAACAATACATTGTGTGGGTCAAAATGATCAATTTTTCTTTTATGCCAAAAATCTTAGGATATTAAGATCATGTTCCATTAAGATATTTTGTACATTTCCTACCCTAAATATATCAAAACTTAATTTTTGATTAATATGCATTGCTAACAACTTTAAAGGTGATTTTCTCAATATATAGATTTTTTTGCACCCTCAGGTTCCAGATTTTCCAAATATTTCAAAATTCCAAATCCTGACAAACCATACATCAATGGAAAGCTTATTTATTCAGCTTTCGGATGATGTAAAAAAACAGACCCTCATGACTGGTTTTGTGGTCCAGGGTCACAAATATATGTTACAATTTCGTACAGTGTAGTGATGACTTAATTGTGTACAAGTCATTGCATTGTAATGAATAAAACAAACATGAGAAAAAGAAGCAAACAGCAGCGTATTTTTCTCCATGTGACTGCGGTGGGGTCGTAGGGTCACAGGGTCACGGGTTAAACGGTGACTGGCCACCCGACACCCATCTGTTTGCTCATTAGGGCCGGTGTCTGCGGGAGGAGACGAGCAGGAACGCGAACCCGCCTCAGACTGATGGAGCAGATGATGGCAGATAGCGAGCTGACCGTTTCACTTCTAGTCTGAGGTCACAGAGGTCACGGTCTGACCCCAAACCACCACGCAACACCACGTCAGGAGTTTGGTGTTTGAGAAACACGCTCAAGCTCAGTGTGTTTTCAGTTTCTCAGCTTTATTAAAGTGCTTTCGTCATCCGAAGTCCCTCAGGTCTGTCCGAGGGTCAGCGGGTCACGTCGGCCGCGCTACGGGTCACCTGACAGTCAGAGCTCAGGCCTGTCACGCGGCTGATGGATCTGATCGTCTAAACCCTGAGCAAACGCCACACGTCTGCGCCGACGACACACATCACTGCGCGTGAGGATCCAGGTAAAACACGCGGTTTATTTCACTGATGGGAATGTCTTTGAGTCGGGGAACCGCTCCTTCTTGACCTTCGTCCGCACGCTGGCTCATGGCATAGTGATCTAAAGGCACAAACAATGATTCATTTGATTTAACAATGCAAGATTGAAGTATGAATGCGACGCTCACCTGTGATGTTGTCTACAGATGCGAGCGGAGCCGTGCTCATCATATTCACCCCAAACAGCAGCACGAAACAGGTGGACAAAGTGACCAGCAGGTAGATGGGTGCCGCCAGAGCCCAGTATCTGAAACACAGGCGTCCAAGACGTCAGCCTCACCTCCACGAGCAACGCATGAACACGAGAAAGCAGATTCACTCACTTCTGAGGCCAGTAAGTCAGTCCGGCAGAGTGAAGCCAAACGTCAGGAACAAAAGCCCAAACCACATACAGAACTGATGAGAACAATAACAGCAGCACACATGAATACAGAGACAAAACCCACAGTTGAATTGGGAAAAAAAAAGATTTCTATTAGTCAAAAAACTCAATGTAATACACATCATCTTATAACAGTTTATTAATTCAAATGGATTCAAAACATTTTTTTAGTCGCAAATGAATATTTGTGACCCTGGAGCACAAAACCAGTCTTGAGTATCACGGGTATATTTGCAGCAATAGCCAACAATACATTGTGTGGGTCAAAAGGATTTTTCTTTTATGCCAAAAATCATGTTCCATGAAGATATTTTGTACATTTCCTAACGTAAATATATCAAAACTTAATTTTTGATTAGTAATATGCATTGCTAAGAACTTCGTTTGGACAACTTTAAAGGTGATTTTCTCAATATTTAAATTTTTTTGCACCCTCAGATTCCAGATTTTCAAATAGTTGTCTCTCGGACAAATGCTGTCCTGTCCTAACAAACCACACATCAATGGGAAGCTTATTTATTCAGGACGAAAACGGTCCCTTATGACTGGTTTTGTGGTCCACAAATACATAAACAGTTTAACGTAACAGTTAAATAGTTAACTTTAATTCAAAGTACTAAATCTGTTTCTGCAGTTTGAACAGCAGTGATGATAGAGAGACGTACAGAATCCGAACTGCGAGCCCAGAAACAGCACGAAGCCGTAAATCGCTCTCTCTGGCAGCGGAGACGGAGAGTTTTCCACCATCATCAACACCTGAACTCACACTAACCCGACACACATGCACTTGCTTTTGCTCGTCGCTAAACGCTAAAGCTTTGACAAATCTGGCAGTACTGAATGAAACGTAAATGTTTCTCCTCTGATGTCGTTTCCTTGTTTTTCTGCGCAGGCGCGCCGCGTGACGCTGAATGCTGCCCCTGTGCGGTGTGGAGCAGGGTTGCCAGGTTTTCACAACAAATCCCCCCCAATTACTACTCAAAACTAGCCCAAACGTAGTTTTTTGGGCCCGTTAAAAATCGCGTTTACGGGGTTCCCCTGGTAAAATTAGCATTTCATGAAAAACAACCCTTGGCAACAATTTGAAAGTAGTCCAATTCCATAGGAAAACCGCGGACTTGGCAACACTGGTTTGGAGCCCAACACCCCCCCCCCCCAACCAAACATACATAGGAATTACACGGTAGAAATGAAATATAACACTAATATGTGACCCTGGACCACATAACCAGTCATGGGGGTCAATTTTTTTTTTTCAAATTGAGATTTATACATCACCTTAAAGCTGAATCAATAAGCTGTTAGGATGGGACAATATTTGGCCAAAATACAGCTAATTGAAAATCTGGAATCAGAGGGTGTAAAAAAAAATAAAAATATTGAGAAAATCACCAAATTTGTCCAAATGAAGTTCTTAGCAATGCATATTACAAATCAAATCCATGAAGACATTTATGAAATATCTTCATGGAACATGATCTGAATATCTACTTAATATCCTAATGATTTTTGCATAAAAGAAAAATCGATCATTTTGACCTGTAACAATGTAATGTTGGCTATTGCTACCAATACACCGTGCTACCTAAGACTGGTTTCGTGCTCCAGGGTCACATATATCCTTTTGAGTGGTTTATTAAGTGGTTTATTAAGTTGTTATTCTTCAGAATATTAAAGGACTTTCCCACGTGAAACTTGAAGAGTGTAGAATTACAGGTTATCTCACTGGAATGTGTTCTGTCCTTGGTTTGAGAAAAGCACCCAACACATAAAAACATACATTGACTTTTCTGACTTACTATGACAGCTCAGGTCACAAAAGATCATTAGAGCCTCTCATCTACATGACCAATTTACAATTAAAGCATTTGCTTTGTTCTTCATCTTTAAACATTAGAAAATAATGAAGAACGTTGTCTGAAACCTCTAGCTGAGAAAAAGCACTTCATATCTGGATGTTTGGGAAAAGTTGCTGATTAGACTTTTTTGTTTGAAGAACTCAGCCTTGAAGAAATTGCATTGCTGCATCTGTGTGTGTGTGTGTGTGTGTGTGTGTGTGTGTGTGTGTGAGAGAGAGAGAGAGAGTATCTGTTTCGCAGGACTAGTCTTCAGAAAAATGAATAACTGCACCCAAGACTGAAGGGATGTGAATGGTGCTATGAGTGTGATATACATCCTTGGAGGGACACTTCACATGCAAACACAGATCACACTGTCATCTAAATAATCATTGAAGGTATGTTTTGTGAACTATACATACACGTGTAGAGATTCTATAAATGTATCTATATTTCAGCCATTCAGAATTCTTTAATCTAAAGTGATGACATGGTGACTTTTGTTAGAGTATAATTACTGCTGTGTAATTATATCGATGAAGCTTCTGCTGATGAAACTGCCAACTATTTTCTTCAGTAAGTTTATGTTTGTTCATCATATCTGGTCCTTGGTTCTTAACTGTAAATACCCTACACAGGTTTAGTTCACTTCTGGGTACAATTCTGTTCTGAAATATGGTAAAGTATAGACACACACATACACACTATATATATATATATATATATTTGCTTTGTGTATATGATATTGAGAATAAGAATGTGGTTATCCATTTTCAGTAACCCAGTAAAACAATATAACTGTTCTTTAAACTTACCAGTGAAGTAATTACAAGGATAATATTGATTTATTGTCTTAAAGTGAGTTTGTTTGACTTTATTAGGAATTAAATATTTCTTTCTTTCTTTCTTTCTGACCTTGGCTTGTGAAAAAAAAAAAGAGAGAGAAGGATAATCGTGTTTCCAGATTCCACATGACAGGATTAAGAACAACTTTTTTTGATGGAAAGGTCACATATGGAATCTAATGAATAAACAATAAAAAAGGTTATTGCGACATCTCAGAGTTTTTCTTTTTTTAATGCTTTTTTTTCTCGCGATTGCAATCAAGGCTATGTCACACAATTCTGAGAAAAGATGTCAGAATTGCGAAAAAGAAGTTGCATGTAGTTGCTAACACACCAGCAGAAACAATTACAAGTTTTACCAGCACGACCAACTAATTTTCAGGGAAAATTGCTAAATTCAGGACAGTTTGTTCCTAAAAGTTGCTGAATGGCGTTGTGACGTCATTGTGCGATGACGTCATTATGTAATCACAATGCAAATCCCTCTAACTCTAGCAGTCTAATTCTATTCTTTAAAAAAACTAGCTCACTAGCTTCTCTATTCTTTATATGTTATCTTCTATCTGTTTTCTTTTTATTTATTATATAATAATAATAATTAAAAAAAAAACTTGCTACATGCACTGCGTTAACCTAAGACTTGTCATAGCACTTACATATCATTGATCTTTCCATGATTTTGGTTGCTTCCATTGTCCTCATTTGTAAGTCGTTTTTGGATAAAAGCGTCAGCAAAATATTTAAATGTAAATGTGCAATAGAGCGTAGAATCGCATTCTATGCATTTTCTTACTAACTCCAGATTCTGAACAATTATATTTTTGAGCAGTGTATAGTATGCTACACTTTAACTGTATTAATTTGAAGGAATTTTTTGTATTGATTTTTCCGTGTTTTTTTTTTTTTTTTTTTTTTTACCTGAATTTAAAATTAGGCTGCACATTGTATTTTGTGTTCTCAGGTTAAAACTTAACGGATAATGTCCTGGCAGAAAATAACCAGTACCTTTTCCATTTTTCTACATATATGTTTTTAAAAACTGATCAACAAGTGCAGATACAAACTAATAACAAGGTGTTATCATAAATGAGCAATTATTATTGAAACGTTGCGTGTAGCAACCTAATTCACGTGAATTGTTTCTTGCTAGACACCATTTTTTTGTAATTTAGAGGAAAAATGTGTGCATTTTTTTCATTCGAGTGGCTAAAAGTTAACAAATAAATGTGCAAAAACATCTAAATTTGTTGCTAGGTGCTTTGAAGAAAAAAGCTGCTAGGGTAGTCTGAAAAGTTGCTAAATCTAGCAACAATTTGCTAAGTTCGCAACACTGGGGTTTACGTCTTTTCATCGCGGGAGCGCCAGAGGGCGCTGTGATGCGGCGCTGCTGTGATTCCGCGGGCGAACTCCAGAGGGCGGGAGCGCTGTTCCCGCGTGCTCACGCTCGCGCTGCAGTTCACGCGTGAAAGAAAGCAACGGTTGACATCAGGAAACAATCAAGCAGCGCTTTGCCCAAAAACAGGTAAAAAAAACCCAAAACAAAACACTGTTATTCATAACAAGGCGGGATGTCCGACGGTTAGAGCCGACCGCACGTGTCTGCACGACAGCGACGTTTCAGGCAAACATCTGTAACGGTAATCATTTCAGGTAAACATCTGCAAAGTGTCGTGCCACAGACGCGTCGCGTTTAACTTCCTGATGAAGTTCATCTGTGTCTTCTGATTAATCGTTAAACATGTCAATTTTCGTGCAGGTGTTGTGCTTTATTGATTTCAAGGCGAGGCCCGACTGCTCGAGCTCCGGTGTCGTGTTTCACGGCAGATATTCAAATCAAACGAGCTGAGGGGAAAACTCCGTCAGATGCGCTCAGGTAGAAGAGCAGGCCCTCTGGAACATAAATCAGTGTTCATGGGTTAGATAGCACATTTCATCGAGATGATTCAGATGCACAGATGTGAGCAGCATTAATGAGCGTCATTGTTGATTTGTTATAAGAGTGTGAGTCTGGCAGTAGGTGCGGCTCAGATGAGGTGCATTGTGGGAAACGAACCTCAGTAATCTGGTCCAGAGGGAGTTTGAAGCTCTCATGTTGTGTTTTTGTGTTTTATCAGGATGTCAGACTCGGAAGACTCGGATCTGGAGGAAGGAGCAGATGTGATGCGACACCAAACCAAGATCGTGAGTAAAATTCAGATGGCTGCGTCAGGCTGTGCTGCACACATTCATGATTCACAGTTTCTCTCTCAGATCTATCAGACCCATTTCCCCTACATTCACATGGAGCCGCCCGGTGAGTGATCGACCGACTCTCTTTATTGTCAGCGATCGTCGCTGCAGATGTTTGAGTGTTGCTGTGTTTCACAGATGTCATATACGAGCGCTGGACCAAGATAAAGCCAGAGGTGAAGAAGCACGTGGGTCATCTGATGCATGTGTCTGTGTTTTGGTGGCATATCCTCCTGAGACAGCAGGACACTCACCCCACCACCTACTGGGCCGTGGAGATGGGCTTTCTGGACTCAAAGTGAGTGTTGTTTGTTTTTTTTTTTTTTCCTTAGAATGTTTGACCAATTCAAGATACGTTTTTTTTCTTAAAACCGTGAACCGAAGGAGAAATCCACTTCCAGAGCAAAAATGTACAGATAATGTACTCACCCCCCTTGTCATCCAAGATGTTCATGTCTGTCTGTCTTCAATCGTGAAGAAATTATGTTTTTTGAGGAAAACATTTCAGAATTTTTCTCCATATAGTGGACTTCAATGGTGCCGCAAGTTTGAAATTCTGAAATGTAGTTTAAATGCAGCTTCAAAAGTCTCTCTAAGAAGAAGAACGGTCTTATCTAGTGAAACGATTGGTTATTTTCTTAAATAAAGTAATATTTATACAATTATTATTATTATTATTTTTTTTTTAACCACAAATGCTCGTCTGCAATGTGCATGTGAACTCTGTGCACTCCAGGTCAATATGTTTAGGGTATGTATGTCGCAAAAGTATGCATGCGTATCACAGAGCTAGACAAAAGGAGCATTTGAGGTTAAAGAGTATAAAAATTGTTCCTTTTTTATATATATATATATATATATATATATATATATATATATATATATATATATATATATATATACATGGGCGACATTAGGGGGGGGCAAGGGGGGGCAGTTGCCCCCCCAGATGGTTAGTCCCCTTTGTCAGCCACACTGCAATTGGAGCGGTTTGCCATGCCCAGGCCCGGTTGTAGGGAGGTACTAGACGGTGCTAAATGCCCTCAAATGAAAGCAAAAGCAACTGAAGATCTGGCAAAATAGCCAGACCCATTGTGTAGTTTAGAGAGCTTCAGTGATTATAACAGCACTTGTGAGATCGCGATGAACTGAAATGAGTGACGCTTTTATACGTGATAATAAAGTGAGCGCACTTTCTAGGCTATAATCCGTTCAAAATTTGAAACGTTCGTTTTATATGGTGCAATGTTTCGGGATGACATCTGCATATTTATGCTGGATTCGTTCTTCGCCCTTGTCCGACAGCTTATCAGAATTCTGGGCCCGAGTCCGACCCGAGCCCTCTTCTCCCAAAACAGCTTATACTACTTTTTTTTAGCTATTAAAATAGTCCAGTTTTGTATGCAATGGCAGAGTGATTATATTTTGTTTTTTATTTAGTTAATTTAAATGTTTTGAAGCATTTTTATTTTTGTTCGTTAAATATAAATTTTTGTTTTTTAAAGTAACGACAAAGCGGCCAGCGGAAGACTGATCATAGTCTGTTTGATCAATTTTGCCTTCTCAAATCATCATGACTTGCCTAAAATAAAATATCTATAGATGTAAAACAGTTCAAGTATAAATCCAATATCATATCCAATCATTTGTGTGGAAGCTAAAGCCGCTTTGCAGGAAATGGAGGAGCCAGCGCGATCACTTGCGTTTTTTTTTCAGTGGCAACCATTTTAAATATTCCATCATTTTTGCGGATAAAAGTAAGAATAATGCATCATTCCAAACTGTAAAGGGTCTTTTATTTGTGTGCACTCACAATATCAACAAAACGTTGCAAGCGGTGCTTCTAACTAGAAAACAAACATGATGCGCTGTCTGTGGTCTCAACAGGAGCACTTCACAAAAATAAACCGAAACTCGTCGAATACTTAACTCACAGACATTATACATATATCTATAGAAAGCTTTGAATTATAACTTAACGAAATGAAGCAAATCGAAAAGAAAAACGATTTCATTATGTAATCTTTAAGGATGCATTTCTTTCTAAAGGCGCATCCAAAGAGGAGATGGCGAGTCAGGATCGGCAACTTCATCCTTGCAACACTCACTCAGAAAACACTAGTTTATTAATGAATAATTCAAAAATCTCCTTACTATTTCCCCCTGACACATTCATGGTAATTTTTGCCGGTGCTTTGCGGCAAGCTTTAGCCTATTACATGCGCTTGAACGTGGAACTGTTTTAGCTGCGCTGAAGGCGCGCTCGCTCCTGCTGCTGACGGAGACACTAAACGCCTTCCGAGCCAGTCTTGAAAGTGAAAGTAAAAGTGAAGTCTTGTGTGGTTTCCACCAGCGCGGATATTGTTTTTTTCATCGCCATATTTGGTGGATGTCTAAAATATAAAAATAAGAAGAAGCCAAAAACAGGGCCAAAGCCCATCCCACGTCTGAACTGTGACGTGAAAATTGGCCCGAAGCCCGGCCCTAGGGGCGTAAAAAAATCAGGGCCCGTTGGGCTCATGCTGCAATGCAGGGCTCTACCGGAACATATCAACCAGTAGCCTAATTTCATTGCCAGTAACGGACGGTAAAGTTCAGGAATGAATAATATGCGATTAATGAAAAAATAGTCACACAACTGATCCTTCATTTTTTCTTAACGTGTTTCACCTTTAGTAACAACGAATCAAAACGGATACATTTCACGTGACACGGGAAAAAGACACGGAAAATCAGGAAAGCAGGGTGCACATTTGGTTAAAAATTAAAGGCTGTCAACTGACATTTAAAACGGGAAGCTTTGCCAGATTCAAGAGTCAAAAGCTCGTCCACAGTTTAGTAAACCTCTTCACGTTATTCTTGACTGCGCTGTATTGACTGCTTTGGCGCGTTGCAATACGGTAGGGGATTGTTTTGATGCTTATCCGATTTTTTTTCTTCTTGCCCCCTCCGACTCAAGAGTCAAATGTCGCCCATGTATATATATATATATATATATATATACGTGTGTGTGTGTGTGTATATTTTATATTAGGGCTGCACGATTAATCAAATGCGTTTGAATCGCATTCGATTATGAGCGCGATTTGGCGTAGCTTGTCAGTGATTTACGGCTCTGTGTATTAATTGCCGCTCCAGCTGAACGCACGTGATGGAGCTTTACTACTAATCAAAGTACCAGCTTTACTGACTAAACGCGCCTCATAAACGCATTCGATTAATCGTGCAGCCCTAATATATATATATATCACGGTATTGTTAGAATGTACTGGAAATGTTCAAAAAGTACTGACACACAAATCACTTCAAGTTTTATGTTCATAAATCAACAAACAACAAAAAAAATGACTTTTTGTTTCCATAATTACCAAAACAACAACAGTAGCCTACCAATGATGTCCAGATTTTAAATGACATGACCCACAACAGATTAACTAATAGCATGTTCAAATATCAAATGTAAATTTTCAAATAAAGCTGTGGAAAAAGTTTCATAAACAGATAAACCTCACATTTTAGCCTTTAAATAATAATTAAAAAAAAAAAGGGTCGAGTCAAAATGATAATTGATTTAATAAATTATTAGGTATATTTTATCTGTTCTATAAATCATCTTGATAACTGGTCTGACAAAAACTGCACACAAGCTGAATGTAAATGTAAGTCTCTCTAAATCCAGTGTATGATACTAGCGCTTATACTAAACTGGCGCTTATTTCCCGTGAACTCCGTGGATAAAGCAGCATTGTGATTAAAAACACTTCTTTAGGTATTACACGGAGCGAAGGTGAAAACAAAATGCCATCGAATTTTTTCTAAAGACGGTCAGAACCTTTAGAGGTACATTCATATAATGAATGAATTCATGTATTCTTATTCCCGATTTACGTATCTGCCGGTGAACGCCCAACCCCCAGTTGTGAAGTGAAACGTACGGACTGCAAATACATTAGTTGCCAAGTAATACACGCTGAGGGTGCTCGGTTATTTCTGTGGGGGTCGGAGCCTATGCCCCTATCACTCTTTTAAAACATCTGCCGTCTTTTCAGAATCAGAATCAGAATTAGCTTTATTCGCCAAGTGTGCGCAAACACACGAGGAATTTGTTGTGGTTTTTTAAGGTGCTCCTGGTACATACATACATACATACATACATACAACATTTAAATAAAATAAAAAACTTAAAAATAAATAATAATGTATGAATCTGGAACAGATGATTTATGTACAGATTTGTGCATTATTTTCTCTATATACAGCTATATAAATAAGAGATGTGCATGAGTATTTACATAATAATACTACAGAAAGAGTCAATAATTAGAAATGGAGAAAGAAATACAGAAATGAATTGTAGAACCCAGGTAATGTTCATGTTTATCTGTTTAAACTGGAGATGGCATTGGGGAAAAAGCTGTTTTTATGCCTTTTCACACAAAACGAAACTGCTCTGCGTGCCATGCGCAAATGAGACTGTTATGCTTTATGCTGGACGGTATTTATTTATCATCAGTTGTTCAAATCGCAGTAATCAAGTACGGTTGTAATAATTAAAATATGAAACGGTAATAATAACCGTGGGGAATTTTATTGTGATTTATCGTCAAACCGGTAATCGTTACATCCCTACTCTCTTAGTTAACGCACCTGATTCTGATAACCAGCTTGTTAGAATTGAGCTCCGTGCATGAACTGTGTTCCGATTGACATGGTCCCTGCGCAGTGTTCATTGTTCCCTACTCCCTGAGCACTGGAAATCCGCTGAAGTTGACTTCACTTCGGAACATTCATTCAGAAGTTTGCGCTACGGTACCGCCTGCAGCGTCTTCACACACAGATGAATAAAAGACAAGAAATCGACTTACTAGAGAAGTGTGAAGTGACATAAATCAGCAATTCCACCATTACAGACGTGACATTTGCAGTCAAAACCTGAAATATAAATTCTTCTAAATTATATTTATTACCAATATATTGAACCATCTCTTTATATCTTTCTAAACACCTTAAAATAGAGTCCAGACCTCAGAAAAGTATCAGTCTATAAACCTGTTTTATATTTTAAATGAGGGAACATTACGGACGTGACAAAAACATACACAAGTTTCTGGGAGACGACATATTTTGTAGACTTTATGCGAATTGCAGCGCACAAACTAGAAGCAACACTATCTGCCGAATGGAGAAGGGTTAGCTGTTTACAAAGCATTAAATGTTAATTTTATTTAAATTTTTGTTTTTGTGTTCCACAGGAAAAATCAATGTTTCGGACGTGACCGATCTGAAAGTGCAATTCATCCGACTTTTTAAAATACTTTCAAAGCTATAACAGAGACGTGTAGTGGGTATTTAATAGGGGTGCCCACCGCTAAAGATTTTTCTAGTTAACTAGTCGTTCGTTTAAGCCGTTAGGCTATTCAACCAGTTGTGCATTTATATTAAATCAATAGGCCTACTAATCCAAAATGAGCTTAAATATATTTTGCACGTATAAAGTTTGCCTCAAAGCACAGGCAAAAGTAGCCTAATGATTATTAAATGTATAGAAAAAGGAGATATTTTTATTATTTATTAATAAACGAAACGTTTTCTTGTTTGCAGCAAGATGAAACTCGCAGTGCTGACTCTCATTTCCACAGTAGCCTACTCGATGTGCCTTTAGAGAGAATTGCAACCTTCAGACATAATCAGGAAGTATTTAATTTCGGGCTCATTTCACAGGTTCATTTCTCTATGTGAGACGCACATGCTGAGTTTTGGTTCTTTTTGGAGATGCGCTCCAGTTCAGAGACGGCAGAAACGCAGAGACGCATCCTGTTTGTTTTCATTATTTTGCAAAAGCACCATATTTATTATGAATTTACTATGAATTTACAATAAATAAAGTCAGTTTCGAATTGATTTTAAGTTGTTTCATTATCAGGAAAAAAAAATGCAAGTGATCACGCAGACGCCCCCTTTCATGCATGCGCACTGATATTCCGCACAAACGCTTGCACACGGGCCAAAAATATAGCACATGTATAGCCTAAAGGTTAACGCTAAAGTTTGGAATCCACATTAAATTATAAATCCTCACCAGTCTACATCCCAGACAGGCGCAGTTATAACCTATAAATTGAAGGCTGGTTGACGTTGATCTAACTGGCCATCGCCACTCATATTCATTGATCATAGTTGTTAATCAGAATTAAATGGATGCTGCTGAAAAAAAAAAAAAAAGTTTTAATGACTTGCTTATGCATTAAATAAGATACGAACACGTTAAGTAAAATATTCTAAATATATAATAGGCCTATTGTAATATATATATATATATATATATATATATATATATATATATATTTATATATGCTATATATAGCACATGTATAACCTAAGATCACAGTTTCACATTTTGCATCTGCATAACATAGTGAATTATTTTTAACATGCAATGATACAAAATAACACCTAACAAGATTTGTAATGAACAAAAAACATTTAGACAAATAAGAATGAATGTTACTCCACAGCACGTCTCTTACGCGTCGCGCTTAGCAGCATGAACGCTGAACGCACAAATCGAGCTCTCTACATGAATGCAGCACATATAGCGACACAAGTTATGTGAAACACATAAAAGGTTTAAAGACGATATGATGACATGAACATTGACATTTGAAAAAGATTTGTCGATTTGTCCTTCAGTCCGTCTGTGCATTTCTGACCCGCACAGCAGATGCAGTCTTAGCTGAACCTCCTTGATGTTCTCATTGAGAATGCAGTTTAAAAAATGTTAGCATTAATTAATTTCTAAAATGTTATGATACGGAAAGCCTGAAACAGATCACAGCAAAACAGATCACAGCAGTCTAGACCTACACAGTAGACTATCAGTCATCAGCAACTCGGTAAACATGCGTTCCGGTATAAGATTTAATATGAAGCGTCCGTAACGCATTATATGGTCGATAAGAACAAAGAATAGAGATGAGCTGTTGGTCATAATTAGCATGGCCATAAGTTGGCTTTGTACAGAAAGTTTTAAGTTAATTGCATTAATAATTACTATATGACATAAACTTAACCTTTAAAATGTTACGGACGTGACACAGCGCTGAAGCGTCCAGACATCATAAATCAAGCCCTTATAAATCCAAAAATCATCGCTGTTTAGACAAAGTGAGTTTATTTACTTTTCAGACAGGCCTCCATCTTTCTACAACATGGGCCAAACCTTCAGGAATCAGTCTCAAGGTGGGTGGAGGGCAGAAACTGCATTTTGACAAATAGGAAGTTCTGTCCTTCCCAGGCTTTGTACCAAAGGTGGTCTTCTTGCTCTCTGCGAGGTCTCTGGCTGTTGTCCTGGCGTCTTTATCTGATGGCGTTGGACAGTTTGCTTATGTTAGTCCACCAAGATCCATTTTCCCCCCTGTCTCTAGTGCCATCTGTGTGCCTGCTTTGAAACTGCATTTAAACGGCATTTTTAACCTTCAATCTGTTAAGCACCACTGAAGTCCACTATATGGAGAAAAGCCTGGGAAAAAATCATGATTTCTTTGCGACTGAAGAAAGTCTTCTTGGATGACTTGGGGATAAGTAAATTATCAGGAAATGTTTATTTTGGAAGTGGAGTAATCCTTAAAGTTCTATTCCAAGTGCAGCACACATGAAGCTCAACATGACATAAATACAAAACAAATGTGCTTGTTAAACATCTTTGTAGAAAAGATGCATGAAATATGAAGGCAAACACTGTACAAATTTGTCCTAAACATACCCTATATGTTCAGAAATTATATAAAATAAGAAAAATGCTGAGTGTCTCTGAGCCAAAATGTGGACATTCAGTTTTAGTTTGACTCAACCAGTCCAGATCATTTAAATTCTAGACGACTGCCAGTATAACAGCAGGAGCAAAGAGGAAAACGGCGGCGGCAGCAGAGTTTGCGAAATCACTAGCGTGACGACCCGGGGCTGTTGTATCTTCCATTCGAGCTACTGAAATGTGTCGGCGCCCTGCCCGACGGGCTGTCCTGAATAGTGAAACAAAATTCCTTCCTTGATTCCTTGTGCTCTCGCTTGTAGGGGTGAAACGGGTTATAGTGGATCACTTGCACATGTTGCAGATTTAAACTTTCAGATGTGTATCATTATATTGGTCCATGCATTCGTTGTTAAAGGCACTGACTGTTATTAATTTTAATCAAACAACAAAACGGCTTTAACAATGATTAAACTGTATTTAATTTATACAGTGAACTCTATGTGGTGTTATTTTACACTGAATTACATTTCTGTATGTGAACTCATTTTAGACTTTGTGTTTTGTTTTGTTTTTTTTCTGTTTTATCTATGGTTGAAATTTCAGTTGTTCTTATTTTATTATTGACGGCTCACTCGTCTTTAAAAATGTTGATCTTTTTTAGTTGTGCAACTAGTTTTTGTTGTGGTATCAAAGTACTTTCAGTGCTCTTCAAATAATAAGTGTTCTATAAATTAGAAAGAAAAAAATACTTTTTTTTTTTTTTTTTTTTTTTTTGCTCATCCAAAAAATGATCCAATCTGTGATTCAAAACCCATAATAAGATCCAACTCATGAGTTGTGTAATCGGTTGCGCCCCTACTCTCTTGACGTGTTATTTGAATGGAAAAAAAACAATCAGAAGTTTTTGATCGTGCTGATTTGTCCACAGTGAAGTTCAGCCGATGTCTCTGATTCGGGATAATTCAATTCATTTTGGGCTGCCAAACTCTGAAGAATGGCTGTCCAAAGGGCTGCCAGGGATTTTTAGATTTACGAGCCCTGAGCAGCTTTCAGTCTGTCAGCATCATCAAACATCAAATATCCTGCATATGGTAGTAGTTCTGCACAGCTTTGTGCGTTTTCATTGCTTTTCAATGTAAACATGCACTTGACCGACACGTCTGACACGTGTTCCAAAAACAGCACTCAGGTTAAATTTAAAAAAAAAAAAAAAAACCTTGACATCTCATAAGCTGACATCTAATAAGCTTTGCATTTTTCCTGTGTTTTATTTAGTGCAAATGCACACTGTGAATTTTAGGACTAATGATGTGTTTGTCACGAGCCGATCATCAGCCATGCGTCACATCAACTCTTAGCACTGGCAGATTGATAACGTGTCTGATTGTAACGTTTGCTAAATTTGATTCAAAATGGCAGTTTCTCAATTGAATAAAAATAAAAAACAGTGGCAAAATATTACATTTGAATAATTTGTTTAAAATCGGAGAAATCGGCCAGCATTAATAAAGGTTTTTATTGTGTGTTTTTCAGTGTGTCGAATGATTTGAGTCTGAGGAGGCTTGAGAAGATTGAGATTCTGGAAAGCATTCTGGATGCCATGGAGAGAGGCGTACGTGTCTGTCCTGATAAACGTTCACTGATCCTTCAGCGTTTCTTCAGTTCTGATGTTGTGTCTTGTTTTGTTCAGCTGTTACTCCCGGACATGGAGAGGAGAGCCCGAGCTGTGGTGTCTTTAAGCAATTTGTTTTCTGTGGTAAGTTTCTGCGCCGCTGCGGTAAGTGCGTTTTACTCGTCTGCGTTGTGATACGCGTGTGTCTGTCCGTCTGTCTGCAGGATCAGGATTGTTTGCCTGAAGCCATCGGTTGGCTGCGGGACTCTGGAGCTCCTGACATCGGGAAGAAGCTGCAGGATCTCGGATCGGTGGAGATTCGCTACCGGACGCTCTGCTTCATCTTCAACGAGTGTGAGTTTCATTTATTGCCACTGATGTCCTGACAGTACCAGAGATCTAATAATAACAATGAAAACACATGACTAAAACTGTAACTAAACAGAAATAATAAAATTTAATTCAAAATGTTACAAAAAGCTACTAGAGCATCTCATCGATCTAGGATGACACTACGAGCTTCATGATGGATCCTGACTAACGAACGTCTCGCCCCACAGATTCACGTTACCTTCAGGTGATTTCATGCAGTAAGAAGAGAGCCATCGAGGAGCTGAAATCAGAGCCGGACCGTTGGACATTAACTGTGAGAGTCTTTAAGATCAAATCCGTCACGTGTTTGTTTGCAACACTGCATTTGTAGGTTAATTCAAATCTGTGGAAACGGGACAGATTTAAGTTCATCTCTTATTTCTCATTCTAGAAAAGCGAAGAAATGAAAAACAAAGGAAACGAGCAATTTCAGAAGAGGAAATATGATCTGGCGTTGAAGTGGTACACCAAAGCTATTAAATACCAGTAAGTGATGGAGCAACAATCCCCAATCCACGTCCGTTTCCTGTTTTAATCGAGTGTTCATTCGTTCATTGCTTTGTGTTTCAGTCCGAGCAACCACATCCTGTATGGGAACAGAGCGCTCTGCTACATTCGCTTGGAGAAATATCTGTGAGTTGGACACAAACCGTACGTGATATTCAGGAACGTGTTTGATCGGTGATACTGATTGTGGGAACTGTTTTCAGGAAAGCACTTGGAGACGGAAAGAGAGCCGTTATATTACAGCCAGACTGGGCCAAGGTAAATGCTAATTCACTCAAAGCACTGCCATCATCATCATCATCATCATCATCATCATCATCATCTCGCTGTGTTTTAGATAAACGCTGGATAAAAGTTGTGCATTATGCCGTAGGGCTGATTTGAAAATATTTGAATCGGTTCTCATTTTGATGAACTAATAACAGGGCTCTAGACTGACACCGTGCATCACATTTTGCACATTTTTTTCTGCTGGTGCCACTAAAGTTTGTGAGCACTAACTCGTAATAAACATCAAACAGCAAATGAAATAAATGCGCAACTAAACAGCGTTACTCGTTTTAGCAGTAATTGAGCACAGCACAAGCAAACCAGTCCGGACTCAGAACGGCTTTTAAGGAAAGGAAGGAAGGAAAGGACGTGACGTGGTGACCCATACTTGGAATTTGTGCTCTGCATTTAACCCATCCATGTGCACACACACAGTAGTGAGTAGTGAACAAACATGCACACACACACCGTGAACACACACCCGGAGCAGCCATATTGCGGTGCCCGGGGAGCAGTTTGGGGTTCGGTGCCTTGCTCAAGGGTCTCACCTCAGTCGTGGTATTGAGGGTGGAGAGAGCGCTGGTTATTCACTCCCTCCACCTTCAATCCCTGCCAGACCTGGGACTCGAACCCGCAACCTTTCGGTTACAAGGGCCCTGTGGTTTCTGCCATGCGGAAAACACGGACGGAATCGCAGAATCAGTCATAAAATGGAATTTACGGTTTAGCGCAGAATGTCATAGAATTTGTCAAAGTTTGGATGAATTCATCAAAAGTAGGTCATTACACACAAATTAAATCACAATATGGACCAATATTTGTGAATATTAAGCCGCAAAGCGACTATTTAAATAGCAATTCTGTGTGAATGAATGGCACAGACGCCATTAATTAAAAGATAAATGAAGTTAATGCTTTATGCCTTTATTATAACCAGAAAAATGCAAATACAGAACACAGAATTTGAGAAAAATAAACATTTCGCAAGGCTGTTGTAAGAATAAATGAAACCTGTTTTTATGTATTCAAATAATTAGACCTGCTAGAACACAGAATTTGGTAACAATAAAACACAAGGTGGGCAAAAATAAAACATTTCATAGGGCCCTAAACAAGTCATTTTTGTTCATCTTTTAATAAACTGATGTTAAGTTGTTAATGTTTCATGATTTTAATTTATTAGACATGCTTTTTGATTTGATAAAATTTAATTTATTAAAATGGAAAAACAAAACAGAATTTGGGAAAAAATAAAACGCATTCCATAGGGCCCTGCTTTACTCGGGAATCACTGTTGATCAGGAGCTAATGTTACTGTGAGATGCAGTGAGAAGTGCTTGAATTCTCAGTGAGTTGTGCAGAAATATTCGAATGTCATTACAACATGCATTTCAGGGTTTGTACGACCTTCTGAGATTGAAATTCAGGCACTTTTCAATGATTTTCAAGTATCATTTCCAGCACCTTAAAGCTCTACGCCTGACCCAGTTTAAGTGTTATTTTTAAAGGGAGGATCAAAATGTATTTTGTGGTAAACAAACACTTATTTGAACTTAAAGACATCAAACTAAACCAGTAGATGGCAGCAGAGCAGCACTAACTACCTTCAAGTCATTGATTCCATTTTTTATTTTTTTTTTTTCTATTTATATTTTGAAATTATATTTTTGACTGTTAAAAATATCTAATCATCAAGAAATCAAATTTAGTCAAAGTTTAGCTTTTTTTTGTGTGTTTGTGTATGAAGTAAGAAAAGTCACAAAGTGGCTTGAAAAACACTTTTCTTCAATTTGTGACTGAATCACATAAAGCAAGTAAAGAGCGCTCCTTTTATCACTCAAGTTGTTGGTCAGCTCAGCATAATACTATAGAAGAATAATGGTACATGTAAGTGTAGAGTATATAAATTATAAATAAATTTAGAGTCGGAATCAGAAAGAGCTTTAATGCCAAGTGTTTTCACACACCTGAGGAATTTGTCTTGGTGTTAGAAGCTTCTGGTACAGAAAGCACAAACGTAGTGCAGACATATATAAAATTAAGGTAATAAAACACAATTTTAGAGAGGATATACAATACATAAATAACAATAGTAATAAAAATATTCAGCAAAAGGAAAAGTGTCCATAGACAGAACTGTGAATGTGCATATGTGCTATATACAGATGAAGGTTTGAGATGTTTACAGATGTGCTATATTAGCGATGTTAGCATGTTAAATGTGCATTACAAAGATAGAAACGTTTAATAATATTAGCAGCTGCACTTAATGCAAAACAATAGTAATTTATGATTAAATGATCCCACATTTTTAGAAAAGGCATTCAGTGAACAGTAACTCAGTAGTCGGCTAAAAAATGACTCTTCTTAAATATGTGACCCTGGACCACAAAACCGGTCATAAGGGTGAATTTTTCGAAATTGAGATGTGTACATCATCTGAAAGCTGATTGAATAAGCTTGTTAGGACAGGACAATATTTGGTCAAGATACAACTATTTGAAAATCTGGAATCTGAAGGTGCAAAAAATCAAATTACTGAGAAAATCACCTTTAAAGTTGTCCAAATGAAGTTCTTAATAATGCATATTACTAATCAAAAATTAAGTTTTTATATATTTACAGTAGGAATTTTACAAAATATCTTCATGAACGTGATCTTTACTTAATATCCTAATGATTTTTGGCATAAAAGAAAAATCAATCATTTTGGCCCATACAATGTATTGTTGGCTATTGCTGCAAATAAACCCCAGCGACTTAGGACTGGTTTTGTGCTCCAGGGTCACATATATGCACTACATAACACATCCATTATTTGTATTTGATCTGTTTTTCTGTAGTTAAGGTATGCCTGAATGAATCTGTCATGAAAACAAGACGGTTGCATCAGTAAAATGTGATTATGATGAATTTGTTTTAAAAGCTGTCTTTTGTGCAATTGAAATGCTTGTTCACAAATCATGTTAATATATTAATGCAGCAGCTGATTTCTTTTGCTGGTGGATCAAATGGAAACACAAGTTCTGTTAATTGTTGTTTCCGTTCAGCGCTCTTGGAGTTACCCGATTACGGCAACTTCTGCTTTTGAGAGTCTGTGAAAGCATCTGTAGTTTGAGACGCTCGGTGTTCAGAGACATTTGAGTGATTTTTCTCAGCGAGTTTTTGCTGAATCGGGTAAAGCTGCAGTCGTAAATCGCTGTGATTGACGGTTAGAGAAGCGTGGCTCTGCCTTCCCATCCAGAGTTTTTACGTTGCGTGTTCTCTGGGCTTTCAGGGTCATTACCGCTTCTGTGACGCTCTCTTCTATCTGGGGGAGCATCAGAAAGCTCTGACGGCCAACCGCCTGGGTCAGGACGCGTGCGCCGCAGACGCAGACGGACAGAGAGACCTGCTGCAGCAGTACGAGAGATTCCAGACGGAGCTGCAGGAGAGCAAAGGTAACGTGTGATCCTTCGACACGGCTTGAGCCGCGAGCGACCGGGGCAGAGCGCTTCATTTGTGTTGTGTTTCATCAAGCAGACATGAAGACCAAGAAAACCGAAGCTAAAAAGATTCCTTCTAAAACCAGGTTTGTATTTGAGATGCTCTAGTTTTGCTTCGTCTTCGTGACAGAATGACTAAGGTTTGTTTTGTAACTCAGATCGCACGCGGCCGGCGATTCTTCAGCTCATCATGTGAAATCCAGTCGTCAGCCTGAAGCCACGCCTCAGTCTTCAGTCCCGGAGAGTTCGGTGAGATGAAACGCTGCATGAGATTCCTGACCGAACGCTAGGGTTGTGCCGATAGACGATAGTATCGTGTATCGACGATAGTCAGAGATATCGCCTGTTGCTGATGCCTTTGATGATAGCAAGACGATTATTATTATTATCCGTCAAAAATAGACTAGGCGTCTACCTTTAGCGATGCAGTGCAGAGAGCTGCTTCTGGGATGCTTCAGAAACTTGCCACGAGGTGGCTGGTGTAAACACACTGTCAGAAAAAAAGGTACAGTTCTGTCGCTGGGGCGGTACCCTAAGGTACAAAGTGAAAAGGTACAAATATGTATTTTTAAAGTACTAATATGTACCTTTAAGGTACTAATATGTACTGTTTAGGGGTAGGTAAGGTACAAAGATGTACCTTTTCACTTTTGTACTTTAGGGTACCGCCCCAGCGACACAACTGTACCTTTTTTTTCTGAGAGTGCACAAAGGCACATTGAGCGGGAGGGGGTGTTTCGGGTGGGAAAACATGCAATCTGTTTTTGCGTGCAGTTGCTGACATCCACGAAAGCGCGCAGTTTTTCCGGTTTTACTTTCACTTTTGAAATCGATCCCGTTCAGCAAGGAGGGGAGAGGATGGAAAAGGGGGGCACAGTAATTCGTTTTGGGGGAAACGGCCCCCCTTAGCACCGCAGACGTGTGCAGTGTAAATAAGGGGTAAGAAATGTATTCATCATACAGGGATGCAACTATTGTATTCACTTATGGTACTATTAAAGTGCATAAACTCGCGCTAGGCTAGGCTAGTCAGTGATGTTCTTTGATAAAGTAAATGTTCTTTGCTCGTTTTCTGTAGCTTTTTTAATAACTAAGGAAATGTAAGAATTAGTAACTTACAATGTTTCTATTAAATTGTTATCATGTTGAACACAAATTAAGTCATATTGAAAACATTAGGTTGCTCTTGCTCTATTTGCCGGCAAAGAAACGAAGTAAATAATTAAATAAATTAGCATGATAGTATCGTGTATCGGCGATCTCACCGGCTGACGATAGGACGATATGAAAATTGAGCATATCGCCCAACACTACCGAACGCTTACACTGTACTGTCAACAGTGTTGTTTTAGTATTACTGACGTACAGGGCTGGGCGATATGGAAAAATATGAAATCTCTTGTTAAATATCTTTGCAGAAAAGCTACAACTATATCTTGTACAAACTTGTGTTGACACATTATATGTTAAGAAATAATATAAGGAAAATGCTTTAAAAAAAAAAAATCTCAAAATGACTGAAGGTCTAACACCAGTAGACTATTATTAACTGTTTATTTTAACTGTTTTTTTTATTATAGTGCACTGCTTTTCCATTGTTTTTTCTATGTAAACGTGGACGCGTTAGACCGTTCCGCTCACGTCTCTTGCAGCGTCTCATGCATAAAACGGCTTTATAAAAACGCGGTGCACAAGTCAAAAGAAGGTTTTTCCTGTTTCACTGCCCGCGTCGCATCTGTCAACACAAGCACATCTGTGTGTGAACGCATGTAACGATACGAGCGGGTCACATGTGAGCAGTGAATCACGTGTGCCGATATGCGGTTGGATCGTTCTTTTCTTTGCTGTAATTATTGGCAGATTGTCAGTGTCTGACAAAATCGCAATTCTAGGATTTCTAAAAAAAATAAAATCGTGGGAAAACATCAAATTTGAATGATTCGAGAAAATCACCCAGCCTTACTTATGTACTGTTATAGTTTAAGTAATATTTCAGATTAGCTTTTATTTTTATTTATAATTTATTTAAAAAAATATTAAAATTTTATTTTTTACTTTTTTTTTAATTTTTAACTGGTTTGGTTTCATTTATTTGTAGTTCCTTTTTTTTTTTTTTTTTTTTTTTTTAAGTTAATTTATTTCCAGTTAATACTATAGTGCTTTAAAAAATCTTTGGGTAGTTTTAGTTAAAGATAACCGTGCTGTGAATGTGAATTTCTCTTTTACCAAAATTTTTAACTGGAACAGTGATTTTATTTTATTTTATTTTATTTTATTTTTATTTATATATATATATATATTTTTATTTATTTATTTTTAATTGCTGTAATGTTGTTCTCTTATACACCAGAAATCTGAAAACTGGAAGGACCAGGATGACATTGCAGGTGAGGACAGAGATGCTTCAGATGTTTAAGTCTAGTATTGTTTGGCTCAATTCCACTGTGAAGGATCTAAGGATTTTTCAGAGAAAACTGTGTGTTGCAACCATGCAGTTGTGTTGTTTTTCTTTCTTTTTATACTCCTTTATTCTTCACTCATTCAGTTATCACTTTTTATTAATCCGTTTAATCAACTAATCATCATAGTAATCATTCAAACTATTTATATACTCATTAAATCATTCATTAATTAATTGTTATAATATGTTTTGTAAACAGTTGTTGTTTAGTCTGATTATTGTGTGGTTTTAAGGAACATTTGTCTTCATGAGTGAGTGATAATAGACTGTCTCCATTACAATGCTTCTGTCGTCACAAGAGGATGTTGTGCAATAATTTATCATTGCTATAGCTTATGGTATAATAGCACTTGCTGATTTGTGCTGGTCAGAAGCCTTGAGACGCATGCAACAAGATTATGCATTAAAATCATTTTTTTAATCATGATCACTTTGTCGCCTGCTTCTGCTCTTCTCTGGCTGATAGAAGATTGTTAGTTTCGGGTACCAGACATGACTTGCTGTTGACAGGTTTTGGTAAATAGGCAAAACTAATCTAATGTTGTGATGTACTAAACAGGATGTCAGCATGATCTAACAACTGGAACTTCCAGTTTGAATGTGCACTGCGCTTCTGAAAGCTGCTTTATTTTGTATAACATTTATTTTTGCTGCATCTTCTTTTATTTTCTGCTGTTTGTAATTGACGGCTTGAGCTTCGGTCCTCATGGGGGTTCTACAGTTTCCTTCAAATTAAACCAGATAGCTAGCTTTACACAAACGCATCAAAACATTTAAGCGATAAGTGGCGTGTGGAGCTGGAGTTTGGACTTTTCAGCTGGAGTTTGGCCTTTTCTCTCTGTCTGCTATCTTCATACGCTCATCAGTCGTTCGTTACGCAGGGAATGCTGCGTTTTATTGTAAATAAAGCATCTGCTGTTGCTCGTCCTCCCTGCCGTCCGTTTCCAGCTCCCACTTCATAGACACGGATCACAGATGTGTGAACGTTGTAAATGCATCATTTCTGCGCTGATGATGCAGCACATACTTGCGCTGGTGTTTGTATAGTTGAGCTTGAATGTGGTGCCGCTGATGTCACTGGAAGGGTGTCAAATGTAATGCGGTTTATTACATGTGTGCGTGTTCTGGCGGGTTAAAACATCCCTCCGGAGGAAATGAGCTTCACTGCGTGACGGTGGTGTTTCCTGTGTGTGTGTGTGTGTGTGTGTGTGTGTTCACTCCTCCTCCTTCATGCCACTGTGTTTGTTTCTAGAAGCGACAGGTAGTCAGTCTGGTCCTGCGGGTTCTTGATCTTCTTGAATGCAGGAGTGGTGTTACACAGGAGTTTTGGATTTACTTGAACGTGTGACGCATTAAACCCGTAATTCATCTGTTTTCAGGGAATTCAGGAGCTCGAGCGCACACCGAAGGAAGAACCGACAGACTCAAAGACGTAAAGAGGTACCTACCCAGGTTATTGTTATGAAAATGACAGGGAAAGAGCTAATTTTGAATATCTTTTTAAACATTCGGTTTTCTATTTAAGATGTTACAGATCAGTCTGATACGACTTGTGAAGAGTGTTTTGTTGTTCCACATAACTGAAAAGTGAAACATTAACTCTTGTTTTATGGTCATTTCAAGTTCAAGGTGGTAAATAAGGTCACGTGGGTCTGACTGGGTTCACTTTCCTTTCACGTTATATTGAAGCTTACGGATGATTAGGGTTTGTTTCAGACAGAAACAGGATGTTGACTTTATTTCTGCTGTTTCCTCACCATGTTTTTGTGATGCTCAACATCTCAACCGGCATTATGTCAACATAACATTATTAACTAATAGTAAAACTTTAAACATATGGACTACTTGAAATAAAACAGGGTTTCAGCGGGTCTTAAAGTCTCTTAAAAAGTCTTAAATCGCTTTTCCGTGAATTAAGGCCTTGAAAAGGTCTTAAATCAGAGCAGCATAAATTCATATGATCATGGCATTAATTTTCGTGAGGGATTGTTTCCTTGTGTTTCATTTTAAAGTGAAGCGAAAGCGCAATTACTGTGCTACGTGGTTTAGGTCGCTCAATATTCTTTAAACAATATGCAGTTGATGTGCTGCTTCATCTGTCAGTCACCTGAAGAAGAACTTGTCATTTTGATTTTTTTATTTTTTATTTTTAATAGCAATAAAAATCCTTTAGAGATCAGACAGTACAATTAAAACTGCTCAACGACAGTCGCATCACAGATCAGATTTCATTTATTCACCTGAACAGAGTGAGTGGAGCTGACGGACAAGAAGAGAGAGGTGAGAAAGACAAGACTATGACGGAAGAATTTCAAAACAAAATGCAAAAGCGCCTGTTTTAAAATTTTTGGAATTTGAAAAGCCTGTTGACTTCTGCCATTTATCTAAGGTGACAGTGGAAGTTTCATATTTATTTGGTTCCGCAGTGTTGGCTGCTTTTTATTTATATAAACTGTGTAATTTTATGTTACATCAAGGTGTATGCCGTCCTTCCAAGCTTTCTTAATCGTTTTGCTAATAAACATTCTATATTTCTTATTTATTTCTTATGTGATTTATCACAACCCTTTCCAAAATTATCCATGGTTTTATGGTAGTAAAACTGCTTTTCTTTTGTGTGTTTTTTTGGATGCTTGAGACAATAAAATCAGTTGGACGACTGTATTAGGTCATGGGTAACTGTCTAGATCTACAACTGCAATGGTGGTGGTGTTTATTTTGTTCTTTTTTTTTTTTTTTCTTCTTTTACTTCCATAATGAGGGAGGGGTCACAACAATACAGGTTCAGCTAAGGGCACGCATTTGGCCAGCAGCGGCCCTGTTTACAAGCTACTTAAAACTGAAGGAAAATGAAAAACGAGGGAAAACTCAAACAAACAGTTGCTAGACGCAATTTGAAAGTGAAAGTAGAATTCAAACTATACTTGGGGAACATATTGCTGTATTGTGTGTGTTTTGTTTTTTTTGTTTTTTTCCTTAAATTTTCTTCAGTTGGTCTTAAAAAGTCTTAAATTTACTCTCATAAAACCTGCAGAAACCCTGTAAAATTGACACTTTACATATAAAGTTCCATTTGTAAACATTAGTTAACTACATTAGTTAACATGACCTAACGAAGAAATACATTTCTAAAGTACTTATTAATCTTAGTTTAACGTCAGCATTTACTAACATATTAATTAAAAGTTCTGTCTGCTTTTATTTAGTGGGTCTGAGATCACATGAACTGAACAGGTGTATTTTTTTTTTTTTTTTTTTATTGACTAATGTAAACAAAGATTAACAGGTGTTTCCGGATTGTTAATGTTAATGTATTACTAATCAGACCTTATTGTAGCTCTTACCAATTAAAGAAGCATCAACTGCATTTAATTTCAGCTGCCATTAACATTTTATTTTGGTTTTGTTGAAGTATATACCTAAAAAATAATAAAACTGACACAAAAAAATGACAGCTTATCTACAGTTAAAATGAGAACAAAATATTAAACTTGCGTCTAATTCAAACACAGTGTAAGAGTCTAACGCTGCTCAGCGTGACTCTTTGGAGGTTTTGGGTGATGTTTGTTAGGTCTGTTTCTGTGTGCATCCTTGAGCGGATCCTGCTTGTAGAAAACTGATGTAGTGCACTGATTTCATTGAGCCGCTTGTAAAATGATGTTTATTCCTGATGAATTTGTCCTAGTGAAATGAGTCCGCGAAAGACTAAGAAAGCCCCGGCTGGTGTCCCAGAGAAGCCGGCGGTCCGGATCAAACTCGCACCCGTCCCGGACGGACCGAGCCATCCGGCGGTAAGTGTGCGTGGCACGGCAGTAGTGGGTGTGACGTGTGTGTCTGTGTGCGCTTTAACGTCGCTGTCGCGTCTGCAGGAGGATGAGAGCGAGGCGGGGAGGAAGGAGCGCTTCTGTGCCGCCATTCAGGAGGCTCACGTTGCTTTGAGTGACCAGCGCTGCCGGAACGCGCAGCAGTCCTTCTCTGTGGCGCTCAGGATCCTGGAGACCAGCGGGACCACGGTACTGCGTGTGTGTGTGTGTGTGTGTGTGTGTGTGTGTGTGTGTGTGTGTGTGTGTGTGTGTGTGTGTCAGCTAGGGGTGTGCAATATATATCGTAATTGTTGTTTTAACTATGTACAATTTTTGACATTTATCAGATATATTGCAAAAAGCAAACCAAACACACCTACAGAATGCATGTGTACATTACGTGACCAAGTTTAGTTAGACTGACTTAGTGCGTGTGCACATTTAGAGTGTGTTCTTTCACTACTTGATTTAGTTTATTAAAATGCATTTGGAATGATCACAAAATTCAAGATATGGGGGCATAAAATGTATATCATATCATGTAGTTGAAGTCCTGCTGTAGTCAAAATTTTTATCCCTCAAAACTGATCTTTGATCATCAAAATGACACATTTATATGTTTTTCCTTATGAAAATAATTTTGTCATGCCTTTTAACTGCTTGAATGTTAACTTGAATGTAACTCCCTTGCCTCATTTACTATACGTGGATCTGTGAATATGCAAATTAGCCCCCCCCCTCAATCAAGATGGAGAATGGAGAAGCTCCATTCTCCATCTTGATTAGTTTACTCTTTCTTAAAGTTAGTGTGAAGGGTGTGTGAAAAATTAAGAGGATCTAGATGGAGAAACATCTCTGGTGTTTGCCTCTGCAGCACATTGAGTCCCTCATGACATGAAAGAGTTGGTTTGTTCGGTGTTGTTGGTTGAATGTTGTGCCGTACTTTATTTTACAGTTAAACGATGCGTTACAGGACGTCTCAGATGCTCGACTGTAACGTAAAGGGTTTGGACCCTCGTTCATTGGTGTGTTTGTGTGTCCGACAGGAGCTGGGTTTGACGGAGCTGGATAAATCTGTGCTCGTGTACGGATATGCAACGGCCCTGCTGGAAATCGGACAGCCTGAGGTAAAGCACCACAATTCACCTAAAAAATTACAGCAAGTTTAGCAAACACTGTGGAATCAAAGAAAAACCTTTAGAACGAGTGACTGTGTCCGCAATCATTATGACCTCACTCCAGCATCCACGCTTTCCTGCCGCATGTTGCAGCCGTTGTTGTTTTCCATCAAGGGCGGATATATTTTGCTGTATCGCTGCACGTGTCTCACCATCTGATGTGCATTTGCTGTGTAAAACCCATTCCCATTCAAAAAAAATCTCTCAAACCAAGAAGTTCCAGATGCAAAAATCAGACTTTCTTGGTCAAGACCTTTTTTGGCTCCTTCCCAGTTATTTACCTGTCCTCTTGGCTTCTGTTTTAATAGTAGCACTTACAATTGGTTTATTTTTGTCAATTTTTTTTATTTTTTTTATTTCTATTATCAAGGTTTCATAATAATATTAGAAAGCACAAAAAGAAAGCAGGTGTAAAATACATGTATAATATATATATAATATACATAGTATTATATATGTCATGGAATTTGTCAAAGTTTGAATTAATTAATCAAAAGTAGGTCATTACACTTAATCAAACCGCAATATGGACTAGTATCTGTAAATATTACGCACCAAAAATACCATTTAAATGTGAATCCTGCATGTTCTGCATGTCTCCGTTTTAATGAATGTAGTAGACGAGCGGTTTTGTTCACTACACACACTGAAGCGCGCGTGACGTTCGCGGTGATTTCAGCATTTGATCGTTCCATTTTAGGAAAACTAGTGTCATATCATATACACGCAGAAATGTAAAGGTAGACACGGCAGCACATCCTGATTTTGCTGAGTTAGATGTGTTCCTGGGTCAACATATTTTGTTGACCCTGAAACAACATTTTAATCCAAAAATGTAATCTTGACCACATCCCTACACCTAAACCTAACCTTACCCATGAGTGATCCCTAAAATCAGAGAAAATGATAGATGAATGACACTAATGTACAAGCACCAAACACTGATTGTAAGCCTAAATATCACAAAAACTATAAAGTGATTTTTGAAATCTGATTGGTTAATCACAATGTTGTTCCAGGGTCAACAAAGATGTTGATCCAGGAACATGTAGTACTTGGTAAAATCAGGTTCTGCAGACACGGCAACCCCCAAAATAAAAGTCTGGTTTAACTTGAAGACATTGTGCCAGAAATATATTACTACTATTATTACTATTACTAAAATGAGACACACATTATTTTTTAGGGTATAATCACACAACATTTCTTCCATGTTTTAATTTTAATAGTAAATTGCCCTTTGTTTGCCAAAAAAAAGTTTGCTTAATTTTCAATAATTAAAAGATAAATAAAATTAATGTTTTATGCCTTCATTTGATAACCAGAACATTTTAAATATGCAACACAAATTTCTGAGAAAAAAAAAAAAAAAAAAAAAAACTTTCATCAGTGAGCAATGATTTGAATAAATGAAGTATGCGTTCAAATAATTAGACATGCTAAAACACAGAATTTGGTAACAGTAAAACATGGTGAGGGAAAAAAATTAAAAATTTCTTGGGGCCCTAAACATGTCCTTTTTGTTAAACCTTTATTAAATTGATGTGAAATTGTATTGTATCATGTAAGTTTCATGATTTTAATTAATTAGACATGCTCTTTAATTAATAAAATTTCATTTACCATTAAAAAGAGTTAAGAAAAATTAAAATGGAATTTGGGAAAAAATAAAACCGATTTCATAGGGCCCTATATTCATATATTCATTCATTTTGCCTATTTGATTGACAGAACATTAACTAATTGTTCATTGATTGTGTTGTTTCTTGGGTCTGAAGGAATTGGCTAAAGCTCAGCAGCTGTTGACCAAATTAGAGTCATCGGAGAGGAAGTTTCAGTCGCTGGTGCATTATGCGATGGGTAGAGTTTACCTGAAGGAGAACAGGTGAGTGCGTTGATTTCGAACACTGCCGCACTCTATGCTGAATGTCTTAGACATTGTTTCCTGTCTGTGTTTGTGTTGTAGATTTACCAAAGCTCTGGAGTGCTTCACTAACGCACAGCTGATGATCCAGAGACACATCACACCTGGAAAACTCACCTGGCCGACCACTAAAACTACAGTAGAGGAAACGCAGCCGGACTGTTTACAGGTGCGTAACCTGTGAGATCACGACCAGCGATCTCAGAATAATTTTCTGCTTCTAAACCCCCTGAAACTGTGCGTGCTCTTAACCCTGTGTTCATATGTATGTTTGTTTATATAAAGAGGAACAAATCTCAGTGATTGTCTGCAGATGTTAAACTCTGAATAACCCAGAATAGTCCTTGTGATCTCGCCTGACATGCTGATGTTTTTCCATTTGAAACAAGAAGTTGGAGTTTGTTCCTTTTTTATGTAGACATTGGTGTTTAGTTTGTCACGGCTCACCACAGATGGACTAAAATGACTACAGGATTAAATGATTAAATATGAAACACTAATGTGGTTTAAATGTCAATTACGCTGGCATTTAGATGACCCTGATGCAAACAAACATGGACTAAAAGCAACAATTGAATTGTCTTTATATTGAATTTATGTTGAACTGTCTTGTCCTGAAGGAACATCTGGAGAACTTTATAGAGGTGTGTAAGTTTCCTCCTAAAGCAGACGCCATCTGCCGGTATCAGCACTGCCTGTCTCATACGGTGGAGATCTTCTTCAGCGATCCAGACTTTAAGGTGAGTGTGCTGAGCTGAATCTGCTGTCTGATGGATCCTGATGATGGATCTCTGAGCGTGTGCTGTTCGCAGGGCTTCATCCAGCTGATCTGCTGTCAGAGCTGCAGAGTGGAGTTTCATATGAGCTGCTGGAAGAAGCTCAAAACGCTTTCGTTCTCCGATAAGAACGACAAGGTCAGACGGACACACGTGGCTTATGTGAGAAACCTGAGGACGGTACAGACGCTCATTGTTTTTATCTTTTTACTGCAGGATTTTCTAAAAGATTCGTGTTTTACGCCAGACTGTGGAGGTCAGGTCTGTCACATTGTAATATATGGCTCGACAGGGCTGGTTAAGTGTGAGGTGAGACGTGTACACACACTCACTCAAACACTCACTCTCTCACACACACACACACACACACACACACACACACACACACACACACACACACACACATGTTGTGTTTCCATGTTTTTTGGGGACATTCCATAGGTGTAATGGTTTTTATACTGTACAAACCGTATTTTCTATCACCCTACACCTAAACCTAGCCCTCACAGGAGACTGTGCACACTTTTACTTTCTCAAAAAAACTCATTCTGCATGATTTATAAGCCTGTTTCCTCATGGGGACCTCACAAATGTCCCCACAAGGTCAAAATTTACTGGTATTACTATCCTTGTGGGGACATTTGGTCCCCATACAGTGATAAATACCAGGTGCACACACACACACACTCACTCACTCACTCACTCACTCTCTCTCTCTCTCTCTCACTCTCTCTCTCACTCACTCACTCACTCACTCACTCACTCACTCACTCTCTCTCTCTCTCTCTCTCTCTCTCTCTCTCTCACTCACTCTCTCTCTCACTCACTCTCTCTCTCACTCACTCACTCACTCACTCACTCACTCACTCACTCACTCTCTCTTACTCTCTCACACAAACACACAGTGATGTTTCATCGGCTCACATCTTCTCCTCATCTTTCAGTTTAAAACATCTATTCCTAAAATCAGACCTGCTGGGCGATTGAGAATCAAGCAGCAATGTACAAGGTGACGTTTCATTCATATTTTTTTTTACTGTAGCTCCATCAGTTGGCGGCGGCTGATTTCTGTCTTTGTGCCTCGACAGTATTAAGAAGTTGAAGTCTAAAAATGAACGAAAGCTTCGACGGAAACAACACAAGTTGGCGACACGTTCCGCCTGTCAAGACAAAAAGGAAGTAACGGCTGCGGACGCCACTAAAGACCCGACGGCACAGAGAGGTATCGTAATATATGCTCATTATAATAATGCTTATGAAGTTGGAAGATTTGAGTTCATTTACAGGATTCTGAAATCTAGAAATCACAATTTCAATACGAGACAAACAGTTGCTAATTATGCAATTATGGCTGTTTTTAAAGGGATCGTTCACTCAAAAATGAGTATTTTATGGTCATCATCTCACCCTTGAGTTGTTCCAAACCTGTATGAGTTTGTTTCTTCTGTTCAACACTAAAGAAGATGTTTTACAGAACGTGTGTAACCAAACAGTTGTTGATAGCCATTGACTTAAATTAGTCATCGGATGCAAAGTTCACTTTTACATGTTGTTTGAACATAAATGATGATTTGATGAAAATCCACCCGGTGGTTTTTATTTAATCTGTAAAAAATAATTTCCCCTTTTTCAAATCGAGCCATTCTTAGCATCTTGTCGTTGTGGCGTCACACCAGCAGAGGCCACTCCCACCATAGTTGATTGACACGACCGTCTTACCTTAGACCCGCCTTAAATGAGCAGTAACGATCCGATTGCCATTGTTTCGATGATGTAGACAAGAATGGCTCCTGAGCGATTGAGGTGTTGTGTCGCTGGATGTAATAATGAACGTAGTGGTCGTCATTTACTTCCCACATCTGAGCCGCTGAAGATGCAGTGGATTACGTTTGTTTGTGAAGGGAATGCAGCTCCCGATCTACATATATCCGTCTATGTTCGCGCGAATCATTCATGATCCAGCTTCACGTACAGCAGAAGTGAGTATAAGGGGTTTTTTATGAATCTTCGTCATCGCCTTTCCTAATAACGTGCTGGTTAGCAAGTTTTGCGGCTAAAGTAAACAGGCTTGTCACTCCACAGAGAGAAGAGAGGGGCGGGGCGAGCAGAGCTCATTTGCATTTAAAGGAACGATCTTTCGGAATGGGCTGATTTTTGCAGAGCTGATTTTGGCAAGGTGGAAAAGGTGTTATTTACACTACCGTTGTGAAATTTTAACCAAAGCGTGTTACAGACTTTTCATTAAGACCTTAAAGAATCGTATCAGCTTGTGGAAAATGGGCATCCGATGACCTTTAAGAGAAAAAGAAATAAACAAAAAAATACTATGGGGGTCAATGGCTACAAGCAACTGTTTGTGTACCAATATTCTTCAAAATATTATCTTTAGTGTTTAGTATAAGAAACATGTTTGGAACAAGTGGAGTTAAAGATGACAGAATTTAGATTTTTGGATGAATTATTGCTTGAAGACTTGTTTTAACCCTCGCAGATGAGACAGCAGCCCACGGCTAAAAATAACCGTTAACTATTGTTCTTAAATTTAATAACTTTTGAACTGCTAATCCAGTTTGAATGCTTAAGGTTAAAAAGTAGCATAAAGCAGACATTCTCCTCTGAGATATCATGATCGTCTCATTTGGATATTCAGAGGCTCCGTAGTGAATGTGATTGCGTCATCACATTTTGATCCGCATTGATTCATAAGATGAAACCAATGTGTTTTATTCCTCTGAGCCAAACAGGAACGATTGTTGATGCTTAGTCCTGCCCCCGTGCCCAGATTGGTTCATACTGTCATCCATTTAACCAATAAACATAGGTTTTGGACTTTTGAACTATCATTTAGCATGTGTCCTTGGAAATTTGAACAAATGCAAAGTGAAAGTAAAGCACATTGTGCTGCATGAAAACAAACACATTTGCATGGCAGCACTCTTTGAAAAAGCACAGAAATACACACAACAGAGCCGTCTGACATAACACAAACCAAAAACAAGGATGAGACGGCAGTACCTGTGTGACGCTGGAGCACAAAACCAGTCTTAAGTATCATGGGTATATTTGTAGCAGTAGCCAAAAATACATTGTATGGGTCAAAATTATCGATTTTTCTTTTATGCCATCCTAAATCATTAGGATATTGAGTAAAGATCATGTTCCAGGAAGATATTTAGTAAATTTCCTACCATAAATAAATCAAAACTTTTTGATTAGTAATATGCACCGCTAAGAACTTCATTTGGACAACTTTAAAGGTGATTTTTCCCAATATTAGGATTTTTTTAGATTCCAAATAGTTGCATCTCAACCAAAATATTGTCCTATCCTAACAAACCTTATTTATTCAGCTTTCAGGTGATGTATGAATCTCAGTTTCGAAAAAATTGACTAGTTTTTTGGTCCACGGTCACATATGGGATAAAGCACTGGAATTTAGTTTTTTTTTTTTTTTTTTTTTTTGCCAGTACATCCAGCGGATCAATCTTTTTGGTTGTTATATTATGGAACAAATTCTTATATAGTTTCTATTATTTGCACTTTTTTTCTGTTGCGCTCTGTATATTTCTCTCTCATTTTGTGTATAGTTGGAATAATTTGGACTGTTTGTATTTTTGTTGCACAAGACAATTTGTGCAGTTGTTTTTCCTGCTTGCTACACTGTTTGTGTGTTTGTTCATACTCCGATTAACAATATGTTTATCTGAACCAGTCACTTTTGTTTTTTACTGTGCTTTGTTATTATGTTTCTACTGTTCATTTACTCCCTAAACATTTTTGGACACATCTATATTGTCAGTAAACTAAATGGGTCTGTGTTTCACTAATAATACTGTAATAAATGGCTATAACTTGCTTGGGGAATGTTACATGTAGACACAATTTTACTTGGAAGTGTAAAACAGCAAAATACAATTTTTCTAAAGAGGAAAAAAAATCCAGTTTTCAGGGGTACACAAAAAAAAACAACCACCCAATTGTTGCTCGCACTTTGCCTAAAATTCTGGAAAATCACTCATGGGTCTGAAAAAAACAAAGTGCAGGTGTGTCAGGTGCCCCAAAAATGTTCTAGGGCTTTAAGGGTTAAATCAGTGTAAGTAATTTCTGAGGCCCCCTTTTGGGCCCCGGATCCCTGGATGGGGACCGCTGTTAACAACACCGCATCTCTGTTTTTATTCCTGCAGAGCCGCCAAAAGACACTATTTATATGGACCGTGTTTTACATCAAATTCATGATAACAAAGGACTTTTTAAAGAAGAGTCGGTGAATATTTCTTGCTTTTTGGAGCGTCTGCGACCGTGGCTGGATTTATTTGAGAGTAAAGGACATGAGAGTGTGTTAAACAGCCATTTTGACGCTGGACCGCTGTCGCAGCTGGTGGATCTTCTGCTGGAATCTAAAAACCGGGTCTGGGCTCGAGTCTTTATCGAAACGCTTGCTTCTACGCTTCATATCCAACCCAAACTGCAGCATTGGGCTCAGCATCTTGATAACGCTGGTGAGTTCCATTTTCATTTCCTGTTTAGTTGCACTGACTAAACATCAGTGTTTTCGGGACTGAATCTTCTGAATCTGATGTGTATGTAGACGTTGAGCTGCTGTTCAAAGACGTGTTTTCCGTCTCCTCCGTCAGGTCTGAAAGCCGCGGAGTCGTTCATCAATCGTTATAGCTCTCATCTGGAGGAGTTGGACCTGAAACCTCTGGTCACGTTCACACCGCTGCAGGAGACGCTCATCGAGAAATTCGGCATCGTTCCGGAATTATTCGACAGCGACGGTTTAACTGTAATGGAGTACTTAAGACAGGCTCCGGCTAAAGAAATGCGTCTTTTTATTTGGACTCTCGAGTCGAATCGAGAGCGCTATCACTCCTGTCACCCCATTCTCAATCAATATTTTGAAGATGGTACGTAAATCAGAACGGGTGTTTTCTATATGAAGAGAATTTTTTTCTAAATGACCGTGTTTTCTTTCTCTTTAGATGCTGTTTGTTTAGTCATTAAAAAGATGGATGATGACGAGCACTTGGTAAGAGATGCGTGCTGAAGCGTTCGTTTCTGAAGCGTTTGGTCTGAGCGTGTGTAAATGAAGTGCTGTGTGTGTTTGTGTGTTTCAGAGTTCAGTATTTAAGAGTAAAAACAGGCATCGCAAGAAGAAGCAGAAGGAGTTTAAGGTGAGTGTCGTCGGTGCGGCGACGCCGGACTCGCTCGCTCGACGCTCATCTGTGTGTCTGTGTGTTTCAGTCTGTTATTGTGCTGTCTGGAATGAGAGGTGGACATTCGAGGGATGAGGATGAGGAAGATGAGCTGTTCACCGAGGATGACTCTTTGTGAGTTTAGTCGAGCCGTTGCACGTCACGTGTGGCGAAGCGAATCAGTTTTGGTGATGTTGTAAACGTGATGTTCCAGGATGTTCCTTCACGCCATGGATCCGTTCGGCGTTCCCGAACACCTGCGAGGGCAGCTGGCGGAGTTTGAGGAGCAGTACGCTGTATCGGCACACCGGAGCCACTACGAGAGAATCCTGGACAATAACCCCGACCCCACTAAAGAGAGTTTATATGAGTATGTGTCTTTCATTCTCACCATGATTATGACCAGTGTTGGGGCATCACAAGTTACATAATCAGATTACTTTTACAAGTAACTAGTTATGCTTTACCTTTCAATTTACAAGAAAATATCCAAGTTCCTTTTTCAAATAAGAAACCGCAGTTACTTTGTTTCCCCATGTATTGACTGACAGCTCTCATGTTGCCATGTTGAGAGAAATCAGGAGTAAGTGCAGAGGCGTTATTTGTGCTGTGTGAACATGATGTTACTGTAGTTCTACACTAAAGTCAACATGCGTTTACTCATCTCACGGCACAAAAACACTTTCGATATTCCTCAGAATGAATCAGTGAAATGCAAACTCAGAATATGAAGAAAACCTGCAATAATTAATTGCATGTGACCCTGGACCACAAAACCAGTCGTACGTATCACTGTTTTATTTGTAGCAGTAGCCAAAAATACATTGGATGGGTCAAATTTATCAATTTTCCTTTATTGTCAAAAGTCATTAGGATATTAAGTAAAGATCATGTTCCATGAAGATATTTTGGGGGAAAAAAAAAAAAAAAAATCCAAATTAATTTTTTAGTAATATGCATTGCTAGGAATTTCCTTTGGACAACTTTAAAGGTGATTTTTCTCAATATTTAGGTTTTTTTTGTTTTTTTTTTTTGATATTTTTTTTTTTTTATATACAATATACATTTTTGAATATTGTCCTATCCTAACAAACTATACATCAATGGAAAGCTTATTTATTTAGACTTCAGATGATATATAAATCTGTTTTAAAAAATGGGGTCCAGGGTCACGGGTGTTTTTAAAAAAAAAAAAAAAACACAAATATCCTTTATACATTTAATCCTGTTTTATTAACCAGTGTCTTTGTTGCTGACCTTCAGGGATCCAGTTCAGCCATACTAATGAGCAAAAATGACTTTAGATAAACAACTGAAAAGATTATTTGAGCTTTTTAAATTTACATTACATTTCCTTAAGCCTGAAGTTCATTTATTTCACTTTTGGTGTTAAAGAACAAAATAGAATTTGTTATATTAAACACAAACAAGAAAATATAACTTTTTTAAGAAAGTAATGCAGTACCGATCGGCTTTCGATTTTGACTTGTTTCTGTAGCACATTTGGCGCAACAGAGTAAAGACCACGAAATAACTACAGCCACAACTGTAACCACGATTATAATAAACATAATGACAACAATAGCAACAAAATGACAAAACTGGCAAAAAATTATGACTATATTTAGGGCTGCAACCAGCGATTTATTTTGATAATCGATTAATTGGCTTTTAAATCTTAAAAAAATAAAATAAATAAATAAAAATCCCTTTTTTTGTATATTATTGACAAAAATCACACTATTCCACATTCTTTAAAATGTCCTTCAAACAAACGTGCCAACTGAATGCTATGAAAACACACAGTGCTTAATTTATTAGACCACCTGTCGTAAGAAAGAGAAAACGCAAATATTTTAGGAATCTGTCAAAAATCTAAAAATATTATTGTTTATTATTGCATTTATTAGGCAAATAACAAACTGAAACAACTAAATGATATTTATTCACATATCAAAAATGTGCTCCCTTGCCTTTCATAACATCTCGAATTCTTGCTGGCTGTTTTTATGTACTTTTTCACTGTAATTGGGTATCTGAAGAAAAATACATAGAAATGCGTTATTCAGTGCTGTAACTTGAAGTGACCAGCTGAAGTTGTGCGTGTGTGATGTAAATAGTGCGGTCACATTCATCTTTGCTCTGCAGAATTATGCAGGGGAATTCCATTCATCTCAATAGGGATCTGTGCAACCGGGAGGGAGAAAGTTCTCCACGCAGATTTCACTTATGTTCACATTGGTCTTGTGAATTTGCTCTTCTGGTTTTTGAAGTGACTTCTGTTTGAGCAAATCTTCATATTGCTCTGCTATTGGCAAGACAACGGACTGTTTTTTCTGTGAAACTTCACTAATGTGCCTGCACATTAATAATTACACTGTAGCTTTGTCGTCTCTTGCTTTAAATGCTCAATATTTAAAGCAGGATGTATTCTGATTGGCTGTCAGTAGCCAGGCTTTCATCCAAAAAAATTTTGTGAAAAAATACTTGGCACTTCAAATGTGTCAACAGAATCTTTTGTGCATAAATTCTATATTGATAGTTTAAATGTAGCAAAAAATTGTTTGGAAACACTTATTGTATACATATCTTAATTTGATGTTCCTTTAGTACATTGCAAGGTAAAATTTATTCATTTTGTACAAAAAGGACAAAATGTTACATTAATTTGTTTTGGCTTGTAAGCTTGTATTTTGTTCTTGTTTTGTTCTGAGTTCTTTTATTATGACAATGAACAGGCTGCGTTGTCGAGTTGTAATGCTGAGCTGCGCGCCAAAGGCACCATCACTTGATTTATTTACTTATTTTTCCTCCCTCTATAAAAGTGGAAACAACTTACAATACACCTTTTGTGGTCATATAAGAGTAAGACATTATTCAAAACTATTTTAAATATTTCTTTTATTCGTGTACATTCACAATAAAAACAAAACATTGTGCTTTTGTAGGGTAAAGGAAACAAACCAGATGCAGCCTTCTCAAGAGCGCATCACAAAAATATAACTAAATTCTGCATATAGGCTGATACTCGTTGCACAGGTTTTCGTTAATTTAATTATTTAAAAACATAAAAAAATATATATTTCACGCATAAGCCTATTTTTTTCTTTTATATATAGCTTTATGTTTAAATAATAGCCTCTATGAGACAGTTTTGTTTCAAATGGATGAAGAACAGGTAATTAGCCTATGTAATTTGTGCAATAGGTGAAATATTTTTTTTGGCGACACACCGATCCTTATGTTTGAGGGCTTATGAAGGGTTCATGTGGAAGTCTAAACTTGTTCAAGCTCGTACGTCAACATATTTGCTGAAAGATTGAAGTGAGTGATAAAATCCTTTGTCATCATGACTCTCTGATTGTGTTTCTCAGTTATTTTGCTCAGATTCTGGAGGAGCACGGCCCGCTGTGCGACTCGGACCCGCTGATGGTGGGCGAGCTGGAGAACTTTCCTTCGGAGGCGCAGCAGAAGATCGCGGACGCCGGAGGACTCAAGGCCTTCCTGCTGGAGTCTCTGCGCTTCGTCATGATGGACGAGCTGATCGGCCTGATGAAGCACGCCGTGTCTCTGACCGACACCCGACTGCCGTCGCACCTGAACCCCTCCGCTAAAGAGTTCTGGCCGCATGTGGACGCTCTGAGCGACGCCGTGTCACAAATCAGCCTCGTTTCTTATGAGAGTAAAGATGAGTCCGGAGACTCGGATCAGTTCCTGCTTCTCCCCGACCCGTATGCCTTCGACTACGAATGTTTAGCAGCAGATATACTGGAAGACGCGTCGGCGTCTGAGGAGAAAGAGGACAAATACGCGGCTGTGTGTGTGCGGGTAAGATGGGATGCGTGATGGGTATGTCATCCGGACGAGTCCCGTTTCTGACCTCTGACTCTGTCTTACAGGATTTGGGAGAACATACAGACGTTTCCATCAACACGGAGCCGTACGTGTCCTTCGAGAGAAACAACGTGAGTGACGTGTGGATTTCTTTGATGTGAACGTCACATTTATCCGTATGATGAACGTATTGCGCGCGTTTCTTCCAGGGCGACGTGCTGCAGAAAGAGAAGCAGAATCTGCAGCTGTTAAAGGAGATCCAGCGGATGAAGGACGATCATGAAGTCGTCCAGCAGCAGAGAGCCGAGGAAATATCAGCGCTTCAGGAGGAAACCGAGAAGATCACCACTAGGATGCAGGTAAAGTATTGGGCGTCGGGATGTTCTGAAACATTTGTGCGGTTCTGCGGCTCAGACGTGCGACTGCGCTTGCGTTCAGATCGCCGGCACCGAGCTCGCCATGTTCCAGCAGAAACTAGAGGAGGAGGTCAAGAAAGACCAGCAGGAGAAGAAGGAGAACCAGGAGACGCTGAAGGCGCTGAAGATGGAGATCAAACAACTGGCCGATTTAAATGAAAGGTCAGACTCACGCTCGTGATCATCCGTTTGCGATATTCAGAGGAGATGCGCTCTCTCACACACTCTCTCTCACACACACACACACACACACACACACACACACACACACACACACAAAGTATGGCTGCAACAAAAAATTGATGCTTCTTGATTCTGAGCTTAGCAGATGGAGCTCTTTTAAGACACCAGATTCATGTGAACTCAGCCCACTGTAAACACTCTTGTAATTCACTTTAACCTTTTTGAACTTTATGAATGACTCAGGGTTCCTATGGGTCCTTGAAATCCTTGAAAGTTTGTGACTCTGGGGGTGGAAAAAAAAAACATATATAAATATCAAGGCCCTGGAAAGTTTTTGAAAATAAACATACATAGATACAGGTCCTTGAAAGTGTTTGAATTTATTATGTGCAAAAAGTTTTCTGGAAAAAATTCCATATTATTCCCTCTGGTACACTGATGTGTTATTTCACCAACACTTCATGGCCTGTGCATCCTAGCTTGCTTGATTTACGCTATGCGCATTTACACGTTATGTTAACATTACATGAGGCTAAGCTCATGTAATAAAATCCATGCAAAGTTAATATCAGATCATTTTAGAATACAGTATGGGATGTGCAGAATATTCTTCGGTTTTATGCAAAACAGAAACACGACAAATAGAATATCAGATCTCTGTCATATGGCCAAAGATGGGGGGGGGGCGCTTTTTAGCATAGTTGTGTTGTGAAAACTGTAACAATGTATCTTACAAGGTAACATGATGTAACTTTGCACTCTCTTGAAATGTGTCCCCCACATTAAGTTCTTGAATTTGAGGGTATTGGACCTGGAAAAACCTTGAAAGGTCCATAAATTTGAGCTAAACCAAGGTGTGGGAACCCTGATGCCTATTTTAGATTGAAGTGTGTGTAAGGAATTGAAAGCAAGCAGGGTAGAGCCGTTTCTGAAGCACACAGTGCCATCTGCTGTTCAAGCTCAGCATCGATTCAAGAGAGAATTGTGTTGCATTCAGAAAGTCTTAGAATTGATCTATGAATCAATTCTGCATTGATTTATCGTCACATCTCTAACATAAACACACTCCTGTTTGACTTTATTATTGAGGGTGTTGCATAGATGCGTTTTTAACTAGTCATGACCAGTCAAATGTCATTTCACAATATAAGTGAGGAAATTTGGTGTAGTTAAACCAATACATATATACACACACACACACACACACACACACACACGTGAGCTGCTGAATGAAGCTGTGTGTGTTTTCTCTAGTTACACCAGAAAAATCCGTGCGAAGAGTAAAGAGTATCAGGCTGAACTGGAGCGATTCCTGGACTTCGGGTGAGTCTGAACACTAATACTATATAAACCTTTGCATCAACACCAGTTAAATTGAACAACCTTTGAAAGAGTAATGGTTAAAGATTATTTTTAGGGGTTCAAGCACATAGTGATGAAACTCTATTGTAATTGTAAGGGTTTTTTTTTAAAGGGTGTTTTAAAATTGTATTTCTGTGGATAGTATTTCTCAATATAAATGTTTTTATTTTATTTCTTGTCAAATAAAAAAAAAAAAAAAAGCAGCAAAAAGCTTTGGTGAGCAAAAGAGATTTTTAAAAAACAGGAATATTCAAAAGTATTCAGTATATTCAGAGTTCCTTATGAAATTCTTCAGCTTTTAAAAACTGCGGTTTCTCTTTTAGTAGGCTGAACTAATGCGCAAGCGGCAATCTCATCTCATTGGCCGTCGAGCACTATTATCATCCCTGTTCTGATTTCAGCAAATCAGAAAAACGCAGACAACCTGAGTAATATTCATGAACTCAGCAGCTTATTAATCCTAAGTGTGTTTTTATATTGTTATTAGTAGTAAAATTTGTAGTAGTTTTATCTTATCAGTATTATTATTATTTTTGAAACACTAAATGACAAACAGTATCTTAAGCACCATCACCAGTCCTAAATTCAGTCAGTTTGACAAACGTGCATTCATATATGCTTAATCTAATTACTGAAGTTTTAATGTTAAATTGTCAAAAATTATAATTAAACATGACTCGGTCACTAAATTTCTATTGCATTCCATTTTGAAGAACTCTGTTTCTGTTTTAATGTACCTTTAAAGTTTGGATCACATTAAAAGCTTAATTTGTACATGAGTGAATTATTTTCATGAAAGATCCAGCCCCGTCACTCACGGCTGCTTTGCACGTGTTTTGCACATGAGCTGCAAACTCCTCAAAATTAATTTGCTGTATCAACTGTCGACGGCTTTAATGGATTACATCTCTTATTGACAATTAATCAGTCATCGCTAAAATCGTAGACATCCCTAATTAAGATCGTGAATGTCTGCGAAGCTGCTTTCGAACAATGCGTACTGAGAAAAGTGCTATGCTTTGTTTGCACGTGTCCTGCAGTAATCAGTGCGCGTCTGAGCGGTTGAATCTTGAGGAGGAGATCAAGCGCTTCAGAGACGCGTGTGTGAAGGCCGAGAGGAGATCCACATCAGCTCAGGTGAGTCTTTCAGCTCGTGTGTTGAGGATGTTTTCATTCCTGGACACTGCAGTGACGTGTGTGTGTGTGTTTCAGCTGTGTGTCCTGCAGAACAGACGTGAACATGCGCTGCGGCGGCTCAGGATGAGCGTCTCTGAGGGGAAGATGGTGGTCAAACACCTGACGGAGGTGTCGCTCAGGTACGGCTCTCGCTCACACAGGTGTATCAGAGCGATTTAGACGTCATGTGAAATGCATGTGAAATGTATGAAAATGCATACAACTTTAGGTTGGTTATTGGTGAAGGATAGGGTAATTGTTTCTCTGCTGTGTTTTATAAGAAATATTTCTGTATCACAAGTTCCAAGTGTGTTATACTGTCAACTTTTGTATAGTAATGCTAGTCATAATTTTAACACCAGCTATGCATCAAAAGGATATTTCTTGCTTCCGGTCTCAAAAACGAATGCAAAGCAACGGACTGTAATGTATAGAGGAATGAAAACATGGAATGAATTGCCATCGGACATTACATGTGTTTCAATAAGTAAAATGAGGTTTAAAAAATTGTTGAAGAAATATTTAATGGCACAGTACTGAGTGCATTGTTGATTTTGATGCTATGTATGCATTCTGGGTTTTTATGTCTTTGTAGTGGTTTTGGTTGTCATGGATTAATGTAATTTTGTTGTGTGTATGATGGACCCCAGGAAGAATAGCTTTGGTAGTGGCTAATGGGGATCCAAATAAATAAATAAATAAATGTGATTGTGTCTGATGTTGATTGTGCTGCAGTTTCTCCTCCGCCGCGCTGATGTCGGCCATTGACGACTGGAAGAGACACGTGCGTGACGTCGAAGACAAAATCAACCGGACTCAGGTCAGGACTCACATTGCTCACTACTGCCATCTGTTTAAGACATGCTGATCAAGCAAAGTTTGTAGTAAGAGGTTCCTGCTAGTTCCTGTTCTCCTGTTATAAGTCAGATGAGCCAGATCACTGACACTCTCAGCTTTTGTCTGTAATGGCTCTTGGTGTTTCTGCCCCAGTCTTTCAGTAGTTGCTGATTGGATTAGAGCTGGTGAAATGGGACAGTTTGCTACACCTGAATACTTCATTTGCATGCATTGTTTAAGCTCATTAACTAGGTGCTTTGTCTCCATTTCTAAGCGCTGCCCTCTTAATGTATATAAACTACAATGCATCGCTGCCGTAGTTAGGCTTTTGATGACTGCAGTTAGGGTTAGCACACCGTAGTGCAGCGCTGGGTATTGAGACACAATCCAAGCTCTTGATTGTGCGGTGCTTTCTTTCAGATGGAGTTTGAGGCTCAGATGGATCAGGTGAAGAAGGGCGCCAGATTGTGTTCACTGCCTGATATCTGCGTTCCCAGCGTCCCCACAGCACCCGCTCTATCGGTGAGAGCTGCAGCTCATTCTGTGCACACAGAAAGGTCAAGGGTCATGACATGTCATCTGATTTGTGTGTGTGTGTGTGTGTCCCGCAGGCCATACTTCCTCCTCCGGTTCCTCAGCCGCCCGCCTCTCACTTCTACGGGCCATACGGGTCACTTCCTGCCACCCGCACTGCCACACCCACAGGACGTGGCACACCGCAGCCCGCCGACAGACTTCCCGAAGAGCCCGTGAGCCATCGGCCTTCAGCACCGCAGCACCTTACTGTGTACGACAGGATCCTGGACCGACTGCACATGATGTTCCCTCATTACAACAGGTGCTGCTACAACACACACACACACACACACACATTGTGTTTCCATGTTTTTTGGGGACATTCCATAGGTGTAATGGTTTTTATACTGTACAAACTGTATATTCTATCACCCTACACCTAAACCTAGCCCTCACAGGAGACTGTGCACACTTTTACTTTCTCAAAAAAACTCTTTCTGCATGATTTATAAGCCTGTTTCCTCACGGGGACCTCACAAATGTCCCCACAAGGTCAAAATTTACTGGCATTACTATCCTTGTGGGGACAATTAACGTGATAAATACCAGGTACACACACACACACACACACACACATACACACACAATATATACACACACATGCAGCAGCAGCATTCATGAGGACATTCTGGCCACCAGAGCAGATCACAAATACAGTAAAAAAAATAGTGACATATTATTACAATTTAAAACAGCTGTTTTCTGTGTGAATATCTGTTAAAATGTAATTGATTTCTGTAATCAAAACGGAATCATTTATGCTGGAACCGCACTGATTGTGACCTTGATCTTTCCTTACAAGTGATTCACTAGCAAAAACCAGATCGAATTAAATGACATTCATTTCAAATTTCAAATTCATCGCTTGTAATGATTTTAAAAAGCATGTAGTGATGGCAAAACTGAACTTTTTCAAAACTGTGAATCAGTTAAACCACTGCATCACAAAATGATTCACTGTTTCAAAGCTCTCCAGTCGCATGTCGTGAATCATTTGATTCAGATCGGGACTTCGGAGCGTATTTAGATCAGAATGGGGTTGTGAATCATTTTGCAAATTGAGTTATTCAAATCAAATTATTTGCAATACGTGATTTGAAGTCCTGATCTAAATGAAATGATTTGCAATACACACAGTTCTGATCTAAGTCACATGATTTGCGATTTGTGCTCCGAGTCGTGATCTGAAATGACGGCCCGTGAATGATGATTCAGATCTGGACTTCAGTGTGTGGATCGCAAACCTTTGATTGAGATCAGAACTTCAGAGTGTGGATGGTGAATCATTTGATTTGGATTGGGTGCACACATGGCGAATCATTTGTTTCAGATCAGGATTTCTGTGTTTTTGTGAATCTAATTTTACAGAAATAGAAGAAAACATTAAACCATTAAGGCAGTACAGTTAAAAAACAAAACAGAAAAAAGAAAACTTAAGAGAACTTAGTGGTTTTACTATAGTAAAAGTTTTCATTTTTTTTAGTTGGTATATTTTTATCTGTTTATCTTTTATAATTTGAAAGATAAGATGGTGTTTGATAAGTGAGATCTCAGATTAAGTCCTTGAAAATCCAAAAAAGTAGTGCTTGAAGTCCTTGAAATGCATTTTACAGTATCTGTACGAACCCTCTAATATGCTGATTTGCTGCTCAGGAAACAGTTATGATTATTATTAATGTTGGAAACAGTTGTGCTGCACAATATTTTTGTGGAAACTGAGATACATTTCATTTTTCAGGATTCACAGATGAATAGAAAGTTCAAAAGAACTGCATTTATTTGAAATAGAAATCTACTGTATATTATAAATGTCTTTACTGTCACTTTTGATCAATTACTTGCAGCCTTGGTCAATAAAAATATATATATTTTACTTAGTCCAAACTTTTTTTTTTTTTTTTCCAACATTGCTAATAATCATAAATGTTTGTTGAGTGGCAAATCAGCATATCAGAATGATTTCTGAAGGATCATGTGACACTGAAGACTGGAGTAATGATGCTGAAAATTCAGCTGCGCATCACAGAAATAAATTAGCGTTTAACAGATATTCACATAGAAAACAGCTGTTTTACATTGTAATAATATGTCACAATTTTACTGTATTTTTGATCAAAAAAAGCAGCTTTGTTGACTCTTTCAGAAACATGAATAAATAGCACTGGTGTGTTTGTGTGTAGGCTGGTGCTGAGTAAGTTCATCCAGGAGGTTCGCTCATCCAGCGGAGGCGCTCTCAACACGCTGACCTATGATGATGTCATCAACCGAGTGGCTCAGCTCATCCTGGACCATCAGGAGAACACGCGTGTACGTAACCGTCTCGCACTCAGTTTTCTGTGTGTGTGAGTGTGTGTGAGTGACAGTTTGGTTCGCTGTTGCAGGATCGCATGAACATCACAGGCGGAGACGCTCCGGGTCACACGACGACTCCGTCTGATGCGGTCAGAGCGACCGGGACGCCGACGCCGCTCACACACGCGTGGAAGAACGTGTCGGAGAAACATCGCAAATCTGCACTGGCGGTAAGAAACACACACACACACACACGCTTAAACTCACCGCGCTCGTGTGACATACTGTAACCTCACTTAACGTGCGAACGTGTGTGTGTCGTCAGCTGAACATGGAGGATCCGTGCATCATCTGTCACGAGGACATGAGTCCAGAGGAAGTGTGTGTCCTCGAGTGCCGCCACAGCTTCCACAGAGAGGTCAGGACGTTTGCTCTCGTCAGGTCTGAGCGTCCGTCGGCTGTCTGATGTACGCTGAGTCTGTATGTTTGTGTTTCAGTGCATCAAGTCGTGGCTGAAGGAGCAGAGCACGTGTCCCACCTGTCGGGAGCACGCGCTCTTACCGGAGGACTTTCCCATGCTGCCCGGCAGACACCGCAAGAGCCACGCGCCCGCCGCCGCCTTCAACTGATCCGCTGGACCAGCCGTATGTTCATTTACACGCGTATCAGACGTCGGTCTCCTCACTGAGCTCATGTAATCGCACATTCACGGTATAACGCTCGTTTCGGTGTGGGGAAACTCTACGGACCAATCGCTGATGTTTACTTTCGGGCACATCTGTCTTTTTCATTCCTGTAATAAAGTTCATGCACGTGAACTGATTTTACTCACCCACTTTTATCTTTGCTTGTCGTTTTACCTTGTTTTACTTTATTAAAACGTTTAACCAAAGTGTTCTCTTGTTGATGTTTTTGACGCTAGCGGTGCTACGTAAACATCGTGTTTCTGCAGATCATATTTTCAGACCGGGGAAAAACTAAAAATGAATGAAATCATAATGTAAACTTAAAACCATCTTTATTGTAATACTTTAATGTTTTTAATGATCATTTATTATAATAAATGTAAGGCTGGAATATGCTACACAATTTTTATCCAGATTTCTGCTCTGATTTACAGTCTGGAGAGAAGTCAGTCTGCCAGACTTCATGGAAAATCCTGTTATGATTAGATTCCATCCATATATTCCATATTTTGATCTGATTCTAGAGCGCGTTACATCAAGTGTCTCCCAGCAGTGAGTTTGTTGTCAGAATGATTGCTACGCAACTTGTGTGGTTTATTCCAGCCTTTACTGTAATATTTGAACATGAAATCAGTCCTCTGCTTATCACAAAAGAAAAAGGTAAATAGAAAAAATATACTAATAAAACAAAATGGCAAAAATAAAATAAACCATTATTCTGGCAGCAACAGGTGTTGTATACATTAAAATAATGGCATACATTTTAAAATAACGGTGTAGGTTTGATTTTGGCATTGGTGGGCAAACAAAGGCAGATCCAAATTAGTGCTCGGGACAATTTAGTAGTGGCTACACTGTTGGTGGGGGCATGAATCAAATCCCCATCTGAATCAAATGATTTGCGATCCGTGCTCCGTTGTCCTCCGTTGACTTCGAAGCGGGTTCGCGAATCATTTGCGAATTGAATGATTCGCGATCCATGTTTCCTTAGTCCTAAACTGAATCAAATGATTCTCGATACGTGAAGTTCCGATCTATCAAATGATTCGCAATTCGCGAAGTGCCGATTTAAATCAAATGATTCACGATTGTCGAAGTTCTGATCTAAATCAAATGATTCGCGAAGTTCCGATTTAAATCAAATGATTCGCGATTCTTAAAGTTCCGATCTAACTGAGTTGATTCGCGATTCACGAGGTTTCGATCTAAATCAAATGATTCGCGATACGCGATCCGATTGGAGCGCTTCGAAACAGTGGATCATTTGCGATGCAATGATTTAACTGATGCAGAGTTTCGAAGAGCTCCGTTTTATCTCTTTTAAATCATTACGTTACAAGCGATGTCGAAATTCGAAAATAAAAGGCTGTTTTGATCAGGTTTTTGCTAGTGAATCGCTTGAACTGAATGATTGAAGTCACAAGTTTGAATCAATCGGCGCGGTTTCAGCGTAAATGACTCACTCAATTGATTCAGTTTGTTTGTTCCTCCGCTTTTACACAACAATGTCAGTACTACTAATGGCTTAGATCGCTAGTTTTATGACATTAACTGAAATGAGTGGGGGGAAAAGTATGTTTACAAATAAAATATCCCTATTTCCATTCCGAAGATAACATCCAACACAAATCTACTCCATATTGAGGTGAAGTAACCAGTTTACTGGTGAAACACTCCATTAATACGACGAGCTGCAGCTCAGAATACATGTTAGATGGAAACATTGTGCATTATGATGGAGTTTGTAGCTTAATTCACTATATTTGAAACTTAGCTGAATTAGCTGCAGTTCAGTTGCTGACAGTTCAGTAGGAAATCAGTTCATCTCATACCATTGAATCAATCTTACATTTATCAGTATATATTTAATGATAAATATCTGAGAAATGACTATTGTATTTAATTGTATCAGTCTATTATTGTCGAGTTAAACAAACTGATCATGAGCATTGTAATGTTTAAAGCAGCGCTGAAAAAAGCTGAGGCTACATAATTTAGTGTCAAAAGATTTGTGCTTCTTGAAACAAACATTTCATAGATGCATTGTCTTTCAATAATTCAAGCACTTTTCAATACCTCTTCAGGGTCATTGCTTCTTTTCAAGGGTTTTTCAGGCCTTAAATTTCAAAGAGTCAAATTCAAGCACCTTGTACGAACCCTTAGTATATGCAAACGCCAAAAATAAACAGCAGTTGGGATGGGATCAGTGCTTAAACAACATTAGCTGAAAGAAATATTGATGTTGGGGGACAAAAACATACAACCTGAGTAATCGCTGGGATCAAGTCATTTACACACGACAGTGGATAGGACAGACAAAAATGACAAATCAAAATGCTTTCTGAAAAGATGAAATCTCTTTCCTGCCTGTCATGTGACCATTAACCGTCATCAGAGAACATGTGAATGTGGTGTTAAATGACTGAAATGTTAAGTCTATATTTGAGCTCAAAGCGGTTCAGCTGACAAACAATGTTTGGGAATCCCTGCATTAGACGACGCCTACAAGTTAAACAAATCAGACAGAAATCAGAAACATCTCACAGGAGAGCAGGTGAGTTTAATAAACGCTTTTATATTACAGAAACGCGTGTAAATATTCACTCGTGGTCAAAAGAGTCTTTAAATGTCAAGTACTGTGGTGAAAAAGGCAACTCTCATTCATAAGAAGAAAAAAAACAAACGAATCCAGAGCTTTAGACTCGGACCAGCTTCAGCGGGAAGTTCTCCGTTATCAAATGATCGTCATGAAGAACGATCACGACGTTCACCTCGAATTCTAGAGGGGCAGAAAGAAAAATGGCAGTAATGATTTCTGTACTGCAACGAGCAGATGCAGCACCGAACGCAAGCAGGATCCTTACCGACTTTAAAGTTGGTGGTTTCCAGCGTGGGGCAGGTGAAGAGGCGAGGAAACACCATGTAGATGGGGATGGAGAGGCCACGGCACACGTCTCCTTCGGCGATCTGGATGTTCTGGATCTCGGTGGCGTCTCGGGCGTATCCCTCCGCACAGCCTGAGCACAGATTCACAGAACAGGCAAGCGTCACGTCTGCGCGGTCACAAACACACCCGTGTGCGTGCGTGTGCGTTTCTCACCGCAGGTCTCCACCCGCACCAGCTGCAGCTCGATGCTCTTGATGGCGACCTCTGCACTCTCCACCAGCAGCTCTCCGGTCAGAGGTCGCGTGACGGCGCAGCTGGTGGCGTCCAGGTGACCCCTGATCAGGAACCTGGGTAACGAGCTCCTCTGGAACACAGAGAGACACGTGAGAGGCCGCGTGTTGAGAGCGGACGAGACGAGAGCGAGATCTCCGTACCTCTCTGACGTTCTGCAGCGTCTCCGGAGTGATGGTGAAGTCCACGGGATTCGGCTGCAGCTTCGATTTCTGCGGCTGGAAACGCGTTCGGAGTTACGATCACGCGAATCGTCGTCTGACTGCGCACGTGTGTGTGTGTGTGTGTGTTTCTGCTCTCACCTGGCAGTGCACCATGAACTCGCAGGTCTTGCTGAGGTCTTTGGCGAGCAGCGGGCGTCTCATGTCGCAGCGGAGCGTGTACTGAAACACAACGCGACGGTCACACGAGCGCTCGTTACGCCGGCGGAGCGGCCGGAGAGAAGCTCACCTGTATGTTGACGAACACGCCGTGGTACGTCTCGTACAGGACTTTGTTGCCTTTGGCCTGCAGCGGGAACTCGAACGGGATCTCGGTTCTTCCGGCGGGGATCTTTCCTGGTTTCACCACCTCCATGTTGCTGGACACCAGCTGAATGGGCTGAAGAACAGACGAGACAACATCACGAAACACTTACAGAGCTTCAGAAAACCTGAACAGAAAGTCTGAAGAAATAAAAACGATCATTCTGACATCAGTTGTTCCAAACACAGGAGTTTCAGTTTGTGAACAGTAAGATTTTTAATGTTGTTAAAGACGTCTCTTCTGCTCACCAAGACTGCATTTATTTGATCCAAAGTACAAAGCAGTAAAAATTGTGAAATGTTTTTACTATTTAAAACAGCTGTTTTCCATTTGAATAGATTTTAAATCGTCATTTATTCCTGTGCTTTCAAAGCTGAATTTTCAGCATCATTACTCCAGTCTTCAGTGTCACATGATCCTTCAGAAATCATTCTAATATGCTGATTTGCTGCTCAGCAAACATTTATGATTATTATTATTATGTTGAAAACAGCCGAGTAGGATTTTTTCAGGTTTCTTTGATGAACAGAAAGTTCAGAAGAACAGCATTTATCTGAAATAGAAATCTTTCGTAACATTATAAATGTCTTATTGCTTTTGATCAATTTAAAGCATCCTTGCTAAACAAAGTATTTCTATAATTTCTTTTTATACTCCAAAAAATTGTACTCCAAGCTTTTGAATGGTATGGTGTATAATGTTACAAAAGCTTTTTATTTCAGGTAAATGCTGAACTTTCTATTTATCAAAGAATCCTGAGAAAAAAAAAGTCAACTATTTTGAATATTGTTAATAAAAATAATGATCATAAATGTTTGTTGAGCAGTAAATCAGCATATTAGAATGATTTCTGAAGGATCATGTGACACTGAAGACTGGAGTAATGATGCTGAAAATTCCAAGTACATAAAACTGCAGACCGGAGATCTCCAAAATGGGGCGGGGTCTCGTCGCGCAAAGACTTTCTCCATTGGCTCCAGCTTCAGCCTCTTGTTATTGAGAAAACATTTCAAAACTAAACTTTATAAATTAAGCATTGTTTGTAGTTGATCTGAAATATAAAAACCTATGCTAAATAAATAAAACTATGCTCAGTGAGAGCAGAGCCCCAAAGCTCATGGCCAGTGGTTAATGATATAAACGAGCGTCTCAGTGAAGCGCAGGGGAAAGGCTTCACTCTATCGCTTCGTTTTAGGCAACGGGGGCGTCCCGGGGCTTGGGATTGGCAGGGTAGGAGTGGGTAGTGATGCTGGACGTAACTAAGAAGGTCAGATTTTCCGGTGAGGTCCGGTTGGGGAGTTACGGAACGGCCCGACGATCTCATAACGCATACTCTTATTTACTGTTTATCTGCCACGCTATTCAGCGCCAATCCCGCTGTGCAGTCAGTTTCACTGGTTAAGGTTAGGGTCAGGTGTGGGGTATGGTCAGGGTTAGCATTTGTGTAGCATAGTGTAGGAAATCAACACAACCAATAAAATCTTTAGAATCAGCTGTGGGGCGGAGTTTGCGTTGAAGTGGGAAATTGCGCATGCGTGTCATGTGCCTGTCTGTCAAAGGGAGGAAACCACGCCCTATTTTGGAACGCCCACCCCGTTTTGGAGTTCCCGCCCCCATTTGAAGATCTCCAGCCTGCAGTTACACCCCTCTCGAAAATTCAGCTGCGCATCAGAAATCAATTACATTTGAACAGATATTCACATAGAAAACATACTTTAAATAGTAAAATATTTTAATATTTTTAATTTTTGCTACTTGTGAGCAGAAGAGACTTCTTTATATATATATATATATATATATATATATATAAACCCTATCTTTAAAAATCATTTGGACTAGTAATTCTGAAGAACAACTGAAGCGCCATTGACTTCCACAATGTTGTCATCCCTACTACGAAAATCAATGGGCACCAGCAGTTGTTTGTTTCCCAACATTCTTCAAAAGATCTTTATTCATGTTAAACAGAAGAAAGAAACTCGGACAGGTTTGGAAGTAAACGATGACGAAACGTGAAAACACCTCAGTGCCACTTCAGAAGCGCTTCTGTGCCAGTTCTGTGTAAAATGTGCACAAGATTCCCACTGTGTGTGTGTGATTGTGTGTCTCGCCTTGACAGAGTTGTAGAAGGCCTCGAACACGCCGACGCTTTTGGAGCTGAGCTGCAGGTTGACGAGCCCCTCCATACTGAGAGAAACTCCCTGATGCTGCAGCGCGTCTTTACTGCTGATCACCAGCACTCCGCTCACCCGCTCCTGAAACAACAGCAAACTCACATCCTGCTCGCCGATTTACAGCGACACAATCTGCAGAAACTCCTCCAGAGTCACTCTTACCCCCTCATGATACACTTTATTCGCTCGTTTCAGCCTGATATCCAGCGAAACGCTCATCTTCTCTGCACACTCGCTTCCGCGTCGCCGTCATATGATCGCTGACGTCATCCGGAGGGGGCGTGGCTCCTCTGCGCGTCCAGGCAGCCTTTTTCTTGTTTTTACCTTTATTAAACGTTTTTTTATATTTGAGCTCTTTTATCTCTATGCATAATAAATAAAAATTAATTTTCCAAAATAAAAAATAAGCCAATAAGCTTCGTGAAGGTTTACAGTGAATTTATAACAGATAAGGGGCGTTGTTAGTGCCTAATACTCCAATAAATTCACTGTAAAACACGGCTTCACGGGGCTTATTGCTTTTATAGAATGGTTATTTAATATACGTAGGTTTCACAAAATAAGACAGAATAAAATGTAAAATTATTAATACAAATATTATTCCTCTGCCAGATATTGTAGTTCATCAGAAACGGTTGTGGTTGCAACAACACACAGATGTAAACAAAGGTGTGTGTTTGTAGAGTAATTTACAGCAGGTTCAAACGTGGCTCAACCAATCAGAATCCAGGACCACCAGAACTATCCATTTTATAATACAGATTAAATAACTGGATAGGAATTAAGAATTAAATTACAATTGAGTTAAACCTCTTTCAAAAGTAATACTTTACAAAAATAATTTACAAAATAAATAATACTCATTAAATACATGTTATATATTATATTATATTATACTATACAAATTTATATATTATGGATATATTATTTATATATATTACAGTACTTATTTACAAGTTAAAGTTACAAATTAATTACAAATGAATAAAGTTACAAATTAATTTACAAAATAAAAAACACTACTGAATTGTATATTTAAATAACTGGATAGGAATTAAGAATTAAATTGGAGTTCAAAAATTACAAAATAAATAATACTAATTAAATAAATGTGTGTATGTATGTGTATATATTGCAAATAACTTGAGTAAGTTTTAGAACATTCCTTTGAAGTTAAATATTCAAAACATTTTAAATACCGCAAAGCATGAAGCAACTTTTAGAAATCTACATTTATGTAAATACTTTCTTAAGCTTATATTTTAAGTTTATACATGATCATCAGAAGCATGTATTATTGCATTCTTTAACCACCCGTTCATTATTGGTCCTGGGGAAGTCAAAAACACAGAAGACAGAAGAACCACAGAAGTGTGTTTGCTGAGAGCAACTGCTACAATGAGCTTAATTAATTAATCAAAACATCAAGTAATTATTTTAACATTTTAATCAACTGACAGCTCTAATATATATATATATATATATATATATATATATATGAAGAGAGTTTATTTGCAAAAACAGATAACTCTGTTTGTTTTTTATGTTTTTTATTGTGTTAGTTAGCTGTATTCTGTGTTATTACTGATTAATCAAAACAACCCAACTGCAGTTTGACTGATATAACTTTAAATGCAGAATAAAAAACATGATTTTTTTAACAATTTTTAAAATCAAATAATTAAAAAATTATACTAAAAGCAAATTCAATTAAACTTAAAGGGCTAATTAACATATATTACGAAGAACGTGAAGAGTTTTAGGACATTCTTCTGAAATTAAAAATACTAAAAATAACATTTTAAATGCTGCAAAACTTTGGGAAATCTACGCAAATTTACCTAAGTGACGTTACTTTCTTAAACCTACACATGGTGGTCAGAAACATGTGTTACATTGCTTAACCATTCGTACATTGTTGGTCCCGAAGAAGTCAAAAACACAGCGGAACTCATGGAATCATGCTCTGAAGCGCGTTTATGGAGAGCGACAGCAACAGCGAGCCTTATTGTAAATATCCGCACGATTTGTTCGTTTGTTTTCGTCGCCTTGTCGCGCACGTACGGTCGCTTTCGCTACGCCCTACGAAACGTAAACTTGATTGGCAGTTTCCATGACAACCCGAGCAGGGGCTCCTGCGTCATGAGGTCATCCGGGAACTTGGCCGTGTGATGGACAGTCGTCATGGAAACGTTCTCGCTCGGCTTCCATTTTGTTCCTGACTTTTTTCTTCCTTCAAACGACTGATGAGCGCTCTCCGCGGCGCTCAGTAGCGATCGAGAGATCGACCGATCACCCATTCGCGCCTCGCGTCGACGAGGAGCAGCGCCGCGCGGCGAGTTTCGTGCGTGAGCGAGTGCTGCGCGCGGGTTTGCAGAGCGCGCGCGCGCTCTCGCGCCATTTTGTCCAGGGGAAGCGGCGGCGGCGCGCGCGCAGGATGAGTGACTGACGGACGGACGGCGGGACTGCTGCGCTGCGGAGCGCGCCGACGCTCACCGAGAGGCGCTGTTCTTTTCTCTACGAGGCTTCGCATCGGACATACTTCGGAAAGGGATTCCTGAGGAATTATCGCTCATTCTCCCGGAGGATTTTCTTTCCTCTCGTCAGAAAGAGGCGCGCGCGACACGGTGAGTGATGACGGCTAGCGCCGCCGCGGCTAACGGGTTAGCTGCCCTCAGCGATCCCGACCGCCGCGCACCGGAGGATCGTATCCGCTCGCCCCGTCCGAATCGAGGCTCGATCCGGCGCGTTTTGCGCCTTTTCGGAGGCGCCGCACGCTAACGGGGCCGTTTCGCCGCTCGCCTCGTTCAGGCTTCGCTCCGCGTACAGGCCCGCGCTGCTAACGTCCAGCTAGCCTCGGTGTCGACAGCTCAGCGCGAGCGTTTCACAGAGGATCCGTTCGTTTAGCGCTCAACATCACGACCTGTGACGGATCTGTCACTCTGTCCGTGCGGCTTCGTTCGCCTCATTGTTGTGGGGCTCCGGTGCCGCTAGCTGGCTAACGCTAGGCTAGCAGTGTTTTGACAGCTTTGATTCTCGTCATGTGCGCGAAACTGATTTGCGGCGTCAAACTGGCATTCGTGGAAAAAGTTGCGGGAGTCGCTGTTTGGTAGCAGACGAACAACCTTGACTAGAGTCCGAGCTGCTGCCGATGATGATGATGATGATGATGACGATGACGACGAGCTCTTCTTCATCATGTTTCTGTCCGCTGTTTGTGTTATTGTGTTGAGAAACGCGCTGTGATTGTGATCTCATGTGTGTTTGTGTGCAGTAAACGGCGTGTGTGCGTTGATAACCTGTGCTAAACTGAGGACTGATCTCACCACAGATCTTCACCAATGGTTGTGCAAGTTGAAGATCAACTCTCAAACCATCTCAAACAACGGCAAGACCCTGCTGAGACATCAGGGCTGTTCTCACCTGGAAACCACTCGCGAGTCGCTTCAGGTACCTTCGTGTCACACACTCACAGAAACACACACACACACGTACAGTATGTGGTCGCTCACACGTCTGTGCTGTTCTTGCAGTGGGCTGTGGTTTGCAGATGGACTCCCCTGTCACAATGATATGAGATTTGTCAGAAGACGATGCATACAGGTGAGCCGTGATTATTGTAACCCTGTGTGTGCAACGTTTATTCAGAGTTCTGTGCAACCAAGCCTCTTTAGGTGGTTGTCTGCAGCCTCCCGTCAGGCCACGGCAGCGTTCGGAGAGGAGCCGAGCGCTCTATTTAGGGCAGACGGTGTGCCGCTCGACTATAAATGTTTAAAAATATAGGCCAGGGTCCCGTGGCAGCGTCCGTCTCCGGGGTGGGCTGCCGCGGGTCCCCTCTCTCTCTCTCTCTCTCTCTCTCTCTCTCTCTCTCTCTCTCTCTCACGAACTGATTCCGGGTTCCTCACCCGAGAGCTTTTCTGTCAGCAAATACTGTGTTAAACTGTGCTGGGAAATGTGTCAAAGTGCAATTCAATTTCATGCCTCTTACCCGTTTTCCTATTGGACGGAGCCTCGCAGCTTTGCCCTAGCAACAAAAGTGGGTTATTTGCATACCCTTTCCCGATTGGCTGCCGCTTTAGCCGTCCGGCCAATGGCGCGCCATCTTCCTGGTGGTAGGCTATGGTAATGAGGCACTGTTGCTGGGCTTGAGAGCTCTGGTTACCAGTGTGAATGTGCTGCATTGTGTTTGCTGGTGAGAGACGCTGATAAATGACGACTTAATGATCTGCAGAATTCCCGCTCGCTGCAGACCGTCACATTTCCAAACATCACATCCATCACAAACGCTCACATCTAGTCTTTATTGTGCTGTTATTTGCTGCTGAAGTCCTCAGCTGTCGTCTAGACGTCTGTAGTGTGAAATCATTCGTTCGCTGGGTTCGCTCACGCTACAGGTCTGTCATTGGGTTTGTCTGATTTGAAACCGAAAGACCTTGTTTGGGTGCTGTTTCTTGCTTTACAGTGTGACACAGTTCAGTGTGTGTGTGTGTGTGTGCTTGTGTGTGAAATGCTGATGCTGAGTCATAAACACACACACACACTCTCGATCAGCTCTGATTAGATCTGTGTGTGTGTGTGTGTGGGTCTGAATCCATCGTTCTGAAGGACTGGAACACGTGTCCGGTGTCGTCTTGTGACAAAAGCATGATCTGCCATTTCGGGCTGAGCTTTTTCGGATCTTCTGTAACCCGATCAGGCCGTTTGGCTTGCGTTTCACTGGAGCGCTCGCTGCCGCACTTTCAAACAATGACGGGAAAAGGGACTGTCGTTCATGTCGAGTAAAAGCATTAGATGTTTCTAGCTTGGAAGAGGTGGTCACCTGTCTCTGTGTGTGTTACAGGAGGAGAGACCTCAGCATGCAAACCCTCCTCTGTTCGGCTGGCCCCCTCGTTTTCTTTCCATTCGGCTGGTGTGCAGATGGATGCGCAGACGCCCCATTCTCACCCGCCGTTCAGTGATGGTCACCCGCAGAGCGCCGCTGACCAATCAGCCGCTGCGCTGCCGTACAACTCGCAGGCCCCGCAGGTACGCGCGGTTATAGTAAGCGCCCGAGCGTCTGTACGAGCTCGCGCTCGCGCTCATGATCGCTGTCGTGTGTTTGTGTTACAGGTAACTGCTGATATGGTGATGCTTCAGAGGCGGATGCCTCAGTGTTTCCGGGATCCAGCGACTGCGCCCTTAAGAAAACTCTCCATCGAACTGATCAAAACATACAAACACATCAATGAGGTGCGACACGCTGCGTTTGTGAACTCGTGTTGATCCTGATTCAAACAAATGATTTTTGTCATCTTTGTTGCATGAATAAATGTGACCCTGGAGCACAAAACCAGTCTTAAGTATCACGGGTATATTTGTAACAATAGCCAGCAATACATCGTTTGGGTCAAAATGATCAGTTTTTCTTCTATGTCAAAAATCAGTAGGATATTAAGTAAAGATCATGTTCCATGAAGATATTTTATAAATGTATTAAAACTTAACTTAATTTTTGATTAGTAATATCCACTGCTAAGAGCTTCATTTGGACAACTTTAAAGCCAATTTTCTCAGTATTTTGAATTTTTTTTTTTTTTTTTTTTTTTTTTTTCTTGCACCCTCAGATTCCAGATTTTCAAGTAGTTGTATCTTGTCCAAATATTCTCCTTTCCTAACAAACCATGCATCAATGGAAAGCTTGTATGTGTAAATCACGATTTCAAAAAATTGACCCTTATGACTGGTTTTGTGGTACATGGTCACAAAAGCATCACTTGCATCGTATGAAATCTGTTTTGGTTTTGTCCCAAATTAAATTTGATTTTCTTAATAAAATAAATTCTTCTTTTTACCATTTTATTTTAATTAGAATGTTTTAATGGTTAAAATGTCTTTATAGGTAAAAACAGATCTATCAATTAATAAAATCAACCTAATTATTTTGGCAAACAAGTAAAGAGGTTTAATGTTAAAATTAATTAAAAAAAATTGTGCTGTCAAACGATTAATCACGATTAATCGCATCCAAGTTTTTGTTTACATAATATGTGTGTGTGCTATGTATATTTATTATGTATATATAAATATACACACATGCATGTATAATTAAGAAATGTTTTGTTTATATATTAAAAATATTCATATATAATATCAATTCTATAAATATATACAGAGAAATGCTTTAATATTTTCAAAATATATACTGTACATGTGTGTATTTGTATATACATAATATACACAGTATACAAACAAATATTATGCAAACAAAAACTTTTATTTTGGATGTGATTAATCACAATTAATCGTTTGACAGCGCTAAAAATGTGATTTATTCTTTAAAGTTTTAATAGTAGTTTATTATTTGTAGTAGGGCAAATCCAGCGTTATGGATGTGACATAACTGCTTAGAGAAAGTATGTGTTACCAATATACCAAACCATCTGTTTATATTTTAATAAACCCTTGTTGATAGTCAAAACATAAGAAAACTATCAGTCTGTGCACAAGTTTTCTGTGTTAAAAAAGGGAAAAAATCATGCGTTATGGATGTGACAAAAAAGGACACCGTTTTTGAGAGAATGCATACTTTGTAGGATTTCTGCCAATGAAAATGCACAAACCAGACGCAATGATACCCAACAAATAGAGACGCGATGACTCTTCACAAAACATAATTGTTACTTAATTTTAGTTTTGATGTGTCTATTTGTGAGGACTATGTACTGTTATGGATGTGACAAGCCTGAAAATAGCACTTACCAGACTATGGAAGATCATGCACTAAAAATTAAATTAAAATTAAAATTTTAAGAAAGACCTCGCATGCATATTTGAACCACCAAATGTTGACATCTGTGCTATCAGTTTAGTAAAAACCTTTGGTAAAATCTTTTTTCCATGGTAAGGTTGAATTTTGCATGGAATTACCCAGTAGCATTATTAGTGATATTATTATTACATTGTTCATCTCAGACTTTCCGTTTGTTTGCAGGTTTACTATGCAAAAAAGAAGCGTCGTCACCAACAGGGTCAGGGCGAGGACTCCAGTAACAAGAAGGAGAGGAAGATTTACAACGATGGTTACGACGACGACAACTTTGACTACATCGTTAAAAATGGCGAGAAATGGATGGACAGATATGAGATCGATTCTTTAATAGGCAAAGGCTCGTTCGGTCAGGTCAGTGTGTCTCAGATTCGCTAGTGAAGATGTTTTCGTTGCGCGGGAGTGGCGTCTGACGCGTGTGTTCGTCTCCCTCTGCTGGCAGGTGGTGAAGGCGTATGACCGCGTGGAGCAGGAGTGGGTCGCCATCAAGATCATCAAGAATAAGAAGGCTTTTCTGAATCAGGCCCAGATTGAAGTCCGACTGCTGGAGCTCATGAACAAACACGACACAGAGATGAAGTACTACATCGGTAATGTGTGACTCTATCACAGCCTGTATTCAAAGCTCCTGCGGTCAGAGGAAAGATCAGGACGATTCCAAAGCAATGATCGTTTTCTAGATTTCTTCTGCTCTCACATATTTCGTATTATTTTGCCCAAGGGTTGGTTTAAAGGAGTAGTTCACTTCCAGAACAAAAATTTACAGATAATGTACTCACCCCGTTGTCATCCAAGATGTTCATGTCTTTCTTTCTTCAGTCGTAAAGGAATTGAGGAATGTTCTCTGTATAGTGGACTTCTGGAGTTTGAACTTCCAAAATGCAATTTAAATGCAGCTTCAAATGATCCCAGCTGAGGAAAAAGGGTCTTATCTAGTGAAACGATCTGTATTTATAAAAAAAAAAAAAAAAAAATGTACCTTTTTTTTTTTTTTTTTTTTTTTCAAAATTTCAAACGCTCGTCTTGTCTAGCTCTGCGATGTGCAGTCCTGTTCAACACAGTTAGGGTATGTTGAAAAACTCCTGTCTCATTTTCTCCTCCAACTTCAAAACTGCCCTACATCGCTGTTTTACCTTTTTTGTAAAGGGCGTTTAATCTTCTTTGCACGTTCACCTTTTAAACACTGGGTCGGTACTTCTGCAGCGATGGAGGACGATTTTGAAGTTGGAGGAGAAAACGAGATGGGGGTTTTTCAACATACCCTAACTGTGTTGAATGGGATTGCGCATCGCAGAGCTGGAGTAGACAAGCATTTGAGGTTAAAAAGTATATAAATTAAATGTCTTTTTTAAGAAAATGACCGATCGTTTCGCTAGATAAGACCCTTCTTCCTCGGCTGTGATCATTTAGAGCCCTTTCAAGCTGCATTTAAACTACATTTTGGAAGTTCAAATTCACAGCCACCATAGCAGTCCAGAGAACATTCCTGAAATGTTTTCCTTAAAAAACATAATTTCTTTACGACTGAAGAAAGAAAGACATGAACATCTTGGATGACAAGGGGGTGAGTACATTATCTGTAGATTTTTTTTCTGGAAGTGAACTACTCTTTTAATATAAAGTATGAGTGAGCATGAGGAAACATTCTGTGAAATATCTTTATCATGTCGTTTTTGTGGCGTCCTGATGAATGCTACGAAACCGTGTTCAGAGAGGAATGAATTGCTCTGTTTAGGGCAGATGGCGTGTTGGTCAAAAAATATAGGTGTTGGTGTATAAATATAGACCAGGGCCTTGTGTTGTCTCCAGGGTTGCTGTTGCTGGTCCTTTTCTCGCACACAAACGGACTCCTGTCTGTCTGTAGAGTCGTATTGGAGGTCAGGGTTGTGTGGAGAACAGGTGCTGAAGAAGTCTTGAAGTCTTTCTGTACCTGATATTGTTTTAGGATAGAATGTTTTTACACAAAACCACTGAAGAGTCTTTTCTTTCAGTGAGATCTTTATTGTAAATCCATTTGAATACCATTTCTGGAAATGTTGGAAACACATGAGAACAAACTGTGTGTGGATCAGTCACCAATGAACTAGTTCATCACTCAAAAATATATATTGGTCCTTTGCGTTGCGAACTTTTCTTCTGTCTATTTGGCCAATCCGACCAGATAAAAGATGGGTTAGGGTTTAGTTAGGGCTGGGTTAGTCATGTAACCCAGTCATGCAAGCAAGGTGCAGTTAATAACATTTTATCAAAATGATTGTAGCTACGTAATATTTTTTCTATGTCATGATGGATTGTTTTGGAACTGTGTCAGTGTTTCTATGTTTTGAAGGGATGAAACTGGCTTCTGGACAGGGCCAAGCCAAGAGTTTTGTTGTTTTGTGTTTCTTTTTGTTGGCTGAGGTATTGATTTAGTATTCATGAGGAAGCAGAGACTGCTGTTGTATCTGTTATCAATTCAACACATGGTTTATAAGTTAGTGTAAGTTCTAGTGGCTGATGTGTTCATTACGTGTACATTGAATCATTCAGCAAACGCTTTCATCCAAAGGGACTTGAAAATTAGGAAAAATGTAGGAATTTACCAGACAGAAGCAACATTATCAGCAAGAGTATTGAGTTTCACGAGTAAATCAGGTGTGTAACCACAGAAAAGCAGACGCTTTGGGTTTGGGAATTGGTCAAAAGTTGCTTTATGTTGTCTTTATATATGTGACCCTGGATCACAAAACCAGTCTTAAGTATCACAGGTATATTTGAACCGATTGTCCAAAATACATTGTATGGGTCAAAAATTCTTTCATGTCAAAAATCATTAGGATGTTAAGTAAAGATCATGTTCCATGAAGATATTATGTGAATGTCCCACCATAAATGTATCAAAACTTAATTTTTGATAGGTAATATGCATTTCTAAGAACTTAATTTGGACAACTTTAAAGGCGATTTTTTTTTCAATATTTAAATTTTTTTTTTTCACCCCTAGATTTCAGATTTTGAATTAGTTGTATCTCGACCAAATATTGTCCTATCCTAACCATGCATCAATGGAAAGCTTATTTATTCAGCTTTCAGATGATGCATCAATCTCAATTTCAAATAATTGCCCCCTTATGACTGGCTTTGTGGTCCAGTATCACATATGGCTGTAGACTAATTCATTGTTGATGGTGTGACGGTCGCAGCAGATCAGGTGGAGTTCGGAAACTTCCTATAGGGAATTTAAGGGAACGAGGACAGGAAGTGACACAAACAGTGGCCCTGTGCAGTGGCCAGTGTGTTCAGTGTCTTAGGGCGCCCACTAGCCTTCAAGACGTTCGTTTCTGTGTCGTCAGTCAGGCGTTACGCTCATCGTCACTGTGTTTTTCTTTTTCCTCTAGTTCATCTGAAACGTCATTTCATGTTCCGGAACCACTTGTGTCTGGTCTTCGAGATGTTGTCCTATAACCTGTACGACCTGCTGAGGAACACGAATTTCCGCGGCGTGTCTCTGAACCTGACGCGCAAGTTCGCTCAGCAGCTGTGCACCGCGCTGCTCTTCCTGGCCACGCCTGAGCTGAGCATCATCCACTGTGACCTCAAACCCGAGAACATCCTGCTCTGCAACCCCAAGAGATCCGCCATCAAGATCGTGGATTTCGGAAGCTCTTGTCAGCTGGGACAGCGGGTGAGACAGAGCCGTCGCCGTCTGTCCGTCATCTGTCGAACGCGTTGTGTTATTCTGTAGAGTTTGTCGTTTCCCGTGTTGAACCGCATTCGGTAACGCGGTCGCATGTGTCCTCAGATATACCAGTACATCCAGAGCCGGTTCTACCGCTCGCCCGAGGTGCTGCTGGGAATGCCGTACGATCTGGCCATCGACATGTGGTCTCTGGGCTGCATTCTGGTGGAGATGCACACCGGAGAGCCTCTGTTCAGCGGCGCTAACGAGGTGAGTTCTGATCTGAACCCATCCCGCTCTGGGCCAAGTGCTCGACGGGCGACCCACGTCCCGGCCCCGCAGCCTTTGCTTTTTGATCATGCCTAGTTATAGGTGTATTTGTGACCCTGGAGCACAAAACCAGTCTTAAGTATCACAGGTATATTTGTAGTAATAGCCAAAAATACATTGTATGGGTCAAAATTTATCGATTTTTATTTTATGTCAAAAATCATTAGGATATTAAGTAAAGATCATGTTCCATGAAGATATTTTGTGAATTTCCTACCGTAAATATATCAAAGCTTAAATATGCATTGCTAAGATCTTCATTTGATTTTCTCAATATTTTCAAATAGCTGTATCTCAGCCAAATATTATCCTAACAAACTATCCATCAATGGAAAGTTTATTTATTCAGTTAAAAAAAAATTTACCCTTATTGGCACATTTTTGCAGAGCTGGGTAGGTTACTTACAAATTGTAATCTGTTACAGATTCCAAATTACATGACAAAAATTGTAGTCAGTAATGTAATCCATTACATTACACATTTTAGGTAATATAATCAGACTACTTTTAGGTTACTAACTTGTTTATCACACTGATTTAAACAGGATAATCTTGTACCATAATGATGTAAAAATACAAGGAGTGAGAAAATACATTCCTTAACAACATGAAGTGCATTAAACATATTACATCAAGGTTTCCCAAACTGGGGTTCATAAAGAAACTGCAGGGGGTTTGTGAGTTTAGTGAAAGGCCAACATGTAACTGAATCATAAAAATGTGAACACTTATGTATGTACTTACTGTATGCATATACTTACTAAAAATGATGAAATATTTTGTTTACCTGCAAGCCATATGACCATAAACCAATGTCAGAGAACCGTGGACATGCAAAGGTGATATTTAATTATTTGAATATTTACTTTAAAATCTCAGGGGCACTTAAAGGGGTCATTGATTATGATTTCACTTTTATAACTTTAGTGTTGCTGTTTGAGCGTAAACAACATCCGCTAAGTTATGAAGCTCAAAGTTCAGTGCAAAGGGAGAAATTGTCTGATTGAGCATAAATATATTAGGTGAACAAAAAGTTTGAGAATATCTGCAAATAAGAAATAATGAGAATTTGTGCATTTTAATGAGTTTGAAAGACAAAAGCCTTTCAATAATACATGGTTAAATAGCCTGCTGAGTGATAATTGAAATAAAAACGAATGTGTTCATCAGTAGTTGATGCAATGTTGAAACACTTCTTAAACCTGAAATGATTTTTGTAAATCCATTGATCAAATGCTGTCGCCACCTGACTAATGACTGATCAATGTGTGAATGTCCACAAAACTGGACTTTCTGAGTGTATATAAGCAGTAGATTGTTTTAGAAAGGAAAATTTAAAAGCTAAAAAAAAGAGGAATTGGAGAGAATCAATAAATGATGATTAATCTATAGCTATTGTGTGAATAATGTAATCATGTCATCAATAAAAAAAAAAAAGTAACTGTAGTCTGATTACGAGTATTTTAATATGTAATTTACTCTAATTACAAGTACTTCATTTTTGGAATCTGATTGCGTAATCCAGATTAGATGTAATCAGTTTTATTCAGATGAAAACGGATCGGCAGAAACCAAACATTACGCCCGTAGGTAGAAATTAAACTGGCCCGATCGGCACAGAAACATCTTTTGTTTTGCATCATTGAAGATTTTGTCAGCTAAGGTGAAAATCTGAACCACCAGTATAATATACACATCCTTATGCTTTTTTTCCTGTAGTTGTTTTCTTACCGTTTGCGATGAATGTTTTGTTGTCGGCAGGTCGACCAAATGAATAAAATCGTGGAGGTGTTGGGCGTCCCTCCCAATCATATTCTGGAGCAGGCACCTAAAGCCAGGAAGTTCTTCGAGAAGATGTCTGACAGCACGTGGTGTGTGAAGAAGACCAAAGATGGCAAAAGGGTGCGATTCTTTCTTTACGTCGACTTGCATTTCAGCTCCAATTCAGTGATACTGACCGTTCTCGTCTCTCCCGTGCGCAGTATAAACCCGCAGGCTCCCGGAAGCTGCACAGTATTTTGGGCGTGGAGGCGGGCGGCCCCGGCGGGCGGAGAGCCGGTGAGTCGGGCCACGCCGTCGCGGACTACCTGAAGTTCAAAGACCTGATCCTGCGGATGCTGGACTACGACCCCAAGACCCGCATCCAGCCGTATTATGCGCTGCAGCACAGTTTCTTCAAGAAGACGGCGGACGAGGGCACCAACACCAGCAGCAGCGTGTCCACGAGCCCGGCGCTGGAGCAGTCGCAGTCGTCCGGAACCACGTCCAGCACCTCCTCCAGCTCAGGTCAGAGAGGACGACGGTGCTCACGCGCTGGTCTGAGATCGTGAGTTCTGCCGTCACTGACGCCAAACGCTCTGTGTGTTTGCAGGAGGATCGTCTGGAACGAGCACCAGCGGTCGCGCCCGCTCCGACCCGACCCATCAGCACCGGCACAGCGGAGGACATTTCAGTGCCGCGGTGGGCATGGACTGTCACAACCTCTGCCCGCAGGTACTGGCCACACCCACGCACACAAACGTGAACGTGCAGAAATGACACGTTATAGTTTCTAGAGTTTCTAGGTTTGCGGAGGAGATGGCTGTTGAAATCGCGCAAATGGCCTTATGCCATTAAATAAAAAAACTGCGGAAAGATTTTTTTTTTAAAAAAATCACGGACGGAATGGTCCTAAGAGCGCAGTACGAGTGTCTGCCGTTACAGTACTGCTTTTAGTTTCGATGCGTCTGCACTGCGCTTGGATTGAGACGCTTTAACGTGAGAACGCAACATTCGCCATTAGAAATGTTTATAAATCTGTTGTTGATTTGAAAGGGAAGTGTCAGTGTCACATGAGCCTTCAGAAATCATTCTAATGTGCTGATTTGCTGCTCAACAAACACTTCTGATTATTAGCAATGTTGAAAACAGTTTTGCTGCTTAATATTTTTGTGGAATCAATGATTGCTTTCAACCATTTGTATAAGATTTAAAAAAGAGAGAAATTATTCATATACTTATTCATCATGCATGAAAGAGATAAAAAGTGAGTGAAGACATTTAAAATGATTTCTGTTTAATATATACATTAACGAATCTTATCACCATTTCCACACAAAATATAAGCAGAAAAATTGTTTTTAGCATTGATAATAATCAGAAATGTTTCTTGACAGTCAAATAAATTGTAATGATTTCTTAAAGATCATGTGACTCTGACAACTTGAGTAACGATGAAGAAAATTCTGCTTTGCATCACAGGAATAACACATTTTATAATATATTAAAATTGAGAACTTAAAAAAAAAATCTAATAATATTTCACAATATTGCAGTTTTTTTCATTTTACTTTATTTTGATCAAATAATTTCAGCCTTGATGAGCAGAAGATATTTATTTCAAAATCATTAATTGTAATGTTTCCAAAATTTGGCAGGTACTTTAATAATAATAATAATAATAATAACAACAGCATTTCTATTAATACTAATATATTAGATTATATTGTTATTATAAATATGCTGCTTTTTATTTTTATTTTTTTACAGGACAATAGTATGTATTATTACAATATAAGACGTCTTTTATATTTGCTGGGGGTGTGGATTGTGGACGTGGTCAGATTTTCCTGCTTTTTTGTCTCTAGCTGATCACATGCCCGAATATTTTTAAAAAAATTCTTGTTTTTGTTGTGATAGTCTCAGTCTACACCACATTCAGACTGTATTTTTGGAGCTATTTAGTATAATAATGAATGCATTATTATTATTATTATTATTATTATTCAAAAGACAGTAATATATTATTATTGTAAAAAGAATTCATAAGTATATTAACGATTTTTATACAAAAAAATACAATACTTGCATACATTTCTGACCCTCAGTCTTTTTTTTTATGCTGGAAAGCTGCCATTTCACTGTAAAAATCCAGAGAAACGCTGTCCTCACAGATGTCCTCCAATTATTCAAATAGTGAAAATAAAGCACAGTTGGCACACTTTGTGTTCCTAAATGCATGTTAAACGCTTTTGCTGCATTTACTGTGAATCGAGAGGCTCTGAGACGCTGAAAACACTGGAGTATGATTATGATCTGTTTGCTTTTACACAGACTTGTGCTTTATTCTCAAACACACAGTAGATTATATATACTTTTTCAGTAATCTAAATCACATCAGTATCAATGTCTCATTATAAAACTCTTGCCACAGTCTGGAGAATTAATGGGAAACACTGGGTTCTTCCGAGGAAGAACTAGCAACTGAGATTCATCACCTCAGAGCTCTGATAGACATTCAGAGTTTGGATTAAGATCCTTGGTCATTACTGTAGATTCCGTTTAACCGTTGGATGATTTGGATGACGGTGCACAGGGCCGTATTCAGTTTCAGTTGGGTTAGCAACTCAAAACTACTGTGTGTGTGAATATGAAAAAAGCATTTAGGAGCACCAGTTGTGCTGGCAGTTTCAGTTTCATTTTTAAAATATCATTTTGGTTATTTAAATCATTTAATATTTCTATATTCAAAATTTTATATACTCAACATGAATTTACACATTTAATTGCACTCATGCTACCGCTGAGCCTCATTAAACATCTGTAAATATACCTAGACTGTAGAAATAAATTTGTTGACTCAACTTAAAATAATTTGTTACCCGGCTGCCTTAAAATTTTACGTTTAAGTTTAGTCAACTTGAAATGTGCTTTGGCTTTGTGATGTACGGGGCGTTCACGTCTGTCTGTGCTCTTCCTCAGGCGAGACAGGCGTTCGCGCCGGCGCTGGGTTGGGTGGGAGGAGACGGCCTTCAGCAGGCGTCCGGAGAGACTCACCCCGTCCAAGAGACCACCTTCCACGTGCCGCCGCACCAGCCCAAGGCTCTGCACCCCCACACGTCGGCGTCGGCGTCGTCCCACCACCACCACCACCACCATCACCACCACCACCACCCGCCGCAGCACGGCCAGGGCCCCGCCCGGCCCCGGCCCCGCCTCTACTCGCCCTCTCACAGCGCCTCCACGCAGGACTCAATGGAGGTGACGCACGGCCACCTGTCCATGACCTCGCTGTCTTCCTCCGCGTCGTCCTCGTCCACGTCCTCGTCGTCCACGGGGAACCATCACTACGCCTACCAGAGCCGCCCGCTGCCGCACGGCCTGGGCTTCGGCCACAACGGCAGCATGACTTTGGGACTGGGTGCCTTCTCCAACCCGCGGCAGGAGACGGGCGTGCCGGGTCACCCCTCGAACTCTGGGCCGGGCCACTACATGGCCGAGACTCACATGGGCCTGCGGCCGGGCCTGGAGCGCGAGGAGTCGCCCATGGCGGGCGTGTGCGTGCAGCAGAGCTCGGTGGCCAGCTCCTGACCAGCCTAGGCCGAGAGCGCGGGATCGGATCGGAGCCGACGCGACGCGACGGGACGGGAGAGCCGCCCGCGGACGCTTGACCTTTGCTTCTGTTCTCCGATCCTCAGATGGTCTCGGCGATGGTGCCCGAGCGCCCGCCCGCCCTTTCCCTCTTCATGTCGTGCAATCGTGTGCTTCGAGCAGAGCTTTCCCAGAGTGCAATGAGACCCCTGCGACGGGCGGCCGCGGGCAGCGCTTCTTTAAACATGGCCTTACCGTTACGGACCGAACGAAGACGAGCCGGACGTTTCTTCTTCTTCTTCTTCTTCTTCTTCTTCTTCTTCTTCTCGGAGCGACAAAAGCTTTCATGTATTTTCGACGCGCGAACGCCCCTCGTTCACGATGCGCCAGGACGGAACGGCGATTCGAGGCCTTTCTTCACCACCGCGGGGCGTCCCTCTCGATGTCACAGGACCGACGTCGGCGGCGGCCGCGTCCCTTCCCGTTGCTCTTCTGTTGTGCTCGGCATGTGCGTGTTTTCCGTTGGCCCTTTCGCTTCTTTGATTTGGCTTCACGATTATGCTGTGAATTTTACACCACTTACGTTTCTCCCTTTTGATAATTTATTGTACCAAAGGCGTTTTTTTATAGAACATAGATGTCTGTAACCAATAATGTAGCAGTTCTGCACTTTGAAGCAAAGGTGTGTGTGTGTGTGTCCTGTCGTGTCAGTAAACGACTGTCAGAACTGGAAGTGACGATGTTTGATGTGGCGGCACATTACAGAGAGCCCGATCCTGGACGCCATGGCTTACGAAATTCTGTCGCTCTGTTTTTCTTTCTCTTCATTTCCTCTTAGCAGACGCCGGTGGCGGTGGCGGCATGGGCCGCGAGCGTTTCTCGTCGGTGGTTTTCTGTTGATTTCGCTCTGTCACGGGACGGTGGACGCGGACGCCGCGAGCTGCTCGGCTGGTCCCAGAGCAGCTGGACAGTCGGAGAACCTCTCTCTCTCTCTCTCTCGCAACTAAAGCAATCCGGCGGAGACCGGGAGGGAGGGAGGGAGGCGGGCAGGCGGGCGGGCGGGCGGGCGGTTGGGCGGGCCGCCCTCGCTCTCTCCCTCCGTCCGTCCGTGCGCGTGTGCGGTCGTGACGGTTGCGAGCGGACGCACGGTTCTTTAGGGTTCCTGTGGTCACGGCATACGGAGGGAGTCCATGAAACAGGCTTCAGGTGTTTACTTTGTGACCCCATTTTAATAGCTGAAATAGAATTTATGTACATATTTATATTTTTTTAATAAAGGAAGTTTAGAACTCACTACTTTTTTCCTAATGGTATTTTGAGTACATTTACGTCAACTTGGTAACATGCAGTGGAAGTTCTCTATGGTAGTCAATGGGTATCAGTGCTTCCAGGCCAAAGTAGTTGACGAAGACGACGACGACGACGACGCTAGTACAAATGCAAAACTCTAGGGTTGAAACGGGACGGAGAGTAGATCTTCATACTTTAATCTTCTAGACAGGGTATCGTGTGTGGATGTGTGTCTCCAATCAGAACGGCATCGGGCGGCGTTTCACATGTTCGTATACTCCAGCGCTGACGTAGTATACGTAGTACAGGAACTAATTTTCCGTTTAGTTGTGTTCTTACGGCACACGCTTCAATAAATGGGTCCATTTGAAAGCAGAAGTCGGCTGTGGCAGCAGTGTGTGTGTGTTGCGAGAGTGAGTGTGTGTGTGTGTGTGTGTGTGTGTGTGTGTGTGACAAACATCAGCAGCGCTCACAAACTCCTGCTAGCGTTTCAGGTTACATGTTATGATTTGAAATCTCTCTCTCCCTGGTCCGACTTTCCCCTCGGCTTCCCGTCCGGTTCGCATTCTCACTCCTCGTTTGGTTCCAGGACATGTGATGGTGATGATGATGATGATGATGATGATGATGATGATGATGATGTAAACAGAACGACAGACGGATATTTCGGATCTTTATCCACAGGTTGTAAGATCAGGACTTTCTGTGTAAATTAAAGTGTCACTGAGGGGCAGTAATGGACAAACCCTTTGTACTATATTCAAGCGGTCTTATGTATGATTATAAAAAAACAAAGTTGCTTAACTTGTACCTGGTCTTCTCTCGTTTCTTCCGTTCGTGTGAGTCAAGGGTTTATTCCTGCTTCGACCAATGACAATCAAGTCAAGTCAAGTCAAGTCACCTTTATTTATATACCGCCTTTAACAATACAGAATTGTGACAAGGCGGCTGTACAGTATTAGATAGGAAACAGTACATCAACAATGCCAAAGGCAACAGTAAACACTCACATTTTAGGTAAAGGTAGTTAATCAAAAACAATAAAATAAAATGCAATATTGTGTTGAGAGAAAGTGTCCCCAACTAAGCAAGCCAGAGGCGACAGCGGCAAGGAACCAAAACTCCATCGGTGACAAATGGAGAAAAAAACCTTGGGAGAAACCAGGCTCAGTCGGGGGGCCAGTTCTCCTCTGGCCAAAGGTCCCGTGGTCTTGTGCCGACAGCCGTCTAGGTGACGAGGTCTTCACTGTGGATCCGTCTCTGGGGCTCATCTAGTTGATGTGGACTCCGATGACATTCAGGGCTGTAGAGGTCGTCACTAGGTGCTGATCCACCATCTGGGCTGGGTTCGGACTGGATCCGGGGGACTGCAGTGACCATCTGATCTGGATACGGACTGGATCTGGTGGTTAATGTGACCTCGGGATAAGAGAGAAACAGACTAATATTAGCGTAGATGCCATTCTTCTGATGATGCACTGAGTACATCGGGTGTTATGGGAAGTGTTCCCGGTTCCGGTTGACCTAATTAATGCAGCCTAACAATCCTTTAACGGATTTGAATTATAAGAATATGTTGATGTGTTATGTGTAAGCAAGGTTAAAGAGATGGGTCTTTAATCTAGATTTAAACTGACAGAGTGTGTCTGCGTCCCGAACATTGTAGGGTAGATTGTTCCAGAGTTTGGGCGCTAGATAAGAAAATGATCTCCCGCCCGCGGTTGATTTTGATATTCTAGGTATTATCAAATTGCCAGAGTTTTGAGAACGCAGCGGACGTGAGGGACTATAATGTGATAAGAGCTCGCTCAGGTACTGAGGAGCTAAACCATTAAGGGCTTTGTAAGTAATTAGCAAGATTTTAAAATCTATATGATGTTTAATAGGGAGCCAGTGCAGTGTAGACAGAACCGGGCTAATATGATCATACTTTCTGGTTCTAGTAAGAACTCTAGCTGCTGCATTTTGGACCAGCTGGAGTTTGTTTATTAAGCGAGCAGAACAACCACCCAATAAAGCATTACAATAATCTAACCGTGAGGTCATAAATGCATGAATTAATGTTTCAGCATTTGACATTGATAGCATAGGTCGTAGTTTAGATATATTTTTGAGATGGAAAAATGCAGTTTTGCAAATACTAGAGATGTGGTTTTCAAAGGAAAGATTACTATCAAATAGCACACCTAGGTTCCTAACTGATGACGAAGAATTGACAGAGCAGCCATCCAGTATTAGACAGTGTTGTAGGTTATTACACGCTGAGGTTTTAGGCCCAATAATTAACACCTCTGTTTTTTCAGAATTTAGCAGTAAGAAATTACTTGTCATCCAATTTTTTAACTCAACTACACAATCCATTAGTTTTTCAAATTGGTACGTTTCGCCGGGCCGCGAAGAAATATAGAGCTGGGTATCATCAGCGTAGCAGTGAAAGCTAACACCATATTTCCTGATGATATCACCCAGGGGTAACATGTAAAGCGTAAAGAGTAATGGCCCTAGTACTGAGCCTTGCGGTACTCCATACTGCACTTGTGATCGATATGATACCTTTTCATTTACTACCACGAATTGATGGCGGTCAGATAGGTACGATTTGAACCATGCCAATGCACTACCACTAATGCCAACATAATTCTCAAGTCTATTCAAGAGAATGTTGTGGTCAACAGTATCAAACGCAGCACTAAGATCCAGTAGCACTAACAGAGAGATACAACCACGATCAGATGACAAGAGTAGATCATTTGTAACTCTAATAAGAGCAGTCTCAGTACTATGGTATGGTCTAAAACCTGACTGAAAATCCTCACAGATATCATATTTCTGTAGGAAGGAAGATAATTGTGAGGATACAACCTTTTCTAATATCTTTGATAGAAATGGGAGATTCGAGATAGGTCTGTAATTAGTCAATTCGTTGGGGTCAAGTTGTGGTTTTTTAATTAGAGGCTTAATAGCAGCCAGTTTGAAGGTTTTGGGGACATATGCTAATGACAGTGATGAATTAATAATATTTAGCAGAGGATCTATGAGATCTGGAAGCAAGTCTTTTAGTAGCCTAGATGGAATAGGGTCTAGCATACAAGTTGTTGGTTTAGATGATTTAACAAGTTTATACAATTCTTCCTGACCTATAGTAGAGAATGAGTAGAATTGTTCCCCAGGAGATCTATAGTGCACTATCTGATGCGACACTGTAATTGACGGCTGCATGGTGACAATTTTGTCTCTAATTGTATCGATCTTAGAAGTAAAGTAGTTCATGAAGTCATTACTGCTATGCTGATGGGCATAGTCAGTGCCTGTTGGTTCTTTATTTTTTGTTAACTTAGCCACTGTATTGAATAAATACCTAGGGTTATGTTTGTTTTCTTCTAAAAGAGTCGAAAAGTAATCAGATCTGGCCGATTTTAACGCTTTTCTGTACGATAGGGTACATTCCCGCCAAGCAGTACGAAAAACCTCTAATTTTGTTTTCCTCCAGCTGCGCTCCATTTTCTGGGCTGCTCTCTTTAGGGCGCGAGTGTGCTCGTTATACCACGGGGTCGGACAGTTTTCCTTAATCTTCCTTAGGCGCAGAGGAGCGACCGTATCTAGAGTCCTGGAAAAGAGAGAGTCAATAGTTTCTGTTACATCATCAAGTTTTTCTGAGCTATTGGACATGCTGAGGAATTCAGATAAATCAGGAAGATTACTTAGAAAGCAATCTTTTGTAGTAGAAGTGATGGTTCTACCATACTTGTAATAAGGAGTTGAATTTACAGTTTTAGTTATCTGGAGTATACACGAGACTAGATAATGATCAGAGATATCATCACTTTGCTGCAGAATCTCAACGGCATTGACATCAATTCCATGTGACAGTATTAAGTCTAGAGTATGATTTCGACAATGAGTGGGACCTGACACGTGTTGTCTAACTCCAATAGAATTTAGAATGTCTGTAAATGCAGCTGCCAGTGCATCATTTTCAATATCAACATGGATGTTAAAGTCACCTACTATTAAGACCTTATCTGTAGCCAACACCAGCTCAGATATAAAATCAGCGAATTCTTTAAGAAAATCTGTATGGTGCCTAGGTGGCCTGTATACAGTAGCAAGTACAAACGTCATGGGGGATTTATCATTAACACTTGTTTCTCTGGATAATGTTATATGAAGCACCATTACTTCAAACGAGTTATACATGAAATCCGCTCTCTGTGAAACACTAAAAATATTGCTATAAATTGTAGAAACACCTCCCCCTTTACCTTTTAGACGTGGCTCATGTTTATAACAGTAATCATGAGGGGTAGACTCGTTTAAGATAATGTAATCTTCTGATTTTAGCCAGGTTTCTGTCAAACATAGCACATCTAGGTTATGATCAATGATCATATCATTTACAAAAAGCGCTTTTGTGGAAAGGGACCTGATATTCAAAAGGCCGAGTTTTATCATTTGTTTCTCTGTATTATGTAAATTTTTAATTTGTTGAACGTTGATTAGATTGTTACTCTTAAATTGGTTCCACAATCCACACACTGTCCACAGCTCAGAGTCTGATTCTTCAGCCGGCAGCAGCTCAGCTCTCGAGGTTTGTGGCCTAATGCACAGATCACAAGGATCATGGGAAATGAATCACTGAACAGAGGCAGAGGAGGTTAGTCGTACTGTACAGGTGTAACCACACCGAAACACATAAAGCCACAATGGAGAATAGAAATAGTAGATAAAACATCAGAACAGGACCATCACCGCTGGACTTTGACAGGGATGCGTTCATACCAATAATTAGAAACAGAACAGACAAAATATGACCTTGGTCATAAGGGTCAGTTTATAAATTAGCTTTCCACTGACATATGGTTTGTTAGGGTAAGACAATGTTTGGCTGAGATGCAACTGTTTGAAAATCTGGAATCTGAGAAAATCACCTTTAAAGTTGTCCAAATGAAGTTCTTAGCAATCAGAAATTAAGTTTTGATATATTTACCATAGGAAATGTACAAAATATCTTCATGGAACATGATCTTTACTTAATATCCTAATGAATTTTGGCATAAAAGAAAAATTCATAATTTTGACCCATACAATGTATTGTTGGCCATTGCTACAAATATACCTGTGATACTTAAGACCGGTTTTGTGCTCCAGGGTCACATATTTGATGTTAGTGCTGCTCTGTTTGTTTTGACAGACTTTTTTTTTTCTTTTTTTTTTAGGCTGCTCTGATTACAGCTCTCATCAGTGCCAAAATGATCGAGATGGTCAGTCGAATCAAAAAAGACCGACTTCTTAGGTCTTTTATCGTTCTTTCCTTTTCTTTAATACCTTTAATTCAATTCTTATGAAATTAAAATATCATTACATCCCAAAGCTCAAAACATAGTTTTGGCCTTCTAGCAAGTCTTTTGAAGGTAGTTTTGCAGCTCCTGAGCTTTGGCACCTTCAGTGAATGTTTGCCATTATACACGTGAACCTGTACGGAATCCTCCGGCCTTTATGAAGGATCACAGTAACTGAAAGCTTCTGCGAAAAATGTGAGATGAGATGGAATCTGCAAAGTAGCTGATATATTGGACAACCAGTATGCAAACAAATGCTTCCTGTGAGTTTCATTTACATTTATGCGTTTGGTTAACATACAATAAAAGCATAATTTTCCCTTTTTTACATGCAAAATAATGAGATTACAACCTTGTTTTTTTTCCAAGTTTTATAATGTAGGAATGAAACGATTTTATATGATTGTACTTTCTATTTGATTTAGTAAAAGAGACAAAAAATAATAAAACGGAGCAGTAATTTTTAGTTAATTTATGATAAATTCTGTCACGATGTCATAAAAACATTACGGTGCGGATTGCGAACAGTGAGGAAATACTGATCCATATGAATCGTGTAAGTCACTTTTATTTAAATCGCTAAATTAATCAGGAGACTGCACCTGTTCCTCATGTTTATTTCCTATCCCTCTTTTCGTTTTCATACTGTATTAGTTTACGTTAAAGTGAAAATCACGCTGCTGAAAAAAAAAAATCAAACCGTAATTGTTTATTATTTTGAAAATCCGCGATTTTGTCCGTACAAAGTCAGTGTGGTTCGACGAAATAATTTAAACAATTTTTCAAAAGATCATCTGTATCAAAGTAAATGTGTAAAACATCAAAGTAAAACATATTTGAAAGAAATGAACTCTGACCTGTGAATAATGTTAAAATACAAAACCAGTAAATAAATAAATGGATTGATTGTTTAGGATAACAGTATTCAAAAGAACGCTTTCTACTTTATAGCTAATCTTAGCAAAATGAGTTTTCTGTATGCCAATTTTAATCACAAAATAAAGCTTTTCTGTTTTGCAATCCAAGAAAGTTGTTGCATATTTCAGTGTTCAGTGACCAACACACGTCTTTTTCCAAAACCCATCTTTTTCTGATAAACAGATTTATATTATTAATCTTTTTATTATCTTAGCAAAGTTTTATATTCACAAGTCAAAAATAAGTCAAAAGAAGCCAGCGTATATTACATTTCATAACACTGATCTCGAAATATACTTTGAAACCCTTTCTAATATGAGATCTCAAAAAAGAAGCTTATAAAAACAATGCAAATTCTAACGCTTTTCAAATGTATGTAATTGCTCTGGAATTTTATTTTTTTTATCTAGTTTATTTTTAGTATATGTTTGTGTTCATTTTGTGTTTTTTGTTCGTGTTGTTTTTTGCATAATTTGAGATATGCAGTGTTGCCTGTATTTGCCTTGTGCTTTTGTATTATGATGGAACTGAAGAAAGAAAAAAAAACGTCTTCTTCCAGGTCCGCGTCATCACGCAGTAATCCGAAGCGCCTGTGATTAGCGCGTTATGGTCAGCGCTGAGAAAAGTAACGGGTACCACGTGATAAAGGTTTAAAGGTTTGCTTGTGCATAATTTACAACGGAATAATGACACACTGAAGAACTTCCACAGACATCCAGTCGACTCAAAGCGGAGAGTATGAATAGCTAGCACAGTGCTTATTTCTTTATTTTATGTTGACGTCGGTGACGTAACGGGAAGGGGCGGAGTCTGCAACTCGACAACAGGGAAGGGAAGATGACAGCGGGTCAGTGACCGCACTCTGGAGACTCATGGGCTCCACAGCAGTCGCTCCGCGCGCTGAAAGATGCTCATCACGCTGTGCTACATCTACCTGTGGGTGAGGTTCCAGAGATATTACACGGCCGTGATCCGCAGCGCGTTATACCGGCTGAGCGGCGGCCAGAGCAGCTTCACGTTCTGCGCGCTGAAACCGGAGAGAGTCGATCTGCGCCGCGAGCAGCGCTACAAACCCCCGCGGGAGGACGCGCTCTTCCTGAGGCTCGGAGACAGAGTCATTTACATCACCGAGCCGCAGGTGAAGCGCCAGGTGTCTGTCTGTCTGTCTGTCTGTGTGGCCCCTTCATGTGTGAATGAATCCGTGAAGTGTTCTGATCATTTCTTAGAATGTCTGTGTGCGTGTTTGTCATCTTTAGGCGTGTGAGGACCTCAGTAAGTGGACTCTCTTGGGCTCTTCGCTGGTTTGTGGTCGCAGACTAGAAAGCATCGCCTTCATTATTGAGGCCACTTCAAGACAGAAAGTTCCAGCGTCTCCACACAGAACCAATGAGAAAGTAAGCTCGGAGCTCAGTACGTTTACACAACATACATGCTTCCCTACTATATAGTAGGCGAAAAGAGATTATTTGTGTCCCAAATTATGAACTATACACTATTGACAATGTTCTTAACCATCTAGTGTATGAGGTTTGAAATCAGGGTTTCTGAGTCTTAAAAAGTCTTAATTTGCCCATTCTCAAATTCAGAGCAGAAACTGTTTTTTCATGCACCTGTCAAGTTTGAGATTGTCTTTAAGTATTTTCTGAATTATGGAGTGACCAAAGTTCTCTCTTTAAAAAAATTTGACTGTAATATGTCAAAAAAAAATTAAACAATCTTCATCCAGTGTTTTGATTTTTGTACTAGAAGTGTATGCAGAGTAGCACATATTTTATTAAACAATGCCTCATTTGCATATTCAAACCTAACATTTTATAAAACTTTTTGTTTGCAATTATCAATGTAATCAGTCAGCTGGGTAGATAAGGCAATAACTATTAGTTCACTTTTTTTTTTTACCCTGTTCACCTGCAGTTTCTCGCCTTAAATTCATGAAGTTGTGGCATTAAAATGGCAAAACAATTAATTTTTGCCTCAGTATTTTTGTCTTGCTTTCCAGTGCAAATATCTAAACATCCTTAAGTCAACATGCATTTACTACAGATGCAAAATGAAGATGTGAAGTGTTTTTGAGAAACTGATTCAAATTAAAACAATAACAAATATCTGTCAGTGGGGAATGAAAACTTGTTTTTCCTTCGAATGAAGTTTGAAACTCCTTCATTTTGATTAATTTTTTATAGAAGACAATACTCTTTATTTTGTTGTTTTTCTTCTCCAGTAAATGTCTTGATTTAGGAATCTTTAGACATTTCAATCCATCCCGCTCTTTAAAATGCACCTGTAATTTTCAGTGGGAACGCACTACTGATACTACAGAAGAGCATAGAATAGTAAGTGTGTGAATTGGGATGCACCTTATCTCACAGTGTGCATGAAACACAACAAAGCCATAAACACATTGCATAACAAGGCCAGATGCTAATATAGTTAGCTTTATCTTCAGAGGTATTGCTCTTGGTGGGAACATCTAAAAGCTGATAAAAGCTTTGTTAGGACAGGACAATATTTGGCTGAGATACAGCTATTTAAAAGTCTGGAATCTGAGGGTGCAAAAAAATAAAAATACTGAGAAAATCGCTTTTTAAAGTTGTCCTAATGAAAGTCTTAGTAATGCATATTACTAATCAAAATGTAAGTTTTGCTATATTTACGGTAGGAAATTTACAAAATATCTTCATGGAACATGATCTGTACCTAATATTCTGATGATTTTTGGGATAAAAAGAAAAATCACTAATTTTGACCCATACAGTGTGTTGTTGGCTATTGCTACAGATATATTACAAACTGTTCGTCTGTCGTTCAGGTGCTGAACTGGTCTGATTACTGTCTGCCGTTGGCGTACAGTCCAGGACAGCCGTATCGGGCCGTCGCTGAAGCCACCTTGGAGAATTTCAGCCGCCTTGGTGTGGCTTTTATGGAAGACCGTCTGCACATGGACAATGGACTCGTCCCTGAAAAGATAGTTTGTGAGTGTCGTTGCAGTGCGTGACGTCTCAGGGCTCTACATTTACTTTTCTTTTTAGGAGCTCCTATCTTAAATTTAGGAGCACAGTGAAAATGTTAGGAGCACCTTCTAATCAATAATCCAAAAATCTGGCCAAAAATTAGCCTTCCCAGTATGAGGTGATATTTGACTCATTAAAGTGATTTACAGGTGAATTTTGTGTTTACCTTTGTAATGGCATTTTTCTCATCTTTTATGTCTAGATTTTTTAATTTCTTAAAAATTACATTTTATTAGCTTTGTAAAATTTCTAATTGAAACAACAGAATAAGAATAAATTACCAATCAAATGAAATCAGTATTAACAAAATCAATTTGCGCTACAGAGGTGGAACAGAAGAACGCAAAAGTGGCTTGTAGGTGTATTTTCATGTTTAATGAGGCTCAGAGGTGGCACGAGTGCTATCAAACTCATAAACTTTAAATATAACATTTGCAATACAGAAATATTAATTGATTTAAATAACAGAAAAGATACTTTAAAAATTAAACTAAATCTGCCAGTAGGTGGCAGCAAGTCGCTGATTTAATTACGGAATCATTCATTCGTTTGATTCGTTCGAACGGCTGATTCATTCAGAAATAAAGCAAGTGACTGTCTTTATGAATGGGAAATTGAATGATTGACTCACTAGATTCGTTTAAAAACGCACGTTCATTCATAAAGGAAACAGCGCTGTGTTTGAATGGAGATGTGCAGCGGCTCAGCTATGACTGTTTCAAACTATTTTTGACAACAAAATAGAGCAAAATCAGGCAATAGTGTTCTAGTCAGACAATGTAAGTCACTTAATATTAACTTCTTGTTTGTTTAACTTTCATATTAAATCAATATCTCATTTACACACTCGCTTAAAAATCATTAAAAGCTGTCACTCATCTTAGTTCTTAGCGATCTCACAAAGTTCCATTACAATGAACGAAGCTCTCGACACTGCACAATCAGTCAAGTCAAGTCACCTTTATTTATATACCGCCTTTAACAATACAGAATTGTGACAAAGCGGCTGTACAGTTAAAAAATAGTGCATCAATAATGCAAAAGGGCAACAGTAAACACTCAATTTTCAGGTAAAGGCAGTTCCTCAGTGGATTCAGTGATGTCATCATCCAGCTCAGTTCAGTTCAAATAAAATACAATATCGTGTGAAGAAAAAGTGTCCCCAACTAAGCAAGCCAGAGGCGACAGCGGCAATCTCTTATTTACACTTTGTTTTTGAAAGGATTGGTGAGATCTGTCTGTGATTCATTACTCAACGCTGCAAAAACACGTAGAAACCTTTGAATCTCAGCGCAACACACATAAGCTGACGGGGTCAGTCGCACTGATGCTCCTAAATATTTTTCACCGTTGCACGCAGTAGTTTTCAGTCGCAAATGCGGCAGGTGTGCAGATTCCTAGAGTCGCGCTAACGCCGTGTCTGCGTTTGTCTCTCCTAGCCGTGTTACTCAGAGAGACGGCACTCAAAGAGCTGTTCGAACAGCAGCAGGACGGCAACATCCAACCCGGGCGCCACAGCGAGCCGACGGAGCCGCGAGACTCTCCGCAGCTTCCCAGGAAGAGCAGCCTTCATCTGGAGGAGCCGGAGCTCCCGTCCGAACACCAGCACATGGACGGACACCACCTGCACCTCTCCAGCTGCCATGAGTGTCTGGAGCTGGAGAACAGCACCATCCTGTCGGTGAAGTTCGCCTCCGTGGAGAACATCCCGGATCTGCCCGATGACTACGCCGACGCCGACGAGGAGAGCGTGAGGAAGAACGCCAGCGGGAAGCCGCCCAACGTGCTGGTGTTCACGGGCGGCTGCGAGGAGCGCTTCCAGAAGATCCGCTCGCTCCTGGAAGAGTGCGTGGACACGGACAGCTACGTCGTCTACCACCTGCGGCCGCAGCAGGCCCTGAGCGATCCCTGGCTGGAGAACGCGCTGCTGCTGGTGCTCGCCACCGACCAGACGCTCGCGCCGCAGCTGCAGCTGCGCTTCCTGTCCTACCTGAGCCAGGGCGGGAAGCTCCTGGGCCTGTCGTCATCGCTGTGTCCCGCCGGACTCGCGCTGCGGCCCAGAGACGCGCAGAAAGACCGCATCTGCACGCTGACCTTCACCAAGTCGGACAGCACGGAGCTGCGGCTGAGCGCGGTGTCCAGCGGGAGCGTGTACGTGCGGGACGGCGACGGCGGAGGGGAGGTGGAGCTCTGGGGCGAGATCGACGGGCGGGACGGCCGCGAGATGGCGATCGTGCGCGTGACTCACGGAGAGGACAGCGGAGAGGCCGTCCTGTGTCAGGTAATCACCTCTTCTCCACGCGCTCATCTGCTGCGTCCCGCTTCACCTGCTTACACCACGTACTTGTGAGCGTGCAGTGCGGGGGTGTCAAACTCAGTTTCTTAAAGGAGTAGTTCACTTCCAGAACAAAAGTTAACAGATAATTTGCTCACCTCTTTGTCATCGAAAAAGGTTCATGTCTTTTCAGGGCACATTTCAGGGTTTCTCTCCATAAAGCGGACTTCTATGGTGCTGCGAGTTTGAATGTCCAAAATACAGTTTAAATGCGGCTTCAAATGGCTCTAAACGATCCCAGCCGAGGAAGAAGGGTCTTATCTAGCCAAACGATCTGTCATTCTTAGAACAAATTTGCAATCTATGTACTTTTGAATCTCAAATGCTCAAATGTAACAATTCATTTTACATGTGGAAAAAGCAGTAAACAGCAGAACATGATGATTCACATGGACACGTCACATCACGCACTTCAGCGTGCTGAGAAAAACATCATGAAGCTAGATTTTTTAAAATTTGATTAGGCCTGTTCAATAAATATTTTTACTTAATTAACAAAACTAGTATGCAGAGTTTTGGTTCATTTTTGTGGTGCGTGATCAAGGACACCAAGACGTCTGAAAACGGCATTCTATTTTTATTTATTTTACAAAAGCACAACTTTTTTTTTTGTGAACGTACGCAAATAAAAGCAAACCGTTTACAGTTTAGATCATCTGTATGATTATATCCACTGTTAGAAGGAAAATAAATCAAGTGATTGCGCCGCACACACACACACACACACACACACACACACACACACACAGTTTAGCATTGCTAACTTGACAGTGCAGCCTTATCATAATAAAATACAGTCGGCCAAACATATGGAAAAATCACACTGCTTAATCGTTATCAACATACTGAAAATGAGATGGGAGTTTTTCGAAACTGGCCAATCGTTTTACTAGATAAGACCCTTCTTCCTCGGCTGGGATCATTTAGAGCCCTTTGAAGCTGCATTTAAACTACATTTTGGAAATTCAAACTTGCAGACACAATAGAAGTCCACTATATGGAGAGAAACCCTGAAATGTTTTTCTCAAAAAACCGAAAGACATGAACATCTCGGATGACAAGGGGATGAGTACATTATTTGTAAATTGTTGTTCTGGAATTGGACTTCTCCTTTAATCAGAAGTTCAGTCAGGACCTGAGTCTGAGGCAGCTGCTGTAGGCCGTACTACTTTATCATAACGCCGTCTTGCATGGTTTACGTGCATCCCATCACCGTTTAAATCTGCCGGTCTGTCACGGTTAACGACTAGTGGAGATAAACGAGTTGGCGAGGCGTTTGATCCGTCAGTGGTGTGTCTGACTAAACGTGTCTAGAAAAGTTGCAGATAAAAATCACTCATCCCTTTATCTAAACCTGTCTGCTTGTCCATCCATCTCTCGTTTCCATCATGTGTTTTAACACATTGAATCATCTGTGTAGCTGTGGAAAACTAATTTCTACATACTACGACTAATTCTCATTTTGATTACTATTTAGGGTGGATGTAATGTGAATTGGGATGAAGCGTTTGTGTCACAGTCACTGCCAAAGTCACATGATTAGAGCAGACAAGGCTTTGTATACAAATGTTTAGAAATTTCAGTGGTTCAGGATTGCTTGTTAGTTGTTGATCTCAGATCAGCTTTGCAAATTTTTAGACATTATAATCAGGGGTGCACAAGCACAACCAAAATAAAAAAATGTGCTGTGTAAATAAGTTATATATAAAATATATAATAAATAAATATAAAAAAAATATAAATATAAAAATAAAAATAAAAGCCTGCTGATTTTAAGTTTGAAAATGATAAATTCGTATTTAAATGAAGTATAAAATAAATGTTAAACAATTTTTTTTTTTAAATTTAATACTCCCCTTTTATTTTAAAATATAGTAGTATTATTACACTTTATGGTTTTGTTTGTAGTTTTATTTTAAAAAATGAAAATAATAAATAAAGCGCAAAAATATTATCACTTATTAATTTTTTTAAAAGATACAGTGCGCAGCATAAATGAGCACACCCCCTCTGAATAAATATAGAAGATGTATTTTCTTGATGATCACTAATATAAATTATGGGAAGATGGCAAAATTGAAATGTATTGAACATATACTTAATAAAAACAACAAAATGTATGCCAATATTTTCTATAAAATAAACAAATTAGCCAATTTTGTTTAAATGAAGGATTACAGAAATGAGTACACCCTAGATGTAATTCAGCAAATGTATAATATTTTAGTACTTAGTATGTCCTCCAGGACTTTAAGTACACTGCTCTGACTCTTCTTGGCACTGTGTATCAAGTTCATGACGAATTTTCACATCTGTCCTGTTTAACTCCTGGAGGACGAGCTCCTTAAGAGGTCAAATGAGTTAATTGTGCTTTGGCTGCAGTAGGTGATTCTAGTGCAGGCTGCGTTGTGCTCCGTGAGATAAAGTGTCACTCTTTCCATAGCTTTTGCCAGCTTTGTGACACTTGCATGCTGTTTCTCTGGCTCTTTTTCTAGCAAAAATTCACTCATTGCTAAATGAAAACTTAAAGTGAAGACCTGATTATTTCAGGAGCCTCGTCACAAGTCCATTGTTTTTGAATGTCGGTGATACTTCTGCTATATTTTCACACTTAAAACAATACTTTGGTATTCCTCTTGTACCACTGTCCTCTTTTATGCTAAGAAATAAGTCAACTGGCAGTTCTCTCCCAAGTGGTTTCATTGTTTCAAGTCTGAGCAAGATTCTGTAGGCTATAAAACACTTTTAATTGTCAAGAAATTACTTGTCTTTAAAGGTTTTGGTTCAATATATGTACCTGTTAATCAAGAATATCCTTAAACTGACACTTACTTGTTTGTTTGTTTTATTTAGTAACTTTCAGGAGGCTGTACTCATTTTTGCAACACAACATTTTATCGCTTTGACAAGAAAACCTTATTTTGCTTAATAATTTTGACTTTCTTCTTTGGTAACGGATCAAGCAGACTTGTTGGAACATTATCTCCAAAGAAGCTTAACATGTCTTCTAACTAAAGAGTAATTGCTGAATTTGTTAAGTTTCAGAGGGTGTGCTGTGCACTGTACATTTAATGTGTCACTACATGCAGTGTGAGGACCAAACCAAATCTCCAGCTGCTCTTATGAGAACCAGGTTAAAAAACTAATATGTGCCCCTGATTATAGTAACATTTAAAATTGAATTTTAATTTCAGTACCTCATTTGCAATGGATGTGTAAAAGCGTTTTTTTTTTTTTTTTTTTTTCCCTTATTGAAAAAAAGCAGTTTTTGTTGCATTTACACATTTTCGACCAGCAGGTGTCGCCAACGTGTGGCGTCTTGAATCTGTTTGAAACATTGAATCTATTTGCAGGGCAGTTCAGTTCAGAAGCTTTTCAAAGCTTTGAAAGGTTTGTTTCTGAACAGTTCTCGTGTTTGCGTTCTGCAGGTGCGTTTGGAAACGGCTCCGGACGCCCATGACGCTCAAGGCTCCGCCGGCTTCTTCTCAGAACTCAAGATGAGCAACGCCCGGCGCTACGAGGTTCTGACGGAGATCCTGACGTCTCTGGGTCTGAGGTGTGAGCTGAGTCAGGTGCCGCCGCACAGCCCCGTCTACCTGCTCGACACGCACACGGTGAGACGCGCGCCTGCGTCTACGGCGCTTCATACACCACAGATCCGTTCAGAGCAGCTTCTGATTCATCAATTGTGAAACGCATTCAGTTTGGTTGTGTCAGTCACAGCACTGATTACAAACACTAACCCTCACCTAGAGCAGAGGTGATGCAGAGTTCTGTCCACTAGGTGTCAGTCTTTGTTTTCATTTAAAATCAGCTCGTCACAAAGAAGTGAGAAAAAATTAAGGCATCTCTAATATTTGTATATAATATTAAATTATATGTATATATGCATTAAATATAATTAAAGTACACACACTTATGCAGATATACAGATATAGATGGGTAGATATGCATGCATTTGAAAAGAGCTATCAGTGAAGGCAGTGAAGTGAAGCGAGCGTTTGACATCCGATCTTTTAGTTTTCCATGATCTGCTCTGGTTAACACTGCTCTCGATGACCCTCGGACAGAAACGCTTTCTTCGATGTCGATCATTTACTAAGCATCCAGTGTTGCTGGCAACTGCGTGTCTCTTTCGATTGTGAAGTTTGCGCTCGCGCCCGCCGCTTCCCACAATGCCTCGGCGGGCCCCCTGCTGCTGCCGGTGTGTGTCTGTCCTGATGTGGAGCTGCGCTCTGCTTGTTAAGATGTTAACGCTCCCCAGGGACGGCCAGATTGTGTGGGTCTGATGGGAGACGCGCTGGCGGGCCGCTCTAATTGATTAAGCGGCTCTGTGTTCTCCAGCTGATAATGGGGTCATTAGAGCAGCGTTTGTCTGTTTACACGTCCTCCTCACGTCTGCCGCCACAGGTGCTTCATCTGCCCTGATTGTATTTCATTAAAAAAAAAATCTATCTATCTATCTATCTATCTATATATATATAATAATAATAATAATAATAATAATAATAATAATAATAATAATAATAATTTTTTATTATTATTATTATTATTATTATTATTATTATTATTAATATTATTATTATTATTAATATTATTATTATTATTAATATTATTATTATTATTAATATTATTATTAATATTATTATTATTTTTATTATTAATATTATTATTATTATTATTAAGTCAAGTCAAGTCACCTTTATTTATATACCGCCTTTAACAATACAGAATTGTGACAAAGTGGCTGTAAAGTATTAAATAGGAAATAGTGGATCAACAATGCAAAAGGGCAACAGTAAACACTCGATTTTCAGGTAAAGGTAGTTAATCAAATACAATAAAATAAAATACAATATTGTGTGAAGATAAAGTAAAGATGTCCCCAACTAAGCAAGCCAGAGGCGACAGCGGCAAGGAACCAGAACTCCATCGGTGACAAATGGAGAAAAAACCTTGGGAGAAACCAGGCTCAGTCGGGGGGCCAGTTCTCCTCTGGCCAGACACAGAGGACTCATCTGGTTCTCGTGGTCTTGTGCCGACAGTCGTCTAGGTGACGAGGTCTTCACTGGGGATCCGTCTCTGGGGCTCATCTGGTCGATGTGGTCTCTGCTGACATTCAGGGCTGTAGAGGTCGTCTCTAGGTGCTGATCTACCGTCTGGGCTGGGTTCGGACTGGATCCGGGGGACTGCAGTGACCATCTGATCTGGATACGGACTGGATCTGGTGGTTAATGTGACCTCGGGATAAGAGAGAAACAGACTAATATTAGCGTAGATGCCATTCTTCTGACGATGCACTGAGTACATCGGGTGTTATGGAACGAGTGCTAGATAAGAAAATGATCTGCCGCCCACGGTTGATTTTGATATTCTAGGTATTATCACGAGGGACTATAATGTGATAAGAGCTCGCTCAGGTACTGAGGAGCTAAACCATTCAGGGCTTTATAAATAATTAGCAAGATTTTAAAATCTATACGATGTTTAATAGGGAGCCAGTGCAGTGTTGACAGAACCGGGCTAATATGATCATACTTTCTGGTTCTAGTAAGAACTCTAGCTGCTGCATTTTGGACCAGCTGGAGTTTGTTTATTAAGCGAGCAGAACAACCACCCAATAAAGCATTACAATAATCTAACCGTGAGGTCATAAATGCATGAATTAATGTTTCAGCATTTGACATTGAGAGCATAGGTCGTAGTTTAGATATATTTTTGAGATGGAAAAATGCAGTTTTGCAAATATTAGAGATGTGGTTTTCAAAGGAAAGATTACTATCAAATAGCACACCTAGGTTCCTAACTGATGACGAAGAATTGACAGAGCAGCCATCCAGTATTAGACAGTGTTGTAGGTTATTACACGCTGAGGTTTTAGGCCCAATAATTAACACCTCTGTTTTTTCAGAATTTAGCAGTAAGAAATTACTTGTCATCCAATTTTTTAACTCAACTACACAATCCACAATCAAATTGGTATGTTTCATCGGGCCGCAAAGAAATATAGAGCTGAGTATCATCAGCATAACAGTGAAAGCTAACACCATATAATTATTATTATTATTATTATTATTATTGTTATTATTATTATTATTATTGTTTTAATTAAGATTATTTTAGATTATATTGTTATAAATGTTATTAAATATAAATTATTTATTTAAAAATAATAATAAGCATTATTGAATTAAGTAGTAATAAAAAAAAATTATATTTTTTTATTTAAATGTTATTAGTAATATTTCAATCATTATTATTTAGTTTAATATTTTTAAAATTATGTTTATTTTTAATTGTAGATGCTGCACAGATATATGTGATCCTGGAGCACAAAACCAGTCTTAAGTATCACGGGTATATGTGTATCAATAGCCAACAATACATTGTATGGGTCAAAATGATTGATTTTTCTTTTATGCCAAAAATCATTAGGATATTAAGTAAAGATCATGTTTCATACAGATGTTTTGTAAACTTCCTACCATACATATATCAAAACTTAATTTTTGTTTGGTAATATGCATTGCTAAGAACTTCATTTGGACAACTTTAAAGGTGATTTTCTCAAAATTTGGACTTTTTTGAACCCTCAGATTCCAGATTTTCAAATAGTTGTATCTGGACCAAATATTGTCCTATCCTAACAAACCATGCATCAATGGAAAGCTTATTTATGTGATAGATAAATCTTAGTTTTAATGGTCTCTTATGACTGGTTTTGTGGTCCAGGGTCACATATTTCTCTATATAGTTCTGGTTTTGGTACTGATGTGATTAGCATTGGCTGATGAACACGATTGCAGTCTGAGCGTTTTAATGTACAAATGAAATCATAAGAGCTTCTCTTGCCGTTTAAACAGAAGAAGAGCAGCCAGCATGTGTCGTCATCGATTACCCGTGTTTGGCGATCGTCTCGTCGAATTAATGAGACGCTGCCAGTCAAATGGAAACACTTTATTCACAGGCGTGTGGCGATGAGCTGAGACTGACTGAGTGTGTGTGTGTGTGTGTGTGTGTGTGTGTGTTGCAGGAGCAGACGGGCCGTTTTCTGCGCTGGCTGCGGGCGCAGACGGACGGTTCGGGTGGAGTTCTGCGGAGCGCGGCGGGCGTCCTGAGGGTGGTGTGGGCCGGAGACGAGCCTCCGGATCTGCGGGAGGGCGAGCGCGCGTTACACGCCGACCCGCCCGAAAACTTCTCTGAGCACTTCAGCCTGCACACGTACCGACGGCACCTGCAGACGCGGCGGCTCGGCCGGACCGTCCTGTACGCCGACGTCACCTCCACCACCATGGACATGCTGGAAGGGTATGTAAGCGCGGCTCCCCGCTCGGGGTTTGGGCCGGCGGGGGGGCTGGAACTCATTTAATGCTCGAGTGAGCTCACGGCGGTAAGAGCGGCCTAATAGAGGCCTTTGTGTGCGGCGGGACTCGCGCTGGGACGCGGCCAGCGGACGGAGCGCGGCGCGGCGGCAGGTGGAAGCCATTAGGGCTGTCATAAAGTTTGACAAATGGACGGCGGAGCGCGGCTGAAGTGATTGGGAGTGACAGTGTTGTCATTAGGCCTGTAAGGTAACGAAAAAGGGGCCGTGGAAAAAAAACATCTACAGTTTGATTTCCCCTCGCCTGATTATCAGAGTAATTTCCAGATGTCCCCTGTTACACTCTGATTAAGTGGTATTATTCTAGTATGAGAGTCTTGAGTGGGCGGCGTGACGGACAGGAAGTTCAGAACACCCGGCGCAGATCATGTGCTCGCAGCTCTGGGCTTTTCAGGAGCACGGTCTAAATTTCAGGAGCACCTTCTAATTAATAATCAAACAGTCTGATCAAAAATTAGCCTTCCCATTACGAGGTGATATTTGACTTATCAAAGTGATCTACAGGGGAATTTTGTTTTTACCTCTGATGCCATTTTTCTGACTTTATTAAAAGTATGACACATTTTAGGTCAAATGTTTTAAAAATTATATTGTATAAGCTCTTTAAAATTTCTATAATTAAAACAACAGAATAAGAATAAATTACCAATCAAATGAAATCAGTTTTTAACAAAATTAATTTGCACTACAGAGGTGGAACGGAAGAACGCAAAAGTGTCTTGTAGGTGTATTTTCATGTTTAATGAGGCTCAGAGGCGGCACGAGTGCAGTCAAACTCATGTTGAGATGAATGTTTTAAATATAACATTTTCAATATAGAAATTAGGGCTGGCAAACGATTAATCGCGATTAATCGCATAGAAAATAAAAGTTTGCCTAATATATGTGTGTGTAGTGTGTGTCATTATTATGTATATATAAATATAAGCACATTCATGTATTTATTTGAAGTATACGTATTTATTATAATTTTTATAGAATTTATATTATATATAAATAAAAGTATTTTGTACATGAATAACGTATTTCTCTTAAATATAGATATGCATTAATTTTTGTGCACAGTACACACACACACATATTAGGCAAACTCAAACTTTTGTTTTGTATGCGATTAATCACGATTAATCGTTTGCCAGCCCTAATAGAAATATTAAATTACTTAAATGAAAAGATAGTTTTAGAGTGTTGAGTTTTCAGTTTTCAGCAGCAAGTCGCTGATTTAATTACTGAATCATTCATTCATTTGATTTGCTCGAACGGCTGATTCATTCAGGAATAAAGCAAGTCTTTATGAATGGGAAATTGAATCATTGACTTACTAGATTTGTTTAAAAACGCACGTTCATTCATAAAACAGCACTGTGTTTGAATGGAGATGTGCAGCGGCTCAGTTGTGATTTGTTTCAAACTATTTTTGACGATGAAATGGAGCAAAATCAGGCAATAGTGTTATAGACAATGTAAGTCACTTAATATTAAATTATTTAATTTTCATATTAAATCAGTATCTCATTTACAAACTCCCTTAAAAATCATTAAAAGGTGTCACTCATCTTAGTTCATCACAATCTCTCAAAGTTCCATTATAATGAACGAAGCTCTCGACACTGCACAATCAATCTCTTATTTACACGTTGTTTATGAGAGGATTGGTGAGATCTGTCTGTGATTCATTACTCAACGCTCCAAAAACACGTTGAAACCTTTGAATCTCCCCTCAGCGCAACACAAATATGCTGACGGGGTCAGTCGCACTGATGCTCCTGAATATTATTCATAGTCACACGCAGTAGTTTTCAGTCGCACTGTAGAGTCCTGCAACTGCCGAACCTCAGCGCCTGTCCTCCGTGTTCGATCTTTACACTTCTGTGCATTCCGGAGGTTTCTCATCACGGAAGCAGAATGAGCTCTCAGCGTTTATTATTACTGCTGTGCTCACTATTATTATTACTATCATTATTATTATTATTATTAGAGTTTATAATATTATTATTATTGTGTTGATTTGATGATCACTTGAGCTCCAGATAAACAGACATTTGATTTGTCTGATCTGTGGAGGATGAGGAGGGTTATGAGAGGTGTGTGTGTGTGTGTGTGTGTGTGTGTGTGTGTGTGTGTGTGTGTGTGTGTGTGTGATGAGAGTATTAGTGCTCTGTTTGAGCTGCACACACTAATAATGGGCAGCCGGAGACTCTCGCTGTTTCTCACAAGGTCACAAACGGAGCAGAATCTCGACGACCCCGCGACCCCCATCACGTCTCTATTAAATCACCGCTCTGTAGCTTCACCCGTGAGATCTGCTAGAGCGGTTTAGGCCGTCAGCAATTCTTTTGCTGTTTATTAACAATTCTTTTAAATGAGCTGTACAATCTTTTTCCCCTAATTCTTTCATCAAAGATATTCTTAATTTGTTAACCTCATAAAGTAATAGTCAGGAAAATCATGTTTGCATGCGTTTTATGTTTTACATCATATTTGATCATCAGGCTTTTATGGCTCATATAGTCTGATATAGTGAGAATATGAAGGAACAAAACAGCTCAGTTATTCAGAGACTTTTTGTATATCAACTCAAATGTTTGTATATGATGAAATTCTGCTGCTTGTAACGTAAAACAATGAGATCTTTATGACAGTAGAGCAGATACTGACATGAAATGATGTAAATATCAGCGGTCGCTCTGTATCTCCAAAAATATGTGTTAGTAAGATGAGATTGAAATGATTCAAACATATAATGCAATGCAATCCAGTGATGATTGAGAGATGAACAAATTCAAATTTATTTGTGTAGCGCTTTTCACGATACATTTCATTGCAAAGCAACTTTACAGCAAATTAAAGTTTTTACAATATATTTAGTAGTAGCTTACTAGTGGTGACTCCTCAAAAGATCCTGATGATCAGATTTCAGACTAAAAATGAGTCATGAAGAATCAAGTAAAGCCGAGATGCTTCAGTGCAGTGAGTGTTCATCTGCAAATATGACTGCAGTTATTCTGACGTTTAATTGATCAAACTCAGTCCAGATTTGACAGCAAAAACACACATGAAGCACCAGCTGATGCTGGATGTTTGTACAATTACACTAAAACAGCTTTTACTAGATAAAAAAACTCTAAACTATCAATCAGATGGCAAGAAGACATGCAGTAGATTGTGTTTGACAGGTTTAACAGCCTGTTTTGATCCTTTGGAGGCCTTAAAATTCATATATAACATATGAAAATAGCTTTATATGGTTACTGTGTTGCCAGATTAAATTATTTTGTGCACTAGAGAGAGTGAGGGATGCATTGAGTGGCTTCATATGTGACCCTGGTCCACAAAACCAGTCTTAAGTATCACAGGTATATTTATAGCAATAGCCAACAATACATTGTATGAGTCAAAATGATCGATTTTTCTTTTATGCCAAAAATCATTAGTAAGGATCATGTTCCATGAAGATATTTTGTAAATTTCCTACCGTAAATGTATCAAAACTTGATTTTTAATATTAATTATTAAAATTAGTAATATGATTAGTAATAATGTAAATGATTAAATGTAAATGATTAGTAATATGATTTTTTTTTTTTTTTTTTGCACGCTCAGATTCCAGTATAGTTGTATTTGAGCCAAATATTGTCCTGTCCTAACGAACCATACATCAATGTAAAGCTTATTATTTCAATTAAAAAAAAATGGACACTTATGACTGGTTTCACTGGTTATTACTGGGTCACATGTGAATCTTGTCTTTAAGCTCAGGTTTATCATTAGTCACAATGTTTATTTTCAGGCCGTTCATCGTGATCTGAAGATTGATAAAGAGAAAGCATCACATTTTGTAATTTGTGGAGGAATCAAACGTGGCCTGCTGGAGTTCTACAGAGGAACGCGAGACGCTGTTTTCAGAGCGGGTCGGATCTCTTTCTCTTCTTTCTCTGAGCGTAATTAACACTCGCGCACACTGAGGTCGTCCTGTCGTGTAGCAATCAGTGTTTGTTTTAACAGCGAATCCAAAACCCAAACTGACACCGTGTGGAATTAAACGGCACTTCCTGTGAAAACACCGGCTCTGTGTCACGAGGGGCCGGAGGAAAAGCTGCCCAGCAGCCAAAGCATCAGGTTAGTACATGAAGTGAAATTAGTCCAATTGACCTGCGTGCTCCAGCAGCAATTACCTCAAATCGTAAGCAGATGCTCGTCGCTCTCATTTCATATTCTCGTACATCTGGCGCTCGGCGCTGGAGGAAAAGTGCGCGTCTGTGGCGAGTGTTGAGGAGCGGAGCGGGTCACGAGCGCGCGAGATCGAGTTTCAGCGACGCCGCGGGTTTCATCTGAATGCGGCAGCTCTGGATGAAGATCTCATGCTGTGAGCTCAAGAACATCACTGTCTGCTCAACGACCCTGTGTGTGTGTGTGTGTGTGTGTGTGTGTGTGTGTCAGAAAGTCAGTGCATGAGAAAAAGTGTGTATGAGAGTGTGTCCAGGTGTGTGTGTGTGTGTGTGTGTGTGCGCTTGTGCAAGTATTTGGTTTGTGCAAGTGTGTGCGTATGAGTGTGTGTTTATGCAAGTTTGCATGGGTGTGCATTTCTTTGTGAGTGTGTGCATGAGTGCAAGTTTGTGTGTTTGTGGGAGTGTGTTTGTGAGAGTGGGTGAGTGAGTGTGATTTTGTGCTCAAGTGTGCACACGAGTGTGCGTTTATGCAAGTTGAGTTTGTGTGTATGTGTCTGCATGAGTGTGTAGTATTTGGTTTGTGCAAGTGTGTGCATGTTTGTGTGAGCTTATGGAAGAGTGTGTGCACTATTTTGAGTGCATTTGAGTGTGTTTGGTTTGTGCAAGTGTGTTTGTGTTAGTATGCGCACAAGTGTTTCTTCAAGTTTGTGTGTGTGTTTGTCCAAGTGTGCACGAGAGTACAATTGTTTGGTTTTTGCAAGCGTGTGTGTATTTGTGAGTGTGTGTGCATGAGTGTGCGCGTTTGTGCGAGTGTGTGCATGGATGTGCTAGTGTGTGTATGAGTGTGCGCATGTGTGTTTGTGCGAGAGTGTGTGTGTGAGAGAGAGAGTGAGAGCGAGTGTGTTTTTGTGCTTAAGTGTGCGTTTGCGCAAGTGTGTGTGAGAGAGTGGGTGGATGAGTGAGCGTGTGTGTGCATGCGTGTGCCTTTGTGCAAGTGTGTGTGTGTGTGTGTTTTACTAATAGCAGAAAGTGATTGATCAGCTCTGTTTCTGTTTGAAGATGGTAATTGCTGCAGCTCCTCCAGAAACAGGATTTTCCCAATTAATCACATTTACAGATTAGACGGCCCTGATCGATCATCACATTTATGCCCTGGACTGATCAATACTAATATACTTATGCTAATAGTTGGAAATCCAGTTTTAGCGCCACACATTGATGAGTGCCGTGCGTCATATTTCTGCTCCGTGTTTCTGCGTCTGATTGCATGTGTCCGTTTAACAGATCTGATGTGCTGTAGATTCTGTGATGATGGGCGATACACTGAATATTAGCAATATTATTGCAGTATCTTTCCTGACGATACTTAGGAATGCAGCAATATTAGCGTGAACTTGTTTCCTGTTTCCTACGTGCTTTTGCGTGTGAATGGAAGTCAGTGAGAGTCAGAAAAGATTTGTGCAATTAAAGTGTAAATGCAGACTAGAGCTGCCGCTTCTTCTGTTTCTGTGTATTTATTGAGCTTTGTTGCAACGAGCACAACTTTTCAAAAGAATATTGTCTTTTTTTTTGTATCATTTGAACATTTTTATAATTCATATTTTTATGTTGGTAAGTAAATACCATTTTTAATGTTTCTTTTGTGTTCATTTAGTAAAAAGCAGTAAGTGTTCAACGTCTTCTTAATGTTTTTTCAAACTATGTTTGATTTTTATTGGGGGGAGCAAATGCACAAAAATATTGAGATATATAATGAATATCACCAGAAGCACAATTCCCACTTCAGACCTGTGCTGAGACACTCGAGCGCTGCTGGGAAACATCTTCATCTGCACACTGTGTGTGTGTGTGTGTGTGTGTGTGTGTGTGTGTGTGTGTGTGTGTGTGTGTGTGTGTGTGACCCCTCAGGTCTCTGAGTAACTGACCCTTTGGCTCAGCGGCCACAACAAAAGCACACACACACACTCGGTTGTGGTGTCTGTCTGTGTTCTGATCATCTGTTCACTTACTGGTTAGCAGACGCTCACTACTTCTGCAGGAAGTAGAGTGTGATTTACTGTGATTAATAAATATGAGTGAAAACACTGATTTTGTGCATTTCTCGACACATTTGTTTGTCATCAGACTGTTAAATCCTGTTTGTTTCTCTGCAGCGTGAGGGAACGAAATTCGTTCTTTGTTTGTCTTAATTACTAATGGTGCGTCTTTTCTTCTTTCACTCTTTTCAGGCCGTTACTGAGGTTTGTTCGTAATGCGGCTGCAGACGAGCTGCTTTCACAATGAGATTAACTGACCCTCAACGCACACACACACACACCTCATTGAGCCGCTAAGAGCATTACTGTGTGTGTGATCCACGGCTGATCTCATATTTGTGTTGCTGAAATTAATTTGATGCCTCTTTACATGTTAATCTGAGAGGGATTGATTTCTGCTGAACAAAGACGAGAGACAGACCGAGAAATTGAGAGAGAGAGAAAGAAACGGTGAGAGAGCCTGAGTGGTTTGTTGAAGTTTTTTGTCATGTTCGTCCAGGGTTTGTGTGTCGCTCTCAGTCAGTTTCTACATTTCTCTCTTTGAAGCTTTGCTCTCGGTTGTTCTTGTGTTTTATTTTTCCCTGGCATTGAAGCGGTGATCTAGTGTTGCTAGCGCTGTGTTCCAGTTGAGCTTCAGGAAAACACAAGATGCTGAGTTCATTTTTCTGATTTTGTTTTTAGTGTTTTGTGTCGTTTCGTCGTGTGTAACTAGTGTTGGGGGTAACGCATTACAGGTAACGTGAGTTACATAATCAGATTACTTTTTTCAAGTTATTATTAAAGTAACATTACTTTTTAATTTACAAGAAAATATCTGAGTTACTTTTTCAAATAAGTAACACCAGTTACTTTTTTCCCCATTTATTAATTGAAAGCTCTCCTGCCCCCATGTTGAGAGAAATCGGGAGTAAGATGTTACTTTAGTGTTACTTTAGTTCTAGAATAAATATGAACATGCACTAATTCATCTCACTCACAAAAAAAAACCAGATTCAATATTTCTCAAAATGAATAAAAACAATGAAATGCAAAATCAGAATATGACAAAAACCTTTAATAATACAAATATCCTTTGTTTAATCCCATTTTATTAACTAATCTCTTTGCTGCTAACCTTCGATGATCCAATTCAACCATACTAATAAGCAAAATTTGCTCAAAATAAACTAACATTTGTTGTTCTTTTTTATTGCTGAAGAGTGTTGAACTTTCTTCTCCCATGTTCTACTGCACAGACGTGAATTTACTTTTCCTTCGGCCTGAGGCTGATTTATTTCACTTTTGGTGTGAAAGGGCTTTTGCATTTGCTATAAATAGAAGTTGTTATAATAAAAACAAACAAGCCCTCCGCAGATTCTAAAAGTAACGCAAAAGTAACATAACGCAATACTTTTCCATAAAAAGTAACTAAATAACGGAATTGGTTGCCTTTTTCGGGAGTAGCACAACATTGTAATGCATTACTGTTAAAAGTAACTTTTCCCAACACTGTGTGTAACATCTTGAAATGAGATAATAAATTAGACAAAAATATTTGAGTGACACAAAGCAGATTTACAGCTCTCCCTTCTCACAAAAAAATCAGTTAAATCAAACCGCACACACACATACAGGCGGGTCGCGGCCGTCTCTCTTTGCGCCGTTAGCGGCTGATGTTCTCATTAAAAGTTCATTTGTTCTGCTGAAGGACTCCAGAGCCGCGGCTGCGCCTCCGTCTGTGCTCGTCAGCTCCTGATGCGCGCGGCTGCGGTCGCGTCACGATCCGCTCGCGGGGGTCTCCGCCGCTCCTGCCCAACTGTGAAAGCTCTCAATTAGCCGCACAACTCTGAGCGTCTGGCTAACTGGCCGCTGCTGCTCCGAGGTCATGATCTCAACAACTGCATCTGTGTGTGTGTGTGTGTGTGTGTGTGTGTTTCAGCTGAACACAGACTGAAGGTCTGCCGAAATCCCACTCGCTTTCTGCAGCGTTTTGCACATTTGATCATGGCTTCGGCTCTTTTCATTCTGCTGGTGTTTATAGCAGTTCTCTGTGTCTGCGTTTGACACGTCAGACCGCCGGGGTTTCTGTTTTTGCAGTTTTCTTCTCATTTCTTGCTCTTGCAAGAATGTCCAGTTCAATTAAAACTCGGAGAAACGAATTCCTCCGTCTGCGAATTAGCATGTGTGGTCAGCTTTAGAAAACACTCTGGCTTTCAGCGCTTCACAACACCAGACGATCAACACACACCGACTGGTTTGCTGTAAAAACACTGTAAACTCTGTTCTGGTTCAGCTCTATCCGAACGCGCCGTCCCCTGATTCGGCGCTAGGCGCTCTGACGCGGCGACCCGCTTCAATAGATGGATTACGGCGGAGCCGCTCAAAGGACCGTCACTCTTTGCATCTGAATGCTGCTCTCTGTGTGTCTCGGGCTTACAGGCTTTGAGCGGCTCAGCAGACTGAAGACGTGCCGCTTAAGCTTTTCTGTAAATGTATTTGCTCTAAATGACAGACGGATCCGAGATTCCCGTCCCTGTAACGCGAAGAGAAACATTCGTCTGTTTTCCGCTCGTTGAGCTGCTTTGACCGATTTGAGAACGGCAAGATGCGGCAAACCCTCCTGCGCCGGCGGTGGAACGTGATTGGCGTTTGAGAGGATGAGATGCCACGGAAGTGACTTTATTAAACTTCTGCAGGAGTACTGGAGTGTTTTTGCAGCAGTTACTGTGAGATTGACGCGTCCAGCGCCACTGAGGTCAAGTGGATGGCTGTTTGCTTTAGCGGGGGTGTTATTTGACAGGGCTGCTGGGATTGGAAGCCTGTGAAAGGGGTCAAAGGTCAGTTACAGTCCAGCGAGAAGCTCTCGGTCCTCTGGGCCTCATTGCCTATTTTTTATTTATTTTTGCATCAAGAATTATTTTCCTGTGTTGTTGTTGTTGTTATTATTATTATTATTATTATTATTATTATTATTATTATTATTATTATTATTGTGATTGTGAAGCGGCTTTGAAACGATATGTATTGTATGAGGTGCCGTCTGAAGCGCTTACATTCTCTCTCTGTTCTTCCTGCAGGTTGATGTTGCAGTCGCCACAGGAAACGGGGTTAATTGCCATTGCGGCGCGTCAGACGCAGGGCAAAGGTCAGCGGGTTTCCATCGGCTCTCACGCAGCCGCGTTAACTCTGGTTTAACATGTAAACGAGCGTGTCATTCATTAACGCTGTGTGTCGCAGGCCGCGGGGGGAACGCGTGGTTGAGTCCGCTGGGATGCGGCATGTTCACTCTCCACCTGCAGGTTCCTGTGGACTCGCGGCTCGGCCAGAGGATCCCGTTCCTGCAGCACCTCGCCGCCCTGGCCGTAGTGGAGTCTGTGCGAACGCTGCCCGGATACGAGGTGCTCACACACACACACACACACACACCCCTGTGCTACTGCTCTACTGAAGCATGTTCGTGGTTGTGTGTGTGTGTGTTAGGAAGTACTTTAAATGAATTTCAGGATTCTCTCTTAAACTAGTGTGATTCAGCAGACAGGAAATGAGAGTTTGAAAGCATCTGATTGTCTCTGTGTCTCAGGTGTTTGATGTGTCAGTAATGACTGAGAAACAGTATCTTTCACAAGCACATATCAGAGTTTGCATGACTAGAAAAAATCTGCTTATCATTTTGTTTTTTATTTTAGGTTTTCAAACTTTGAGGTGCCACAGACCCCCAGATATTATTATTCTCATGCGAGGGACCCCCACGCTAAAATTGTATATATAAAGTATATTAGGGCTGTCGCTTCAATGCGTTAACTTAGTTAGTGATGGAAAATAATTAACGCAGTTAACACACTGGGTCCGCCCCCAGACCTGTACATCATCTTATATTTCATACAGTTGACTGTTGACAAATATGATTCAGAGCAACAACTCCACAAATAGTTATGCCCTAAAATTCAAGATATTGTTGCAAAAAAAAATGCCCTGTATGTGTTTTGTCTCATATTTTATATATCTCACATATCAGAGGACATCACAGAGCAATATGACACGAGCACTGATTTTGTCCTGATATATCATGAACTGAAATGTGTGCTTTCCACTATTTGAAATAACAAATGGCAGTAGTGCAGTGGGTTGTTGGAAAGCTCCTTCACGATGTTTCCACTTCTTCAGACTACCGTTATCACAGGACATGTGCCGGCCAGTTAGGATTCAATAAAAGCGCCGTCTCTTGTTAGCTCAGATTTATTTGTCAATTGCGCTGTTGCGTGCGAGCGTGTCTCGTAATGTTTCGGCTATGTAGCACGCGCGCATGTCAAATAATAGCAACCCAGAGCGCATTACAGGAGAAATGCGCAAAAAAAAAAAATTGTACTCCGATTTGCAAACATGTTTGTCTAATGCATGTCTGTTTTGTGTTAATATTTTACTGGACATGGGTACAAAAGTTTTTGATTTTATCACTTTTTTTAACAGGCAAACTAACGAAATTCTCATATATTCCTCCTCCCTTTTGCTCTGATTTATACTTGAAACCTTGCATGCTGTGAATAATGCTGCTCTTATGACAAAATGATAGTGATTTGCTGTGTCTGCTTAAAGTGATAGTTCACGCAAAAATGAAGATTTGCTCTTAATTCAGTCACGCTCCATCCAAGGTGGAGATTTATTTATTTTTTTTTATTTATTTTTGAGTAGAATGCAAGTCAATGGCTACCGTCACTTTGAGAGTCAAAAAAATCATATCAGGCAACACAAAATTAATAGCTGTGCCTCATATAATGAGGTCTTATGAAGTGAAACGATTGAAAATTGTTTAAAACATTACTGCTGTGAACGTTCCCATCAAATGATTGAATGCAAACTTATGTTTTCACATATTTGTGTAGGATGTGGACCTGCGGCTGAAGTGGCCCAATGACATCTACTACAGTAACCTGATGAAACTCGGCGGCGTTCTGGTCAATTCCACCTTCGTCGGTCAAACCTTCCACCTCCTGATCGGTAACGTCTCGCCGCCGCGTCAGCAGGTCAGTGCGTTGGCCGCGTCACACACGTGACGTCTGTCGTGTTTCCCGCAGGCTGCGGCTTCAACGTGAGCAACAGCAACCCGACCGTCTGCATCAACGACCTGGTGCGGCAGCAGAACCGGGAACACGGCCTCGGCCTGGAGCCGCTCTCTTCGGCGCAGCTCATCGCGCGCTCCGTCACGCTGCTGGAGCGCTACGTCTCGGAGTTCCAGCTGCACGGCCCGCAGGCGCTGCTGCCGCTCTACTACAGGAGATGGGTGCACGGGTGAGCCGCCGCCGGCGCTCCACCACATACATACGTGCGCGCTCGTCTGTGCGCGTGTTTGCTGACGCGTGTCTGTGTTTCAGCGGCACACGTGTGCGTCTCTGGAGCGAGGACGGGCCCGAGGCCGAGGTGGTGGGTCTGGACGAGAACGGCTTCCTGCAGGTGACGGGAGATCAGGGTGTCGTGTCCGTGCAGCCGGACGGAAACTCCTTCGACATGCTGAGGAACCTGGTGGTGACCAAAACCAGCTGAACATCTCCAGTATAGCATTTTCACATCTCTTCAGCTGACCACGACCACACAGCAGAGTTGCTTATCTGTCTATTAATACCAATTCATTTAACAGCAATGTCCCTTTCTGAGTTGTTTTCAGGTCAAACGTTGTTTGTTTGTGACCCTTTCTGCTTCTGCTGTGTGATGCTTTTCAGAGTCTACGGCGGCATTTTAGTGCCACGTTACAAAAAAAATCTAAGATTGCGAGATTTAAGACTGAATATTTCGAGAATAAAGTCAAAATACTACGAGAATAAAATCGAAATACTATGAGAATTAAATAAAAATACTACGAGAATAAAAAAAAATACAAATAAAAATTCAAAAATAGAAATTATGAGAATAAAGTCAAAATACTGAGTAATAATATTTCTACTTTTTTCTCATTTCGACTTTATTCTTATAATAATTATGCTCTCAATTTCGACTTTATTCTCAAAATATTACGAGTTTAATTTCATAATCCTAGATTTTATTTTTTTAAGTGGCACAAAAATGCTGTTGTAAGCGTCAAACAGGAGATTCAACAAGAAAACGTGAATCTTGAGAAGTGGGTGTGATATTTTCTGTAGAATAACAAGCATCACTGAATGGCTGATGTTTAGTAGTAATTATCCCATTTTGATTGCACGTTGACTTGAACGTTAAACGCATCAGCAGTGTGCGCAGACGGACGGCGGTGTTTGGCGTGATGGATCACAGTGTAATCGGTTACATGCGCTCATTAAATTATGCTCGTATGCCTCTCAAAATCTTCACTTGAAATCATTAAGTGGAGAAATGAGAAGGATTCTTCAGTTTTTCCCATTAAAGAAGTTTCCGCGCTGTAAAACTCAGGTAAGTTAGACAGACAACATAATCGCTCAAAAACACACTGGTTTTACAGTTTGCCTTTTCTCATGAAGTGATGAGTTAGTTTAGAGAGGTAATTAGTGATCTGTAGCTGGTTACGATCTGTTCTCAGTTAACTGAAGAGTTTGATGTGGAAATCTGACTTGTCTGTAATTCTCGTTTGGTCGCACGCTCGATTCTGAGGTGATTTTTGTATGTTCATATCATTCAGCACACTAAATATTTTGTAATGATTCATGGTTTGTAAACAGATGCAGGTGATTCCTTTTAAGGAAGACATTCCAGAGTTGTACAAAATGAAATAAAACGATTGTGACTGATCTGTTGCTGTGAGAATCGTTCTCCTCGTTTATTCCATCAGCGAAGCGCGATCCCGTCAGTCCAGCGGCGTGTGGGTCGGGGAGCGCGCATCGCGTGCGCGTGTGTTGCGTTTCCTGGCAGTGTCACGTTCATCCGTCCTCCATAAGCAGCAGCTCATCTGTCATCTGCACCTCGTGCTTCAGCCTCGTCTCTCGTCTTGATGAGGTGAAAAAATTCCTCCGAGCTTCGCTAAACGGTTTGAGATCTTTCACCTCATTACAAAGCCATTCATCGCCTCCCACTTTCTCACATTCGAGCACATTCGCAGCGATCGGTCTATTAACTCGCTGATACGGTTCTTCAGGTGGTCCGGTGCTCAACGTTTACCATAAAAGCGTTTTTAAACCGATGACGCCGAGCCTTTAGAAACCATTAAGCAAATAGCTCACCTCGGATCCATAAACGCCACATCCACAATATCCTGTTAAACAATTTCAGCTGGAGGGTCCCTGAAGGTCAAAGCAAATCTATCATCTATAATACCGGCTGCATAATACCGGACTCCGATCTTCTGTCCCCGGGGACAGACGCGGGGCCGCTGGCTCTTCTTCAAAATCATAAAAAGCCGCAGTCTTCATCAACAAACAAACACGGCGAGTATTAACCTTCCTCCGGAGGAGGATTAGATCCCCAAACGCTTCATCAAAGCGTCAGGTGAGAGCTCGTCTCAGACGGAGCGGAGATGAAAGCTGCTGCACCAGTGACAACTTTTTAATAACGGCCTGGAAAGCGATGAGAATCGCGACTTGTACGTGTGTTCAGTATTTTGTTGCTCTGAGACACGACGCGACACGCTCTCATGTGTCATCCCATGTTTATTGAGATTCTAATCAAACTACCTCCAGTCGTTTTAGTAATCTGTTAGACTCCTGGTTTGCACCATAAATAATCGAGCTGCACAATGGTCGAGCGGTGGAAATATGCAGCTGAATATCAGGATGTTGGACTCAAGTGACTGACCAGTTAGAAGCCTGCAGGACTGGTTGTTAAACAACAGAAAACTGGACCAGCATCCCACAATGCGTTGTCTTTCCAGAGATGTTCATAGAAATAATTTCACAATCATTTTCTAGTTCACTCCATTTCATCCCAGCTCAGTATGCAGACACCGTTCAGAAGTTGTTCATTTAAAGCGGAAGTGTGAGATGCCGTGTTCAGTTTGGAGAGTGAAAAACAGGGTTGTACAGATACTGTAAAATAAAATTCCAGGACTTTTCAAGCACTACTTTTTTTGATTTTCAAGGACTTCAATCAGAGATCTCATTTATCCATGTCTTCTCTTTCAAACTAAAACCATGGTTTATTTTCTTTTTTTTTTTTTTATTTTAAGAGATTTGTATTTGCGTATACTTAAATTTTCTTTTTTGTTTTTATAGTTGTACTGCCTTAATGGTTCTATCTTTTCTACTGTTAAATTAATCAGAAAAAAAGATCTGTGAAACCACTCAGAAAACCCGATCTGAAACAAATGATTCGTGATCCATGCTCTGAAGTCCAGAACCGAATCAAATGATTCGCAAACCTGCCCCAAAGTCTCGATACGTATCAAAAGATTCAAGAACTTGCTCCGACGTTCTGATCTGAATCAAATGATTCGCGATCTGACTGTAGCACTTCGAAACAGGAAATTATTTTGTGACACAATAGTTTGACTGATTTAGAGTTTCGGAAAACTCAGTTTCACCCATCACTACATGCTTTTTAAAATCATTACAAGCAATGTCGAAATTCAAAAATAATTGGCTCTTTTAATTTTATCTGGGTTTTTTTTTTATTGTTTTGTATTTTTTTTTTAGCTAGTGAATTGCTTGAAATGAAGTCACAAGTTTGATTCAATTGGAGCTGTTCCAGCGTAAATGACTTTGATTCAGTTCAAAATGAAATTGGTTCAGTTCATCTGTTCCTCTTTTTTGCGTCTTCAGCCATGTTTACATCACATTGTCAGTACTACTACTGGCTTAGCTAACTAGTTTTGTTTTATTAGCCCCCTTCCCCTCCCCCTCCCCCTCCCCTTTTTTTCCTAGTTTCATTAACTGAAATATGTGAAAAAAGTATTTTGTTTTTTTGAATTGCGTGAATTTTGCCTGAAAAGATTTAACTCTTATGTCATAAATACATTGTCTTTCAATAACAGTTTTCAAGTACCTCTTCAGGAATATTGCTATTTTCAAAGGTTTTCCAGGCTTTAAATTTTAAGTCAAATTCAAGCACTTTAAGCACCTTGTACGAACCCTGGAACAATCCAAGTCTCTCCATTGATTTTGTATTGCAGGAAGCTGCCTCCTCTGACATATAACAAAAAAAAAAAAAAAACAGGACAATGTCTAAAAGCTGCTGTGTGACAAAATATACAGTAAACAAGCTAAAAAAAAAAAACAGAAGTACCTTTTTATAAGCTGTTGAGCGTTTAAGGACAAGTAGTTGTAGATGTCAGGGTGTTTCACATTGGGCCAATCAGTTGGATCATTTCTCCAACAAAAGGAAGGTAAGGAAAAGGAGCACTGACATAGACCAATAACATTTAGTTTCTCAATATATCTCCTCCTCTCAGGTTCACATAGGGTGGTGAAATAGTGCTCTGACATGATTAAAAACAATGTTGCCAATTACGTTTCCCTCCAGTGGGTGGAATTCTCAGAGTATATGACATGTTGCGCTCTACTTTTGTGTCCTTAACTGCTCGACAGCTTATAAAAGTGTAGTTATGGGCTTTTAACTTCTTTACTGTACACCTTGTCACATAGCAGCTTTTAGACGTTTTTTTTTTTTTTTTTTTTAAGTCAAAGGAGGCAGCTTCCCGCAATACAAAATCAATGGAGAGTTTTGGATTGTTTCTCCCCCAGAGTGGGCGTGGCCTAAATGCGCTCTGTCACTATACCACAAACATCTGCCATTGGTCAGTCAGACAGATAGTCCCGCCCACGGCTCTGAGATTGGTTGAGTCAGAAGATTATGACGTGTCACTCTGTCTCTATAAATCTGTTTAGTCACATAGAATTGACACACTTCTTCTTTAAAGGTTAGGGAGGTGTGTTCGGTGCTGCACAGACTCAGAAACATCAAAGTACAGAGAGAGCGATTCAAACCATATGAAGTCATCTGCTCTCTAATCGCTTTTGCTGTATTTTGATGTCATACACCGGTCGGTCTGCAGCGCCGCTTCACGTCGAACACACCTAGTGATTTCTGAGAAACACTGATGATATTGGAGATCACCAAAACCTAGCTTGGTAGCTCCGCCCCAAACATGCTTTGCACCACCCCCATCGTGAGTGGACACGCCCCTCGCTGCTGATTGGCTACAAGTGTGTGTTGGCGCTCGGTCCGACCCGGTCTCAACAGCGCTTCTCCTAAATCACTTACTGCTTGTTCAAGTTCTGATATTTTAACAGAAATCCTGCAGAAACATTTGTTTTTTTGCTATGGCTAAATTAGATGAAATATTTTAATTTTGTGAATGCTGCCACAAAAACATGTGGATGATTATGTCTTGCATATCTGAGTTTAGAGAACAATAATGTGCAGCAAATTCAAGGTTCATCTGGAGGCCCTGAATAACCGAAACGCGTCCACTCGTTCCTCTGTACTCCAAACGTCATGGCTGTAGTATCCCGGCTTCTTCTTGTGTTAAAACAGATACTCCTGACGGTCCTGCTGTAGGTGTGAACAGAAGCTCTGTAGTTTTGCATAAGCAGCAGAAGCAGTTCTGAGCGGGTCACCTCTCGTTGCTGATGATGACGGACGTGCCGATGTAATGAGGAACGCGGTGCGCGTCGTTCGCGGGGCTCTGGGTCCGGTACAGGTACGGGTTCACCTCCTCGCCCCGGTAACCGTCCGTTAAGTGGCTGAGAGCGTAGGGACCTGGCGGGACATGTTTGGCCCAGACGTGGTGGAGGTTGAGAGAGACATACGGGCTCTGTGCCACCAGCACCCTCTTCTCCTCCATGTGGTTCTGCTCCGAGAGTCGGGGCGCCGCGCACCGCTCACCGTTCCTGTCCTCGTACGGCGCGTCCGTCGCACACGGCCTGCGTCTCTGCACGGGCGGCTGTTGGCCGAAGCCCTGCGGCGCCTGATGCCGTCTGATCCGCTCGCAGCCGCCGCTGTCCCGTTCCTCCTCTCTCCCTCTGCTGCGGTTCTGACCTGGTTCCTCTTTAAACGCCCCGCCGGGTCTGTAGCCGCCGTGCAGCAGCTGGGCTGCGAATGCACCGTCGCCTGCCGGACCTGACGGAGAGACGGTCACTGCTGGTTAGATGTGCCACCGAGTAATGCAGGTAATCAAACATTTACATTTCTGCATTTGGCAGACACTTTTATTCTTAGTACTCTTGGTGCACATTTTATCAGATCTTGCTTTCTTTGAGAATCAAACCCATGACCTTGCCATTGCAAGCGATGCACTAATTCTACTGTATGAGCGACAGGAAGGCTGAAGTCTATCTGTTGTCTGTCTCAGTTAGGAATCTTTGTGTAAACAGTAAACTGATCTCATTCACTGCCAACGGTGTAGAATTTAGTAGAGATGCTATGACATGACCAATATCCAGACACTGCTAAATTGTCCTTAGCAATAATTTTGATCAGACAATTAAATATATGTATATGTAACCACTGTTGTAATTTTGGCCGCATCTGAAATAGGTCATATTATTGATATTACCTGAGAAGTTAAAGAAATGCACTAGAAACTTGCACACTTTCAGTTGGTCAGCAACTGAACTGCAGTGCTCAAACTATTTAAAATATAGTGAACCCTAACTCATCATAATGCACAATGTTTCCATCTAACATATATTTTGAGCTGCTGCTGGTGCCTATCAGTCTCTACTTGTAATTGGTCACCTTCTTGCCTTCTATTGGTGGCCACAAAATCCTAATGGAATATGTCTCAAAACACACTACAAAAACATTTGTAACAAACATTTGTTGGTTAAAAGTTGATGGGTTGTGATGTTTGTAATGGTATTTGTAGTGGAAACCATTAGAATTTCTGTGATGGTTTCTAGTTTGTTTGTTTTTCTGCAGGGGTTTCACTAGTTTGCAGTAAACCGGTTACCTCACCTGAATATGTTTGTAGATTTGTGTTGGATGTTATCTTTGGAATGGAAATATTAATGTTTTATTTGTAAATCAAATTTGTCATACTTTTTCGCTTATTTCAGTTAATGTCATAAAACTAGCTAGCTAAGCCAGTAGCAGTACTGACAGCCTTGTGAAAACATGGCTGAAGACGCAAAAGGCAGAGGAACAAAATGACTAAATTGAGTGAGTCATTTACGCTGGAACCTCCGAATGATTCAAACTCAAACTCGTGACATCACCGATCATTCAGTTCTAGCGATTCACTAGCAAAAACCAGATCAAAGGAGACAATTATTTCTAAATTTGGACATCGTTTGTAATGACTTTAAAAAGCACATAGTATGTGCGTTTCCATTACCCTTAAAGATGCGCAAATTCAAATTGCGAATTGAAAATACGCCTAATGGAAACGTGTCAATTTCGCAAAAACTCCCATATATCGCAAAAAAGTTTTTAGCTCGCATGAGGTGGTTTTTCAGGCAATTCGAAAAAGGAATATTTCGCAAAACTGCAATGGAAACGGCTTTTTCGCATTTACAGGTCACATGGCACATGTAAACAGCCATATGATCATTCTTCAATGTACTATAAACTCCAAGAAACACTTCATACGTAGCCGCTCTCAAGTATAAGGGGCTTTCCCTGATATTAATGTTTACGGCGCGTTCACACCAGACGCAAATGAAACGTCAAGCGCGAGTGATTTACATGTTAAGTCAATGCCAAGACGCGAATAGACATCCTGCGGCGCGAATTGAGCGTTTCGGGCGTTTGACGAGCGTAACGTGTGATTCGCGCAATTCGCGCAAGTTGGAAAATCTGAACTTTGGCGAATATTCGCGCCGCGTTAACCAATCAGGAGCTTGCTCTAGTAGTAACGTGATTACGACGTAGCGAGCGGAGGCACAAATCCCAAACAACAATGGAGGACAAAGTTTGTATAGACATCTGTCGTGGGCATTCTTTGCAATAAGTCTGAGGCTTTTTAAAATGTTGTTCATATCGATATCGGAATTATGTCATACCGAAAATTAAGAAATATATTGTGATGTAAATTTTGGCCATATTATCCAGCCCTTCGATCCAAAGAAAGATTCTACATACATGAGCAGTTTCTGATCTAATTTCAAAATCTGAAGCAAAAACAGAATGGTCTAACTTTATCTTTGTGAAATTATGGTGCATAAAAAATATCTGCAGGAAACAAAAACAGATTGAAAGCACAAATTCACTCTCTGACAGCAGGTGGTGCTAATGGAACAACAGTGATACAGAATTTCCCTGGTTACTGTAGTAAACAAAGCAGCACCAGAACAGAGATCGGCTGAAATAGAACAAAAGATGTGTTTGATGTGTTTTCCAGGACTGGAAAATTAGTCATCAATTTTCCAGGTTTTCCAGGACGCGTGGGAAACCTGATCATGATCAATGCAACGGCAGAGTTACTGCATATAGAAAATGTTTAAAAAGTGTGTTGTAACACCCCTCCTATCTGTCTGTCCTCACTCAGGATTTATGTAGGTAAATGTATGACTTTTTAAAGACCTTATTAAGACTAAGTAAAGAAAATTTATGGAATGAAATGAAATTAACACAATATGTCAATACAGTCTCTAAATGTTGTATCAGCAGTAGTTTGAAACTTAATTTAAAGGAGTTGAGAATTTAAAGCCCGTCACTGTCACGTCGGTGGAGGTGAGTGTCTGATCTGTACTCAGTGTTCTGATGTGTGTCTGTTAGGGTTTACCTGAGTATGCGCTGCAGGTTACAGGTGTCTGCAGGTGCGCCGCCGGTTTGTTTGCGCCGGCGCAGCTCCAGGGCGTTTCTCTGCGGGACGGCAGCGAGGAGAGGACGTGGCGTCTGGGGGAGCGAGGGCTCGTCTGCGCGTGTGCGTAGGACAGCGTGTAGGACGGCTCGGGGCCGTGCGTCAGCGGGACGGGGCTCTGCTCCCGACAGGACGACAGGCTGCAGGGGGGACTCGACTTCCACGAGGGACACTCCGGTTTATCAGCGTGCAGCGAGGTCTGGAAACCAGAAGCGCCTGATGTTACGAGCGCGTCAGAAGCCGCGAGTGTCGGCACGTTCCCGGGTGAGTCTGCGAGTGTTCTTACCTGCGGATATGGGGACGCTTTGGGTTTGCATTTGATCTTGGCTGCTTTGGCTTTCAGCTGTTTGCGTGAGTCCTGAGGAGCTGCGAGACTCGAGGTCTTATAGGAGAGAGACGGTCTGGATCTGCTCTGGTCCTGAGAGAACTGCATCTCTTTAAATTCCACATCCCTACGGAGATACACGGCATTAGTGTGCGCAGGGTTTCTGCCGGTCTGAAAAAATCTTAATTCACCTTTCCACAAATTAGGCAAATTAGTCTTAAATCAAAGCAGAAAGTCTTAAATTCATAAAGTCTTGCCATTAAATGTTGCATGAACTGCAAACAATGAATCTCTTCCTCAGTATTTTTGTTTGGTTTTCCAGTACTAATATCTAAACGTCCTTAAAGGTGTAGTCCATTTCCAGAACAAAAGTTTACAGATAATGCACTCACCCCCTTGTCATCCAAGATGTTCATGTATTTCTTTCTTTAGTCGTAAAGAAATTGTTTTTTTAGGAAAACATTTCAGGAATGTTCTCCATATAGTGGATCTTCCGTGAGTTTGAACTTCCAAAATGCAGTTTAAATGTGGCTGCAAAGGGCTCTAAACGATCCCAGCCAAAGGAAGAAGGGTCTTATCTAGTGAAATGATTGGTTATTTTCTAAAAAAATAAATAAATAAATAAAAAGATTATTTTATATACTTTCTAACCTCAATTGCTCGTCTTGTCTACACTCTCAGAAAAAAAGGTACAGTTCTGTCGCTGGGGCGGTACCCTAAGGTACAAAAGTGAAAAGGTACATCTTTGTACCTTACCTACCCCTAAACAGTACATACTAGTACCTTAAAGGTACATTTTAGTATTTTGGAAGCACATATTGGTACCTTAAAGGTACTTATTGGTACCTTAAAGGTACATATTAGTACTTTAAAAGTACATATTTGTACCTTTTCACTTTGTACCTTAGGGTACCGCCCCAGCGACAGAACTGTACCTTTTTTTCTGACAGTGTAGCTCTGTGTGAACTGTGTATTCCGCTTCAACACAGTTAGGGTATGTTGAAAAACTCCCATCTCATGTTCTCCCTCAACTTCAAAGTCATCCATCGCTGCGGAAGTACCGACCCAGTGTTTACAAAGTGAACGTGCAGAGAAGGTTAAACGCCCTTTACAAAAATGGGTAAAACAGCAATGTAGGGCAGTTTTGAAAATGAGATGGGAGTTTTTTCGACATACCCTAACTGTCTTGAACCGGAATACACAAAGTTCATGCAGAGCTAGACAAGACGAGTGTTTGAGGTTAAAAAGTTAATAAACTGTACATTTTTTTTTCAAAAAAATGACCGATCGTTCTGATAAGACCCTCCTTCCTTAGCTGGGATCATTTAGAGCCCTTTGAAGCTGCATTGAAGCTGTATTTTGGACGTTCAAACTCACGGGCACCACAGAAATCCACTATATGGAGAACATTCCTGAAATGTTTTCCTCAAAAAACATAATTTCTTTACGACTGAAGAAAGACAGACATGAACGTCTTGGATGACAATTTTTGTTTTGGAAGTGAACTTCTTTCAATTAAGACACATTTACTGTAGAAGCAAAATGAAGATATGAAGTCTTGTTTTCTGAGAAACTGAACAAAATGAGTTTAAAATGATTAAAACAAATACAAATATCTGTCAGTGGAGAATGGAAACTTGTCTTCCTTTGAATTAAGTTGACTTCTTTGGCAGATATTTGTTTGTTTTAATCATAAACACTTTATTTTGATTGTTTATTCATAAGACTTATTATCTTGTCATTTTGCCTTTCCAGTAAATTTATCTTGAATCTTTAGACATTTGCCACTGGAAAACAAGATAAAAACACTGAGGAAGATTTAACAATTAGAAAATACAGTAAAATGTAATTCAATATTCTAATGGTTGAGATATTCTAGCCTTAAACTGTTTTTGTTCTTGTAAAATGAATTAAAAATTCATTGACTGGAGATCAATTAGAAGTTGTATTTTCAATATTTTATTTTGCTACTAAAACTCATGCTTTTGAAGCCGTATTGACATGTTTTCTAAAAACACATCTACACACATCAGTGTGGTTTCTTAAATTTTCTTGACTTGATCTTAAAGAGTCCTATATTTACCTGCAGAAACCCTGAAATGTACACACTGTGTGCTGTGAGGGAGGTGAAGGTGACTCACGTCAGGACGTAGTTGACGCTGACGATGCAGTGCGGCCGGGACGAGCGGCTGTTGTGAACGATGGTGGCGCAGCTCTGCACCCAAACCCAGCCGCCGTGTTTGGCCAGCATACGGTAGTACTTGGTGGTCACCTGCCCTTTAACCAGCACTGACACACAAACACACAGACTGAATAACACACTTCCTCTAGCTGATTTAATGTCCGTTTACGTGCAAACACTAGGAAACGGCAGTGGTTCTCAATCGCGTTCCTGGAGCACAACCAAAACTCAATCACACACTCCTGACTCAGCTCATCAGAGACTCCAGACGTGGCACAGGTGACGTGCAGCACACGGCGTGTCGGTGGAGCTCCAGGAACGTGGCTGAGAACCGCTGATCCTCAGAGTATGCGGTGACTCACATAAATGATGTGCGTATCGCAGGTGGAACACGTCGCAGCCGTGGACGTGATGGTAGAGAGTCTTCTCGATCAAATCCTGCGGCTCGTAACCTGTTAACTCGGCCACCCTGACACAAACAAAACTGCATTTAGACTCCAGTAAGACACACACAAATGTCTCTTAAATCTTGGTTTAGCTATTAGTATTTACTGTTTACTATATCATACCTGACCCTGAACCACAAAACCAGTCATAAAGGTGATTATTTATTTTTTTTTTTTAATTAGTGTACTGATGTATGGTGTGTTAGGATAGGACAATATTTGGCTGAGATACAACTATCTGAAAATCTGCAGTTTGAGGGTCCAAAAGAATCTAAATATTGAGAAAATCACCTTTAAATTTGTCCAAATGAAGTTCTTGGCGATGCATATTACTAATCAAAAATTACGTTTTGATATATTTATGGTAGGAAATCTACAAAATATCTACATTCGCTTTCATTAGGCCTGCGGGAACCCTGGTCTAGCAGAGCGCATTGCATTGTGGGATGCAGTAGTGCGTTGAGTGTCATGCAGGTGTTCTGTGCATGCTGTGCTTGAGCTGAACCTCACCTGCTGTCCAGGAAGATGAGTTTGAGGTCCAGACTGGCGCGGAACATGAACATGTTGCTGTGGAGTTTGATCTCGGTGACGCCGCTGGGAGGAAGCGAGTGACCGACCGCCACCAGCCCCACGATCTGATAGCACGACTCGTACAGCGACACGTCCATCGCGAACTGACGGATCTTCAGGTAACCGCTGCAGTGGATCACCTGCACGCATCAGACCGGTTCAGTGTGTGTTGTGTGTGTGGAAGCGGGAGCGGACGTTTCCTCCACCGCTTCAGATTCGCCTCTCCTCATCTGGAGAGCAGCTCGAGCCCAGAGCGTGTGCGAGACTGATGAGAGCGGCTCTGTCAGAGCTCATGTCTGAGGAATGAGCTCCACACACACGCTTTCTCTCAATCTCAGATATTTCTACGTCCTGTTCACCCGCCCTCTGAATCCTGATTTATTCTCTACTTAACTTAAACCACTTGCCAATGTAAATTTTAAACAAATCTCCAAAGCGTGATTGATGAAGGACTGGGGCTTGCGCTCGTGCACGTGCGGCTGAAGACGCCGTGGAAAATGTGGTGTTGGCCGCGTTCGTGACGTAGTCAAATGTGCGGTTCGCGTCCGAGCACTGTTCAAACAAATCTTTGCTACATTTAATCAGTGTTATCAGTTTAGCACTTCTGTTGGTAGATTTACCAACTAAACTACTAGACTACCCTAACTTTTAAACAAATTTAGCCATTTTTTAAATGTATTTGGCAACTTTTAGCAAAAACAGTGACTCCAATGATAAAAAAAGGCATGCATTTTTCCTCTTAACCACACACACACACACATATCACATGTGAATCAAGTTGCTAGTTGCACTTGTTCAATAATTGTTCATTTATGATGCACCTTAGTTGTTCATTTGTACCTATAATTGTTAATTGAGCTTATCTCAAAAATCCATCTTATCTATCAAAATGCAGTGAGTAATTTAAAAATACAGCTTAAATGCTAGTGAAAGATTAATAAAGAACATTTCCTTTATATTAATGCAGTACACTGTGCTCTATTTTATTGACTTTCCTTAGAGTGTAGCATGGAATGTACTACCATTGCACTGCTTAAAACTATAATTGTTAATAATTTGTAGTCTTACTAGTTATTTATAAAATACATAAAATGCAATCATTCAAAAATATGTAACTTTTCAATAATTCAAAGCTGAATTAAAAAAATACAAATATGTAATAAAAATGTGTTTGTTATTTTTACAAATAATTTGTGTTAAATGTTATTATATGTGACCCTGGACCACAAAACCAGTCTTATGTAGCACGGGTATATTTGTAGCAATAGCCAACAATACATTGTACTGGGTCAAAATTATCCTTTTTTTTTTTTTTTAATATATTAAGTAAAGATCATGATTCATGAAGATATTTTGTACATTTTGTACCGTAAATATGTGTTTTTGATTAGTGATGTGCATTGCTAGGAACTTCATTTGGGCAACTTTTAAGGTGATTTTCTCAATATTTAGTTTTTTTTTGCACCCTCAGATTCCAAATTTTCAAATAGTTGTATCTTGAACAAATATTTTCCTGTCCTAACAAGCCACACATCAACGGAAAGCTGATTTATTCCGCTTACAGATTATGTATAAATCTCAATTTCGAAAAATTGACACTTATGACTGGTTTTGTGGTCCAGGGTCACACATTATTTTTATGAACAAATCTAAATGAATAAATTACATTCTTTCCTGGGTTTTAAATTTCAATACACATTCTAAGCAGTGACGCAGTTTTGCATCATGGATACGTAAGGACATCATTCCAATGATGTCGCAACGTCCATTAGCAACAAATCAACCTGCCTTGAGCAACTTTACCTGAAAATTAGTTGGCAGCACTGCATTTAGTCAGATCAGCTTTGATGGTGAGTTCATATAGCGCTGCTCAACGACAGTGAAATGGCAGCGAATCTGGCTTAAAAGTGGCTCTCCATGTGAACTCGAGCTCTTGACAAATGTTTTGACTTAATGACATTTGCAATGCAAAACTCTGCTTTGAGATGCGCTCGCAGAAAATAACGCCCGCGGGAAAGTAACCATGAGAATATCAATTTACCGGCCGTCAACTGCTTTAATTCCAGCTATAAACACGTGCGTGTGTTGCATGATTTATTAGAGAGCAGCTCACCTTATAACCGCCGCAGGTGAGTCCCGCGTTCCGCTTCGCCAGCACGCACTTCATGCGCAGGAAGAACGAGCGCTCGATCTCGAACTCTGCAACAAATCAGAAGAGCATTGTGATGAATATGAGTTTAATACTCGTCTCATTCTCTCTGTGTGTATGTGTGTGTGTGTACCCTGCAGGAAGTGCGGGTGCAGCGGCTGGTGTGCGCTCAGCACTGCGCTCATCTCGTCGTGGTCTGACGGATGGATGTACTCAAAGATGCTGTTACCGGTCAGTTCCACCTACGACACACACACAATAACAACAACGACTCTAAATCAGCATTCAGCCATTTTGCTTTGCCTTTTCCAGATAATTATCAGGCTGCCTAAAGAGAAATCAGTCAAATAGCTGAAAAGTGGGGGGAAAAGCCAGCTGAGATTAAGATGAGAATCTGTGTCATTTAAGAAGATTACATCAACTCACAAAAATGCCTATTGTGAACAGGGTGTGTATTCACACGTCTAAGAGTGTGTGTGTGTGTGTGTGTGTGTGTGTGTGTGTGTGTGTGTGTGGAGCTAAGCTCCTGTTTGTCTGAAATTGATCTGCGTCCATCTCAAAGAGACGGTCTGATTCCCGCTGCAAAGAGTTCATGTATAAAAACACGATTTGCATGTGAAAACAAAAGCGGATTGTGTGCTGGACTTTGATCCATTTTTGTGTGTAAATTAGCAGGGCACATCAGACACAGGGAAGGTCACTTCACAGCACTTCAGCGACAAATGAGTTTCTGCGCAGCTGCGGCGCGGCGCGCTAATCTCGTCTTTGTAGTGCGGCGGAGCGTTCGTGCAGGAATGCGCACTTACTAAACGTACTGTGTGCTTCGCTTCATATCTGACTGCAGTCCTGCATGCTGGCGCACAATAACGTCCTGTCAGAGTATAATCAGGTCCCTGTCGACCCCGTTCATGCTGGAGTTGTGCTCGGCGTCCAGCAGTAACCAAGCTATTTGAATGCTCGGTAGTCAACATTACACAGGTGTTCCCGCACTAACAGCATCATTTGCGTCGTCCCGTGCGATTGGGGCTCGTCCCATGCGGCCGCCGCTGTTTTGACTAGGCAATGAAAACAGCGTTATCTCTTGAACTCAGCCGTGGAGATCTTCAGGAAGGCGGAATATAGATCCAGTTGTTCAAAAGTAATCTGGACGAGTTTTGGTCACTGGATTGGGTCAAATCTTGAAAATTGGTTGTTCAAAAGAAAAAAGGATTCTGAATTCGGATCAGATCAGATCACAAAATCCAGTCTTGGTTTTGATCTGGATTAAATCCTCAGTTTGTGTTCAAAACGTTTTAGTGAGACTGGGATACTTTTGCTTCAAAAAAACTGGATTATCATGATCCCAGCAGAAGGGTGGATTTCAGGAACAAATACGTGATAAAAATGGGCCAAAAATACAACGTTTTAGCATGTAATATATCCCCAAACAGCTGTCATTATCAAACAAAAACATAATATTTAATTTGAAGGGTTTTTTTAAATCATTGATTGTAAACTAGATAATCATCAGTGATGCACCAGTCAGAAGTAGTTATCTGTCTAAATGTAATGCAAAACACTGGCTTTTTTTTTTCTCCATTACCACGTCCCTTTAGGGGCTCTGCAGAGCACTAGTAAACCAGATTTGGAAATCTGAAAAACTGTGTATCTGGACCAGGGTGATACAGTCCAATTTTGCTTTAAAAACCAGCACAAAATAGGTTACCTGATCCTGGATGGCAAAACATGGGATTTCCAGATTAATGAGATTCCTGATCCAGATTAAACTTTTTGAACAACTGGCCCCAGAGTTTACACACACAAGCCTCTTTTTTTTTTTTTTTTTTAATAAATCAAGGTTATTGTCAACATCTACACGATGTTTTTATGCCCCTCAGCTAATTGAACATGTTGGACGCACTGAGATCTCCCGCTTCTAAGCTTATGTTTGATGTCAGTCATTATTTTTATTACTGCATTAGTGAACTATACAGTACAGTAGTACAGGTAATTAAGAAGAAACTGCAACATTTTAGACATCTTTGTCTCTTCTACTCAATGTTTTTTCCAGTACAAATCAAATTCAACAATCCCTCAACCCAAACCGACACTGGGATTACATGCTGAGCATTCATTTCCATAAGCGTGTCTTTATCTCTCGTGTCTGCTGTAATCCATCTCTTTTCATATTTTGTGAAGTCTTGGAAAAGCAAGAGCAAAAATAGTTTCCCATGATTATCCTGCTGTAGTTTATTTCCACGTGTGAAAAGAGTCCATTGACATGTTCAGCTCTCATGTTATTTTCTTTCATCTTATTTGCCAGTCTTGTCTTCACTGGTTAGATGAAGCTGCTGTTTGTGGTGTTCACTGGAGTTTCCTCAAACGAGAGGCTCTGATTGTCCTCTTCTCTCCACTGCTGCGAGATGCAGTTTGCTGTCTTTATCACAGTGCCTACACTATCTCTCCACAGATGGAGGAATGTGTTTGTTTGCTCATTTTTTAGAAGCAAAATGTAGAAGAGACACTGCGGTTCTGTTTCTGCACTTTATGAAGCTGTGCTAATATTACTAAAGGACCGAATCAGCACAGAAGGATTTCATAAAGGGCTAATTCAAATTTTGAGAAATGTGAGTTGTTTTTTGTCTATACAGTGGAAGTCAAAAGGCACCAGAGTTGTTTGGTTTTCACCGTTCTTCAAAATAGCTTCTTTTGTGTTCCACAGAAGAAAGAAACTCCTACAGGTTTGGAAGGACGTGAGGGAGCGTAAATTACTTTGGTTTCTGGGTGAACTATTCCTGTAAGGACCATATAACACAGGGTTTTTTATATTGCAGTAATGGCCACTGAAAAAAAAAATGCCATCACATTGACAAATGACAACCCTGATCCTAAACCTGCTGTAACAGCTCAATATTCAAAAATAAAATTATTTAAAACTGAAAAATTATATTTACATGAATTGAATTCTACATTCCTTAAATTCTACAATGTTTGGTCTCTTTACATGCCCAGACATAAAATCTAAACGTATTAAACAAGCACGTTTTTTTCAGACTTAAGAATGGATCTGAATGTCTTGTCTGAATTTCTCAATAGAAGCACAAATGACGATATGGAGCAAACAATGTTGCGACTGAATTCACTTCACATTCCCCAGATATAATGACATTCTTCTAAAAGTTCATATCATCTCGGTTATGTGTGTGTTGAAGTGTGCTATCACTGTGGCCCTGAACTGACCCTGATTTCATGTTAACTCTCACCTGTGACAAACCCAGATGCACTGAAGCCGTTTCTGAAATGTACATGATTTTACCGTCAGACGCGACGACAAACACAAACCCGTCCAACGTCTGAAAAATAAAACCAGACACATGTGAATAAAATACATTATGGTATAATTAGCGTCAAAATATGCAGTGGTTTTTAAAGGCTCGCACCTGCAGCAGGTGAGATCCCAGATCTTTGGCCATGATGTCCAGAGGACTGACCCGTGACGACTGACCCCAGGCCTCTCCGAGCCCTCACACACAAACACAAAACACCGCAGAACATTCAAATGCTGACCTACACACGGAAGGAACCACTTTGAAAACTTTTATTAGCACACATCGAGCTCTATAAATCACATTAACAGAAGAGAAGCTAGAGTTTTATCATTCTTATAAACGATTCGTTTAGATTTCGCGTTTAAAAAAAATAAATAAAAAATCAAAGAGTTGGCAAAAATGGACAGAATTAAAGCCTAATTTAAACAGCAGCTTAATCTGAGTTATCAATATTTTTTATCACATCTCTTTTATCACATATTAAGAAAATGTATCTGTCAACTTCGTGTAGCGTATTTATCATAATTACATTGAACGAAACCCATCCGAGTTTGTAGTAGACAGATTTAATGCCATATTGTTAAAAGACCACCTAATTACAAAATATGTATTTACCAGAAATATTTTAAAGGCTAAACTTAATCTCATATTTAATGTATGATTATTACTTATTTTATATTATTACGTGTTATATTACCAAGTCCATTAGAGACAAACTGACAATGTGTGTAATAATTTAATCTTTACAACAGCACATTATAAAGCATAATTTAATATTGTTAATCTAAAGTACTTATGTAGCCGACAACGGAAATTAAAAGAAAGTAATTGAGTTTTAATTTGAATTCTGCCTAATTTATAGGCAAAGAAGAAACATTTATTCGTGCTAAACTGATAGACTTTGGCGTCAGTGTAAATCGATACATATTTTTTTCTTCTGTTTGTGAAATAGTTATCCAGTATATAACTTTTAGATCTGAAGATACATTATAAATGTATCTTTTGACACTCAGCAAAAAGACAAAAAGAAAAGAAAATCTTGAACAGCGACGGAAACAGAGAACTGAATTTGCGATGATTTTAATGTGAGCCGATAAATATTCAATTACAAACACAAGAGAAAAAAAAAACACAGGCAGTAATTCTTCTTAGGAAACTAAAAACGCTATAAATTATTTTCGAGACCTAACGTCATTCACTGCTGTGGCATTTTCACATGATTTCCCCCGAATTAAGTTTCATTTCATCACGCAGAGCACATCTGATCAAAACGAATTCAGATATCTTAATTATTTTAATCAATTTTTTTTTTTTTTTTTTTTTTTAATAAATTTTATTTTAAACTTTGGACTTAGAGTAGTTAAACTAAATAACCAATTAAAATGCTATGGTTAATTTAAATAAAAATGATCCGCCCTTAATTAAAGCATCAACAAATAAAAATAAGATTAAACCGAATGATGCCATTGCGAGATGATCCTATAAACTCCAAATCAATGTGACGAGTAAAGTTACGTTAAGAGCCTACTTTAAATCAGTCTCGAATCGAATCGCAACCTACCGTCTGGAAACACGGCTCTCATTTTCAGGTAGCTCGTGGTCAGTCTGATGATCGACGCTTTGTCCAGCTGAGATGTGATGGCCGAGGGCAGCGGCAGCAGTTTGGCCAGTTCATAAAATTCTCCATTTTCTTTTTCTCTTCGTGTCTTCGCAGCATTCTTGGACTTTTCCTTCATTTCTGACACATGGAGAAGATGGACGCGTCTGAAGCGCTGCTGTCGTTCGCTATTCCCGAACCGAACGCGACACTATAATCATGGTCAATCGCTACGACTCGTTACACGCTATATTAATTGTTTTCCTGCGTGTTTTCCTTTTCTCTTGCAGTGAATGATATGATATGCCGCTAACGGCCTTTGGCACTGACTCTCCTGACAGTCCTGCTCTTTATTGTGAATAAAAATGGATAAATTGAAACAACTGAGCGACTGGAAATCTCCTCTAAAACTGACAAAACTCTTCACACGCTGAAGGTGTTTGCAGAAAAGTCCTTCAATAAATCAGCCAGTCTTGTCGCATTAGATTTCGATTCTGATAACTTTTTATACACTTTAGAAAGACAATTAAACTCCATTTCATCAAGCATCACATTTTAGCGACTCGATCGCTTTTGAATTCGACGCGCTTTGACGTTTTGGTTTGAATCGTTTAAAGATGACAAATTACAGTGGTACAATGATACGAACTTATAGTAAATCCATGACGATCAGCATACAAGTAAAAATAGTAAAGGTGAGTTTACACGTCTCTTCAATGTGTCCATGTTCTCCAGTCCTCCATTTCACGAGTCTTTGCTTATTTCCATGTTAAAATCTTTCATATTCCTTTTTAGTCCTCTGAATGTTCCTCTGAGTCTGCAGATTCCGTCCAGCCATTCGATTATTCAGGCGCTTTGATCGCCAATGAGGGAATATAGAGAGATAGAGAGATAGAGAGAGAGAGAGAGAGAGAGAGAGAGAGAGGGAGGGAGGGAGGGAGGGAGGGAGGGAGGGAGGGCGGTTCAGAATGACTCCTTACGTCACACTCTTGTGTGTGAGGAGGAGGATGATGATGTCAAAGGAATAAAGAACAACACTTAGTTTGAATGATTGGCTGTCTCACCAAAGTAGTTTTCTACGTTAGCGTTTATTGACTTTTAACAATGCATTTCGTGTCTGGCTGTTTTATGCCGTTTGTACCTTTGGACACAAAATATCCTGATGTTTCTCAGCGGCGAGCAGTCAGTGTGCACAGCAACGCGATTCGAGACGAACACAAGTTTGGATAAATGTTCTTTAAAGCCGCTAACTTTGATTAATCAGAAATACTCATCTTTTTTTCACTGTCATGCGAAAACTTGAATATATCTGATGACATTTCAGTATATAGGCCTGCATGTCGATAATATACAGGTCAGTTTAAATAAATTCTTCTTTACGGTACTTACGGCAAACCATAAACGCGTAACGACTGTGGATATCGTTGGAATCTAATGGAAGTATTACAAAATAATTCGGGTATGACGAACCATTATGTAGAAAGTACAGGAGCTAAGTTTGTGCACATATGTTTGGCGTCCATAATAAATCTTTGTGCTTCTGATGTGAGAAAATATGGCGAAATAATCCCGCATGAGTTATCAACTATACATGAGCAGATTCATTGTTCTTAGACACTGGTGCATTAAATATTATGCATTTGCTCTAATCATCCTGATCTTTGTTCAGATATTGTATCTCATGTACAGTTTTTTACAATCCCATTTCTCAGTACTCTTGTCACTTTTTCAAAACAGCAGCATCCGTGTGACTCAACTGGATCATTTATTTGGATTATTCCAAATAAACAAAACTGTATTATTCATTGCTTTGGTAGAAAATACGTCAGATGAAAACATCTTTCAAATGACATGAATTATTTTCTCACCCAAACACAGCTACCATGAAAAGTGAATGAACGGACAGGCCAGTTTACACGTTTACATGTTCTTTACAAAACTGGTCAGCTTATTCAAAACCTAACACAAAACTGAATAAGAGAGCCTTTTGCTACGTTTCTACAGTAACACCATATTGAAATATATTCCAGGAGTAATGTTGTGCTGTAGTGTAAATATGGAGTGTATACATTTCCTGAATCTGAACAGGAGGAGTGGCATTCTTGTTTGTAAAGAAATGTAATATAGGAAAACATTATGTAATGTAGTTGTTAGTGTTTATGGGTCAAAAATTGTGTTTGCAGTGTCATTAAGAATGAGTTGATTTGAGACTGCAAGAAGTATGTTGGTAATTTTGCCGCATTTTGAATGTGAAATGTACTGCCGACGAAGCGTTCTGAAAAAGCGACCCAAGTATTGATAAATGTGTTCTGGCGATTATAGAAACCGTAATGCATTTGCTCGTGTGATTTGGAAGCCGGACTGGAACACATTTGGTTCAGTTTGCACATTTTATTTGATCGGAATATTTCCTGCGGACAGCCGCGCGTCTATATAAATGGCGTGAGTGTGCGGGGCCGCGCGAGAGCACAATCACTACATTTATTTGTGTTGGAGGTTTGGCTGTGATACTGGCCTATCGCTTTCTCTCGGCCTGTCACCGCTGATGGATGAACTTCGGCGGCTCTGGATGGAAAATGCAGAAGCAGACCACCGCTCTCAGGCTTTCCAAAACCAGCCTGCCTCGATAGCATGTAGAAACCCACACAAACCCGCCGTCCTCATTCAGATCAGCACGTAGAAACTGGTAGGAAGCGTTGGCTGTGAGGACTGTAAGGAGAGAGGGTTCGAGGGAGGACTCCTATTAACCTCTTTTAACAGAAGTCACGCTCATTATCGTCTCTCTCTTCCAGGTGTTCAGCTCTTCTCCAGACCCGCGGCGCACAAATCCAGCCTTTTCTGCACTGGAGGGTTTTCCTCTGCGCTGGAGTGATCTCAGTCTGTCCGGCAGGTCACATACAATTTAATGTGACGTTAAAAGGAAACTCCAAACTCGCAGACGACTGTGAATCAGTGACACAAGGAAAGCCCTCAGACGGGGTGTTTTAATAATATACGCTTGTTCGCGTGTTGCACTAATTGCATTTCTAATAAACAACTGCCTTTATCATCGCTGACAGATCATGAATGCGATGGAAAAACTAGTGCTAGTTTTTCCACTAGTAAAAGTGCTCACTGAGTGGCTCCGCTTGAACTGATTGAACACACAGAAGTGCAGGAGATGAAACTGTACATGAATCTGTGTGCCTCCCAAATCTTCCCACAATATGAAGAGAGAAAATATACGAGGTGTCAAGCTCTGATGATTAATGAGGAGTTTATTTAATACGTAAATTATCGTCCGCCTCGATTCAGCGTTTTGTTACGGCCGCCGCCGTCGGTGCGTTTGCTCTGGTGGGCGATTGAGAAGATGCAGATATCAGTCCGTCTGTAAAATCATCAAATCCACACGCTCAGACCATGAATGGCATTGTTGTGAGTCGGTGACAGAACAGAGAATTTATTGTTGTCGGACATTAAATTATTATCAGAGTGAACGCATTTGCAGTTCATGATTTATGGGGATCACTCAAAATAAATGTTACACATATATCATTGAAAAAGCAGTCTGTGGACAGGTGTTGTTGTGAGTTTAGACCAAATGAAGTGCTACAAAATGGACTTGAGGTCCATTACCCTTAAAGTAAAAAAAAGCTGTCTGACTTTGACATCTATGATCATAAAACCAGATGGAAATCTGCTTTCATTTCCTCTTGTCCTCTGCCCAGACATAAAGACTGACCGAAACACCCGGCTTTGAAATCACATCAGTTATTCTAGACGCATCCAGTGTTGCTGCTGGTTTATTCATATCTGTTTAATGTATTTGCTTGCAAAATATATTTTGATTTTATCTTTTAGGGTAAACGTCTCTGGAGAAATTCTGAAAGAGACATTCATTCATACTATAAATGCTCTTCTCCATTTGGCTTGGCATTTGTCAGTGTCACGTTGTCATGTGACAAACCTGTGTGTTAGTTGTGAGCAGGCCTGTGTGTCTACAAAAATATACTAACCTGCTGTCTTTTTTTTTTTTTTTTATAAACAGATGTATGGTGCAGCTATATGTGAGCCTGGACCACAAAACCAGCCATAAGTAGCACGGGTATATTAGTAGCGATAGTCAAAAATACATTGTATGGGTCAAAATGATCGATTTTTCTTTTATGCCAAAAATCATTAGTAAAGATCATGTTCCATTAAGATATTTTGTAAATTTCTTACCTTAAATATATCAAAACCTCTCAGTATTTTCATTCTCTTTTTTTTTTTCTGCACCCTCAGATTCCATATTTTCAAATAGTTGTATCTCTGCCAAATTTTGTCCTATCCTTATTTATTCAGCTTTCAGATGATGTATAAATCTCAATTAAAAAAAAAATTACCCTTATGACTGGTTTTGTGGTCCAGAGTCACATATGTGCATTTATGTTTTAATTGAGCCTCTTAGTAGTGGACATTTAGTAAAGTCAGTAAAGTCACAAATGTTTAGTTTTGAACAATTCTGCCCTCTGGTGTTTATAAGTTAGAAAATAGAACAAAAAGTAGTAAGTGAGTTGTGAGTGCAGATATTGGCTGATGTGTTTGAGCGGCTGTAGATCTGCAGAGGTTTGCATTGCTAATGATTTTGGCAGCCTGAGCACTTAATCATTGGCCTATTAGACACACAATCGTCCGTATAAACCAGCTAAAATGTTTAAACGGCTGATGCTGTGCCGTTGGATAAAGCTGCTGTGTGTGAGCGGTTAGCGGCGTCTCTGGAGAGAGTTTTCCTCTGTTCGGTGTCATTAGTCGAGTCATTTATTACAGGAGAAAATCAGCACTGTAGAGGCCTGTCAGTCGCTGCACCTGCGTCACACGTGTGTGTGTGTGTGTGTGTTTGGACTCAGGGTTCAGCTCAGTAACATCAAAGTGAAAACCCTCTTCTTGGACAGCAGTGATCCACAACAACCAAATGAGTAAAATCTAGCATAAAACCATTCGGCTACTGTGAATCTTGTGAATATTCAGTCAAGCATGTGGGAAACATTTATTCTGCAGGCTTGTTAGAGTGGCTGCCTAATGCAGTTTGACCCTGTAAAGCTCCACAATTAACCAGACTTAACCAGACGCGCTCCAAATGCTCCCCTGTATTCAAAATAGTCCCGAATCTGGCACTCCAGACTGTTTTCATTAGCCAGCGCTGATCACACGAGCACAAATCAATCTCTCATTGTCAGTGGAATAATGTACAAGAGCCGAGCTGCTGATGAAACCCAGACCGGAGCGCCGTCGTGCCGAGGAATGGGAGATTTGCTCTGGAAAATGTAGCTCTGCATTTATAATATCACACAGTCTCTTTTATCCTGTGGTCGGGCCCCGGGGACTAATAACTCTTACTCAGTTTGGTGGCCCCTGGACTGCTTTTTCCTCTTACTGATGGCAGACATATGGCTTCCGGCTTTGTGTGTTGTACAACAGATGTCAAAGCCGAAATGATCATCCAGCTTTCCTTATAAAAGCTCACCCTACCGCAGTCGGTCCAAACGCCCGAGTCTCTCTTTCATCAAGTGATGCGCTTTCTATTGACCAGTCTTTTCTCTGCTTCAGAATGTTCAGATCTCAGGTTTTCACATGACATTATTAACAACTGAACTGAAGAACTAGTTTAAGTCAAACAGTTTTGCTGGATTTGGTGTGCCAAACATACGGTGAAACCAAACAACCAGGCGAACGCACGAGCCGCATGTGCCATTGGGCTGAAGCGTTCACTGAAACATTCAGTCATACAACTGCAGAAACACTCCTGTGTTTGGCGTCATGTTTCCTCATAACATCATGGAAAGGCATCGGGCTGCCGGTCTCTGTGAGAAAGTGAAAAAAAAAAACACCTCTTGGTGAAATGAATTTTATTGAAAATAAACAGATAATTAAATAACATGAGATCCGTTTCCTCTGCTAGAGCTCATTTTCAGCTGTTTTAATAAATGTGGCTCCAATTATGTTCAGCCTCATTCTGAGCCAACATGAGCTTTTCCATGAAAGAGCAACACGTATGTTTTATTTCAGAGAGCTGCCTGTTAAAAATTACTGCTATTATTCTCATTGGATTGGTGTGTGTTCAGTCTCAACTCTGAGACGCAGGCGTTTGTGCAGCGCTACACACCTAATGATCCAAACCTCACGGTCGCGGTGGTGATGTTGTCGCCTGTGGAAGGCACAATAAGATGTTTTGAGAAATGTCTTTTTGTCCATACAGTTGAAGTCCGTAGCATTCAAAACTCTTTGGTTGCAAACATTCATTAAAATATCGTCATATGGGATAGGAGGGCCAGTAAATGATAACAGACTTGTCTTTTTTTTTTTTTTTTGGTGAACTGTCCCTTTAAAATTATTATTTTTTCCTCTTTAACCGAATTGATTGTGCAACCCCCACATGACATAACATAATTTCTCTCTACCTCCCTCATCATTGAAACACAAAACGCGATTCAGTCACTGAACGCTTGATGGCGCCACTGGAACAGAAAATATTAAACTACTTCGTTTCAATCTCATCTCACTAAACCTCCATCATCTATCAGTTCATTAATGTATCAACCATACACCCCTGCTGAAAAAACAATAGACACCATCACAAAATTTGTAATGCGTTTACTGGTTATAATGGGACTTGTATTGGTTTTAATTGAAACTGTAACGGTGCCTGTTAGTCTCTACTGGTAACTGGTCACCTTCTATTGGTGGCTTGTTAAAACCAATAAATCCTAATGGAATATGTTCTGTGGTGATTATATTGTGCATGTGTGTGGTTTTTTTTTTAGTAGAATAAAAACCATCACACAAATTCTAATGGTTTCTACTTCAAATTACAAGCATTACAAACCATCAACTTTTTACCATTAAAAGTATTAAATGTGGTTTTCTGTAGTGTGTTTTGAAACATATTCCATTAGGATTTAGTGGTTATAACAAGCCACCAATAGAAAGTGACCAATTACCAGTAGAAACCGATTAGAGTTTCCATTAAAGCCAGTACAATTCCCATTATAACCATTAAAAATTCTGTGATGGCATCTATTTTTTTTGTGCAGCAGGGGAGAGAGAGTCTTTATTATCCACATTAATCTGAAAGTATGATGAATGTTAGCTGGGCCGTTTTTCTGCCCCTAGCCTTTACAGAAATATTACACTTTAGGCTTACAATTTCTTTATATTTTAAAATGAAACATCCCCACAACCGTTTACAGAGGGAAAGTGCTTTATTTTGTTTATTTTTGTTTTCAGGTTTTTCTACCATTTAAAATACAATAATGTATTTATAACTATTAAATGTATGATGTAAATGGCATAAAAAACTAAATGCTGAATAAATATTATAAAATGTATAATAAAAGTAGGTCTCTTGGAGTTTTGTCACTGGTGTTACAGACGAATCACTAAATGAATAAATGTAAATGTAATGTACAGTTAAAAAAAAAAAAAAACTTAATTTAGTGAATATACCATGATTGACAACATGTGGTTTGAAACCTTTCAACAGTCATTTTGTAAAATGCATTTATCATGAAAATTGTCACTTGTGTCACCTTCCTTATGGGTAGCAAGAGTCAAGATCAGTAAGTCAGGTCTTAAGTATGTCATTGGTGATTCATTGTGTCACTGGTGTTATTGTTTTTTCTGTCACATTAAATAAAACATAATCTCCTTATTTCTTGCATTTTCATTATTTTTCTGTAACTCTGACTACATGTGCTGAGAAAAAAAAATCGAGAAATAATATTTCATAAAAACCTTTAATACTGCCAAAGAAGGTAACACCAGTGACAAAAAAACATGTGTGGTCTTTAAATAATTGCACAAAAAAAAAAAAAAAAAAAAAAAAAAACATTAAGTTGTCATTTATATGTAAAGGTAAAAGGTAATCTAATAATAAGTTTAAGTGTTAGAAAACAAAATATATTTTAAGACATCTTGCCATGCCAAACGTGGACAGAAGTAGAATTTTGTAGAATGACCCAGCTGCATCAGTAGAGTTAACACAGGCATGTGAAGTTGAACAGTTAAATAGAGTTGTATACAGTATAACATTCTGAGCTGTTGAAGTGTGAATCAGGGTGTGTGTTTGAGTGATGTTGACTTTTCAACGTTTATTCATGTCTGCTGCCTCACTCACTCCCACACGAACACTAACACATCACCAGGACTGCCACTATAAACCGCTTTAGCGGTTCTTTTGTTGTCACGACTAACTAAAGTCGAGTTTATTCGCCTGTCAACTACACCTGCTGATTGCTATGCTAGCATGCTATACAGTTGACTTGTTTATTCGACGCTACTTTATCTGTCGGCAGATATGTTTTAATCTGTCAGGAATATTCTTGTAGCCTCGCATGAGTTGATCATTGACTTCGACTCCTCCCAAACAAACTTCCTCAAACTCTCAGTGCGATCTGTTACAGCGCGCAGAAATGGAGATCAGAATCAGATCGGAAGCGTTTTGTCTCGAGTCTTCTTAGATGTTTGGTTTGTTTCCTTATGATGTCCGATCTGAAGAGGCAGATGTCCTGGCACGAGGATTTCGCCAGAAACCTTTCCAGATTCTTTTCCAGAAATAAATCCGCGGACAGCGAGAGCAATGGAAGGTTTGTCTCAGCAACTCTTTTTTCGGCTATTTTTAGCTCTTGAACGAGTGAAGTCGAAGCAGGTTTGCAAACGTGAATATGTTTGCTGTACGTATGTGGCACTTTTGCACTTCGAGTCTTGTTAGAGAATTGTTTGATGTGTTTGTTCTTCAGCTGCTCTCTCTCTCTCTCTCTCTCTCTCTGTGCCAGTCTGTGCCAATGAAATCACCACACCGCTGTGTTTGTTCTGCATTTCAAGTATCTTTAACGCAGATGATTCAGTTCCGTGCTGTTTTTTTTTTTGCTCCTGTCCAAACGGGCTGGAAAAATTTGGAAGAAAAGAGTCATTAGACAATCGCAGGGTGTGTCAGTCTTACTGTGCTTCATGTCTCTCTCTTTCGCCTCTGGAGAGAATCTGATATCCATGAACAGTTGATGCTGAAGGCAGGTATCTGGGCTTGTGGCTGAAGTTGAGAGTTCATTATCAAGACTTTGCATATTCCTCTGATTTGTTTATTTCCCTCAGTGAGGTCAGAGAGACTGATGGATCCGCAGTCGCCCGCAGCGCTGAGCCAGATCCTCATCAAGCGCCTGAGCAGCACCTGAACACAACAGCAGCACAGGTACATCTGTCACATGCCATTACTTTACAAATAATTCAGTAACACTCAATAAAAGCACTGGCGTTTTGATTGGTGTTGAGTGGATTCTGAGATCAACAAACACGTCTGTGAATTTACTGCTCAATGCTGCAAAAACGCTGTAAACTGAGGAACGTTTGACACAAATACAGTGTTCAGCAAAGTGTTTATCCAGTCTCTGTCACCAGCGGGTTAATATACCAGATTCAGCTGAAGGTGCGCTCGCTTTCGTAGAGCCGGGTTTGGATATGTGCTTTCTCACGTTAAACTGGGTCAGCGGCAGCAGAAGTCCAGACGGCTCTTCATCTGAGCTTCTTGTGTTTGTCAGAGAGCCAAACATCTCAAACGAGAGCGGACCCGTCAGGACCTGTTTAACTCTGATCCGGCATATCTTTCACAGAATGCAGATGCTTGAGATTTAAGGCCTGTTCACAACAAGCCTGTAAGGATAGTTTACATTTAATAATCGCTCAAACTGTGCAAGAATAGTGAGTCTACACTAGGACTATAATGAAACAGAGGATCGATATGATGGGGAGCACTTTCAGGGTGATTTTATTTAATTTTTTTCCCCCAGCTGATGAGCAATTAAAAACAATCAGAATCCACTCAAATGTAAGATGTTTGAGCGTTTAAAGGGGCAGAGGACAAAACCGCAACACATGCTTATAATAAACAGAACTGAACAGTATTGTGTTTTGAACAAACTGATTTTTCAGTCTCAGTTCTGCGAATCACTGCTCTGTGCATTTTCTGTCTCTGTGATCTGACACACTTGTTTCACTTCATTTTTATGCTAAAAGTAGCTGCTAAACCCAAGAGTAAATATTCTGGAATATTACAGTAACGTTGGACTTTTAAAAAGGTGTTGCCTGAAATGCAAAGATGTTTTAGCTGTAAACTTAGTCCAGTTTGCCTTCCTTTGTCTTTTCTCTGATGGGTCTGTATTATACTTGGCCATATGCTTACAGTATTTTGACATGTAGTTGAAATATATTCTTTTAGTTTAATTGATTAGGGACAAACAGAGGCGACACTAAGGGAGGGCTAAGGGGGCTGAATCCCTGAATGTTTTCAATAACGCCTCAGATGTTTTTATTACCATGTCTTGTGCACATCAAGATTGAGTTTTAATGCGCATTAAACTTATTTCTATTAAAGCAGCACTTAAATGGCAAAATTCAGCTACTACAGGTATCTTTAGCTCACTGTAGCCTATAAATTCATAATACCCATCTCACCATCTGTCAATATTAGATTCCTGCTACTGTATAGCGACAAATACAGATTTTCGATTGTGGTATTATGCGTAGATTTTCTAAGACAGACATGCATTTAGAATGATAAGAGTGGTTAGCATTTAGCATGGTCTGTGGCAGACTTTACTAAGTGTCAGCGCAACAAAATTCAATAAACAAGAAGTTAATTTTAAAGTAGTAGTTCACTTCCAGAGCAAAAATTACAGATAACTTACTCAACCCCATATCATCCAAGATGTTCATGTTTCTTTCTTCAGTTGTAAAGAAATAGCTTCAAAGGGCTCTAAACTCTTTAAAAAAAAAAATTACACTTTATATTTTTAACCTCTTGTCTAGCTTTTTGCCCTTTTTGCGAAAACGTTTGTAAACAAAGCCACGTTGTGCATCTCTGCACATGGCAGTGTTTTGTTACTGAATGAATTTGCCTTTTTTGAATGCCTGTAATTAGTGATTCACGGACCCATTCATTTCTTATAAAATCTGCCGTTTTGAACGAATTGATTGAATAAATGACTCAACGACTCATTAAGACCTGCTGGTAATTTTAGTCTCATGTTTAAAAGTATCATTCTTTTTCTTTCTTTTTACATTTCTGTGTTCTAATTATAAAATTATTATACTTTCATACTATACCATTATACTTGTCTTTTTAGAAACAGCCAATTTAGCCAATGTAACTTTTCAGCATAGTCTATTTTATTTGAAGCTTATCCCGTGTATTCTGATACGTACATTAATGTCTCTAGGCTAAGCCCCAGATATCCACTCACCCTAGAACCGCCCCTGGGGACACTTGACTAACCATAGGCATGTAGCCCATACTTGATTATGTTCTGTTTAAGTGTTTGTATTTCTTATTGTTATATATTTCTCCCTAACTTCTCTTTACCAGCCACTGTAACTGATTTAAAAGAATGTCATCATTTATATGAGGTCAACCCCACTTTTACTCTGATACTAAGAGTTTCTTAGTAAGACTTCGACTGAAAAACTTTGTTTTTTAAAATACGCCAGTTGCATAAAATGATGAGATAAGTTAAAGGAGAAGTCCACTTACAACACAAAGATTCACGTAAAATGTACTCACCCCCTTGTCATCTAAGATGTTCATGTCTTTCTTTCTTCAGCTGTAAAGAGAGAGTTTTTTGAGGAAAACATTTCAGCATTTTTCTCTATATAATGGACTGATATGGTGCCCCGATTTTGAACTTTCAAAATACAGTTTAAATGCGGCTTCAAACGATCCCAAATGCGGTTGTAAATGATCCCAGCCGAGGAAGAAGGGTCTTATCTAGCAAAACGATCGGATATTTTCATTAAAAAAATACAATTTAAATACTTTTTAATCTTAAACGCTCGTCTTGTCTTGCTCTCCCTGAACTCTGTGTATTCTGGCTCAAGACAGTTAGGGTATGTCAAAAAACTCAATCATATTTTCTCCCTCAACTTCAAAAATCATTTCAAAATCATCCTACATCACTGCAGAAGCACCGACACAGTGTTTGCAAAGTGAACATGCAAAGATCAAACACCCTTAACAATAAACAGCGATATAGGGCGATTTGAAGTTGAGGGAGAACATGAGATGGGAGTTTTCCGACATACTCTAACTGACATGAACCGGAACAAAAACAGTCCAGGCAGAGCAAGACAAGACGAGCGTTTGGCATTAAAAATTATAGAAATTGTATTGTTTTTATGAAAATAACTGATCGATTGGCTAGATAAGACCCTTCTTCCTTGTCTGGGATTGTTTACAACCAGATTTGGGATCGTTTGAAGCCGCATTTAAACTGATTTTGGAAGTTTAAACTCGGGGCACCATATCAGTCCATTATATGGAGAAAAATGTTTTCCTCAAAAAAAAAATATTTTTTACACCTGAAGAAAGAAAGACATGAACATCTTGGATGACAAGGGGGTGAGTACATTACATGTGAATCTTTGTTTTGGAAATGGACTTCTCCTTTAAAGTTGGAATACACTACATAACTTTTGCCCAGATATTCAGTCTGGAGAAAGAGAAGCTTGTTGATGAAAGTCAGAGTGAGTTTGTCATCTTTGTTTAAGACATAATGTCATAATGTACTGTATTACATAAAAATGTAGCTTGGTCTAATTTGGATCTGAAAAATAAGACTGATTACCCTATGGCTAACTGCTAATTGGTGAGAATATTTTTTTTAGGACAGTCTTAACAGAGAGGCTGAGTTTAACTGCATGTTAAATCAGAACGTCACCATGTCCAGGATTGAAAACTACTGCTTTTCTTCCTTTCTTTGTATTTTGAGATTGTTTTTCTCAGATGTTGGCAGTCAGATAGTTTGGGACTGAAGGGGTTAAGTGTTTGGGTGGGATGTACTGGGGGGAGGGGTGTGAGCGCGAGAGAGAGAGAGAGACGCACTGCTGCTGCTGGACTCACTGTGCTCGCGCTACCGTTGCAGGAAGAGTCTCAGCGCTGATTTCCTCTCCTGCTCTCTCTAGGAGTCGCAGCTGTCTGACGTGCCGGACGGAAACACAGCGTCACCGACGGAGGACGGATCGAGAGGGGATGCCGGGGGCTCGGCTACCCCGAGCGCCTCCACTGCGCCCCCTGCGGACGGCTTCCTCAGACGCCTGGGCAGCCTGTTCCATTTCGGCCGGGCGGAACCGGCCGGAGTCCAGCGAGAGAGACGGAGCGACGCGGACAGCAGCAGTCTGACTACAGGACAGAGAGACACGCAAACTAGCGCAGAGACACAGGAGAGCGGAGGAGGGGCGGAAACGCCTGATCGGACACCGGCTGAGGAACCGTCTGTGTGTCATTCAGAGCTCACACACACACCGTAAGTCATATCGCCGCCAGACCGTTTGTGTGTGTGTGCGTGTGCGTGTGCGTGTGCGTGCGTGCGTGTGTGTGTGTGTGAGAGAGAGAGAGTCATGAGGACACACTGGTTTCTCTCATGCTTCACTCCATGTGACTGCGGCCCCCTGAGGCCTGGCGCCCACTGATGATGTCATTGATCCAGCTGTGCACATCCAGGGTGCTGAGAATCATGTGAGGATGATGTTCTTCATCTTCATCCTGTAACTCCGTTTGCCCCGTGTAGCTGCAGCTCCTGTGTTTTACTGCATCTGTTATCACACACAGGAGCTGCTGATATGAGACTGTTTCCAGATAAACAATCCAAACTCTGATGATTATGGATCATATCTGCAGTTTATTGAGCTGTAAACGGCTGCAGCTGATTCACACAGATGCATTTCTTCTGTTCACCAGGCTGTTTTATACAGGACTGATGTGTGTGTTTTTTGGTTTTACTTTAGGGATGCTTAGGGATGTTTTCTATTAGAAAAACAGTAAATAAACAGGTTACCTGAGTGTGTGTGTGTGTGTGTGTGTGTGTGTGTGTGTCTGTGCATACATAAATATTGTGCAAGTCTGTAGTCGTTATGATTAGCTGGATATAAATCCATGTCTGTTATAAGAGCTTGTTCGGTGAAGGCGTGTCGGTTGGAGAAAGCGTTGCTCGTGGATTCTTCAGTTGTTGGATGTGACACCGAATGAACAGACGGTGACGCTGAGAGTCTTCTGTCTGTCTGATTGGTTGAATGTTTTGTGGTGTTTTATGTGAAGAATCTTCTTGATGTTCGCTGAGTATCAGTAGATGAGTGGAGTGAAAAGCAATTGTCATTTTTTTCATGATGGGGCAAAACAGTACGTTTAACAGCAACTGATAAATCAGAGGGAAATGTCTTGTGTGTCATTTATTTTAGAGAATTAAGAAAGTGTTCTGAGGATTTCTGTGATGAAATGGCTTTGTATCGAATCATGGCAACCAGCGGCTTTACACTCCTGGAGACAGACGGATGTGTTCAGACGAGCCTGACAGGCGTACAGACGGTTAATCAGCAGAAAGACACCGCAGAGATCCGCAGGGCACGAAACATCGCGAAACCAGCAGAATTTAATCAGACGGCGCTCTCTGCTCTGCTCTGTTAAGATGAGCCGTTTAACAGCATCTTTGCAAACCTGTTTAAAGTTCAGAGCTCGTAATCACAAAACATTGTATCTTACCACTAAGAGTTCTCCTAAATAGCAGTAAAAGTTTTTAGCTAAGATTTTTCATCTAAAACCTATTCACAAAGCTGCTGAGACAAACTCTAGAGAAGTCTTAAAGGAGAAGTCCACTTCTAGAACAAAAATTTACAGATAATATACTCACCCCCTTGTCATCCAAGATGTTCATGTCTTTCCTCCTTCACTTGTAAAGTAATTATGTTTTTTGAGGAAAACGTTTCAGGATTTTTCTCCATATAATGGACTGATATGGTTAAAATAGATTTTAAACTTTCAAAATACAGTTTAAATGCGGCTTCAAACGATCCCAAATGCGGTTGTAAACGATCCCAGCCGAGGAAGAAGGGTCTTATCTAGCAAAACAATCAGTTATTTTCATCAAAAAAAAAAATAGAATTTAAATACTTTTTAATCTCAAACGCTCATCTCGTCTTGCTCTGCCTAAACTTGGGGTATGTCAAAAAACTCATATTTTCTTATTTTCTCCCTTAACTTCAAAATCTCTCTTAATCGTCCTATATCGCTGTTTTGCCTTTTTGTTAAGGGTGTTTGATCTTCTTTGCATGTTCACTTTGCAAACACTGGGTCGGTACTTCTGCAGCGATGTAGGATGATTTTGAAATGATTTTTAAGTTGAGGGAGAAAATACAGTTTTTCGACATACCCTAACTGTCTCGAGCCAGAATACACAGTTCAGGCAGAGCAAGACAAGATGAGCATTTGAGATTTAAAAAGCATTTAAATTGTATTTTTTAAAAATGAAAATAACCGATTGTTTTGCTAGATAAGACCCTTCTTCCTTGGCTGGGATCGTTTACAACCGCATTTGGGATCGTTTAAGGCCGCTTTTAAACTGCATTTTGGAAGTTTAAAATCGGGGCACCATATCAGTCCATTATATGGAGAAAAATGCTGAAATGTTTTCCTCAAAAAACACAATTGCTTAACGACTGAAGAAAGAAAGACATGAACATCTTGGATGACAAGGGAGTGAGTACATTATCTGTAAATTATTGTTCTGGAAGTGGACTTCTCCTTTAAGTTGTTTTGTGAATATGGGCCCAGATGTTAAGCTAGTTTACGGTGTTTACGGCAGTAGTTTGCCGTTCTGAGGAGTGAAACTCTTTCAGAACATCGATGTGTTCATTTGAGTAGGACTCAACCAATCGCATGAATTTGGGGGCGGGGCTATTTGTCAGACTGAACAATGGTGGATGAGGGGTAGAGCAGAGGAATCTGCTCTCAAAACATGACATCGGAAACGCTGAACATTTGATCAGAGATCTAGCTGATGTGTGCATGTGTGTTTGGTTGGGTTTTTTTTTTTAAAGTTGTGATTTATAATTGAATTATTGTGATTCTGTTTAGTGCTGCTAGTGGTATAAATAGTTAGATGTGTCAAATAGACCATCTCTTCTTGGTGGATGGAGAAACAGAAGACACTGAAAAGCCTTGTATGTCTCTTGCATAATATTAGTGAGTCTAAAAATAGAATCACCTCAGTTCTTTCGTTGTCTTACTTGAGCTCACACTTTTATTTTTAAACCGTATTTATATCCCAGTTGGCTTTAGATCTAAGGGTGTTGTTAGAGCTTTGTAAGGCCTGCTGGGAAAATTTTCCGTTTCTCAAGGCTATATTGGCACGGCTGTAGAATGAGCTCTAGATTCCTGATGAAATGTTCAGTATTTACCACTTTGCATTTTCACTCAGCAGTAATTTATATTACACTACCATATATGTCTATGATTCCATGAGAAGGTCTGCAGTTCTTCCGTCGTGTCATTTGCATGTTCCGTCTATGAGCTCATCGCGATGAAGTCTGAAGGTGTCACAATTTTTTCTTCATTGCCTTTGATATTGATGTGTATAGGGTGTTTGATGCGCTTATTTTATGATGTTAGTTTGTAATGCTCTTATTGAACTTGTTTTACCTAGTATTTTATGCATTTATTTGCATTGGACAGCACTTTGGTACAATGTCTGTTGTTTTTAAATGTTATTAAATGAAAGGACCTTGACCATCAGTCATCCTCTTTATCAGCATCTTCTGAGATGCTTGTCTGCTCTTTCTCTGACCGTATACATCAGCAGTACTTTCTTAATGTTTTGTCCCCTGTGAGGGCTTTCTGGGGCTGACTTTCTGTACTGTAGGTGCTTTTGTGTAGGTGCTGTTTATGAATATTTCATGAGAATGTTCTGGAATGGTTGTTTTAGTTCCTGCTTTTACATAACAGCCATATGACACACAGAGAGTGCTTCAAACATCACGAGTGTGTGCATTAATGGATCTTAAGTGTTGAGTTACGATACAGGCTTCACTTTGCCTTTCTTCTGTTTTCCTTCCACAGTTCAGAGGAGCAGACTGAGGAAGATAGGAGTGATGCCATAAACATTGATGCCAAAGAGCGCTTGGAGGACAAGAGACGTTATGATCTAGCCTGTCCTCCTGTAGTGACTTACGGCACGTACCGTGGATTGAGGGAAGTCAGGAAACCAAAGAAGAAGCATCGCGTCGAGCTTCATTCGCCAATCTCCGAGGGAGAAGAGGCTATACAACCCGACGGCCATGAGGACAAAGCGATTTCCTCTTGCGCTGTAAACACTATGAGCTCTGATAGTCAGGAAAATCCCACTGCCGTAAATCAAGCATCCCCTTCACGGACACAGCAGGTAGACATCGCGTCGGCTCGGAGTGTCTTATCAGACCGGGTTCCCGTTGTTGAATCTGAACTAACTCCAGCACACCAACTCCCTGATGTCCCAGGCTCTGGTCCATTGTTTACCTGCGTAGAGACGGACTCGGCCTTCCAAAGTACTCAGGCGGAACAGAGCCTGCCGAATGACCCAGTTAAGAGCGGACAGGAGCATCTCAAAAGTGCTACGCGAAAGACGTTATCAGGCGACAGTGGTGATCTTACGGTTTCAGACATCAACATAGACCATCACGACACGGTTCCCGCTCAAGAGCAGAGCTCAAAGCAACAAAAGCCATCTTTAATTGCAGACCGAACTGATGGTCTAGACCCTGATTCTCAGACGTGCTGGACTCTGGAGGACTTTCAGCTGAAACGGGCTTGGGTGGATTCTGGGATGGATGAAGAGGTCCTGCGAATGGAGTCTAAAAAGATGGTAGATAGCATCCTGACAAATGCCGTCGCTGCCCTGCACAAGATGGACGCATCCGAGATGGAGAGTGGCGTCCTGTTAACTTGCAAACCTAACGAAGGCTCAGAGGCACTGCTGTTTGAACGATTAGATGGTCGTGGAGATGGAGGCACTAACACAGAGCATCAGTTTCGCGTGATGTTGACGGACCACACGCTGTCTGTTGTTCTCGAGGAAACGCTAGGAGGCCACGTGGACTGCAGCAGGTCGCCGCCCTCCTCAGGGTACGAGTCAATCGCTGGCTCTGACACGGACATCAGGTGCATCGTGGGCGTGGCCTCTGATGTCACCGCTACCAGCGGTCCAATCGGCTCTCAGAATGAGAATCAGGCAATTCTTGAATATCTCCTTGAGGAAAAGGAGGATGCAGCAACTGCTTCCCATAAGAGCAGTGGGAGAAACTCTCTGCTCAGTGCTGCTGCTGCTGATGAGCTATTATCCCCAAATGTCCACAGTAATAAGGAGGAGTCTCTCTGGGATGAGCAGCACATGGGTGACGTCTCCATATGCGAAGCGGAGTGGGTTAGAGGGGAAAAGAGACCTCAGGATACAGCCAAAGACAATGCAACGAGCAATAACTGTAGACTCAGCCTGAATGGTACTTGTGGCACTGCTCCATCAGGCTGTCAGGAGAGTCCTCAACAAAGCCAAACTCTCAGTGTAATGGAAAAGTCAGAACCCGTTAACCGCAGTTTTTCACCTGATATGACGGATTTGGATGTGATGTCAGGAATCACGCAGCAGTCACCAGCCACACAAAGCCATAAATCTGAGCAGTCTGAAGCACCTTCTTCAGGCAGTTATGAGCAGGTCTGCCAAGTGTCTCGGGCTGGAATAGATTCACGTGTCCTGCCATCCATGGGTGAAGTCCAATATTCTGGAGGGCTCCATCCTTCTCAGTGGGCCTCGGTCCGAGCTGTCCGCTGCGAAGTCACCGAAGACCAAAGCCTGAGCCCCGTGGCGCTCGACGAGCATTTCAAGACGGAGCTCGGTGTGAATCGAGCGGATGCTGGAACGTCAGTCGTGTCAGTTTCAGGCCGTAGAATTCACCTCGACCCCGTGGACAGTTCCAGCAAAACTGCGGCTGTTGTTCCCCAACACTCCCGATTTCACGATCTTGACCTCCACCAGGTCGACGGAGGCTTCGCCATCATCAGCGAGGAGGAAGAGAGCGACATGGTGTTTGTGAACGACACGGGGCCCATGCACAGTCCCAGCACGCGTCGAGCCAAAGCATACCCCTTCTCCTTGTCCCCCATCTACGAGGAGGAGTTTGGCCGCGAGGAGGCTTCAGGGCCGGAGACACTGCAGGTTCCTCCAGCGACAGAAGAGGAGCAGAGGAGCGTGGAGCAGCCGGCGTCGTCCATCCTCTCCCTCCTGCAGTCGGTCAGCGAGAAGCTGCAGTCCAGTGTGATCTGCAGTTCAGTCGAGGAGTCCGTCCAGGCACTGCCGAGCGGACTCCCACGGAGCTACTCCCACGGAGACGACAGTGAGGATGATGATGAGAACCCCGGCATCCTACAGAGCCACCAGCTCACTGAGGCCGAACCCGAGCGTGAGACTGCTAGTGACACTCCGGACAGAATACAGGAGGGACGGGACTGTGACGGCACGCTGGGTAATGTCGGAAAGAATGCCGATACGCCTTTCTATCAGTACTTGAAGTCTACAATAATGCCATCAGGTGATGAAGAATCCGAAGACACTGAAAACGTTGTGTGTCCTAGTGCGGGCAACACAGCGGTTACGGTAAGCAGAGTCTGATTCTTAGTCTAGAACAGGAGTGCCAAAACTCGGTCCTGGTCGGAGCTAAACCCTCCAGTACCGAGTTTGGTCTAGAACCTAGGTCTTCAACCTTGCTCCTGCACAGTTTATTTACAACCTGCTCCGGCACCCCTGGCCTGATCCTGATGAGCTGGTTCAGGTGTGCTTGATTAGGGTTGCAGCTAAACTCTGCAGGACAGTGGGTCTCCCCAGGATGAGGCTTGAAGACCTTTGGTCTAGACTGAGATATGCTTATAGCTATGTTAACAAGCTTTCATGTCCTCACAGGGAGAGATCGGAGGGTTTGGAAAGGTCAACCCTAGACCTACAGCAGTGAGTTCAACTCAACTTTAGCATCTCGTACGAATGGCTGTCTGTTTAGTTTGAGTTTTTGAACTGCTTTCATTGCCCAGTGGGGCTTAGGACCAGGGCTCTAACTCTGTAGAATGTTGAATCACATTTGTTACATCATCAATGTCTGTGATGTCTTGACACTGCAATAACATAAATCCATTCCACTCTCAGCTTGCTAATGTAGTGCTCTACAGTCATACATTTTGCAGCTCTACAGTCATATCCTCATTGTCTTTGTTTGTTCAGATTGTGCCAGTGTCTTAGTTTCAGGAGTATAATGGTAGCACAAGGGTCTTTTGCTCCCTGTCGCTGATGTCTCCATATAAACACAGGTGCTCATCTACGAGAGTCAGTCGCTGAGTGGCGGGAGAAGACAAATCTGCGATGACGTGGAGGATGCTGGGAGGGATCTGTTTGCTCACAGAGGAACGCTTCATGCGCTAAGAGGATGGTAGTCATGTTTACTTTCATAAGATAATACACCTCACTACAGTGCTTACACAATACACACACAGCTGGCAGTCAGTAAGTTTCCTGGCCGAGTCAGAGTTGAGATGAGTTGGTAATGATTTTTTTATGGATGTGAGCCGTAACAGTCCAGTTGTGCTGTTGTACAAGAAATGAGCTCATAATTTTGTGTCTTAGTGGACTCCCATTGGCTCTTAGAGAGACACAGAGTTTGTGTGTGTGTATAAGAGTACTGTAGCTCATGTCTAATAGATGAAGTCATTGTGCCTCCATTTTTCTGAACGCTGAAAGCTCATGCAATGTCGTTTTGCTGATGCACGTCCACAGACTCGCCTGCGTTCTCCATTATTCAGCAGCACTCAAATACTCGTGAAAATCACACGGGGGATGTTTTTCCCTTGTTTTTCATAAACTTGTCCAGTGAAATTGTATCTTTGACACAATTTTTACATAACATATTTGTTCAGCTTCTTTTGTGGTGAGTTCTGCGTTGTTCCTGTCCTCTGTGTGTTTCTTAATGCTTTGTGTTCAATTACTTCCTGTTCACTTCTCTGTTCAGTTCCTTCAGACAGAGGGTCTGAGACTCTACTGGTCTCCACGGCAATGTCCTTGAAATTCTGTGCGTTTGAGACATTTGTTGCGTTTGCTTGTTAAGAGGGTGATGGATGTTGAAACTGTGTTTGTGTGTGTTTAGTTGGCTGCTCTATGTGGATCCGTGGTACCGTGGCTCATGTGTTCTTCTGGAGGAGGGTCAGACTGTGAAGACCAGCGGAGGATCTCAGCAGGACCTGAAGGAGACCACAGAGCCCAACAGGCCTGAGCTCGGTGACGCGCTGTCTGTGGGCTCCATCCGGACGCTGCTGAAGGTATAAGGAGCTGTCTGTCTCTGTGTTTTGGTGTGTCGCTTAGAGTATATTTACTTCATATACATTTCTGGAAATGTTTCTGTACACAGATGGTACCAGCACTGAAACACTGCTGTGATCTGCAGCACTCTTGTGGTGTCTTGTGAGAAATCTGTCAGTTCAAGCTATGCCCACCAACAGACTTCAGTGAATGCAAATTGATAGCTTATTGCACCACCTTGTGGCGGATTCTCTCAAAAGTTGATACACAACTAGTCACCTTGTATGTATATGCTAAATCTCCTTATGAACAGACATATCTGTATTTCTATAGTGCTTAATACAGTACAGATTGTTTCAAATGGTAATAAACAGGAAAACTCAGAATCAAAGGTGCAAACTTCACCAAATAGAAGACCAATTCAAATTCAGCTGTAAAGCATGTTGATTCACTTAATCGATTAATTAAATAATTATTGAAGGACTCAAAAAACAGCACATAAGTTGTCGTGATTGTACAATGCATGTGAATATTTAATGAGAGGTGTTCCGTTTAATATTGGTTGTTTTTGTTGCTAAACGCTTGGCTGTTATATTCCAGCACCGTATCTATACAGGGTCATTCCGTGTCGAATCGAACAAACCTCAGAAACTTTCCCGGCTCAAATTTTTGATTTTGCTAATATTTTTTTCTGAAGAAAGATAGACGTGTAGAAATGAAAGCCAAAATATTATATGTCATTGATTAATATTTACGGAGTAATCCACTATTTTGTAGAGGGAGGTCAAAATGGCAATGAAATTCAGTGTCAGGTTGCAGGGGAGTAAAAAAAAATGACTTCAGAAAGATGGCAGCATCATAATGTTATTAGAGATTGGTAGTTCTATTAGTAAAATCTGTTGACTTTAGCAACCTTTGTTGCATTATGTGCCAATGGTGACCATTCAAAAATGGGGAAACAGCTCCTTTCAAGTTTCAAGTTTTTCAAGTTTGCATGCCTGTAACTCAAGAAGTATTAAAGATATCTTAATGCCCTTTTAGATATTGGGTCTTAACAAACTTCCCTTTTAGCATCTTCATTTTTAAGGCCCTGTGAGATTTGGTTCCAGAGATACTGGAATTTCAATACGACTCCAGGAGTAAATTGTTAAAATGTACACGTTTTCAGTGGTCAAATCTAAATGCGGGTCAGTTTGCTTCTTTTCTTTTAAAAAGGACAAATAATGTTAAAACTAGACATGTATCTTGTGATTCTTTCTGTAAAGACAACGGCATTGAAAATACCAGTCATAGCGCCATAAATGTTATTTTTCCAAAGTTTGTGTGCATATAACTGAAGAAGTATTAAAGATATTGAAATATGATTTTAGATTCTAGCTCTTCATAAACTTTTCTTTTAGAATCTTCATTTTCAAGGCTCTACAATCATTCAGTCCCCGAGATATGGCGATCTCAGTGAGGCTTCATTTTCAGATTGTTGAATATTGCCCATTTTCAGTGGTTGAAGACCAAATGTCGGTCACTTTGTATGCTTATTGTATTTAAAGAAAAATGTCTGAAGAGGAAATGTTTTTGAAATTAAAATTGTATCATATTGTATGATTTACTCCTGGAGCCATATTGAAATTCCAATATCTCTGGAACCGAATCTCACAGAGCATTAAAAATATAGATGCCAAAAGGAAACTTTAAGACCCAGTATCTAATTAAGATATCTTTAATACTACTTGAGTTACAGGCATGCAAACTTTGGAGAAAAACTTGAAAAGTGCTGTTTCCCCATTTTTGAATGGTCACCATTGGCACATAATGCAACAATGATTACTAAAGTCAACAGATTTTACTAATAGAACTACCAATCTCTGTTAAAAAAACAATATGATGCTGCCATCTTTTGGAAGTCATTTTTACCTCTCTGTAACTTGACTCTGAGCAAAAAGCAGTGCTAATTCTGCTCAGGAGTGCTAACAAGGCAATAACCCAAGGTTAAATGCAGCAGAGAGGAAAAAACCAAGTAACATACCACAACATTTTGTTTTTACAGATGAAAATGCAGCATCCTACCTAGTCATAAGCCTTATCTTTTGACCCAAGAAGACATTTTTTTAACCATTTAACATTGTATAACAAGTTACGTACATTATTTTGGAGTTGAAAATACCATTTAAGCTTTATCCTAAGCTGCTCAGTGGGGTTGTGCCTGTGGTTATATCTGAATTCTTCTGCTACTTTTTTGTCTTGTTGCTCCATATTTGCCTCATCTTGTGTGAGGGGTTGAAAAGGGTTTTTAGAAGGAAGAAAATACTGTAAAGCATAAATAATTTCTATTTATCTCTGTGTTTCATGCACTTCTCATGCTTCTCATGTTACTGCCGGGTCGGTCGGCTCATCAGGATGCGCGTTTACTCTGTGTTCATGAGCTTTGATGGAGTTCATGCCGGTGTTTCCTTCATTCAGCAGCACAATGAAGCATCTCGTGTTGTTGTGTGCAGGACGACAGCGTTCCAGAGATCCATCTGTATCCCAGCTCCTCTCAGACCATCCGTCTGTATTCTGCGACAGACCTGACGGAGCGGGGCGGCCCCGTGCTCCTCTCTGAGCTCTGCGTCAAGACCGGATGGTAGGCGAGGCCTGACATCACACCTGACTGAAACATCAAAAAATCATTTGTTTTGAGTTTGTTGATGTGGATTTAGTTTTTTCTTAATGTCTTGATCACCAACTGCCTGGATTGATTTTGACCTTCCTTTCTCTTCAGCAAGATGTTAAAAACAGCCGTTGTTGTGCTGGCAGTGGTTGATTTTGTTCCCTAAATATGTGTGCAGCTGGTTGGTTTACGAGCAGCCTGGATTCTGCGGCAGATCCGCCGTTCTGGAAACGGACGCGAGAGTCACGCCGGTGTTCCAGAACAGCCTCCTATCCTGCGTGAAGAGTCTCCGGCCGTTAAAAATGGTACGTAGGCAGCGCTCATTCCAGTTTGGTCTGATACGAGCGTTTCATGCTTTTCAAACTAACGTCTGCTGTGTTGCTGACGCAGAGTGGGCTGCGGGTGACGAGACCGTTGGACCCAAAGGTGAGACAGACTGACGGACGCCACAAACGTGCTGATGTTCAGAGCCGTTCTCGGATCAGTGGATGTGATTGCTGTGTCTCTTGTGTAGGTGGTGTTGTTCGAGAAGACGCAGTTCCAGGGTCGGTTCAGGGAGCTGCCGGATCACGATCCCTGTCTGACGGACGCCGCTTCGTCTCTGCGCGTCACGGGTGGGATGTGCGTGTCTTTGCCATTGCGACCAGCGATCGTGCGACACATTTACAGATGTGGTCATTTTGCTCTCTTAAGCCGGACGCGCACCGGACGAGAAGTGCCGCGTCACATCTAGAACGACTCGTGGTATCGCACACCAGACGCGTGTGCAAGTTTTTGAATCGCCAAACAGGCAAAAGTTCACTGCAGCAATTAACAAAATAACATGGATGAATTTAGGTTTTTGAAAAACAGCACAAGCGGAAAGACTGTATTATCATCTCTATATAACAAACAGAGACGCCCAAACTTTGACTATGAAGGGACAAAAGTAAATGATATAAAATTTCATATAAAAAAAATGATGCAGTCAAACCAAAAATGATTCAGACACCAGATGTAATTTTGAACTGAAAGTTGACAAATATACCCAAAGTACCCCTGACCAAGTGTTTTTGGGAACTTTTTACACCACAGACTGAACAAAATTAAACATTGCTTGGTAATTGGTTGACCAAAATTGGCATTATCTAATTGTAATAAAATGTAATTATAAGAAAAATCATTTCCTCTATATTATCTAAACTTCGATACAAAACGGAACAGTGGTAAATGGTAAAAGTTTTCTATTTTTATGCCATGATTTGCCAAATCAAAGCTTGCGGTCCTGGTTTACGCACCTTATACACAGTATATTCAAGCCACAGAAAGTCGAAGCTTTTCTTTGCAAAAACCTCCAGTTTGGAGTGAAGCCATAACGTGCATTAACACTGTGCATTAACAGTTGTATTAACAATGTAAACCTGGAGCACAAAACCAGTAGCACTAGTATATTTGTAGCAATAGTCAACAATACATTGTATGTCAAAATGATCAATTTTTCTTTTATGGCAAAAATCATTAGGATATTAAGTAAAGATCGTGCTCCATGAAGACATTTTGTACATTTTCTACCATAAATATATCAAAACTTCATTTTTGATTAATAGTATGCATTGCTAAGAACTTCATTTGGACAACTTTAATGGCGATATTTTGATTTTTGATTTTCTTAATTTTTTGCACCCTCAGATTCCAGATATCTCAGCCAAATATTGTCCTATCCTAACAAACCATACATCAATGGAAAGCTTATTTGCTCAGCTTTCAAATGATATGTACATCTCAATTTCAAAAAATTGACCTATAAGACTGGTTTTCTGGTCCAGGGTCACAAATATACTACAATGTAATAAAAAAAACTGTGAGGATTGAGTCACAGGTGTACAAACACATGAAAACAATGTGTGTCGTTGCGCTTCTCGCCAGGTGTGTGTGTGTCCCTTTAGGTAGCAGATGGCTGATGTGTGTGTGTGTGTGTGTGTGTGTGTGTGTTTTAGATGGGTGGCGTTCTCCAGTGAAGGGTTCAGAGGTCATCAGTGTGTGCTGGAGGAGGGTGAATATGCCGACTGTACGCGACTGTTTGGCGGGACGGAGCTGTCGATCCTGTCGCTGCGCTGTGTTCAGACCGTGAGTCTCCGTCTCTTCTCTGCTCGAGATTCATGCACTGTTTGTCACATCTGTTCGGTACACGTGTGAGCCGCCGCTCTGCTCTGAACGCCAGTGTTTGACAGCAGAATCACTGCAGATGTTCCGTTATCGCTCTGTCCTCAAACGTTTGCAGCACAGTGTCTTCATCAGGCCTGTCTGTGCTTGTGCAAACACTTTTTTTTTTTTTTTAGCAGGTAAAAATGGTGCTAAAGAACAGCGCGTTATTTAATAATGTTGATGTGTTTTATAACTAAAAATGAGAAGATGAAAATTAGAATCATTACGTAACAGAATGATCGTAGCAGTTCATCGCGGGTTCGCCGTCGGGCTATAACCTAAGTGTCGGTCTTTCCCGCAGGATTTCCTGGAGCCGGCAGTGAGTCTGAAGATCTCTGATGAGGAAATGAACGTTCATCAGGAGATCCCTGATCTGCAGGAAACCGACGACATCTGCGTGAAGAGCGGAGCGTGAGGCCACATTTCATCCACACGATAAGAATCACAGCGAGGAAAGGCCCGTTCACACCAGGAACGATAACTATATTAGCGTTCACACCAGCACATAGTGACATTCTGTTTATTATAAGCGCACGGCAGTTTTGCCGCCTGCCGCTTTAAATGATCAAGCTCGTTGCAGTTGAGTGGATTCTGATTGGCTGTCAGTGTTTTAATGTTCATCAAAATGATAAAAGTGATTTCAGCAATATAGTTATTGCTGTCGTTGTGCTGTGAACTCCACTGTTCTTTGAGTTAAAGTGACCTTTGAAAACTTTATAGTTTGTTATAGATGTGATGTGGAATTCACTATTCTCATTGAGTATTAAAACTTTATAGTTATCGTTATAGTTATCAATATGGGCTTTCGCACCGGAGGAACGATTTCAGAGCTCCTGTAACTGTTGGCAGAAGTACACACGTTTTGGTTTGTTTGCACTGCAGGAGCCGGGAACGAGTTGAGTTAGAGGAACGCCAGTAAATTGGATTCTGCTTCAGAGTACGGCCTAACCCAGCACGATAGCCTAATGGTTAGAGAGTCGGACTTGTAACTCAAAGGTTGCGGGTTTGTGTCTCAGTACCGGCGGGGATTGTACAGTAGGTGGGGCGAGTGAATGTACAGCACTCTCTTCCACCCTTAATACCACAACTGAGGTAAAACCTATGAGCAAGGCATCGAACCCCTAACTGCTCTCCAAAAATGGCTGCCCACTGCTCCGGGTGTTTGTTCGCAGTGCGCGCGCGTGTGTTTGTTTGTTCGCTACTTACTGCTATGTGTGTGCATTGCACTAATTCTGAGTATGGAGCCACTTGTGACAACTGAATGCTGATTGGCTGAATTCATGACATACCAAACACCACCACTTGCCATATTTATAAAGCTGTGTAAACACACAGTTTACATATACTTAGTCCACAAACATGGAAAACAGCGATAGATGGACTGATGCTGAGGTCCTGACACTTCCTGACCGTCTTAACTGATGTCACTTGTGAATCCAACCAGGAAAATGGCATTAAGGGAAAATTTAGTGGCTGGTTCCTGTAAGTACCCGGTGCGAAAGCCCCTGTTATAACTGTGGTGTGGACTTATTCTGTGGACTTATTCTAGGGTGAGTGGATATCCGGGGCTTAGCCCAGAGACATTAATGTATCTATCAGAATACACAGGATACACTTCAAATAAAATGGGGTACACGAGTCTCTTAAAAAAAATGTAACTTATTGGCTACATTTTTTTTTTTTTTTAAGAGACAAATGTAATTAATTAAAACTTACAAACTGCATTATGAAATTTTTAAATATAAAATTTAGAACACAGAAATGTAAAAATGATGATTATTTATAGTTATTTATTCAGTCGATTCGTTTAAAATGGCTGTTTCATTCAGGAACGAAGTAGGAAACTGTTTTTTTATGAACGGATCAGTGAATCACTGATTCCAGGTGTTCAAAAAAGGCAAGTTCGTTCAGTAACAAAACACTGCTGTGTGCAGAGACGCACAAAATGGCTTTGTTTAGAACCGTTTTAACAAATAGAGCAAAAAGACTCTCTACATTTGAAAATACTTAATATTAACTTCTTGTTTACTGAATTTTGTTGCGCTGACTCTTAGTAAAGTCTGCCACAGATCATGCAGATAAATGCTTACTGATCTTATCGTTCTAAATGCGTGTGTCCTAGAAAATCTGTACATAATATTTGTTGCAACAATAATGTAACAGTAATCTAATTTTGACAGATGATGAGATGGGTACTATGAATTTATAGGCTTTGCCGTTTTAATAGAAATAAGTTTAATGCGCATGAAAACTCAATCTTGATGCACACAAGACATGGTGATTAAAAACATCTGGAGCTTCAGCCTCCTTAATCAACCCCTAGTGCTGCCTCTGGTTAGAGTAGGGGCCCAAAACTCAGTTCCTGGAGAGTTTATTTCCAACCTGCTACAACACAACTACCATGTTGTGTTCGAGCAAGCCCGAAGGACTTGAGTATCACGATCAGGTGTGTTTATTTAGAGTTGAAGCTAAACTCTACATGGCTCTAACCCTCCAGGAACTGCAGCCCTGAATTATTAAAACAGTACAGTTAGGGTGTGAACGACCCTTAACACAGAGAGTTTGGTGTGTTTCAGGTGGGTTGCGTACAGTGAGAGGCGTTTCACAGGACAGCAGTACGTTCTAGAGAAAGGCCGTCATCCGGGGCTGCTGGATTGGGGCGACGGACGGAGCTCGGCTCGCTCGTTGCGGCCCATTCGCAGGGTGAGTATCATCAACTGAGTGCGTTTGTGTTTGAGTTCAAGACACGCTTTCATTGATGCATCTTATTTTTGCTACAGGACGTCTGTCGGATGGTGGAACCAAAGTTTTTGGTATGTCTGAGTTTCACGTGCCACTAACATACAAACGCGGAGTCCTGGCGTGTGCCGCTAACGTGTTTCTCTCTGAGCGCAGCTGCGTGTCTACAGCCAGACGCGGTACGGCGGCGAGAGCAGAGAGTTTGAGAGCGACGTTCCCGATTGTGGCGTTCCAGGCGTCGCGTCGTTGCGGGTGATCCGGGGAAGGTGAGAGTCTATAATAGCTATACTATAGCTATAATTGTTGCTGTAACAGCTTTAAATCACACTTTCAGCCCAGCTTTGTTGCCAGATTGGATGGATGATTTCCAGCCCAAAAGTTCATCAAAACCCACCCACTCCAACAAAAAATCACCCAACTTTCAAAATAATGTGATGGAATATTGCCCTGTCAATCAAGGTTGAGAAGGACCATTTTTAACACCTTAAAAAAAAATAATGACAAAATAATATAAATGTAGATAGATTTCCCACAGGGTTGCCACGGGTCCTTAAAAAGTCTTAAATTTAGTTGTATCAAATTTAAGGTCATAAAAAGTCTTAAATTGTACAAGAAAGTTTTAATTATGATTAAGAGGTCTTAAATTTTAGGCACGGGAAGACCAGACTTGCGATACAGCTTAGTGTGACGATTAAACTTCAAAAGGCTATGATTTCGTTAAATAAACATGAGCGCTGAGCTGCTTTGTGTACTGCCGTTACCGGGGAAACGCATGTCTGCAGTTCCGAATGCGCCATCTGCTGGCAGAGATTGAATGTGCATTTTCAATAAGCCTGTTGTTTTGAGTAGGGTATTCTTGCAGTACAGGAGGGTGTAGTTTCAGGACCGCATTTCTAGGACCCTTATTATTTTATTTTATTTTATATATGTATTTGTCATATGTATGCATTAACAGCTCATACTATTTATAGCACTTGCTATTCAATTCTGTATGTTATTTGTAAGGAAATACTGTATGTAGTTGTTTAAATGTATACATTTAATTATTGTCCTAACCAACTCCTAACCCTAAACTTACCCCTGGGTAACTCTCTTGAAATATATAACCTAATTTATTTCAATATATTCTAGACTTCAGTTTCATGTCTGATGTGTTTCCCCCTTAACAAAGTGCAGTAAACAGTAAAACAATTGCCGTACAAATTAGTGTGTTTATTAGTACTTTAATAAATTTAAAATAATTTGAATACAAATACTAATTTACAACATCCAGCAGCACAATGAACTGTTTTGGACAGCTAAATAGGCTAAATGGAGATTGCTGACACCCCCTTGAACACTCAAGTATATGCCAGCTTTTACATTAAAAATAAGATGGAAAGATAAAAAAAATGAATAGTTTCCATGGATCTAGTCTTTGTGTCTGTTTGATGATTCTTTGTTGGAATGGAATTGCTAGATGGTACTGTCCCAAAAAACAAGGTCCTAGAAATGTGGTCCTAGAACTGCAGCCTCCGGTATTGCAGGAACATAGTATTGGGGTTGTTTTTGTTCAGACCAAAGCGAAAAGTGACCCATGTTTTTACCCTGCAAACATGCAGGGCTGTAAATGTGAACTGGTGGATCATTATGAATAATTCATCATAAAAATCTAAACACTATTTGTATTTTTTTTTTTTTAAATTAATATAATATCTTATTGATAATACTTGTTTAAATTAATACATGTAATATTTTTGACTCATCTATCTTCTTAAAAATTGGTACTTTAAAGAAATGTGTAGTTTATAATTTTATAAAACTTTTTGTTTTTGTGAAAAATCTGAACTGTAAATCAGTTTTTACAGTAGTTTAGTCATTTTACAATTTCATATTTAACCATAGACATTGCCCTACCCTGCTCATATCGTATTCATTTTATTTGTGCAGGTCTTAAAAAAGGTCTTAAAAAGTCTTAAATTTAAAAATAAGAAATCCTGCAGCAACCCGGTTCCCAGGTAAAGAGATCAAATCAGGGCAAATACATATCAAATATGATTAAATATGCATGCAGACACTGTCAAAATGGCTATCAAGCAATTAACTGATACCCTCAAAAAAAGCGAATGCCTGATACAAGTAATAGGAAAAAGCGACGTGCTCATTCATTGGCGCATACTGTATGATAATCCGACAGTAAAAAATTAACAACAACAATAATGCGCTTCCCTTCGTGTCGCACTTCAACTTCACACCGAACTAAAGGAAGGCTTTCGTGAAGCACATTGTAGAACAATACAGAACTTTGCACAGTCAAAACTAATCAAGTCTAGCAGCTTTCAAGGATATACCAATTTGTTTAAATTTTGATCAGTTTATTCATTTGTTCTCTGATTTCGGAGTTGCCATGTTATTAGACTTTTCATGTTGTCTCGCTTCACGTTTTAATTGACGTTTTGGTAGTTAGGTCGCTCTCCCACTCTTTACCATGTAACTTACATAGGCATTGTGATCATTCATTCAAATATCATGATCAGGGGTGCACATAAGATTTTTAGCCTGGTTCTCATAAGAGTACCTGGAGATTTGGTTTGGTCTCAAATGGCACATAGTGCGACCCATTAAATATACCTCTAAAAAATTTTATTAATAATAGTAATAATAATGTCATTGGACTTTATTTATTTAGTTGTAAAATAATAAACAAAATAATAAAGTGTGGCAATACTATTATAATTTAATAACACTTTTTTATTAAAATAAAAAAAATAATGTAAAATAAAATAAAAAAGAAGTATTAAATAAAAAGAAATTTATTTTATACTAAACAAATATAAAGTTATCATATTTACATTTTTTAAATATGCATTTTAATTATTTTCAAACCTAAAATTAGCAAGTTTTTATTTTGGCGGGTTGCCAGCAAGCAGATATACACACTGCCGGGTTTAGTGCGGCGATTGTAGAGCTTCAGTGAAGCAGTGAGGCATTTTTAGCCTACAATTATGCTTTTAGTTCAAATGGAACTCATACAGTATTATAAATAAAATGGTAATTGTGCATTAACAGCTGTCAAACATGTCTGTATGCAAATGCACACACTGAACTTATTTACACAGCGCATTTCCTTATTTTGGTCGTGCATGCGGATCTGCGTACCACTTATGTGCACCCCTGATCATGATTCAGTTATACATTCAAAAGTGGATCCGTTACCGGGCTAAAACCCCGTCATTCAGGAATCATCACGTCTGTCTGCTGATCCATAGTGTAAGTGCAGCAGGCGATGTCAACATCAGCATCAGCCGCCTCTACAGTTGTGTGCGTGTGTGTTTAGTAACGTTGTGATGACTGATTGGATGCTGTACGTGGAGACAGCAGAGGAGTTTGTTAATCGGTTAGCCTATACAATTTAGACGGGAAACTAAAAAATGCCAAACTGACCCCAAACTAGCCCAAATTTTGTCCACCCGCACAATCAAATCAAAACCCGTCCAATCTGGCAACACTGCAGCCGAGCTCTCTCTTTTCTCTCTTGCTCACTCTCTCTCTCTCTCTCTCTCTCTCTCTCTCTCATTCCTTCTCTCTCTTGTAGTTGGCTGCTGTTCGACGAGGAGCGTTACTCTGGTAACCAGTATATCCTGGGGGAGGGGCATTACCCTGATCTCACTTCCTGTGGCTGCACATCAACAGCCATCAAGTCTTTAAAGCCCATTCCTTACGTGAGTCGCTGAGCATGAACGTCCACCGCTTTTATCTTGTTTTCTAGTACAAATCAAGACGCAAAATGAAGATGTGAAGTCTTGTTTTCTGAGATACTGATCAAAATGAAGTGAGCCCACTGGCTGATATTTGCTTTCGTTTTAATCATGAATTCACTTAATTTTGATCAGTTTTCAGACTTCATATCTGAAGTTATTTGGCTTCTCCAGTAAATTAATCTTTAAACAGTGGGAAACACTGGGATGCACTGATGAACATCATTTTTTGTAGTGAGATCAGAAGCTACAATAGAAGTTATTTCCATATTCTAGTGTTGGAGCAGAGATATTCATACATCTTTGACCCTACACAAAATCAGTCTTAAGTATCACGGGTATATTTGCAGCAATAGCCAACAATACATTGTATGGGTCAAAATGATTGATTTTTCTTTTATGCCAAAAATCATTAGGATATTAAGTAAAGATCATTTTTCGTACAGATGTTTTGTAAACTTCCTACCATACATATATCAAAACTTAATTTTTGTTTGGTAATATGCATTGCTGAGAACTTCATTTGAACAACTTTGGTGATTTTCTCAATATTTAGATTTTTTTGGACCCTCAGAGTTCAGATTTCCAAATTGTTGTATTTTGGCCAAATATCGTCCTATCCTAACAAACCATACATCAATGCGAAGCTTATTTATTTATTTATTTGCCTTCAAGAAACCTGCAGAAACCCTGAGTTAGTGTTTCTTTGTCGTTCCGTTCAGAGATTCGCAGATCCGTCCGTGAGTCTGTTCTCTCTCAGCGGTTTTGAGGGCCTCGAAGAAACCTTGCGTTCAGACGCGGAAAACCTGAGCCACTTCTTCATCCAGTCTGTGAGAATCCACAGTGGCCTGTAAGAGCTCATTATCACTCGCTGTTCTTGCGTAAACATCCTGAGAGTCAGTGATGAACACGCCGTTGTCGTCTCACAGGTGGGTGGCGTACGAATACGCTCGTTTTAAGGGCCGTCAGACGCTGCTGAAGCCGGGAGGATATCCGGTTTGGGTGGAACACAGCGGCTGGGATACGATCGGATCGCTGAAGCCTCTCAAACAGGTCAGCCTTCAGTTTATCGCCAGCTCAGCCAAAAATAATCACAGTTAGCTAATCGTGAATGGTGCTGATTACAGCTTCTGTGTGGATCTGGATGTACAGATTTACATCATGTTTTTTTTGCAGCATTAGGTATTTTGACCAGTCACAGATGTGAATGCATTGGCCAGTCAACGGCAAAGAAGAAATCCGTTCTCATCATAACCAGAGTATAAAATAAGAGATTCATTGAGTCACTCTAGTGATTCGTTTAATCAACTCGCGTTAGGGGTGTGACGAGACGCGAGACTGGGTTCACAAGAACGAGACGAGACGAGATTTTTAAACTTTTTTCAAGAAATCCTCAATGATGAAATATATAGGGAAAATAGTCTTTTATTCAACTAAAAAGGCAAAATGCAACAAAAATGTAGGTGCATCTTGAACTTTATGAAATTAAACTTCCATTTTAATGAATTATATGCAGTAATAAACAACATTTAAACAAGAGCTTCACGATTCTAGATAAATTGAGAATCCCAGTTGTTTTTAATTAATTGGAGACCATGATTCTCTCACGATTCTGGAGAAAAAAGATTAGAAAACTAAACAAAATAATGTAATTTACTAGTGGTACTGACAAACTGTTCATTGCTTAAATCTTTTAAAAACATATATTCATTTAAACAAAATAAAAAAAAACATTCAATAAAGGAGTCTTCGCTTCATTGGGTCTTGTTTGACTATTGGAATCTTCTGAATGAGTGATTCAATGACGTACTTTTTTTGAAACGGGCAGTTGTCGCCACCTCCTGGTGGAAGAGGATAAGCGTTACAATACATACGTAAATGTTAAGATACTTTCGTTTGGATCGCTACTGTAGACAGTAAGTGTTTATACCCAAACTATAAACTTTATACCCAGTACTTCTGTTATTTAAATGTCTGTAACATAGAAATAATGATTATAATGTGGTTGAAAAGACTGTTTGTGTTGCTCTTTCTGCATTCACATTTACCCCGACCCTCTGATTCATTAACATGGACAGCGACAAAACGTGCTTCTAGCAGCGACTTCTGTCGCTGCATGTCACCAGAGGCTGGCGACGAGGTTGCTAGTGGGCGTTCTCACTACTGGTTGCCTTGACAGCGAATCAGGTTTCTTGCCGTTAAATTCAAACATTTTGGAGGCAAAAGACTAAATATAATATAAATATAAATTAAATCTGTACATACAAACAAAAAACTAATGAGAAGCATAGCCTATATTTTTCCATTGCGTATGTTTATCTATGGCTCAGAGGAGAACGATCACATGAGCTCTACCGCCGCCTTTCCTATTGGCTGTCGCTCCAGAAAGTCGCTCTTCATTTGCATAAAGTTGAGAGATTCTGAACTTTGTCGCGTCGCTGGACACGCCCCATCCGGTCGCCAACGGTCACTGTAGCTCGCTGTCGCTCTTTTCGCCGGAAATCGCCAGCTCTCCATTGAAATGAATGAGATTGCGTCGCTTTGTCGCTGCGTGTCGCGTGTAGTGTGAACGGGGCTTTAAGCCGCCTTTCCACTGCACACGACATTCGGACACGACTGTCGCATTTCTCACCCCTTGTGGCAGCCGCACAGAACTTTCAAACTGGTCGTGCAGCAACCGTTTCCTCGGCATATCCACCATGGTAAAATTAATGATTTGAACGAATATAATCAATGTATGAATGTTTCGGCACAAAACAAATGACCCCTAAATAAAAACATAGTAGGTTTTATTGGGCTACCTAAGGTAAATAATGATTTAATAATTATAAAATAATAATTTCAGCCATAATTATTCTAAAGCACCATTTTACAGAAATAGTGTTTAAAGAATAATGTTAAAAGTGATCAAAATATTGTTAATTCTAACCTTACGCTCATAGTTTTTAATAGGATACATCATATCCTGTCGGGCGGTCGCATACGGTCTAGCCGCAGAAGTTCAAATATTTTAACGCATCCGCAGCTCAGATCAGATCCGAAATTTCCGCATACGCATATGATCAGAACTCCACGCGGCTCCCGCACTACTCGCCAACGGATATGAATGACTTCCGGTCTGTCGCTTGTCGTTCGTCGGAGATGGTGGAAAGGCGGCTTCACGCTCCACTGACACTCACGATGTGAAACAGCCCCAATAGACATCGCTAAATCGTTGTCATTCAGGAATAAGATCGCGTGGGTGTCTGAATCGAGATCTCGATATTTTAAGGATTTCTTGTGCAGCTCTAATGTAAACACTGAAAAATGTTTCGCAAGGATATCGTCACGAGATCTCGTCACATCCCTAACTAGCGTCATCAAGCGCGTCTGGTTGTAGTTTCCTAGTGAATATGGGAGTTTATTACAAAAAATATTCTTATTACAGAAACAAATAAAACTTGATTCAGGATTCCTGTCCTGTCTACGATCCAAGCAGCTGCTGTGAAGTGAACACTTGATGTTAAAATCAATGCGCTTTTAATTTCAGCGCTGCACAAACAGACATTTTGATAGACGAATAAGATTAATAATAGGTTGATATCACTTTATATTATGGGAGCCTGTAATTATTTACAATCTTCAGAAGTCTTTCCACCAATCAAACATCACTGTTCTTCATCTTGTATTATTAAATAAACCTGTATGAATTTCATACTTCTAAGAGGTATTTTGAAGAATGTTGGGAAACGTACAGTTGCTGGTCCCCTTTGACTTCCAATAGTGTTTTGTTTTCATACTGTAAAAGTCAATGGCTACTGCAGCTGTTTGGCCACCAACATTCTTCAAAATATCCTCTTTTGTGTTCAGCAGAAGAAAGAAACTTTGAAGGGCAAGTAAATGACAGAATTCTCATTTTTGGGTGTACTGTCCCTGTAAAGTTATCAGACCAGTGGAGTTTTCCTAAAGTTAAAGCAGTTTTTGGTCAAGCTTCTGTGATTCCTTTCCTATCAGTAGTTTAAATAAGACGTGTTACGTAATTCTCTATTAGCTTTTGTCCTGAATAAGATCTTAAATGAAATTGGCAAACGCTAAGCAGATAAAATAGGATTCTAATGTCCTTCTGTCAAACGGCCCACAAAGCTTTGAACAAACCCACTGCTTTGTCTCCACGTTTGTTCCTGTCTTTCTTCTCAGCCCAAAGCGTTCGTCCAGCTGCGGAGCCGCGCTCTGGGTTCGGTTCTGACCAGCGAAAGCGTTTCAGATGGGTCCTTTCCAGCCAAACTCTTCCTGAGTCCCCCCAATCGATCACTGGACACGCAGCGCTGGATCTTCACTGACGGCCTCCTGAAGAACATGGTCAGTGAGTCAAGTCAAGTCACCTTTATTTACATAGCGCTTTTAACAACACAGATTGTGCCAAAACGGCTTTACAGTATTAAACAGGAAAATAGTGTGTCAATAATGAAAAAGGGCAACAGTAAACACTCAATTTTCAGTTACAGGCAGTTCATCATTGATTCAGTGATGTCATCGTCCAGCTCAGTTCAGTTCAAATAGTATACGATATCACTGAAAAGTTAAGTGTCCCCAACTAAGCAAGCCAGAGGTGACAGCGGCAAGGAACTAAAACTCCATCAGTGACAGAAATAAAGAAAAAAAACGTGGGAGAAACCAGGCTCAGTCGGGGGGCCAGTTCTCCTCTGGCCAGACGAACCAGCAGTTTATTCCATGTTGCAGAAAAGTCTGATTTGTGCAGAGGACTCATCAGATTCCTGTGGTCTTGTGCCGACGGCCGTCTAAGTGACGAGGTCTTCGCTAGGGATCCGTCTCTGGGGCTCATCTAGTCGATGTGGTCTCCGCTGACATTCAGGGCTTTAGAGGTCGTCTCTAGGTGCCGATCCACCGTCTGGGCTGAGTAAAGACTGGATCTGGTGGCTACGATGACCTTGGAATAAGAACAAAACTAATTAATGCAGCCCAACAATCCTTTAATGGATTTGAATAATAGAAATGTGTTAGTGTGTTATTTGTTAGCTAGGTTAAGCTGACAGAGTGTGTCTGCCTCCTGAACAGTGTAGGGTAGATTGTTCCAGAGTTTGGGCGCTAGATAAGAAAATGATCTTTCGCCCGCAGTTGATTTTGATATTCTAGGTATTATCAAATTGCCAGAGTTTTGAGAACTCAGCGGACGTGAGGGACTATAATGTGATAAGAGCTGGCTCAGGTACTGAGGAGCTAAACCATTCAGGGCTTTATAAGTAATTGGCAACATTTTAAAATCTATAAGATGTTCAATAGGGAGCCAGTGCAGTGTTGACAGAACCGTGCTAATACGGTCATACGTCCTGGTTCTAGTAAGAACTCTAGCTCCAATAAAACATTACTATAATCTATCCTTGAGGTCATGACCGCTTGAATTAACGTTACTGCATTTGACATAGGTTGGGATTCCGATATATTTTTGAGATGGAAAAATGCGATTTTGCAGATGCTAGAAATGTGGCTTTCGAAAGAAAGGTTGCTATCAAATAGCACACCTAGGTTCCTAACTGATGACAAAGAATTGACAGAACAGCCATCAAGTATTAGACAGTGTTTTAGGTTATTACACGTGGAGGTTTTAGTTCTGATAATTAACACCTTTGTTTTCTCAGAATTTAGTAGTAAGAAATTACTCGTCATCCAGTTTTTTATATCAACTATGCATTCCGTTAGCTTTTCAAATTGGTATGTTTCGCCAGGCCACGAAGAAATATTGAGCTGAGTATCATCAGCATAACAGGAAAGCTAACACCATGTTTTCTGATGATATCTCCCAAGAGTAAAGGTCCGAAATTGTTGGACGCTAAAAAATAAATACGACTTCACGTTGAGGTCAAATTTTTGCCACTGAAATTTTTGTCTGTCATAAAAAAAAAAAAAAAATTGGATCAGATTCAATTTTCTGCGTTTTCGCATCCGTAGCAAGCATGTTGATAGGAGAGTATGACGAAAATAAAAAACGCATACAATGACCTTAACATGTAAAGTGTAAAAAGTAATGGCCCTAGTACTGAGCCTTGCGGTACTCCATGCTGCACTTGTGATCGATATGATACCTCTTCATTCACTGCCACGAATTGATGGCGGTCAGATAAGTTTGATTTGAACCATGCCAATGCACCACCACTAATGCCAACATAATTTTCTAGTCTATTCAAAAGGATGTTGTGGTCAATAGTGTCAAACGCAGCACTAAGATCCAGTAGCACTAACAGAGAGATACAACCAAGATCGGATGATAAGAGCAGATCATTTGTAACTCTAATGAGAGCAGTCTCATTACTATGATATGGTCTAAATCCTGACTGGAAATCCTCACAGATACCATTTTTCTCTAAGAAAGAGCATAATTGTGAGGATACAACCTTTTCTAGTATCTTTGACAGAAAAGGGAGATTCGAGAACGGTCTTTAATTAATTAACTCCTTAGGGTCAAGTTTAACGAGAGGCTGCCAGTTCAAACTGCCAGTTTGAAGGTTTTGGGGACATATCCAATGACGAATTAATAATATTCAGAAGAGGATCTATGACTTCTGGAAGCACCTCTTTTAGGAGCTTAGATGGAAGAGGTACTAACATACATGTTAGATGATTTAACAAGTTTATACAGTTCTTCCTCTCCTATACTAGAGAATGGGTGGAATTGTTCCTCAGGAGATTTATAGTGCATCTGATACAATACTGTTGCTGACGGCTACATGGTTACAATTTTATCTCTTATAGTCTCAATCTTGGAAGTAAAGTTGGAAAAAGTCAATGCCTGTTGATGCTTTATTTTTCTTTAGTTACTAATACTAACCACTGTATTGAATAAATACCTAGGGTTATGTTTGTTTTCTTCTAAAAGAGATGGAAAAAAATCAGATCTAGCAGTTTTAAATGCTTCTCTGTAGGATATGGTACATTCACGCCAGGCAGTACGAAATCAGAATCAGAATTAGCTTTATTCGCCAAGTGTGTGCAAACACACGAGGAATTTGTTGTGGTTTTTTAAGGTGCTCCTGGTGCATACATACAAACATACAACATTTAAATAAAATAAAAACTTAAAAAATAAATAATAATGTATGAATCTGAACAGATGATTTATGTACAGATTTGTGCATTATTATTTGTGCTCGTTATACCGCGGCGTCAGACTGTTTTCCTTAAACTTTAAGCATAAAGAAGCAACCGTATCTGAGAAGAACATGGGTCACGTCTGTCAAAAGGATCTGGATGGTGTCTGTTAAAAAAAAAAACAATGCAAAAAACAAGCTGTTAAAACTTTGTAGAGTCAGTTTTATTTCTACGATACTGATGGTTTCAAAGCAGCTTCACAGTGACAAACAGTGAGATTCTGCTGTACAGCCGCTCTAAGCCACTTTACATGTCATTAATCAGCTCAAGTCAGATCAGCTTTTTACAGTTCATCAGTTAAAGACAGCAGATAGTGATGTCAGGCATCAGAACCGTCCAGGAGCATGAATGCTGTAGTTCAGCCGACGTGTGTTTCTACAGGCGCAGAGGGGCTGTCTGTCTGTGATCGGGGCCAAGGCCTGTGCCGGAGCCCCAGTGGCATTATGGGAAGAGCACGGGCGCGTCAACCAGCGCTGGAGTCTCAATGAGGACGGAAGCATCTGCTCTCATTTAAATCGCAGCCTGGCACTGGACCTCAAAGGTACGAGGATGTTCTCAGTAACCCAGTGGAGTGTGTCACATTTATTTCTGTAGCGCTTTCTCCAGAGCTGTTTTCTGCAGGTCCTAAAAAAGTCTGAATTCACCCTTCCTCAAATTAAATCTGAGCTGAAGTTAAATGCATGAATTCATGAAGTCGTGGCATCAAATGTTGCATTCACTGCAAACAAATAAAATGTAATGAGAATAACTAAATAATTGAAAATAATAGAAAAATAGAAAATAATAGAAAAATACAATTGAATATTTTCCAATACAAATATCTAAACATCCTTATTTGTTTTTTGCAGTGTAATCAGAAGCCACAGAAAAGTGTTTTCCATATTTCAGTCAGAGGTGTTCGAGCTATTTTTATAAAATGAATTAAAAAGTAATGTCAGGTCTGTAGGATGTTGTCATTCCACTCTATAAAGTTCTGCTAATAAACTCATTGTGCTCCCTAGACATTTACATTGAGACACAACGACGTATCGTGTTACCTTCAATCTATTCCTTACATTTTCTTAAATTAAATTAGTCTTAAGAGGATCGTTAAAAATTCATAAAACCTGCAGAAACAGAAAAAACAGAACTGTTGATCCAAACTTCATAAAATATGAGACAAATTAGATTTTTGGGGATTTTGTGGATTAAAGAATAAAAAGTGTTTATGGTGGTACCTTGGCTGGTTTGGGTCCATCGTGGATAAATAAATATGACACTAAAACCACCAGGAGCTGGCAGCAGGTGTTAATGAGTGACTCATTGAATCATTCATTCAAATGATTCATTTAAAATGGCTGATTCATTTAGAAATGAAGCAAGTGGCTGCTCTGGCTTTGTTTAGAACTATTTTCATTGTAAAAACAGGGGGAAAAAAACAGTATTGTGTCTAGCATGTAGCTCACTTGATATTAACTTTTTGTTTTTGAACTGCTGTGTAAAATTACGGAGTGTCTATTTACACTAAGTGCAAATAGCCCGCCTTCTTGGCAGAGGCCATTTATACTAACTCCGCCCACCAACGTGTGATTGGGCTAGTCAACGCTACAAAAGATGATCATTAAAACACCAGCTCCAGTGGCGCAGATGGCAAAGCGTTGTACTCTTTTCAACGCGATCGACCGGGATTCGAGTCAGCCTTTTGGCGAACTTGTTTTCCTCCCTTTTCAAATAATATCAGAAAGGCATTTATTTTCAATAAAAATGAAGTTGAAAATAAAGTATCACTTGGGGTTAGGGTAGGTGTAGGGAGAGCTTATTTTCCCGATAAGGCAGAATTATTTAATCATTTGAATTACAACAATAGTTTGTACTCAATGTTATTATTGCATACTGTTTTATAATAAACTACAATACTGAAGTGCAGATGATTGCCTCTATTTGCAGTAAGTATTATAAATAGCAGAAAATCCTGCTATTTTAACATAGTGTAAATAGAATGTATAGCTATTTGCTGCAGTTAGCCGCTGACATAAAATTAATATCACACATACGATTGCGCTCGTGATAATATTCAGGAAAATGGCACTCCGGCTTGTGTGATATTGCTTAACTATATCATATCTTAGAAACATTAAACAAAGACCTATACAGGGTTTTTTTTGCCTTTGTAACTTTATATTATAGGGAAAATGAAACTGCAGCCTAACAGACTTCATCACACAATGAATGCTTTTTTATTCTCATGCCGCGTTTTTGTTTGTTTTTGTGTACTCATACATGCGCAATGATGTCAGCTCACATATTGTAAAGACAATTAGGGAATTACTGTAGCTGATAAAAATCGCACACCCCTAGACTGTATTTTAATTTGTGCATGTTTGTGTGTCAGAACTGAACGTCTCGTGTGTCTCTCAGGTGGATGCGGCGCTGACCGAGATCATCTGATCCTGAGAGAGCTTCACGCCGACAGCGCCACTCAGGCCTGGGATGTCGACGTGTTGTGATATGGACACTATAGCGCTCGAGCGTATCAGGGACTGAAGCCAAACTGAGATCAGAACCGATCTTTTAGCTACAAGCCAATAACTGATCCTAGGCCGTTTTCCTGGAACAGACGGTCTGGTCCTGTTTTCAGCTGCACTGTGAAAGCGGAAAGGAACGAGGCTCTGCGTGTTTGTTTTTATCCCGTGAAGCACATTTGCACTAGCAGAAACCTCACGCGTGTTCTGCAGATGTTCAGGTGAAGTCACGCTGGAATCGTCCTTTAATCCGCCGCCAAACAGTCACAGATACCTCTTCTGTCGGCTCGAGCTGTAGCGTCACTCCGGCGAGCGCGTTCAGATGGTCTGCGTTAAAACTTAGTCATTTCACTGGAGTCCTTCAGGAACACTAACGTGTGCTCAGAGTGGCACATATGTAATGTGTACGGCGACACACACGAGCAGCATTTTTAAAAGAACCTCGACAATAAATGTAAATTGTAAAATGCATTACATGTGTTTGTTTGAATTTGTTACACAGTATTTCACACAGGGCTTGCGTAATGACACTTGATGTTTTATTCAGCATTCAGCTACAATTAGTCATGAGATGTTCATAGCCGCTCCTGATGAAGCTGGATGCTGTAGAGCTGCAGCTTCATTCACGAGGACGACCAACACCGTGATCTGCCAGCACATGAGCCGATCTTTAGGGCGTTTGGCAGACCTGCAGCAGTCCTTCGCTCCACAGACCCAGCAGCAGCCCCACTTTATCTTCATCCTGCAGGAGCCGCAGCTGCGCAGCCGGGACGCGATCGCCGCTCAGCAGCTGCTTCAGAGCGGCCAGATGAGACGACGGGAAGCGCAGACCCTGAAACCGGAGAAGCTCAACGTGAGAACGATCAACTGGACAATCAAGAAAAATGGGCACTGTTAGTCTGAGGGCTGACGGACCTGCGAGACGACCTCTTCTTCCTCATCCTCATCCTCATCAGATGTTCCCATCATGTGCGTTTCTCTCTTGTTCTTTAAAGAATGCAACACGAACACAACCAGCTCTGTGGCCTCGTCCTGATCAGAGAGACGGACACAGATAGAATTTGCTGTGTGTGTGTGTGCACTACTGCTTAAAAGATTACATAAAACAATAATGGGCAGCACAACTGTTTTTTAACATTGATGATAATGATTTCTGAAGGATCATGTAACACTGAAGACTGGCGTAGAGATGCTGAAAATTCAATTGCGCATCACAGAAATAAATTACAGCTATGTTACGCTGTAAAAATATTTACCTGTTTTTGCTATCATTTTGATCAAATATATATATATATATATCTTCAGATGCAAAAGCTTCTAAATCCATCTGATGTCTTTCTTTTAAAAATGCATTTTTTATCAGGCTCAAATGTATAGGTTTCTATGCAAGTACCGGTACTTCTGATTGGGCTGAGGCTGGGATTTTAGCGAGTTTGAAGTAAAAGTATTTGATGGACCTATAATATGTGTCAAGAGCATTCACTCAGTAAAACCATTTTTTTGTTGTTGAAAATACTAGTGGCCTAAGACTTTTGCACAGTACTGTACATCATCTGAAAGCTAGGATAGTTAGGATAGGACCTAATTTGGTTGAGATAGAACTATTTGAAAATCTAGAGGGTGCAAAAAAAAAAAAAAATCTAAATTCTGAGAAAAATCGCCTTTAAAGTTGTCCAAACTAGGTTCTTAGCAATGCATATTACTAATCAAAAATTAAGTTTGATATATTTACGGTAGGAAATTTACAAAATATCTTCATGGAACATGATCTTTACTTAATATCCTAATGATTTTTGGCATAAAAAAAAATCAATCATTTTGACCCATGTATTGTTGGCTATTGCTACAAATATACCCGTGATACGAGACCCAGACCAGGGTCACACACACACACACACACACAGACATACACATATGTACATATATACAAAGGTGTGTAGGTCTCTTACAGTGTTGTCTTGACTGGGCTCCACCGTTAGAAGAAGATGCTCTTTGAACCGGATACACACTGTGTCCTCTAGCGACGGCAGTTTCCCAGCTGGAAGAGAAAGCCAATCATTGGTGACAGACATCGGCAGTACGTCAAACAGGCTACAGCAGTCCCGTAAGACTCACCGGGTTCGAGTTCGGCCTGGTCCAGCAGGTACGGTGGCAGTCTGTGGGAGATGAAGTCTCGTTTCATAGCAGTGGAGCGCAACTCGTGATCGTCCCGCTCGAGACCGTCGGCCAGGCGGCGCAGAAACTCACACACCCGCTTATTAACGTCGGGACCGAAACCGGGAGCCTGACGGATCGGGGATGAGAAAACACACACAGACACACGCCGTTACAGCCACTGTCCTTGTTAGTGGGCTGATGGTGAAGTGCTGTGCTCACCGTTAGGAGGTTACGAGGCAGTCCGGATCGCATCTCGCGGTCTCGGCTCATGCAGTCGAACACGCAGCCGGGAATCACGTCCAGCATGAAGTCGCCCCATGACCTGAAACACAAAAGCAGTTCACATCTAAACCGCACTGCCAGTTTGACCCACGTCAAGGTTATTTTCTAACCCCACTGACAGATAATTGTTTTAATCAAACTCATAAACTGATTTTGCTCAGTTTCTTAGAAAACAAGACTTCACAGCTTCATTTTGGATCTCCAGTTAATGTGTCTTGATTTAAGGATGTTTAGATATTTAATCTTTAGGCTTTCATTTCTGGACGGGTAAATTAAAACTTAAGACAGAAAAACCTATTTCTCAGGATGTGACTTATGCTGAATTGTTCTGAATGTAATGAGGGTGAATTTGACTCGCACCATGAAGAACATACCAACAGAACGCACAAGTTAATCGAGAGCTTTCACAGAGTCTGCGCGTCCGTGAGACACGCGTGATCCGAGCTCAGACACGTACGTGTTTTGGTAGGTGCTGAGAGTGAGGTGAGTGGATCGCTCCACGCCGGCCGGTGTGTCCGCCTGATGGATGGTTCCTCTGGGGAAATACAGCAGGTCTCCAGTCTAGAAGAACAGCAGCAGATTCATGTATTCTAACACAAGACACATTCACCTGTCTCCACATCTCGTCTCTTTTTGGATGACAAGTAATTTCTTACTGCTAAATTCTGAAAAAACAGAGGTGTTAATTATTGGGCCTAAAACCTCAGCGTGTAATAACCTACAACACTGTCTAATACTGGATGGCTGCTCTGTCAATTCTTCGTCATCAGTTAGGAACCTAGGTGTGCTATTTGATGGTAATCTTTCCTTTGAAAACCACATCTCTAGTATTTGCAAAACTGCATTTTTCCATCTCAAAAATATATCTAAACTACGACCTATGCTATCAATGTCAAATGCTGAAACATTAATTCATGCATTTATGACCTCACGGTTAGATTATTGTAATGCTTTATTGGGTGGTTGTTCTGCTCGCTTAATAAACAAACTCCAGCTGGTCCAAAATGCAGCAGCTAGAGTTCTTACTAGAACCAAAAAGTATGATCATATTAGCCCGGTTCTGTCTACACTGCACTGGCTCCCTATTAAACATCGTATAGATTTTAAAATCTTGCTAATTACTTACAAAGCCCTTAATGGTTTAGCTCCTCAGTACCTGAGCGAGCTCCTATCACATTATAGTCCCTCACGTCCGCTGCGTTCTCAAAACTCTGGCAATTTGATAATACCTAGAATATCAAAATCAACCGCGGGCGGGAGATCATTTTCTTATCTAGCGCCCAAACTCTGGAACAATCTACCCTACAATGTTCGGGACGCAGACACACTCTGTCAGTTTAAATCTAGATTAAAGACCCATCTCTTTAACCTTGCTTACACATAACACATCAACATATTCTTATAATTCAAATCCGTTAAAGGATTGTTAGGCTGCATTAATTAGGTCAACCGGAACCGGGAACACTTCCCATAACACCCGATGTACTCAGTGCATCATCAGAAGAATGGCATCTACGCTAATATTAGTCTGTTTCTCTCTTATCCCGAGGTCACATTAACCACCAGATCCAGTCCGTATCCAGATCAGATGGTCACTGCAGTCCCCCGGATCCAGTCCGAACCCAGCCCAGATGGTGGATCAGCACCTAGTGACGACCTCTACAGCCCTGAATGTCATCGGAGTCCACATCAACTAGATGAGCCCCAGAGACGGATCCACAGTGAAGACCTCGTCACCTAGACGGCTGTCGGCACAAGACCACGGGACCTTTGGCCAGAGGAGAACTGGCCCCCCGACTGAGCCTGGTTTCTCCCAAGGTTTTTTTCTCCATTTGTCACCGATGGAGTTTTGGTTCCTTGCCGCTGTCGCCTCTGGCTTGCTTAGTTGGGGACACTTTCTCTCAACACAATATTGCATTTTATTTTATTGTTTTTGATTAACTACCTTTACCTAAAATGTGAGTGTTTACTGTTGCCTTTGGCATTGTTGATGTACTGTTTCCTATCTAATACTGTACAGCCGCCTTGTCACAATTCTGTATTGTTAAAGGCGGTATATAAATAAAGGTGACTTGACTTGACTCTTTTTCAGTCACAAACCTGCAGGATGAAGTCGTGTGTCGGGGGCCCGATGCGGTCCTCGGGCTCCAGGCTGTACTCGCGGGCCAGAGGGACGGTGGGCTGGTAAAGCCTCCAGTGTTTCTGTCCCTCCAGCTGAAGGATCAGCACCTGAACAGACACCAGCAAAACATATGAAGGTCAGTTGTGACGACAGGCGCTGCACTGGAGGGTCAGACGGGGTCGCGTGACCCCCACGTTAATGTTTTCTCTAGACCAGAGATGCCACAAAATCTCATCTCAAGTGTGAGATACTAGTGTTTGTCTAACAGAACTAACGTTAGTGAACTCGTGTTAGTGGACTAGTGTTTGTGAACTAGGGTTTGTCTAAAAGAACTGGTGTTAGTGGACTAGTGTTAGTCTAAGGGTGCTTTCACACCTGTAGGTCGATTGCTTTGTTCCAAACAGGGATTAAAATTATTACAGTGTTGCTTTTATTCTTGGTGCGGTTCATTTCACACAGCAAAGTTTCTAAATGGACCAAATGTGTTAATACAAGTCACGTGTGAGTAAACTGTCCTCTCATTGGTCAAAGTTCCATGGTTTATTTTCGCTCAGCTGTCATCCGTCAGCCGGCATCAGCTAACCCTAAACTTTGCGGGCTTATTGTTGCATTTTTTGCAGCTGTCGTTATATTCATTTATAATTTTGAGCGGGAAAACATTTTAAAAACACACCTACTACAAAGAGAGCAATAAGCATCATAAAATGAAAAGGCGCGCTTTGATTCTGAATGACGAAGACGTGTCCACACACAGACATTCACAGGTTTATTTTAAGAGGTATTAGCAAAACAACAAAGCTACTGCTGTTCACGGAACTGTAATTACCCATTATACAATGTGATATAGCCTGGTTCATTGGTCCGTTGGATCGACCTGCTTTCTCACTACAACCGAACCGCTCCAGACTTCGTTTTTTTGAATCGAGCCGAGACCACCTCGTTCAGGCGATCCCGGACCGACTGTTTTGGCGCGGATCCGAGCGCATTGCCGTGTTCACATATGCCCAAATGAACCGAGCTAAGGCGGGAAACGTGCCAGGTTCTGAAACAAAGTTCCCCAACAGTGCTCGCTGTTGTGAAAGCATAGGGTGAACTAGTGTTTGCGAACTTGTGTTAGTGAACTAGGGTTTGTCTGACAGGACGAGTGTCTCGTGAACTAGTGTTAGTGAACTAGTGTTTGTCTGACAGGACTAGTGATTGTCAACTAATGTTTGTCAGTGAACGAGCAGAGAACAGACCTCCACATCATCGTAGTGCGGCGGGAGGCCCTGCGAGGCCTGAGGAGTGATGTAGACGTTGGATCCGACCAGCGAGCCGAAGAAACACTCCAGCCGCTCCTGAATGCGCCACAGCTCATCCTGCGAACACATGAAGATCACAGTCAGCTCCCTGACAATCGCTGCAGCTCAGTCGTCCTCTCTGCCCGTCTGACCTTAAACCTCTGCGGCTGGTGCAGCTGTATGGTGGCTCTCCTCTCTTCCAAGTCCTTCTTCAGCTGGCTGAACTTCACTTTCCCTGCTTTATTCAGCACTTTCTTCTTGCCGTCCACGCAGCGGCAGACGTTGAGGTCCGTGGCGTATCGCAGGCCGCGAGCGCAGAGCTGCTTCACGTCTGACAGCTGGAACAGAGAGCCGTAATAAGAGGCCAGATCCGGATCGGACCGGTGCAGGACTAAAGGCTTCTGCTCCCAATAGTGCTGGAAGAACTCGTCCAGCCCGACCGGACTGATCAGACTCTGGAAGAAATCACGTGGCGAGTCGAAGCACAGAGGAGCGGAGCCGTTCACCACCTTCATCTGCTTGATGGGCACATCCTCCTCCTCTTCCTCCTGTCCATCGCGCCGCTTCACTCTTCTGCCTTTATTTGGCATCTCTGTGGAGGAAAGATGCTCTAAATATCAAACGGATAGAAAACATATTATAAAACGGATAGGTTCGGTCCTTGATTCTGACTGGTTGAGTCGCGTTCGAAGCTGTCGTAAATTACTCTTCATTTATGTCTGCATGTTGGTCAGCAACCACAACCGTTTCTGAGGAACTACATTTGGTGAAGAATAATGTTTTTATTAATATAATTACACTTTGTTTGAGAAACCTTACTACTTACATGGAGTAACCGTTTTACAAAAGCAAAAAAGTTTACAGTGAATTTATAACCGCTAAGGGGGTTTTAGGCACCAACAACGCCCCTTAGCTGTTAGAAATTCACTGTAAACCACAGCTTCTTGGGGCTTATTGCTTTAATTTGTTCTTATTCCCAAACATTAGAATATGAAAATAACTTTCACTGTACCTTTTGATCACACTGGGAAAAAGGGCTGTTGTGCTCTGATTTACAAGACAGAAATACAGCGGAAGTTATTTATTTAACAGTGCATGAAACATTTAATGTCATGACCTTTTTAATTTAAGACCTGCTTTGATTTAAGAGATTTTAAGGCCTTAATTTGTGAAAGGAAAGACCTGCTGAATGCAAGTATAATCTCTGATGAGAGGATTTGGCCCGTCCTGCCACATCATTGGAGCATATCTTCATTTCTAATTTATCTTTGTGTTTTAACACTTTGTTCTATTTTTGCGTTTAAATTTTGAAGTGGATTTTAATACCTTCGCATGTATTGCAAACATTTACTTCAAGTTTGAGCTCTGTATTCTTTGAGTTAGGGTTGCTGATACAGATAGATGAAATAAATCTACGAGTAGTAACGTTAGAGAAGGGGAAAAGTGGATGTTCAAAAATTAAAATTGTCATTATAAAAAACGCATTGTTCCTGTCCAACTAAATTACAAAATGTATCTTACGATTTGACATTTTAGCACCACAATCTCGGGGCAAAACTGCCAATATAAACCGGAAAATTTGAATAATTGTTTTTCCTTACCGATTCAAAATAATGGCAAGTTTAGATTTTTTTTTAAAACCCCTTTTTCAAAACAGACTAATAGAAACAGGCATGTTAAACATTCCCACTCTGCTCAAGATAATTTCTCAACAAATAAAAATAAAGACAACTATATTAACATTAATATATATATATATATATATTAAATGAACTAAAGATTCTAGACATGGTCGCCATCATAAATTACTTGGGAGAAAATAACGCGATTCTGCTAAACATGCAATGACTTACCGACACAAACGCACGTGCACGGACTCCTGTGTCACATTTAAAGCGCTCCGGGTGAAATCCTTTAAAACGAGTTCCGAGATTACTGACTCAAACTTCAATCATCTCCAAGAGATTTCAGACGAGCATCAGGAGCCAGTTGTTCAAAAGTAATCTGATCGGATTTTTGGCCATCGGATTGGATTAAATTTTGAAAATGGGTTGTTCAAAAGGAAAATAAAAGAATCTGAATTCGGATTAGATCACAAAATACAATCTTGGTTTTGATCTGGATTAAATATTCAGTTTGTGTTGTTCAGAGCGTTTTAGTAAGAATTCTTTTGATAAAAGGGATACTTTAGATAAAAAAAAAATAATAATAATAAAAAAAAAAAATAAATAAAAAAAATAATATATATATATATATATATATATATATATATATATATTCTGATCCCAGCAGAAGGGTGAATTTCAGGAACAAAACTGGTCAAAAAATACAACAATTGTAACATGTAATATATCACCTAATACCCAAAACAGCTGTCAATACCAAACCAAAATATTACATTTAGATTAAAGGGTTTTTTTTTTTTTTTTTTGTACTTTTTACTACATCAGCACAATAATCAGAGATGGGTTAGTCAAAAGTAGTTATTTGTGTAAATACAAAACTACAGTGCAAAACATTGACATTCCCCACCATATCATTTTTTGTTTTTTCCATCACCATGTCCCTTTAGGGCCTCCGTAGAGCACTAGTAATCCAGATTTGGAAATCTGAAAACACATGTATCTGGATCAGGGTGATGTAATCCAGTTTTGCCTTGAAAAACCGGCACATAAGTAAGATGGGTTACCACATCCTGGATAGCAAAACATGGGATTTCCAAATCCAGATCACTCTGATCCAGATTCAATTTTTTGAACAACTGGCCCCTGGAGTTAGTACAGTTTTTCTCGATTGCTAACACACAATTCATAAAACAATTCAAACCCTTTTTCTTAATAGTATAAGCACAACCTCTGTCATGTTACAATAAAAAATAAAAAACATATTCTCTTCTGTTATCATCAAACTTTAACCTCAGAAAAATAAATAAATAAATAGACTGACACTGCCTAGAGAACACTAGTGGGATCGTTTGACAAAAACCTCTTACTGGGAATCAGGAATGAGTTTTCAGCTCAGAGTCTGTACAGTACACAACAAACGCAGGAGTGCAGATACCATAAAATACAACAATGAGCTTGAGGAAAAATTCATTTTCATCACACTACTGTGAAGAGACCTGAAATACACTGGGAAAGTTCAGCGGCAGTGAACTGAATATGAAACGCAACACAACACACCGTCAATTAGCGTACAGTAACACGAAACGCGTTAACAGTTTTGAGAAATGTGTCTTTGTTTAGAGAACTAAAGATTTGTGAAACTGTGACAACCGATTCGGTTATAGTGTTAGCGATCGAGAAAAACTGAAGTGTAAGCTGTAAGCGATTTCAGTAATCGCTCAATCGTTCATCACCTCTAGACATATTTCTGAATCCAGCAGAATCATTTCAAGGATTTTAATGACATCTTCCCCAGTGACACCCAGATCAAACAAGCATCACACTGAGAAATGTACAGCGTTCGTTATTAGTGTCTGTGAGACGGCAGCTCCGCGACGAGACGTTTGACGACGGGACGAGACACGAGGCTCCGCTGACGCTCCATGGCTCCGGGTTCGAGTCTTTAGCGCGCGCTCTGCACGCGTCACTCCGACGATTCTGCGTGCGCCGCTCTCTCTGGAAACTCCAGTTTCTCGCACTCGATGAGTTTGAGCGGCAGGTGCTGGGCGATTTCATTGGGGTCTGTGTAAACGGCAGGAGGAACGTGCTGCGGAGTCAAGAAAAGACACTCAGTGATGCAGGAGGAATTGCTCTCCAAATAACAGACAAACCGCTTAACCCCCTACTGCTCGCTTGGCAGTCAAACATGACTCATTTATTCATGCTTTTAATTCAATGAAATGAACGTACTATAATGTAGTCCCATCATTTTTATTTAACCCCTTAAGTGTCACCGGCCCATCTGTGGAGCACTTGGCGCTCTTGTTTTCTTTGTTTTTCTTCTCTATCACATATTTTAGTAATCATCATGAACATCATTTGAAAGCTTAAAACCTCACAATTCACCCTGTGAAAACCATTTTGAAATCGGATATTGCGTTACCATGAAAATGGAAATTTTTTTTTAATGCATTTTTAACTACTATTTCTGTCCTTTATATAATGTCCTATGGTGTGACGCGCATAAAAGAACCACAGATTTGTTTTTATCTCATAGTATCTTAAAAAAACAAAAAACAAAAACAGTTGAATATTGCAGTAGGGGAGATATAAATATCCCTCATCTTAAAAAAGAATTTTTTCCCTGCCTATTTCTCAACTACTCCTACGCATATGAAAAATAATGCGATCATCAGCAATAAACCGCATATAAATGAAAACTGCCTAATGTTAACGAATGAAATGTCAATCCAGGAAGTGGTAAAGGCCTGTGCAAGCTTCAGTAGTGCTGATGGAAGTGATCTACTGCATCTTTGCTTTGTTAATAGTACTGAATGTGATGCAGATGTACTGTAGTATTTGATCAAATGCGATTTTCTCAGCGGTTACCTTTTTTATGAAACCTACGTACATGTATGTCTTGATTAAAAAAATTTTTTTGTTGATTGTTTTGTTTAAAAGTAGACGGTCTGTTCTTTATTTTGATGTATTGCATGTTTAGGCATTCAAACAACAAATTATTCTGGGGGCCATGAACTTTTAGTGAAAAGAATGAATCACTTTTGAAAACAGACCTGAAAAATAAATTTTACTGTTTGTGAAAGTTTACTATTATGAAAAATGCACAAAAATACTTTGATATGAAATAATCTTTTACAAAAGATGTTTTACTCTAAAGCTGGATGAAAATCAAAGCCATAAATCTAAATAAGTTACGTTCCAAAATTTGAGGTTTAGATTTCAAAAAATAGTTTGTAGCAAACGTTTCCACTAGATGAAACTCGCTTTCAAATTGGCCATTTTTCACTAAGTGTGACTATTTTTTCAGGACCGTTTTACCTTTTTCAAATCATGTCCATGATTTTTTTTTTTAAAACAATGTTTCATACAGTAAAACTTTTTAAACTTATTTTCTGTCAGAAATGACTGAAGAGCAGCAGAAGTGAACGTCTCACTCACCTGGAGGTCTGACATCTGACTTTCACGAGTGCTGAATTCTCGAAGCATGTGGTTTTTCCCCGCCTGTTTAAAGCAGGGCAGAGCAATGAATTTTAAGACATGATCAAATCATACGGTATTCTGCGTTTCCTCCATCGGTCAAACTTGCCTCGTGATACAGACGCGTGTCGTTTATCCTGATCATCACGCCGTCCACTCGCAAGAAGAACCGCAGCAGGAGGAAGAAACTGGTGGGCATCACTCTCTGAAAGCAGCAAACATCACCTTTCACACGGCAGCCCGCGACGTGGCAAAACGAGAAGACGAATCGGAGGAAACTCACGATTTTCACGCTGATCATAGACACGCCGTGATCGTGCAGCTCGTCCTCGAACAGCAGCACGTCCTCGAAGAACTTGATCTGTTCTCGCGCTCTCAGCTTCTCCATGTCGATGCGCTCTGTGGTGGACGTCACCTGTTCACAAGCTCTGTCGGTCAGTCCGAGAGATCAGCGCTCGGCTGGCGTAAGTGTTAAAGCGCACAATACCTTCATCTGCGTGTGCTCCCCGAGTAAAGTGCCCCTGTAATCTGTGGTGTAGGTCCAGTCGTAGCGTTTCACCACCTCTTTGGCAGCCTCCGACTCGGCCCTGCGCAGACACCGATCAAAGCATCTCACCAGGTTACAGCGAATTACACTGTGTTTCAAGCGCGTTTACCTGCTTTCCTGCCACTCCTGTGCACAAGCCACTTTCACGGAGTCTTGCATGTTGTTGACACGTTTGAGAGCGTCGATGGCGTTGAATTCGATACCGAATCCGTCGGCGTGCTGAATGCGCAGCACATTGTCGCCGAACAGCATCTCTGGCAGAGTCGGCATGTTCATGGTCTCAGCTAACCTGCGACAGAATCAGACTGGAAACTTCAATCGTAAAGGTTTTGGCGCTTGCTATGCGAACATGAAAAAATATCTATTTACACTACCGTGAGAATTTTCATGTTTTTAAAGACATCTCTTCTGCTCACCGAGTCTGCATTTATTTGATCCAAAATATAGTAAAAGCAGTAAAATTGTGAAATATATTTACAGTTTAAAATAACGGTTTTCTATTTGAATATCTGTTAAAATGTAATTTATTCCTGTGATTTCAAAGCGGAATTTCAGCACCTTTACTCCAGTCACTCGATCCTTTAGAAATCATTATAATATGCTGATTTGCTGCTCAAAGAACATGTATTATTACCACCAATGTTGAAAACAGTAGGGTACATTTTTTTTTTTTTTTTTAGGATTCTTTGACGATTAGAAAGATCCAAAGATCAGCATTTATCTGAAACAAAAAGCTTTTGTAACATTATACGCTATCCTATTCAAAGCTTGGAATCAGTGTTTGGGTGGTAATGATATTCTTTTATTTAGCAAGGATGCTTTAAATTGATCAGAAAGTGATGATAAAGGCATTTATAATATTTCAAGAGATTTCTATTTCAGATAAATGGTGTTCTTCTGAACTTTCTATTCATCAAAGAGACCTGAAAAACATCAGCTGTTTTCAAAATAATAATAATTATTAATAATAATAATAATAATAATAATAATAATAATAATAACGAACGGTTTTTGAGCAGCAAATCAGAATATTAGAATGATTTCTGAAGGATCATGAGACTGGAGTAATGACGCTAAACATTCGGCCTTGAAATCACAGGAAAAAATTACATTTTAAAATATATTCAAATAGAAAACAGTCGTTAAATAGTAAAAATATTGAAACAATTTTGCTGTATTTTTGATCAAATAAATGCAGGCTTGGTAAGCAGAAGCGACTTCTTTAAAAACAAATTTTACTGTTCACAAACTTTAGGTAGTGTAAATCACTGACATGACTCAAAATGACTAGTGGAAACATTTGCACCCAAACAAAACAAATCCTGTACCTTTTTATACGTTTATGTTTTAAATTATTTGACCTTAGGAATAATCTGCACTCCAGAGCATTCAAGATTTGTTAGATATTGTATTTTTAGGTCTATTCTCTAAAAGTGGTGAACAGGTAAGAAATGCATTGTAGCTACTTCAGAAATAAAATTCAGTACCACAGAATCCCCCAAAACACAAAATATTAGATCATAAGAACATCGTCCGACTCAAATGTAGTACACGAATTAGTTTGAAATCTAAAGCTGACAGCAGTTTTTACCTCTCGATGTCTTTAGACTTCATGATGTGAGTCTTGGCCGCGGTGACAGTCCAGGGCCCGAAACTAAAGTCCTGTTTACTGCTCTGAAACCCGTGAGAAATCACTGAAGACATCCTGCAGAACAACACCACACCTGAGGAACAACACACAGAAATCACAACACAGGTGAATCTCTCGTACTTCCGCTATCTTCATGTACAGAAACGCAATGCATTCCAGTGTTTATACTGTGGACTCAAGTCAAGACGCGCTTGCTTAAACAGTCTTTAGCTGGTCAAAAACTGGTACGCATACATCAACGGCTTCAAAGCTGTTGAAAACACAGGAGTAAAAATTAATAAACGCAAAGCTGAACACAAACATCATCAAGTCCCACCTCGAATCCGTTTCCATGTATTTACGGAGCGCAACCTCGAATTCGTCCCGACGTCGAGCGAGCAGTAACTGCCGATAGTTCCGCCTGTCAAGTCAAGTCACCTTTATTTATATACCGCCTTTAACAATACAGAATTGTGACAAATCGGCTGTACAGTATTAAATAGGAAATAGTGCATCAATAATGCAAAAGGGCAACAGTAAACACTCAATTTTCAGGTAAAGGCAGTTCATCAGTGGATTCAGTGATGTCATCATCTAGCTCAGTTCAGTTCAAATAAAATACAATATCGTGTGAAGAAAAAAAAGTGCCTTTCTTGATTGTAACTGATTTTAGTAGGCACATTTTCCTGAACCATTCATTCAGTTTTCCAAACAAAGACACATTTCTCAAAAAGTTTAACAATGAGTTAAGCTATGTTTAACATTAGCAAAACTGATGACATGCCTGCATTCTAACAATGGAGAGAGCAGAGAGCTGAACGAATCAACACATACAGTACATTTACAGTATACGGTACCAGTACATCAGATTATGGAAATTTCACTACTCTATATGTACAGTAAACTGTAAAACATTTACAGCTTCAAACGTGTGACTGTCAAATTTTGATCTGAATCCATTTTTTGCAGTAGGCCTATGTGTACTGCATTTTTGCAGAACTGAGAAATTACTGCCTAGAGATATAGTCTTGTGTCAGGAGACCAAGAAACTTGACATTTGGCCAAACTGGCAGAGGATGCTAAATTATTATTATTATTATTATTATTTTATTTTATTTTATTTTATTTATTTATTTTTTCTTTTCCTGGACTGTATTGTGGTATTGTGGCATATCAAGTTCATACACAATTCTTTGGTATTTGAACTTGTCCAGTGCTTTTTATCTACTGCAAGATTACGTTACAGTGGTAAAATGAAAATTTTTTTTTTCCCAAGTTAAATGCTGATTTATACATCTGTATCTGTTTTTTGTAATAGTGTTATTGATCTCATGAGTGTTCACTGGCAGGAAAGTCATCTGTGTATTTGAATTCTGTGTAAGCATTTAAGAACACCTGTGATAATTAGATTGAAAAGTTTGAAAGACAAATTTATGTTGGCTTGTCTTAAAATCTTGTTTAAAAACATAAATAGTTTGATGAGATGTTCTGGATGTTTGCTAAAGTGTTGCTAGTTGGTTGCTAAGATATTCTGGGTGGTTGCTAGGCTCTTGCTATGCAGTTGCTGGGGTGTTGCTAGAGTAGATGGTAGAAAGTGTGTTGTGGGTGATTACAGACATTCCCACCTCTGTTAATAATGGAAAATCAAACACTGTTTTCAAAACTGGTCCAGTTTTAGTGCTTTGATATTATTGCATTTCTTTCTAATGTTAGGAAATTCAAACGTTTTTGTTGCTTGCTCTTAAACTTGCACTAAAATGTGATTTATACCATCTAAGTATGTAATTTTACTAGAACTGCATGTCTTCTTTAGAAGCTCGGAAACATTTATAACCTGCTGAGGTTTTTTATGTTGTGTATTGACTTGGTGCCATGATGGATATTGAAATGTTATTTATTTTTAATTCTAAACAGTATAGATGATTACCTAATGGTAATGCAATATTTGTGAACACAGCTTTGTATGTCAGACTATAAATCCCCTAAAACTAGGCATGGTGGCTTGCTTTGGTGTTGCCACCCCTCATAGATCCCACACCACCCCTTTGCCACCCTAAAAATAATTTTCTAGATCCGCCCCTGCGTACAGATAAATGTGCAAATAAATGCAGAGTGTTTCTAAAATGTTTAGGTTCCGAGGCAGACTGCCAGCAACAGCAATATTAGGATAGTTTGGATTTGATCTTAGTGATTTAAGCCTGATTTAGGCTGATTTATACTTGACGTGTTCTTCTACACCGCAAGCCTGTGCTGACTGCGTGCGCACATCACCAAATTCTGGGCCCCTATTCCTAAAACATCTTAAGGCTAAAAGTATCTCATAACTTACCGATTTAATAGAAAATCTTAAAAATAATGGGAGTGTCAATCCTAAATTTAGGACTCCTAATTTTTGTTCTAAGAGTATTTCACAAAGTGTTTCAGCACTAAAACTAGCTCCTAAATCTGTGAAATGTTAGAAGTAGTGAAGAGGACTCCTAAGTCACTAAGATCAAGTCCTAAAACTATCCTAAAATGGCTGTTGTCGGCAATCTGCATCAGGACAGAAACATTTTAGAAACATTTGATGATAATGAGCTTTTAAGAAGGTATCGTCTTAATCACGAAGGTATTATGACTGTTGTAGAACTTGTCAGGGATGCAGTCACTTAACCAACAAACAGAAACAACCCAATAACGCCACAGATCAAGGTTTTGACAACCCTACGGTACCTGGCCACAGGTAAAATGCAGCTATGCAGTGCAGACGAACTGGGTATATCTCAGCCATCTGTCAGCAGAATATTGCATCAAACAATAAATGCCCTCTGTCGACCTCACATCGTCAGACAATTTTTACACTTTCCTCTTGAACTACAAAGAAACAAAGCCCACTTCATGGCCATAGCTGGATTGCCTGGAGTAGTTGGTGCTATAGATGGGACACATGTCCGAATCATTGCGCCATCGGAAGATGAACACGCATTTGTAAATCAAAAAAAAAAAAAAAAAAAAAAAAAATCACAGCATTAACAAACAGGTAGTTTTTGATGCCAGCTACAATATTCTGGACATTGTCGCCAAGTGGCCAGGCGCAACAGACGACTCCAGGATCCTACAGGAGAGTGGGTTGAGGCTGCTGTTTGAGAGGCATCATGTCCCACCTGGATGTCACTTGGTGGGGGACAGTGGCTATCCATGCAGGACATGGCCTCTTACGCTTTATATCCACCCACAACCAGGACCACAGTTACACAGTTTGAATTACAACAGGTAAGCTAACAAAATGTGTGCTTTCTTTTTGAAATTATAGTTATATTCAGTGGTGTTAGTGGTGCCTGCAGAAGTGGCTATTTGCATAATCGATCCCCCCCGGAATAAATTATTCACTGGTTTAAGAAATGTCTGATCGTAAAAGCCTGCTTATTTTCATTTTTGAGGTATTGATTTCGTTATAATGTACTGATTCATAGTAATCAAGACTCTGCGCATCTCCCCTGACATGTTCTTGCGTATGGACAGGCAGCATCTGGGGTGGAGGAATAAACGGAGCCGGCGTGGGCGCATCAGGGGCAGTCATTAAACATATTTCAAAGGAAGCCGGCGTCACTGTTTTTACTGGGTGTTTTTTATGGAATTTATGCGTTTATTCACATGCGATTGAATTAGCTATTCATGTTTTTGGCTAATTTGGCTAATGCGGGACACTACTGAATGATGCGCATCTGAGGGGATTTAGAAGTGGGTATACGCAAAACCGACTGATAAAGAAGTGGGTATATGTTGTATGTGTACCCTGCACTACACCACTGGTTGGTCACATAAATACTTTATTAAAAAAAAAGCTTAAAAAAACTGTATTAAACCTTTCGAAATACATTCAGTCTCACTCAAGACGTTATATGTTGTAGAGCCCATAAGAAAACACGCAGTGTTCTGGAAAGGGGCACTGGGCAGATGAAACGTCGGTTTCATGTCCTACATGGGGAAATCTGGCTTACTCCAGAGAAAGCAAGCAGGATCATCACTGTCTGTGCCATTCTGTATAACCTGTGCAAGCAACGAAATATTCCACAGCCAGAGGAGAATGAAGATGAGAATGAAGATGATGATGAAGGCAGAGTGGCTGTTCACACACTACAAAGTGGACTGGCATACAGGGACCACTTCGTCAATACACACTTTGGGTAAATCATCACAACAATAATATCCTGTTACTAAGAGCAGCATCACAGACTAGCAGAGTAATGTCACTTCTCCACTTAAATAGCGTGGTAGATACACAGACCTTGGATTACCAGTCTATAATAAGTACTTAAATTACATTTATTTTAGCTTTATTTTGCATCTACAAAAATAAGTCAAAACACAAGTTATGATTGTCAAGTTTTTATTCAAGAGATTGTCTGTCTTTAAGCATGTTCAGTTTCTGAGAATAGTACTTCCCTTGTAAGTGGAGAAGCCTCTCCTGTGTATCAAGGAGCCTATGCTGTTTCTTTAATAAACTAATTTCAAGCTTTAATTTCTGTTCCAACAGAGATGCTGTTGGAGCAGAACCACCACCAGTTGCTGCAGGACTGGCAGGAGCAGAGCCTGGAGAAATGGCGGGAGGATCTGGGGGGCAGGAGCATTGCCATGACTGCCAGTTGAATTATTGGCCCTAAAAAGAAAGAGATGGTTTTGGTTTTGGTATTTTGAGTGCCCTATGTCAAGTCAAGTCAAGTCACCTTTATTTATATACCGCCTTTAACAATACAGAATTGTGACAAGGCGGCTGTACAGTATTAGATAGGAAACAGTACATCAACAATGCCAAAGGCAACAGTAAACACTCACATTTTAGGTAAAGGTAGTTAATCAAAAACAATAAAATAAAATGCAATATTGTGTTGAGAGAAAGTGTCCCCAACTAAGCAAGCCAGAGGCGACAGCGGCAAGGAACCAAAACTCCATCGGTGACAAATGGAGAAAAAAACCTTGGGAGAAACCAGGCTCAGTCGGGGGGCCAGTTCTCCTCTGGCCAAAGAGAACCTCTATGTTGTGAGGTGTTTACAGAATTATTATTATGATTATTATTATTTTGTAAGTCATTGCAATTATGCTATTCTTAATTGATTTATTAAACATTACAATCATTAATGGCTGTCCCAGCTGCGAATAATTAAGGCAAATGTTTCAATAAATAAATAAATACACACACACACACACACACACACACACACACACACACTTACTCGTCAAGTTCATTCAGCAATTGCATTGCAGGGTCAATGCATCCCTCCAGCCCTGCTATGCTGGTGTCTGAGTGCCCAAGGATACTGTACACCACCGAGGCAACAGGTGATAAAGCCTTGGGTGCTGAGCCACCTCCTTATGAATGCAATAAATATTTCAATGAGGCTAAGGATTTTAATCTGCAATAGCATAAAAAGGTTACATGAAAATGTTATGGTCAACTTGAAAACAATGTACATTTACCTGTAGCAGTTGTTTGTCGCTTGAATTCTGCGATCGCTGCCCTTGCCTGACTTTGCAAAGAGCGCTTTTCAGAGTCATCTTTGCTTCTGGACAAAAGTGGGAAAGCTGCATTTCTTTGCGCACATATATTTTCCCACACATCTTTTTTAGTTTTTGATATTATCCCAACTCCAAACTCTCAAACTCTTTTCCCTTGATTATATCCTTGTTTTCATGAACAAGTTGGGCAAGTAGTAAGAGTTGTTCTTGCGTCCGGTTTGGTTTTCTTTTACGTTTACATGCCATATCAGCCATGATTATTCTACTCTGTTAATTAAAGGGCTGTTTATATGCATATCCGCTAAACGTATACGAGGAGCACACATGTAAGAGGCTGAACATATACATGTTTAATTAGTGACACTTAGCCTGCATTTTAAAATCTTTATTTTAATATGGCAACATTTTTTATTTTAAAACTTTTCATTGAATATGGTAACATAATATTACACTTTACAATATTTCTATGAACAAATGTCTGACAGAGATCCCTCCCCTATCAGCCAATCATTGTGTGCATAGTTAGTAAGCAGGTCGACATCATTCATAGCAACGAGGTCAACCCGCCCTTACTCTTAGCTTAAGACTTCTCTCTATTCCTTAGTAAAAGTTTGTCTCAGCAGCTTTGTGAATAGGTTTTAAGAGAAAACTCTTAGCTAAAACCTTTTAATGCTTGTTAGGACTGAGTTGTGTTGTTTTGGGTATTTTGGTTTTTCTTTTCTGTTGTAGGTTTTCTGATTTGGGGCGTGACTTGAGTGCACCTGATGCGCGTCATGGCTCGTATTTAGACGTGATGCAAGAGTTCGTCGGGGCTGCTGCTCCGCTGACGCGTGGGCAGTTTGCCAGAGCCGCGCTCCAATTTGTGACATTATGTTTTGTTTCGCATTCATTCACTAGCGCTGACCACACTTCATGGTGCATCCATTCATTCGCATTTCACCCTGATTGAACCTACTGATACTGTGCAAAAGGCGATAGTGACTGAGCGCTGCCGCATTGACTTTGATTATGAAAGACGCACATAACGTAGCGGCCGCTCCGCGCTGACGTGAGTATACGGAGCTGATAGTCTGTATCGGTGGCAGTTAGCGACCGGACTCTCAGCATAACGAGCACCAGAGACATTGATTATCACTTATAAGCCTCAGCTCGACTGTATTTTGTGACGTGTGCGTCCTATACATGTGAGTTACGATCGCTTTATCCTGCTGTTTGGTTTATAGTCGTTTGTTAATGTGACGCAGTTTCCAAACGAGCTATGCTCGTGATAATGTTGAGCGTATGTGCTGCGTCTGATGTGTCTATGAGTGCAGTTTGAGTGATAATGTTTATACCGTTATTCTTGATTCTGTAGACGTCAACAAATCTGATGTTATATTCAGTGTTTACTATTGTATTTCAGTTTGAGGGGAGCAGCCTATAAGATTTGTCAATGATGTTAGTTTATTATGTTAAGTTCTGATGATGGGTCCCGTGTTCTCTATTGCAGATAAACCACACGTATCCACAAACCCTGTACGCATATGCCCTGCATATCTACAATCATATAGTCCACTTCTGTACACGGATAATCGTCCAGTCTATCGTGATTGACCCACTGCGGTAACGATTGTATATCTGACAGCCTGCAAGGTTGATTCCTGTTGGGAAATATACATGACTCGCCCATGATTCAGCCTCACCTTCTCAATGTGCTCGGCTGCTGGCATTTAGAGACTGAATAGAGCTAAGGACGTTCATTTCATCTGAGTGATACCAAGAGCTCTCATTGACTTCAGTACCCAAACCTCTCTCACCGTAACTCAGCTCATCCTCGCATATCCTACCATCTAGATAACATTTCAAGTTTATGTAAAGGCTGTCTCCTCTCACTATCGTCGATCATCTCGTCTTATGATCAATAAAGTTGGTTGAATTTAGCTTCTGACTTCTGAGTGTTCTGACCGACACCCCTGCTCGCTACGATAACTTACTAGCCCTAAACATTCAGGTAGCCCTTTGCTACATAAAAGTGGTCCTTCGAGCCGGATCGTAGTAGTGCTGGGAGCATGCAACAGAGTGATGAAGCATCGTGGGCCCCCTCTACTCGGCCCAAACGTCAGTTGCGACAGCCATCCTATTTAAAGGATTATGAGGTCAGTGCAGTGCGGCCGAAGGTCCGTGGCCTATCACGTGCCAGCACAACACCACTCCCGCCTAGAGAGGAAGATTGGGGCTCACAGCCTCATGTGAAGTGGGGTAGACCCATCGAAGCACATGACGATTATTTCCCAAGCATTGAGGAGAGCTATAATGACACAAGCCTAGGCTGGCGTCATACCCCAGCGCCCTTTACTGGAGAGGGAGCCGAGCCAAGCTGGCTACAAAGTGACAGCGCGCAGTACAGTTCCGCCTCACTTTATGACACTAGAAGGGAATCGCTTGAGCTACCAGCCTCAACCAGAGTGGAAGGAGCAGTGCAGCATGATCAGGTCTTAGATCATTGGCCGATGCCACCCCTTCTATTACCAGAAGATTCATTAGTGCCAGAGGTGGAGGAGGCTGAAGTGGAACTTCCCCCTCCGCCATGGCCTTCCTCCAACTACCCTCCAAAGTCAGCAGTCGTTGAGGAGCAGCGAGTGGTCATCGTCATAGACCGAATGATGAGCGAGTTACAACTCATGAGGGACAGTATGACATCCAGCATCACTGCCCACACTCGTCCATATTCAACCCCTCGAAACCTGAACCCCTCTCAGCCTAGACGAGGTCCTGAACAGGATGAGGGGTCCTCAACCGCGAGGCCAACACTTTGTTCACCCATCTCACGTTCGCAGCCCAGAAAGTATTACACCGATGTGGGGTCCTTAACTCAGCGCTCAACTGCGTCTAATATAAATCGACCACATCCCGCCCGAGACAGACAGTTCTCACCAGTATCTGTGACTCAGGGAGGAGGAGAGTATCGGGGGCCGGCGCCGAAAATTCCTTTGTTTGTCCGTAACGACCCGATGGAGTTCTCTCGGCTGAAACTAGCGCTATCGAACCTGCTACCTGTGGATGCTCCAGAGCTTTTCAAGTATCAGATTCTGGTGGATCACGTGAAACTTGAAGATGCGTGTCTCATTGCCGACTCTTTTATTAACTCACCTAGGCCATACACAGACACTATGGCGGCCTTGACCGAGAAGTTTGGCCAGCCGCACCATGTAGCCTTGAAGCGGATTGCTGCAGTGATGGATTCGCCTGAGATTAAGAGAGGGGATTCAGCAGCCTTCGAGAGATTCTCTCTGCACGTACAGTCACTTGTAGGCATGCTACAGACGTTAGGCCCGGACGGAGAGGTCGAGCTGAAATGCGGCTCGCATGTGGCCCGTCTCCTCACCAAGCTCCCAATCGAAATGAGAGCAAACTTCAGACGTCAAATGTTCCACCGTCCTGGCCACACTCATACACTAATTGACCTGGCAGAATGGCTTCGTTATGAGTCGTGGTGCCAAGGTTATGATAACCAGTCAGACATCCACACCTCAGGGCAGCCTGGCTACCGAGCCGAGAAGCGACGCGGCAAGCCCATAGCTATGGTTCTACATGGAGCCGAGAGCTCTACATCGAACCAAGGAGTCAGCCAAGGAGGTCAGAGTTCATCCACACAGAGACGGAAAGGCAGAGTGAAGCCATACTGTCCGTATTGCGAGGGTACAGAGCACTTTCTCAATAAGTGTCCTGCTATTCAGAAACTCACCCGAGGGGAGGTCATAGAGTGGATTAAGGTCAACAAAAGGTGCTGGAGATGCGGGAGGGCACATCAGGCAGCTCAATGTGACCTCAAGAAGCTCTGTGACGTGTGCCAAGGGAAGCATCTAAGAGTACTTCATGATGTTAATGCACGACCCAAGGCTGAGCAACTGCAAGCTGAACACTGTCTGGAAAGCCCCAGCACAGAAGTTCTCTACCTCGACAGACCATCGTCCCATTCTCGCGTTCTGTTAAAAGTCGTCAGAGTTCTCCTGCGAAACAGGGACAGGACACTAGACACTTATGCGATCTTGGATGATGGATCAGAGCGAACGATGCTCCTCCCCGAGGCAGTTGAGAAACTGGGCCTGCATAAGAAGCCTGAGGATCTCGCTCTCCGCACGATACGACAAGAAGTGCAAACTTTGAAGGGAGCCGCCATCTCATTCAAGATTTCATCCCCATCTAATCCCAAGAGAGTTTTCAGGATAGCAGAGGCCTTTACCTCACAACGTTTGGGCCTAGCAGACCACTCCTACCCTATCGCCAGTCTGAAGAGGAGATACAAGCACCTGGCAGACCTCCCCCTCGAGTCCTTTGTACAGGTCAAGCCACTTGTGCTAATTGGTGCAGACTACCCCCATCTACTTGCCCCTGTCGAACCGGTGAGACTGGGACCTCCTGGAGGACCAGCGGCCATTCGCACAAGGCTCGGATGGACACTTCAAGGACCTGCGCATTTTACCCAGTGGGGCCCCAGCATCCAGCAGTGTCTCTTCACAAGTGTCTCATCTCAGCTGACCGAGCTGATGCAAAACGTAGAGAAGCTCTGGAAGATGGACGTCCTGCCGTATCAGAGTAGTAAACTGGCAGTGCGGTCGAAGCAGGACGAAGAAGCGCTGGAGCTTCTGGAGGCCAGGACGAGGCGGGTACAAGTCGCAGGCATCCTTAGATATGCCACGCCCCTGCTAAGGAAGCAAGGAGTACCCCCACTCAGAGCTCCCACGGAAGCAGTCCTACCCAGCCTCAGAAGTCTAGAGAGACGCTTGACCCGAGACCCTCTACGAGCTGATGAGTACTGTGCAGCGATTCGGAAGTTGGTGGAATCTGGGGCGGTCGGGAGGATTGACCCCAGCGAAGCCTCAGCCACCGATGAGTCGTGGTACATACCGCACCACTTGGTGAGTCATAACGGGAAGAGTCGTCTAGTCTTCAACTGCTCTTTCCAATTTCAAGGTCGAAGCCTCAATGACTCCCTCCTTCCAGGTCCAACACTGGGGGCCTCACTTCTGGGAGTTTTATTGCGCTTCAGGGAACATGCGGTGGCCGTCAGTGGAGACATCAGAGGCATGTTCCACCAGGTTCGGCTCTTACCAGAGGACCAGCCGCTCCTCAGGTTCATATGGAGGGACATGAAGCGTGAAAATCCACCTGATGTCTTCCAGTGGCAGGTCCTACCCTTTGGCACTGCGTGTTCACCGTGCTGTGCCACCTTCGCCCTCCAGAGGCATGCACGAGAGCATGGCGGGCCAGGAGCAGGAATCCAGCATTCGGTGGAGCGCTGTTTTTATGTGGATAACTGCCTCCAGAGTGTGCACACTGCGGAAGAGGCCAAAGAACTGGTGGACCGGCTCAGGGTAGTACTAGCTTCAGGAGGATTTGAGCTCAGACAGTGGGCCTGCAACTTACCAGATGTGCTCAGACATCTACCTGCAGAGGCGAGATCCGACAGCATGGAGAGATGGCTTTCTCATGACGAACCGGGCCTGTCAGAACCAGCCCTCGGTCTCAGTTGGCACTGGGGATCAGACACCTTAAGCTACAAGAGTCGGCCTCTGGCATATGGGGTACTGACGATGAGAAATGTATATAAGGTGATGGCCCGACAATATGATCCCTTGGGATTCATTGCACCATTCACGACGCGTGCCAGGCTTATTGTCCAGAGCATGTGGGACAAGCCTCGTGACTGGGACGACCCGTGTATCCCTCAAGACCTGCAGAAGGCATGGATGGAATGGGAATCCGAGTTACACTTGCTACCACGTATCTCCGTACCCCGACCCTATGCTCCAGCACTTACTGAACAGATGGTTGCGTGCCGACAAATCCACGTCTTCAGCGACGCCTCCGAACGAGTTTACGGCTCAGTCGCCTACCTCAGAACCGAAGATGTCCAGGGACGAGTCTACCTAGCATTTCTGGCAGCTAGGTCCAGGGTAGCCCCCCGGCGGCAACATTCCATTCCCCGCCTCGAACTTTGCGGTGCGCTGACTGCTGCTCAGTTGGCCAAGACGATTGAAAGAGAGCTGACTGTAAAGACAGACAGGACAATCCTTTGGAGTGACTCGACAACAGTGTTAACCTGGTTGCAGTCTGAGTCATGCCGCTTCAAGGTCTTCGTGGGCACTCGTGTAGCGGAGATCCAGGAGCTTACGGCAGAGAGTACCTGGCGCTATGTTGACTCCGCACAGAACCCAGCAGATGATGTTACTCGCGGGAAGACCTTGGCAGACTTAGCCTTACCGAATCGCTGGAGCCAAGGCCCATCTTTTCTCCTCAAGGGATCTGCTGAGTGGCCATCCCCACCAGGAGCAAACCCAGAGCAGGATACCACAGAGTACAAGAAGATGGCTTCATGTGGAGTGATATCACGAGCAGACAGACAGGTAGCTCATGAAGGGCAGCCATACCCATCCTGGAAGAGTATGGTCGAGGCCGTAGCACAGGAGAGGCATGGGGCGGCAGGCCGAGATGAGCCCTTGACTGCGGAGGACTATCGGCAGGCGGAGATGACAATCTTTCAGAGAGTCCAATCTGAATGCTTTGCAGAAGAGTTGCGTCATCTTAAATCTGGAAAGGCTGTACTTCGTAGTAGTCGTCTCCTTACCCTGTCCCCGGAGCTGGACTCTGACGAGGGAATTATACGAGTAGGAGGAAGGCTCCGACGTGCAGAATGGTTAGACCCTGCCTTCAAGCATCCAATTGTCCTGGACCCCTTGCATCCCGCGACAAAACTCCTTATCCAGGACTGTGATGCTCGCCTCTGTCACCCGGGCCCTGAACGCGTATTCGCCGAAATGCGCCGGACCTTTTGGATCCTCCGTGGAAGGGAGGCCATACGGAGGGTGCAACATCGATGTCAGGAGTGCCGGCGATGGAGATCTAAGCCGTCGATCCCAAAGATGGCAGATCTACCTGTGGCTCGTCTCCGCCTGTACAAGCCGGCCTTCTACTCCACCGGTGTCGATTGCTTCGGACCCTTCCAAGTGAAGCTAGGATGGCGCTCAGAGAAAAGATGGGGCATCATCTATAAATGTCTTACTACTCGAGCGGTGCACCTGGACATCCTGCACGCTATGGATTCGGACTCCTTCTTGATGAGCCTCAGACGGTTCGTCGCCCGCCGGGGGAGTCCAGCAGAGCTCTATTCGGACCAGGGTACGAACTTTAGAGGAGGTGAGAAAGAGCTCAGTGAATGGTTCAACAGCATGTCCTCAGACCTCAAACAACTCCTAGCCAAGCAGAAGATTGATTTCCACTTTTACCCCCCTGCCGCTCCCCACTTCGGGGGTACGTGGGAGAGGGAGATCAAGTCTGTTAAGACAGCGCTGTACACTGTCATCGGAATCCAATCTGTCTCTGAAGAAGTATTGCATACAGTTCTGCTAGAGGTTGAGGCTATACTGAATTCAAAACCACTGGGTTACTCCTCCTCCAGTGTTGCCGACTTGGATGCTGTAACTCCAAATGTCCTCTTGATGGGGCGGCTGGATGGAGCGCTCCCTCCAGTGGTGTACCCTAAGAGTGAGGGACTGAGCCGGCGAAGATGGCGGCACTGCCAAGTCCTAGCAGATCACTTCTGGGCGAGATTCATTAGGTGCTACCTGCCAGCTCTTCAATGTCGACAAAAGTGGCACGGTGCACCAGCTGATCTGACAGTAGGTTCAGTGGTCCTGCTGATGGACCCACAGTTTCCGCGGGCACTCTGGCCCGTTGGCAGAGTGGTTAAAGTACATCCAAGTGTGGATGGGCATGTCCGATCGGTCGATGTACAAATTAAGGACAAAGTCTACACTCGGCCCGTTGCTCGGCTTATTGCTCTTCCAGTCATACCGGATGCGGAGGATGATGAGATATGCCCATCAACGTCTCCAGATTAAGAATAAGCCTTTTACGAGAGCAAATTGCAAGCAATTTGGGGGCGGCTGTGCAAAAGGCGATAGTGACTGAGCGCTGCCGCATTGACTTTGATTATGAAAGACGCACATAACGTAGCGGCCGCTCCGCGCTGACGTGAGTATACGGAGCTGATAGTCTGTATCGGTGGCAGTTAGCGACCGGACTCTCAGCATAACGAGCACCAGAGACATTGATTATCACTTATAAGCCTCAGCTCGACTGTATTTTGTGACGTGTGCGTCCTATACATGTGAGTTACGATCGCTTTATCCTGCTGTTTGGTTTATAGTCGTTTGTTAATGTGACGCAGTTTCCAAACGAGCTATGCTCGTGATAATGTTGAGCGTATGTGCTGCGTCTGATGTGTCTATGAGTGCAGTTTGAGTGATAATGTTTATACCGTTATTCTTGATTCTGTAGACGTCAACAAATCTGATGTTATATTCAGTGTTTACTATTGTATTTCAGTTTGAGGGGAGCAGCCTATAAGATTTGTCAATGATGTTAGTTTATTATGTTAAGTTCTGATGATGGGTCCCGTGTTCTCTATTGCAGATAAACCACACGTATCCACAAACCCTGTACGCATATGCCCTGCATATCTACAATCATATAGTCCACTTCTGTACACGGATAATCGTCCAGTCTATCGTGATTGACCCACTGCGGTAACGATTGTATATCTGACAGCCTGCAAGGTTGATTCCTGTTGGGAAATATACATGACTCGCCCATGATTCAGCCTCACCTTCTCAATGTGCTCGGCTGCTGGCATTTAGAGACTGAATAGAGCTAAGGACGTTCATTTCATCTGAGTGATACCAAGAGCTCTCATTGACTTCAGTACCCAAACCTCTCTCACCGTAACTCAGCTCATCCTCGCATATCCTACCATCTAGATAACATTTCAAGTTTATGTAAAGGCTGTCTCCTCTCACCATCGTCGATCATCTCGTCTTATGATCAATAAAGTTGGTTGAATTTAGCTTCTGACTTCTGAGTGTTCTGACCGACACCCCTGCTCGCTACGATAACTTACTAGCCCTAAACATTCAGGTAGCCCTTTGCTACAGATACTGATGTCCTGATTATGTTATTTTGGTTAATTTTGTTGTAATAAATATTATGTTTTAAGTTATTCCGCCGTGTCGTCCCCCTTAATGTTACATCTTTGAGCCAGGTGTAACATATGGGGGCTCGTCCAATTTAGATTGATTTGATTTCGTTGATGTTGAACCTTGTTCGTTTGGTTGATTAGGTGGGAGAGACCAGGAAGCGGAAATATTTGTTGGAGCGTCGGTTGCGTTGTTAGTCAGCTCAGAAGAGGTAAGTTCTTGCGGTTTGGAATTTGTGTATTTGTAAATCCTCCCCTGTTAGGTTGTAGCAGCGCTTTGCGTTGTTTTTTTTGTTTTAGTTTATTATTTTTGTGTGTCTCCTGGGTCGAGTGCACTGCCGTGGTGTTAGTTCCTGAACTGTTTGTTCGGTTCTACACCAGCGGTATTTGGGTGCTTCAAAGGGCTTGACTCTTGGGAGCGCATGAAGACTAGGAGAAGTTAGTTAAAAAATTTTGTTAGGATTAGGTGGGGATGTGGGAAATGTGCACAAATGAACCGTAAGAATTACCTGAGCTGAATTGTAAGTTGATGTATAGGTAGGCCGAGTTTTTGAATTAATTTGTGTAAGGCTGTTTTCGTATTGTTGCATTATGACATCAGTTGAAGAATTTTGTAAAGCTCCTTCGGACGAGTTATTAAATCGGTGTTCGAAAAAACAGCTGTGGGAAATTGTAGAACGATATGAATTAAATGGCGTTGATAGGCGATTAAGAAAAGACGAGGCCAGAGAAATAATAAGAAATAAATTGAGCGATCTTCAGATTTTACCAATTACGCGCAAACAAGTAACTGGGGTGAATCCTGCAGCTCAAAAAACTGTTTCATTGGTTGGGTTGTCGTTTGAGCAGCAGAAAGAGCTTATTAAAATGCAGCAGTTACACGAAAAGGAGATGCGTGATCGTGAAATAGAAATAGAAAAACGTAAATTAGATGATTTGATGAAACAGCGTGAGATGGAGTTTGAAAAAATGAAACACGAGCAAAAATTAGCTGTAGAACGACAAAATCAAGAGTTTCAGCTAAAGTTTGAGAGTTTGAAACTTCAAGGTGACGGCAGATCATCTACTGATCGCGCAGATTGTTCCTTTGATATAATTAATAATTTGAAGTTATTGCCCGTGTTTAATGAAAGAGATCCAGACGTATTTTTCTTGTTATTTGAGAGCATAGCCGACGAACGGGGATGGCCCGAAACTGACCGTACAGTTATGCTTCAATCTGTATTAGTGGAGAAAGCTCAGGAGGCGTATACTGCTCTTTCAGTGGAAGAAAGAAAGAAATATGATAGTGTAAAATCTGCTGTATTACTACAGCCTTTGAGCTGGTTCCAGAAGCTTACCGGCAACGTTTTCGTTCTTGGAGGAAAAGTGAGAGACAAACGCACGTGGAAGTATGAGGCGCCACGTAGGATTTAAATCAAACTTCGCTTATCAATACATATATAAAACACGTGCATATACACCTAGAAATTACTTGCATATACATGTATACTGTTGGATGTTCAAAATATATATATGAAATACACGTGCACACTATTATGAAATCCATACCAATACATCTTTTATTAGTAATCAATACATATACACTTGTGAATAACTTGTATATACATATAAACTTAACGCATGCATACGCTAAAAAACACTCGCTTATACATATAAACTTGATCCATGCATATACACCTACAACAACACGCACATATACATATAAACTCGCTGCATGCAGACACACCTGTACATACTCGCACATACATATAAACTTGACCCATGCATATACACCTAAAAACACTCGCACATACATATAAACTCGTTGCGCGCATACACACCCATGAAACACTCACGCAAACATACAAAATAAATTTCAGGTAAGACGCATGCTTGAGTTGTGTATATACATATATGCAAGTGATTTCATATGTGGATGTGCGTGAACTTTTCAGTGCAAACGGAAGGCATCTCAGTGCAAACGGAAGCAGCGGCACTTCCTGCGGAATCTCCAGATGCCGGGGCATTTTAAAACGCTTAACGTGACTTAATGCATTAAAATAGTGTTTTAAAAAGACCTTTAATATAGCATACGGTGTACCAGGGGCGAATTTCCACTGGGCACTTTTCAAAATCCCGTTCAGCACCGCCGAGAGTTCGCGCGATCGTTCAAACAAAACCGAAAGTAAAATGCGCACGCGCCTTCAAAAGCAATTTTAATACCCCGCGTTTAGAGCGCGACTCCCCAATGCGTACAAATTAGGCTACATAACATATTTAGGATGTTATTAGTATGTAGGCTATAATAGGTTGTGTAGTTGTCTATAGCTCTCTATCATGTTTGAAAAGTGTAGTCTCTGTTTGCACTTTGAATACTGAGAGAGCAGCCTACTATGGCTGCATTTATTGTTCGCACTTAATACGATTAAGAAAGGAATGTTTATATATATATATATATATATATATATATATATATATATATATATATATATATATATACTTATGGATATATATAGTTATATAGACTTATGAAATCATACAGGAGAGAATAAAGCCAGTCAGTTGAGTTTGTAGCAAAACTTTTTATGGTGCTTGAGTGTTGTTGTCTTATACTCATGGGCGTCAAACCATTGAATGTGGGTGGGACAGGACCCACCCACTTTTAAAGACCAACGATATCGGACCCACCCACTTTTACCGTCTCTAATTCGGCGAATATGTCTGCGCACTTTTTAGAGCGCCATCAGTCAAATCCATTCCACATGACGAATGCACTTCTGTAACACAGCAAAGTAAATAAAGCATCTGAGTGTATCTGCTGCTCAGATACACCTAATCCTGCTCAATACTTTATTCTAACATTTAGATTAGTTCCTTCATTTTTATGTTTATTGAAAACAAATGCCTTTCCGATGTAAAATGAGATGTGAAAAGGCAGAAGAACGATTTCGGCAATAGGTGGACGCGAACTCGGGTCGTTTGCGTCAAAAACACTGGATATTCGCTTTATCCCTTACGCCACTAGAAACACACTTCAATTGCCCCGTTTTGTAGTGTTGTCACGTTAGTGCGCAGAGGTAATATACATAGTAAGGCACCACACTACAGAAAATGGCATATACTCCCCACCCACATTTATTTTGCTTCCGACGCCCATGCTTTTACTGCATTGTAATAATTCATACTCAGAAAGTAGAACATAACATAGTTAAAACAATTTAAATAGAGACCAAAATTTTTCAAACATGATAGAGAGCTATAGACAACTACACAACCTATAATAGTGTAAGACGTGGAGTTTTAGCTGCCGTGGGTGGATGTAAATAAAGACGATAGACTTGAAAATACCGACGACTAGTAATTTTTATTGAGCAAAGGCCTAGAACTCGGGAAGAGATCAACACTAATCTTTGTGCCCCCCACAATCTACTCTGCTCTCCTCCTTCACATTATAAGACCCTCCTTCTCAGAGGACGCAACACCAAAATTAAAGTCCTTGACAGAAACATGCAAAAATAGAATACAATTAATATTAAATAAACAACTTCACAATAGCCTGCATACTAATAACATCCTAAATATGTTATGCAGCCTAATTTGCACGCATTGGGGAGTCGCGCTCTAAACGCAAGGTATTAAAATTGCTTTTGAAGGCGCGTGCGCGTTTTACTTTCGGTTTTGTTTGAACGATCGCGCGAACTCTCGGCGTGCTGAACGGGATTTTGAAAAGTGCCCAGTGGAAATTCGCCCCTGGTACATCGTATGCTATATTAAAGGTCTTTTTAAAACACTATTTTAATGCATTAATCACATTAAGCGTTTTAAAATGCCCCGGCATCTGGAGATTCCGCCGGAAGTGCCGCTGCTTCCTTTTACACTGAAATGCCTTCCGTTTACACTGAGATGCCTTCCGTTTACACTGAAATGCCTTCCGTTTACACTGAGATGCCTTCCGTTTACACTGAAATGACTTCCGTTTACACTGAAATGACTTCCGTTTGCACTGAGATGCCTTCCGTTTGCACTGAAAAGTTCACGCACATCCACATATGAAATCACTTGCATATATGTATATACACAACTCAAGCATGCGTCTTACCTGAAATTTATTTTGTATGTTTGCGTGAGTGTTTCATGGGTGTGTATGCGCGCAACGAGTTTATATGTATGTGCGAGTGTTTTTAGGTGTATATGCATGGGTCAAGTTTATATGTATGTGCGAGTATGTACAGGTGTGTCTGCATGCAGCGAGTTTATATGTATATGTGCGTGTTGTTGTAGGTGTATATGCATGGATCAAGTTTATATGTATAAGCGAGTGTTTTTTAGCGTATGCATGCGTTAAGTTTATATGTATATACAAGTTATTCACAAGTGTATATGTATTGATTACTAATAAAAGATGTATTGGTATGGATTTCATAATAGTGTGCACGTGTATTTCATATATATATTTTGAACATCCAACAGTATACATGTATATGCAAGTAATTTCTAGGTGTATATGCACGTGTTTTATATATGTATTGATAAGCGAAGTTTGATTTAAATCCTACGTGGCGCCTCATATGGAAGTCACAAGAGAGTTAAGTAATCATTTTGATCGCTGGTGTGATGATGATGATGATTATTGAACAGTTAAAAAACATCGTTCCCGATCAAATTGCAGTATATATTAATGAGAATAAACCTCGCACTGCCATTGAAGCTGCATCGTTAGCAGATGATTTCGTTCTGACTCACAAGAACCGATTTAGTTATGGGAATCGGGGTAATGGAAGTCTTTACCTTAAACAATCCCAGTACAATAATCGTGGTTCACCTTCTCAGAGGGTAATAGCTGATTCTATGTGTCGTTATTGTCTGGAAGTCGGGCACTGGAAGAATGAATGTCCAGTACTCAAAGGCAAACAGGGACGTGGTAAAAATAAAAATTCTGCGCCTGTGCTTTTAACGAGTTGCTTGTCGCAAGTGCCGTCTGTATACAGTACGGAAAACCCGCCCGTAATGGAAAGAAATTGCTCCGCACAAATTAAACACATCACAGGGTATGCACCATTTATTTCGGACGGGTTTGTTTCTCTTGTAGAGGGGCAAGAGAGGGTACCAGTTAGGGTCCTGAGAGATACTGGATCGTCAGAGTCCTTTATTTTGGATTCTATACTTCCATTTTCGCCCAGTTCTTATGCCTGTAAGAATGTTTTAATTCGAGGAATTGCACTTCAGATACTGTCTGTTCCCTTGCACAAGTTTGTTTTACAGTCCCAGTTGGTCAATGGGGAAGTGACTATGGGAGTGCGTCCTTCTTTGCCGGTGGACGTCATTTTAGGTAACAACTTGGCTGGTGAGTGTGTTTGGCCGGTAATGGCCCCTTCACCGATTGTCACTCCGTCTCCTCCTTTCGTTCAGGGGTGTTGTGAGTTGTCTGAGGATGCATCTTGTGTTGTGACACGGTCTAAGACCGAAATGATGAATGATGAGAATGTTAACTTGTGTGATGCATGCATACCGGTTAAGTCGGTCATTCCTGGGTTGTCTCTCTTGCCTAAAATTTCTCGTGCAGAACTCGTTGCCGCCCAGAGGGATGATCCTGGGTTAAAAAGTTTGTTTACTGCTGTTCTCCCACCGGAGGATGTTGAGAGTGCCGCGACTGGATATTTCATAGATGATGGGGTACTGTTGCACAAGTGGCTTGCTCAAAAAGAAGACTGCGGTGGTGAGTCACTTGTTCAAGTTGTTGTACCTGAGAAATTCAGAGATGTGGTACTTCGATTGGCTCACGACGATATAGCTGGTCACTTGGGGGTAAAAAAGACATATGGCAAAGTTTTGCAGTATTTTTATTGGCCACTGTTGAAAAAAGATATCTCTCGATTTATTAAAACGTGTCACACGTGCCAAGTGACCGGAAAACCTAATCAGTCATTGAAACAGGTTCCATTGTGTCCAATTCCTCCAGTGGAGCAGCCTTTTGAATATTTGTTAGTAGACTGTGTGGGTCCGTTACCTCCCTCTAAGTCGGGAAGTAAATTTCTCTTGACCATTATGTGTCAAAGTACTCGCTACCCAGCGGCTTATGCGTTACGTAATATCACTACTCGATCTGTAGTAAAAGCCCTGTCTCAATTTATTTCAATTTTTGGTATCCCTAAAGTCATTCAGAGTGACCAGGGAACGAATTTCACATCTAAAATGTTCGCAGAGATTTTAAAGGAGTTGGGAGTTCAACATCACTGTTCCAGCTCGTACCACCCTCAGAGTCAGGGGGCGCTGGAACGGTTTCACCAAACCCTTAAGTCTCTTTTGCGGGCATATTGTGTTGAATTAAATCGAGACTGGGAGGAAGGACTTCCGTGGCTTTTGTTAGCTGCGAGAGAAGTCACGCAGTCTAGTTTGGGTTTTAGTCCCAACGAATTAGTTTTTGGGCATAGCGTGCGTGGTCCGCTTGCCGTAGTGGCCGACCAGTTAAAAGGTAAACAGCCACCAAAAAGTCTGCTCGAATATGTAAACGGTTTTAGAAGACGTTTGTTTTTAGCTGGTCAGGCAGCACGGAAAAACTTGGAAAAGGCGCAGATTAAGATGAAGAAACTTTTTGATCGCCATACTGAACAGCGCACATTTAACCCTGGGGATCAGGTTTTGGCACTTTTGCCTTTAGTGAGTTCTCCGTTTTGTGTGAAATTTGTGGGACCATATACTGTGGTGCGTGCACTATCTGATCTTAATTATGAAATCGTAACTCCAGACAGAAAGAAAGTAACTCAAGTCTGTCATGTAAATTTACTGAAGCCTTTTTTCTCCCGTGGTTGTAAATTAACTGAGGTTAAATCGTCCGCTGTGGTCAGTCCTGTGTCTGATGGGCTGGGGCAGCCTTCATTTGAAGAGAGGGAAGGGGTTAAAATTCTAGATGCTGTAATGCAGCCTCGATTAAAAAATTCTGAGACTCTGAAAGATTTTGAAGGTTTGTTGTCCCATTTGTCCGTCTTACAAAGAGCTGAGTTGTCGCAATTGATACGCGAGTTTTCGTCACTGTTTGGGGATGTTCCATCACAAACTCATTTCATAGACCCCGACGTGGATGTGGGTGATGCTTCACCTATACGCCAGCGTTTTTATCGTGTCCCTTTTGAAAAACGTTTGGAGTTGGAGTCTGAGATTCAGTATATGCTGAGGAATAACATCGCAAAACCGTCTTGCTCGAGTTGGGCCTCGCCGTGTTTATTGGTTAGAAAATCGGATGGAACGTACAGGTTTTGTACGGACTATCGAAAAATTAACAAAATCACCAAACCTGACGCTTTTCCCCTCCCGAGAATGGAGGATTGCGTTGATCAGGTGGGCTCGGCAAGGTATGTCAGTAAATTTGACTTACTTAAAGGATACTGGCAGGTGCCTTTGACACCTCAGGCACAAGAAATCACTGCTTTTGTAACTTCTTCGGGGTTATACTCCTATTCTGTTATGAGCTTCGGTTTACGCAATGCTCCAGCTACGTTTCAAAGATTAATGAATCGTGTAGTTTCTGGTTTAAACGGCTGTGCGGTCTATTTAGACGATGTTATAATTTACAGCGATAGCTGGGATCAACACGTGACACGGGTACGGGATTTATTTAGGCGTCTAGTGGAGGCGAATTTGACCGTAAACTTGGCGAAATGTGACTTTGCACGGGCAACGGTTTCTTACTTGGGAAAAGAGGTAGGCCAGGGTATGGTGCGCCCTTTGCGCGCTAAAGTGAGCGCGATAGAGAATTTCCCTACTCCTTGTACTAAAAAAGAGCTCATGAGGTTTATTGGGATGGCTAGTTATTATCGTAGTTTTTGTCCCAATTTTTCATCGGTCATTTGTCCATTGACTAATCTTTTAAAGAACTCCGCTAAGTTTGAGTGGACCCCACATTGTCAAAAGGCGTTTGAGAATGTGAAGTTGCTGTTGACTGCTGCTCCTGTATTAGCAGCGCCCCAAAGTGGTCTTCCGTTTGAGATTCAGGTTGACGCAAGTCAAGTGGGAGCGGGAGCAGTTCTGCTCCAGACTGGTTTTGGTGGTGTTAGTCACCCAGTTAGTTATTTCTCACGCAAGTTTAATTCTTATCAATTGAATTATTCTGTAATTGAGAAGGAAACACTGGCACTTATTTGGGCACTTCAACACTTTGATGTGTATGTGGGGGGAGGGTCTCCAGTTGTCATCTATTCAGATCACAATCCTTTGACATTCCTTCACTCATTACAGAGTCCGAGTCAACGCTTAATGCGATGGATACTTTTCTTGCAGCCTTATAACTTGATGATTAAACACGTTAAAGGAGTTGAAAATGTTTTAGCGGACACGTTGTCACATGCCCCTGTGGTGGAGTAACTGGATGCATTCTCCAATGAGATGTATTCTCCAATTGATGTGAGTTTATCCTACCTTTATATGTATGTGTTATTATTATTATTATTATTATTATTATTATTATTATTTTTTTTTTTTTTTTTTTTTTTTTTTTTTTTTTTGATGTGGGGATTATTATTATTTTTTTTTTTAAGGGGGGTGTGTGTTAGGACTGAGTTGTGTTGTTTTGGGTATTTTGGTTTTTCTTTTCTGTTGTAGGTTTTCTGATTTGGGGCGTGACTTGAGTGCACCTGATGCGCGTCATGGCTCGTATTTAGACGTGATGCAAGAGTTCGTCGGGGCTGCTGCTCCGCTGACGCGTGGGCAGTTTGCCAGAGCCGCGCTCCAATTTGTGACATTATGTTTTGTTTCGCATTCATTCACTAGCGCTGACCACACTTCATGGTGCATCCATTCATCCGCATTTCACCCTGATTGAACCTACTGATACTGATGTCCTGATTATGTTATTTTGGTTAATTTTGTTGTAATAAATATTATGTTTTAAGTTATTCCACCGTGTCGTCTCCCTTAATGTTACATCTTTGAGCCAGGTGTAACAATGCTATTTAGGAGAACTTTTAGTGGTAAGATAAAAGGTTTTGTGGTTACAGGCTCTGATCATGTATAGGCTACATAACTTACATTAAACTATTGCCATTAAACTCATTTTTAACATGAAAGTTTTATTCTTACATGTATTATAATATTATGTGTAATTAGCCACGAGATAAACCATGTCAGTGAATAAATACATAGATATGCATCCCTTATTTGCAATCCTAAATAAATCCTAAGAGGTTTTGGGTTCTAATCTGCCGTCCAATGATTTTTTTACCCCTTATTAAAATCAAATATGTTCATCAGTGATCCTTTATAAAGAGGAGGGACACATTTCTGTGTATTTTTTTTTTTTTTTTTTTTAAGCGGAATGAATATAGTCTCCACAACATAGTTATAAGCGATAGATTGAAGCGCTCCAGTGTAAACACTGAGCACGAGCTGCATTGACGAAGTTCCGTTACTAATTAACATCGCAACATACATTAAGTATGATTTCAGAAAAAAAAAAAAAAACAGATTCCAGCGTCAGCGCTTTATTTAACAAAGAGGAATGTTTCGTCAGCATTAGGTACGTCCGTGCCACGAGAGGTAAAAAAGTGGTGGTGATCATATCGAGCCTTGCAAAAAGTGTGAGAGGGTGCTTGCTGCAGAGCCAAATGGGAGGGGCTGGAGCTCTAGCTCCCCCTCACTGGAGGCAATGGCCCAACAAAGGTTGTACTTCCTTCGACAGCTGAGGAAGTTCAACCTGCCACAGGAGCTGCTGAAACAGTTCTACTCAGCCGTCATCGAATCTGTTCTTTGCACATCAATAACTGTCTGGTTTGGCTCAGCTACAAAATCAGACACCAGAAGATTACAGAGAATGGTTCGGACAGCCGAGAGGATTATTGGTGCTCCCCTGCCCACCCTTCAAGAACTGTATACATCCAGAGTGAGGAAAAGGGCTCAGAAAATCACTTTGGATCCCTGACACCCATGCCATCCCCTTTTCGAACTTTTGCCATATGGTCTGCGCTATAGAGCCACAAATACTAGGACAGCCAGACATAAGAACAGTTTCTTCCCTCGGGCAATACACCTTATGAACAGTTAAATGTTCCAGACCACACCCCCCCCCCATAGTGCAATAAAAATATGTGCAGTAACCTTATATTTATTGTTACCACCTACATCTCAGTACATCCTGACATCTTATTCTATTCTGTTCTTTTTCTATCATCTGTAGCACAACTGTATATACAATTGATTTATTTTCTTAAATCTTATATTGCAATTTTTGTCTATTTATATTTACGTATGTGTATTTTTTTTTTATTCTCAACTTATATTATTTTCTCTGTGTTGTTGTTGTCGTCTCTGTGCACTGGAAGCCTGTGACACCAAAACTAAACCCTAACCCTAACCCTAACCTAACCCTAACCCTAACTTGGCAATAAAGCTGTTCTGATTCTGATTCTGACAACTTGAACCTTTTTCCAGTACAATTGTGTTGAAAGCTTAGCTAGTTCAGAACGCTTCACTTCGCCATCACTAATATAAACCTATTTACAAGAGTTGCACATACTCACCTCAGCTGTATGCCATCCTGCTGTTTTCGTTCAAGAAACCAGAGTGACTGCACAGTGAGCCTTTATACTGGTGCTGCGGTGCATCATGGGAAATGGGAGAAACCAAGTTGATGAGGGAGTTTTTTTTTTTTATTATTATTATTATTTTTATTAAACGGCTCTGCAATGCAGGAATATTTATAAATGTATGTTTAAAAAGTTATTATAATATGAAGATCATATGAACCCTAGGCTGAGTTATTTGGTTAATTTAATTCTTGGTTACTGCCTGCTCAAAAATATTGTGACAGTTTGTATAAATGCAATTAATGTCATAACATTGAAGAGTATATTTAAGAATGCACAGAAACAGTTATGGTTGTGTGAGACGCTGGCCAAATGATTTGATTTATTAATCACTTCAATTATTACTCATAATATACATTCAAATATATTTTGAATCTACATATCTGACAAACTGCATTTGAAGAGTTCAGATGCAAAACCAGCTAAAAGCCATCTCGGTCAAAAATTAGATAATGATACTGAGTGAATGCTCTCAACACATATTATACGTCCATCAAATACTTTTTCTTCAAACTCGCTAAAATACCAGCCTCAGCCCAATCAGAAGTACCGGTACTTACATAGAAACCTATACATCTGAGCCTGATAAAAAATGCATTTTTTAAAGAAAGAGGTCAGATGGATTTAGCTGGTTTTGCATCTGAACTCTTCATTTATACCCATGGGCACAATATTTACAAGCAGGCAACTAGGAATTAAATTAACTGATACCAAATAACTGAGCCTATAAACTTTATTTTATAATAACTGTATTAACAGCCATTTGTAAATATGTCTGCATTGTAAAGCAATGCCAACACACACACACTTGGTTTCCGGTTTCTCCAATATCCCATGATGCACCGCAGCACAGGTATAAATGGTCATTCCACTATAGGTGTGTTCGACTTCATCTCCGGTTACAGACGGCGATCAACGAGAGTAGCCGAGAGCAGTCGAGAGCAGTCGCAGGCGGAGTTGAAAACGGAGTTGTCAAGACGGACACTTTCTGCTCTCGTTAGTGACGCTCTCGCGGTGTTTGCATGCACTATCACAGATGAAGTGAATTAAATGCAATATTAATCAAATACACATACTTTTCAAAAGCGTTTTCATGAGCAACAGAAACACGTTTCATATACTGTTTAATACAGCGCCATCTGAACAAGAATAATGATCAACATAAACATATACTGTTTAAATACTAATAAAGTGGGGTTATTTATGCTTTTATCAGTGTTTTATGATAAATCTGACTCAATATAACATTGCGACTACAGTAAAAACACTTTTATCGTTCTAGAAACACAGATTTGTCAGCATTATCGGACTTGAGGATGTTAGAATAAACCCAAAACACACGTGATCGTTGTCATGCCGTGAATCTGGCCAATCGTAAAACAGCCATGTGGTCATCAGAGCTCCTGCAGCCGCTCTGAAGAAACTGCGCCGGCTGAGTCAGTCGCTGCTCTCGAATCGCTATCGCGGTACTTTGATGGCACACGTGACAGTCACGAGGCGTCGGCGCCGCCTCAAGTCAGACAAAATTTCTAACCGGCATGCACTGCTTCAAGTCAGAATTTGATCGAGCTGCGCAGCGCTGCGTTAAGTCGAACACACCTTATATCTCCGTTTTCTCAACCGGATCCAGTAAAATGACTATCAGTTTTGTAACCTTATAATTCACTATTTGGTAGGTTAATCTGACCGTTTTTAAGTGTGTAACGTGGTGAAGGAGGGAAGCCAAGCCACGAAGCTATTAGTACAACTCCGGTACTGAATGAAAATAGCGAGGCAGGAGACAAAGTGGAGGGATGTCCACATTGCACATTTATTCTTAGATACAGACCGTACAAAGCCAGGTCTCACGGCATATAAACTATTAACTTCGGCAAAATAATAACCGGACAGAACGTTCGGGGTCTGTAGCTTTCACCAGCGTTCACATTACTGGAGTCAAGGAAGTCGACTTGGGGTTAAAGGTGATACGCAGTGACAAAATAAAAAGGGGGCGCCACCGTGTGGCGTCAACTGGCAATGCTCTGCTGTACTCTGGCTGTTACAAGTGGAAAATAAGGCATCTATCAAACGATGAAATGAGGTGGGCTCATCAACATGTAACCATTTGTTCGAAATCAACGTTTGTTTTGTGGAAATTTGGCCGGAGGAACCGGAGTAACTGCGACTGAGTCAAGGTAAGTAACAGGTTCATTTTATACGAATAAGATATTTAGCGCGTCGATTTTTTTTTTACGGACATAGCTGGTGGAAAAGCCATTTATCTTAAACTCCTCATGTGTCGACAAAATCTTTTTCCGTTTAACTTTAGAGCATAACCTCTATATCGATAGTTCAAATGTTGCAAAAATTTGTTTGGAAATGCTTTGTGTTGAGAAAAGGGGCTTTAACGCAAATAAACGTGGTGGTCGCCTTAAAGCACCGTTTCTCTGTAGTTCAAAAACGCATTAAATCATGGTCATTATTAAATTGTATCTAAACTATTGTAGTCTATCTGTATATTCTATTCTATATATGGTAAGAAAAAGACGAGTTACCTTTCAAACATAATATCTTAATTTGATGTTTCTTTATTACTTTGCAAGTCAAAATGTATTCATTTTGTACAAAAGTACAACATTTTACATTAATTCTTGTCAAGCTTATATTTTAATTCTTGTTTTGTTCTGCGTTTCTGTTCTACCGTTAAATTGAAAGGATTTGTTGTCGAGTGAGGGGAAGTAAAACAGCATGGTTTTGTTATATTGTATGAACAGGCTGTGTTGTCCAGTAATGCTTAACTGCGAACCAAAAGCACCTGCACGATCACGTGATCCCCCCTTCCTTTATGGTCATATAAGAGTAAAATGTTATTCAAAACTACTTTAAATATTTCTTTTATTTGTGTACATTCACAATAAAAACAAAATATTCTGCTTTTGTAAAATAAAGGAAACAAACAGGATGACAGTTTTCTCAAGCGTGCATTACTAAAATGAAACGAAATTCTGCGTTTAGGCTGCTACTTGTTGCAGCCTAAACCCTTTTCATTTTGTTAATTTATTAAATTTTCGCGTATTTATTAAAAATATTTCGCACATAAGCCTAGTTATTTTATATGTAGCTTTATTATGTTTTTCTCTGTTCGCAGAAGCGCTGCAGGTTTGTGATGTGATCATGTGAATCCTCACGTTCTGTCGTTTATGCTGCTTTTGGCATATATAAAATGAATCCTGGAAAACAAATTTAGGTATTTTAATGGGTCCCAGCCACGTAATTTAATTGTAATTTAATATAATCCTGTTGGTTAACGGTTAATAATGGCTTAGCGACCGTCTGTTGACGGTTAGGATAAATAAAATAACCGAAATAAACGCTAAGCTAAGCTTTCCTATTTGCAATACAGTCTAATAAAAGTTAATCAGAAAAATAATACAACTGCATTATTTGCTCAAATGTCTAAGTAGGCCTAACTAAGTTACTGACAGATGGAAAGTTGGTCTTTTAATTCGTCCTTTTTGCGCATTTGTTGTAAAGTGTCACGTTAGAGTTGTAGCTGTTTAGCCACTCTTTTCTTAAAGACTGGTTGAAAACCTAATCATTTCAACAGGGTTGTGCCACAGATAATCCTTATCCGTCAGTTTGACTGAACCCAGCAAGCAATTTTGCGTTTAAAAGACGTTTATTAGCCGTTCAAACATAGCCCTGACGTGTAGACGAAAACAAGGCAAAATTTGGGCTGTCAGTGAAAATATAATAGACGTCTAACCATAGCCCAAGAATAGACTAGACATCAGTTAGATCACTATTGAACTACTACATGTATACGTCTAATAGACAGTGAATATGGGTCTAGGCTAAGACTGAATTTGGGCTGTTAGTGAAAATTTAATAGACGTGTAACCATAGCTCAAGAATAGGTTAGTCATCAAATAGACAGCTGATGAACGCTTACATATATGCATCTAAAACACAACAAAATGGCCATCCATCCAAACAAACTACATATACAGCTTTTAAGAAAAATAGCATGAACAGCTTAAGACAATACAAAATGATAAAAATGCAAAGGAATTAATGACAAAATAAAATATTATAAATACATTACACTTAAATATAAATATTATGATAAAAATATGAAATTTAACAACATGGGATAATAATTAAAAAAATAATTATAAAATAAAAAATAAAATAAAATGAATATTTTAAATACCTTAAGATATTTAAAAATAATAATAATAATACAATAAAATAAAAAATAAAATGAAATATTTTAAATACCTTAAGATATTCAAAAGAAATAAATAATCCAAATCAAGAGCATGTTATCAGACTTAACCAGTCCTTCCAGGATTTCGCGAATATTTTTGGTTGCTGCTGCTACTGTTGTTTATTTAATTTTAAGTAGGCTTACAGTAATGCGTGGCTCCAGTTAGTGGCTATTTTATTTTCCGGCGGACCTGGGCAAAAGTGAGCGGGCACTAGGCTAATTATGTAGGAGTATAAATCAGCCTTAAGGAAGGGAATCCAGTGGCATAGCGCAAATGCTCGACCCCCAACCGCGAACTAAAGCGGGCTGGCTGATTACGTCGCAATATTCCAAATATAATTGTTTAAACCAGGAAGGCGAACCAATGGATATCACACAAGCAACGTGCAAACATTTCCCAAAAGTTACACCGGTGAACCTCTTAATCTCATTCGATTCACTACAAAGTGAAAGTAAAAACTGACGGCGCTTTCAGCGCTGCATTAACGGTGCATATTCTATCAGAGACGACGAGAGACGAATCTACTTCGTATGCTGATAACATAGTTAAATGTTTTAATTTACTCCCTTAATATTTCTCTTGTGGCCCGAATGTAGTGGAAAAAAATTAATAAAGAGAAAAGAAAAGTATTTCCTATTATAATTTTTTTTTTTTTTTTTAAAGTGCATGAAATAAGCTTTTTCATTGATTGCAGTGTTAATCATTTTAATTATAAGCCTATAATTCATTGTATATTAAACCTGTTTTGAAAGACCTTTTTAAAAACATTTTCAATGAGAAGTAAGCTGGCCTGATCTTCATTATCCTCGCAGCGCGTCATTTATGCGGTGATGTAAGTATCTAAGCATAAAATATCTAAAAACAAGTAAATTGTTATTACTCTCGCGCATTACTAAACGAAATCTCTTTCGATTTGACACTTATCATCATACCACCGAGCCATATAAAACAATAGGCCTAATCACTTTTGCTTACTTCATTTCACTCAGGTCCAGCGTCGTCTATCTCAGACATCGTTAACTGCTTGCGTCTGATTCCACAGACAAGTCCACGTCGCGGATGTTTAAACAAATTTTAAATAGCTTCCGCTGAGATAGCAACAGAACAATTTCTTTTGTCATTTGTTTTTATTCATATTTTATTTATTATAAGGACTACAAAACATTTTACCCCTGTAATGCTTTAGGGAAATTGCTTTGCCGGTCCAATGGCAGATTCCGATTTGCGATTATTTTGCGGTGAAATGGCAAATTATGCAGGATCACAAAAAAAAAAAAAAAAGCGCGACATGTTGCTGATTTTGCGTTGGATTCAAAAACTGGAGGGTCTGCTTAACATTAAAACACTGTGGATAAATGACAACGTAACAAAAAAAGTAATAATTTTGTTGGTTTACTTATTTTAACAAATAAAACAACCAAAAGTGAACTCAAAGGAAATTATTAATTACTGTTTTGTTTTGTTTTGTTTTTTTCTTGTATAAAATGCTTCCCAACTGCATTCCTCAAGTACAACTCTGTTGCTGCCGGGAAGTTGGTCATCACTGCATCTGCCAAATAAGAAACAAAAACAGCAAAAGCTTTTTTGACACAATTTTTTACTTTAATTTCACTAATTGTGACAGAGTCATTCTCTTTTATTTGGATGCACACTAAAAACAAAAACGAGGTATATATTGTGCATCACCATTCACTGTGTAAACTGAGAATAGTCCAGTCTTTTCAAATGCCTCCTTCTGCAGCGGATCACCCCCTTAATGTTGAATTTGGACATGAGGGAATTTTTTAAAACCTTAAAATATAATACAAATTGAGGTGGTTAACAATTGCAGACAAAGATTGATATTTCAAAATGACCAGTAAAGGAATTATTTTTTACATTTCTGTTTTGCGTTTGTAGCAGGGATATGTTGTTACACCAGATTATTCATTTTATTTATTTATGGTACTTTATTTTAATTATTATTTTATTTTGAAAGAAGGTTGTGCGCTTTTATCAAAGGTTATAATTACAGTATGCGCGTCGGCTGACGTCATGCGTAATTGAGAGCAGGAAATCACAGCGCAATCTAGGCTCGTTTTCTTTCTGGCGATGCCATCAGAGGAGAGAGGTACGAGTTCATGAGCTCTCTTCATTTGATGCACTCAAAAAAATGATTTGTTGGACTTACTTAAAAAAGACTGTCAAGTGGTTCTATGCAACTATATTGAGTAATTTGTACAAGTAACAATTTAGTTGTTTGAACGAAAAAAAATTCAAGTAAAGCTGACAAAATTACTTCAAGTAAATCCAAATCATGATGATGCAAACTCCAATGGCTGTATTAGTCGGGTGTAACGGGGAGTGAAAGACGAGAGGTGAGCGGATCCATTCGCAAGCTTTTATTAAAGGGACGAGACGGATACATGGTCGAAAACAGGCAGGGTCAAAACAACAGCAAACAGGTATGTCAGGGCTAGGCACAAAGAAGTCTGTGAAACAGGCGTGGGTCAAACAGGGGCGAACGTAATCCGTAAGGGGGCGAGACGAGAGAGAAGAATCCGTGACACGAGCAATAGTCCAATGGGCAGGCGGCGAGACAGTCGAGACGTGATGGCCAGGCGAGGGAACTAGGAACAAGGAACTAGGAAACACAAACTATGAATAACACAACAATACACTAACAACAATCCGTGACTTGCATGGGGAAAGACTGGGGCTTTTATAGAGCCGCTGATTGGTCACATGTGATGATGCAATCAGCGTGAAGGATACTGGGAGATGCAGTCCGAAGTGCAAAGTAACAGTCAGAGTGAAATGGAAAGGTGAGAGTGACATCTGGTGGTGAGCGGTCCGCAGAGCACCGACCAGATTCGTGACATCGGGTCTCTTTCAGCATTCACAAAGTCCTAAAAGGCATGAAAACAGTAAAGCTGTTCAATAATTTTCATTACACCAACACATGCAGGTTGCAAATTTAACATCACTTAGTAATACATTTAGTAAAAGCATAGATTCTGAGAATTATGTCCACAGACCTTAGTCGGGTCATATTAATTTCAGACAGGAATAAATTAGGCTGTAAGTAATAGCAGCAGAGTACAAAACTCACACATGACTCCCAGCATGCAGCTGTTGAATATCACCATTGTTGAGATTCATATGCTGATTCTTGATGTCTGTGTGTATCTAAGTAATGCCGGAGGTTATAAGGTAGTAATACTAATAGTTCATACAGCTATTGTAAATATCATGAAACTAATAGACAAATCAATGAAAAAGATCAGTGAATCAGGCCACTGGATTTTTTTTTTTTTTTTTTTTTTTTTTTTTTCTATAACAAACGTGCTCTACAAACACAATTACAGCAACGGAAAAAAAACAATCAAGGGTCAAGAGCCCAACTAAAGTAAACCCTGATCGCCATGATAGGAAGGTCAAATGATACAGTCATTGGAATTTGCATCATCATGATTTGTATTTACTCGAAGAAATTTTGTCAGCTTTACTTGATTTTTTTTTTTTTTTTTTTTTTTGTTCAAACAACTAAATTGTTACTTGTACAAATTACTCAATATAGTTGCGTGGAACCACTTGACAGTCTTTTTTTAAGTAAGTCCAACAAATCATTTTTTTGAGTGTGTATATTATGTTTTATAAGTGTTCACTTCATATTTAAAAGATCAAATGTGAGAAAGTATTCAATCTGACATTATGTCAAACCGTTATTTCGAGTTATCAATGTGTTAAATGAAGCTTGATTGCTGTTATCGGGTGAATAGTGAGCTACATGTAATGGCGGCACCGTGTGTGTGGCAAGTGTGAAAAATGTGTTAGGGGCTAATGATATATTGAGATATATATATGTATATAATCGGATATATTCCATTTTATGAAGATAATGGATATTTTATTGAAGAAGTGAGATGCTATGTGTTCGGTAATTAACTACCTGGTGCAGTAGTCCGTAAATTGCTACCAGAAAGCATGAATATTAATCAACCACACAGCACAACAACTCAACTTAAAGAAACAAGTAACAAAGGAACAGACATTCCAAACTCTGACAATCATCCTCCATCAACAACAAGCCCAGTCAGGCTTAATGATGACACTAACAAAAGTATTCTGACCATACAAAGCCACTTTGGTGATAAATATAACAACTGGTCACTAACACCCACCAGACCAATCCTTATAATTGGGGATTCAAACATCAGCAGACTGCCAATCATAGAAGACAGTAGGATTCAAATGGTCAGCTATCCAGGTGCACAATTGGCACATGCTTTCCATTTACTAAAACACAAAACAAGACCAACAGAGAAGGTAGAGAAGATTATTCTGTCCTTCGGGTTAACCAACAAAGCAAATTCGAACAATTTAAATGGTGCACATCCTAAGAGCACATATAGGTGAAAAGTTTGGAGAAGGTCTCTAACAAACAAAGGACTTTCACCAGTCAGCTGAAACTCAACCATGAAGATGCAGCTGGTATGAATATTGATGACATTTTTATTTGTGTTGATGTAAAATCAAGTTTGACGTTGTAAAAATGTTAGTATTGTGTTTAAATAATGTGGATTTTGTTTAATGGAAATTGTTAGTGTTGATTGATGTTAAGTTGATGCAGTTTGATTCATGGTGAATAAAATGAATTGTGAAATATTAGTTTAAATAATATCTTTATTTGTATTAATACATATTTTGTGTTTGTATCTAATTTAAAGGTTATCAACCTTCTGCTACTGCAATTACATCTACTATATCACTGCTTCTACTATTGCCTTGCGAAGTCTTTGCAAACAGAAGTAAAATAAAACAGTAAAGACGAGTTGTCCCTTTGCGTCCTTCAGTCAGTGGAGCCATTTTCAAGTTTGGGCCGAGCTGAAAGGGAAAAAACCTAAGAAACTTGACATACCTCAAATAAATTTTAGCAGCAAGCTACCAGCAGACACCCACAGAAACATCAACCTCAACCTGTTTATCTGAGAAACGGGTATGGAGATAGAAACCTTAGCCTACGGCAAATTCAACACAGGAGGAGACGATATACATTGGACAAAGGAGACGGCTAAAGCAATGCTCAACCATTGGCTTAAGATGTTAAACTAAACAAACCAATAGGACAAACGACTCCAGACAATACTGTAGTCAATTTAACCGATTCCTTCACTTTAAACAAAGATCAGATTGCCTTATTGCAGAAAGCCCTATCCTTTGTCCTTTATTCCAAATCAATAAATCAAGACAGACCAGAAACTTAATACCAGCTCACACAGTACCACCGCAGATTGAAACTTTAGGCTTATTTTAGCAATGATAACAATGAAGCATTTGTTCCTGTCCTTCCCAAATCAAAATGGGAACCAAAACTTAAAGACTTACCCATGGAAATAGGAGAAATCATGGAAAAAGATTGGCAGACCCTAAAAACAATAAGCTTGAATAACCTAACTAAACGGTCAAATCTCACAGAAGGAGAAGAAGAGGCACTGAAGAGCGTAATGACGGACAGTAGTACTATCATAAAACCGCCCGACAAAGGGATTGCTATCGTCATAATGAACCGAAGACAATATCTGAAAGAAGCTTCAAGACAACTTAATGACCAAGAATTCTATCAAAAACTTGCGAACCCAATATACAAAGAATCAATACCGATAATTTGGCAACTAGTTGATCAACTGAAAGAAGAGGACTACATCAATAACAAACAAGTAAGCTACTTAACAGGACAGAAAACACCAAGACCAAGATGCTTCTACATTTTACCGAAAATCCACAAAGACAGAGACGCGTGGCATTTTCCGGATGTTCCCCCAGGACGCCCCATAGTATCCGACTGCAATAGCGAAAGCTACAGAACAGCTGAAGATATAGATTATTATCTTAATCCCTTCTCTAATAAGCATGATAGTTACATAAAAGATACGCATGACTTTATAACAAAAATTAAAGATGTTCAAATTAAATCCACTTCAAAACTCTTCACTATAGACATAAATAATCTTTATACTAATATAGAAACGACTATAGATATAAAAGCCATAAAAAAACAATTTGAAAAATAACCAGACAAAACAAGACCTGACCACATTTTATTGAAACTTTTAGAAATAAATTTAACCAGAAATGACTTTGAATTTAATGAAGAATGGTATTTACAAACGAAAGGTACGGCGATGGGCAAGAACTTTGCGCGCGCATACGCAAACATTTTTATGGTGGAGTGGGAAAGCACAGTGTTAGAAAAATGCCCTAAAAAACCAACACAATATTCTCGCTATTTAGATGACATCTGGGGAATTTGGGACTACTCTGAAGAAGACTTGAATGAATTTATCCAAATTCTAAATAACCACTACCCTGTCAGGCATTCATCACAGCCACCTCCACCTGCCACGTCACCAGTAGCACCGCCCACTCATTCATCTTTCCCTGAATTCTGATCTCCTGCACCTGATCCTCGTTAGCCACGCCCTATATAAGGACACTCTCTTCAGTTCCCCCTTGTCGGGTCTACCGTTCACACCTCTGACGACAGCTCCTGACCTCATGCTTTCCCCCTCGTCAAACTTCCCTGTGCTCACTGGTTCCCGCGTGGCTTTCCCTGCTGGACTATCATCTCAAATCAAATCAAATCACCTTTATTTATATACCGCCTTTAACAATACAGAATTGCGACAAGGCGGCTGTACAGTATTAAATAGGAAATAGTACATCAACAATGCAAAGGGCAACAGTAAACACTCAATTTTCAGGTAAAGGTAGTTAATCAAATACAATAAAATAAAATACAATATTGTGTGAAGATAAGTGAAGATAAAGTGTCCCCAACTAAGCAAGCCAGAGGCGACAGCGGCAAGGAACCAAAACTCCATCGGTGACTAATGGAGAAAAAAACCTTGGGAGAAGCCAGGTTCAGTTGGGGGGCCAGTTCTCCTCTGGCCAGACGCAGAGGACCTGTGCCGACAGCCGTCTAGGTGACGAGGTCTTCACTGGGGATCCGTCTCTGGTGCTCATCTAGTCGATGTGGTCTCCGCTGACACTCAGTGCTGTAGAGGTCGTCTCTAGGTGCTGATCCACCGTCTGGGCTGGGTACAGACTGGATCTGGAGGACTGCAGTGACCATCTCATCTGGATACGGACTGGATCTGGTGGTTAAGGTGACCTCGGAATAAGAAAGAAACAGACTAATATTAACGTAGATGCCATTCTTCTGACGATGCACTGAGTACATCGGGTGTTATGGGAAGTGTTCCAGGTTCCAGTTGACCTAATTAGTGCAGCCTTACAATCCTTTAACGGATTTGAATTATAGAAATGTGTTAATGTGTTATGTATAAGCAAGGTTAAAGAGATGGGTCTTTAATCTAGATTTAAACTGACAGGAGTGTGTCTGCATCCCGAACAGTGTTGGGTAGATTGTTCAAAAGTTTGGGTGCTAAATAAGAAAATGATCTGCCGCCCGCGGTTGATTTGGATATTCTAGGTATTATCAAATTGCCAGAGTTTTCAGAACGCAGCGGACGTGAGGGACTATAATGCGCTAAGAGCTCGCTCAGGTACTGAGGAGCTAAACCATTCAGGGCTTTATAAATAATTAGCAAGATTTTAAAATCTATACGATGTTTAATAGGAAGCCAGTGCAGTGTTGACAGAACCGGGCTAATATGATCATACTTTTTGGTTCTAGTAAGAACTCTAGCTGCTGCATTTTGGACCAGCTGGAGTTTGTTTATTAAGCGAGCAGAACAACCACCCAATAAAGCATTACAATAATCTAATCTTAAGGTCATAAACGCATGAAATAATGTTTCAGCATTTGACATTGAGAGCATAGGTCGTAATTTAGATATATTTTTGAGATGGAGAAATGCAGTTTTGCAAATACTAGAGATGTGGTTTTCAAAGGAAAGATTGCCATCAAATAGCACACCTAGGTTCCTAACTGATGACGAAGAATTGACAGAGCAGCCATCCAGTATTAGACAGTGTTTTAGGTTATTACACGCTGAGGTTTTAGGTCCAATAATTAACACCTCTGTTTTTTCAGAATTTAGCAGTACGAAATTACTTGTCATCCAATTTTTTAACTCAACTACACAATCCGTTAGTTTATCAAATTGGTACGTTTCGCCGGGCCGCGAAGAAATCATCAGCGTAACAGTGAAAGCTAACACCATATTTCCTGATGATATCACCCAAGGGTAACATGTAAAGCGTAAAAAGTAATGGCCCTAGCACTGAGCCTTGCGGTACTCCATACTGCACTTGTGATCGATATGATACCTTTTCATTTACTGCCACGAATTGATAGCGGTCAGATAAGTACGTTTTGAACCATGCCAAAGCAGTACCCCTAATGCCAACATAATTTTCAAGTCTGTTCAAGAGAATGTTGTGGTCAACAGTATCGAACGCAGCAGTAAGATCCAGTAGCACTAACAGAGAGATACAACCACAATCGGATGATAAGAGCAGATTTGTAACTCTAATAAGAGCAGTCTCAGTACTATGGTACGGTCTAAAACCTGACTGGAAATCAATTCAATTCAATTCAATTCAAATTTATTTGTATAGCGCTTTTCACGATACATATCGTTGCAAAGCAGCTTTACACCAAATTGACATTTTTACAATATATGTAGTAGTAGCTTGATGTACATATGGTAGAGATGTGTGGTAAAGATCAATTAATGACGTAATCAAACAGACAAAGAACACTATAAATTAGTAGCAGAATTCGGTAGTGCTGTATGTTTTCAGGGTTGGCATCATCTGAAGTCCTCTGTGGGGTTGGCATCATCTCTTCTTAAGTGTTCTGGATCCACACTGGAGCTTGTGAATTCCTAGTTACCATGGGATGTCAATCCCATGGCAAAAACAGAGAACAAATAGGAACATAATTAGCGTAGCTGCTGTTCAAACTAAGAAAAGGAAGGTTTGTTAAACCAGAGCTAAAAGATTAAAATGAACATTTGATCAGATATAGCTGCAGAAAAAGTTTATGAGATGCATTATTTGAATGCTTGGCTAAAAAGATGTGTCTTTAATCTAGATTTAAACCGAGAGAGTGTGTCTGAACCCCGAACGTTATCAGGAAGGCTGTTCCAGAGTTTGGGTGCCAAATGTGAAAAAGCTCTACCTCCTTTAGTGGACTTTGCTATCCTAGGTACTACCAACAGTCTAGAGTTTTGTGACCTTAGGGAGCGTGATGGATTGTAGCGTGGTAGAAGACTAGTTAGGTACGCAGGAGCTAAACCGTTAAGTGCCTTATAGGTAAGAAGTGCTATTTTGTAGCTGATGCGGAATCTAATAGGCAGCCAGTGCAGAGACTTTAAAATTGGGGTAATATGATCATATTTTCTTGACCTGGTAAGGACTCTAGCAGCTGCATTTTGGACTATCTGTAGCTTGTTTATTGAAGATGCAGGACAACCACCTAATAGTGCATTACAATAGTCCAGTCTAGAGGTCATGAATGCGTGAACTAGCTTTTCTGCATCAGAAACAGGTAACATGTTTCGCAGCTTGGCAATGTTTCTAAGATGGAAGAATGCTGTTTTTGTAACATGAGAAATATGATTTTCAAAAGACAAGTTGCTGTCTAATATAACACCCAGGCTTTTGACTGTAGTGGAAGTAACAGTACATCCGTCTAGTTGTAAATTGTAAGTCAAAAGATTCTGTGTATTGTTTTTAGGTCCAATAAGTAATATCTCTGTCTTATCTGAATTTAATAGCAGAAAATTGTTGGTCATCCAATCTTTTACATTTTTAACGCACTCTGTTAACTTTGATAATTCAGAAGTTTCATCTGGTCTTGTTGAGATATATAGTTGAGTATCATCAGCATAACAATGGAAATTAGTCCCGTGTTTTCTAATAATATTACCAAGGGGCAGCATGTATATTGAAAATAGTAGAGGACCTAGAACAGATCCTTGTGGCACTCCATACTTCACTGGTGATAACTGAGATGACTCCCCATTTAAATAAACAAAGTGGTAGCGATCAGACAGGTAGGATCTAAACCATTTTAAAGCCTGCCCTTGGATACCTGCATAATTTTGTAGTCGATCTATTAGTATGTCATGATCTATAGTGTCAAACGCAGCACTAAGATCAAGTAAAACTAGCAGTGAGATGCAGCCTTGGTCTGACGCAAGAAGCAAGTCATTAGTGATTTTAACAAGTGCAGTTTCTGTGCTGTGATGGGGCCTGAAGCCTGACTGAAATTCTTCATAGATATCATTTTTTTGCAAGAATGAGCACAGTTGAGCACATATAACTTTCTCTAAAATTTTAGACATAAATGGAAGATTAGAAATGGGTCTATAATTTGCCAGTTCACTAGGGTCTAGCTGTGGTTTCTTAATAAGAGGCTTAATAACCGCCAGCTTGAATGGTTTAGGGACGTGACCTAAAGATAACGATGAGTTGATAATATTGAGAAGCGGTTCTTCTGCCACAGGTAACAATTCTTTTAGTAATTTAGTGGGTACGGGATCTAATAGGCATGTTGTTGGTTTAGACACAGTGATGAGTTTATTTAACTCTTCCTGTCCTATAGCGGTAAAGTACTGCAGTTTTTCTTTGGGTGCGACGAAAGAAGTTGACATATTAGATGCAGTATAATCTACATTGGCTATTGTATTTCTGATGTTATCTATTTTATCAGTGAAGAAATTCATAAAGTCATTGCTATTAAACTGTAAAGGAATATTTAGCTCAGGTGGTGTCTGGTTATTTGTTAATCTAGCCACTGTGCTAAATAAAAACCTTGGATTGTTTTGGTTATTTTCTATGAGTTCGCGGAAATGCTCAGCCCTAGCAGCTTTTAAAGCCTGTCTGTATCTGGACATACAGTTTTTCCATGCAATTCTAAAAACTTCCAAGTTAGTTTTTCTCCATTTGCGCTCAAGATTGCGAGTTTCTTTTTTGAGGGATTGGTTATTACTATTGTACCATGGTGCAATACGTTTTTCTCTAACTTTTTTCAATTTGATGGGGGCAACAGCTTCTAACGTATCGGAGAAGATGGTGCCCATATTGCTAGTCATTTTGTCTAGATCCTGTGTATTAAGGGGTACACAGAGCAGTTGAGATAAATCAGGCAGGTTATTTGTGAATCTATCTTTGGTGGCTGGAACAATAGTTCTGCCAAGACGATAACGCGGAGCCCTACAGTTAATATCAGTGATACGCAGCATGCACGATACAAGGAAATGGTCAGAAACATCATCACTTTGAGGTACGATATCTATATCAGTAAGATCAATTCCATGCGATATAATTAAATCTAGCGTATGATTAAAACGATGAGTGGGCCCAGTGACATTTTGCTTAACTCCAAAAGAGTTTATTAGGTCAGTAAACGCAAGTCCTAACGCATCATTTGTATTATCAACGTGAATGTTAAAATCTCCGACAATTAGCACTTTATCAAAATTAACCAATAGTTCCGAAAGGAATTCTGCAAATTCTTTTAGGAAATCTGTATATGGCCCTGGCGGTCTATACACAGTAGCTAAAACAAGAGATAGGAGAGATTTCTTTTGCATATCTGGCAGAGAAACATTAAGCAAAAGTATTTCAAATGAATTAAACCTGTATCCTGCTTTCTGAGTAACATTGAAAATATCACTATATATTGTTGCAACACCACCACCACGACCACTCTGACGGGGCTCATGCTTATAGTAGTAGTTTGGTGGAGTAGACTCATTTAGACTAATATAATCATTAGGTTTTAGCCAGGTTTCAGTTAAGCAGAGTACATCAAAACTATTATCTGTGATCATTTCATTCACAATAACTGCTTTGGGTGCAAGTGATCTAATGTTTAGGAGCCCAAGCTTTAAAAATGGTTTCTGTTCGTGTATTTTGCTTTTTTCTGGTTTAATTACGATCAGATTTTTTCTAGATCCTACATTAAATTTACGTTTTGACCTCACTATTCGAGGAACAGACACAGTCTTTATAGATTGGACAGTGCAACTACTATCATTTAAGCGTTCAGAACAAAAGCCATCGTAGCAATCATATAAGAATGTACTCACTAGTCAAATGGAGCGTAGCGTCCTGGAGATGTTGTCCGACAGCAGCTCCGCTCCGACTCTGCTGGGGTGCAGGCCATCAGCACGGAAAAGCCTAGGACGCTCCCAGAAAAGATTCCAATTATTAACAAAGAGCAGTTTCTGTTCTTTACACCATGTCAATAACCATTCATTTAGAGCAAGAAGTCTACTGAACCTTTCGTGCCCACGTCGATACGTGGGAAGTGGTCCTGACACGATGATCCTCGTCGCGGGCGACGTGCTGCGAACCGTCTCGATCAGGCTGCTGAAGTCCCTCTTCAGAACCTCCGTCTGCCGCAGCCTGGTGTCGTTCACCCCCGCGTGCAGGACGATCGCGCCGACGCTCTCGCCGTCCTTCAGGATCGCGGGTATCTGCGCAGAAACATCGAGAACGCGAGCACCAGGAAAACAGTGGGTGTGGACTTTACCTTTAGCTAAAGTAGCACGTAAGTACCGGACAATGGAGTCTCCGACGATCACAGCGTCGCGTTCCGTCTCGCGGAGGGGAGCGAAGCGGTTCCGGGTGGAGATCTCGAAGACCGGAGGCGGCGGAGGGGGCGAGGTCCTCGGCCGGGGCCTGGCTCGCGTCTTCCGCTGCTGCTGCACCCAGGGTCCGTGGTGTCCCGGCGCCGGAGTGAAGGACATCTGGGAAGATCGCGTCCAGGGTGCACGGGACCTGGGCAGAGAAGCACACGGAGTAGAGGTGGTCAGAGTGTTAGTATCACGCTGTATACTCACCCGGGAGGATTCCAGAGCGGCCCTCTGCTCTCTCAGCTCCGTCTGCCGCACCAACAGCTCCTGGATCTGCTTCTCCACGGCCTCCAGCTCGAGCTGCAACGAGTGCAGCTCGAACGTGTCCTCACCTGCACTCAAAGGTGGACACAAATTCGCCATTAAAGCAAGTAACAGTGAGTAAACAATGGAAATGTGTGTAAGCAGTGTGTAAACAATGCAAGCAGGATTAGCGGCAACCACGTTGGTGCTGCTAACGGGCTATAAGCTAGCGACTCCGGAAATCAAAACAAAACTAGTGATAACAAAGCAATCCGGATGTTTTAGTTGTAGAATACAATAGGGGGTATATTCACACGATCCTCACAGATATCATTTTTCTGTAGGAAGGAAGATAATTGTGAGGATACAACCTTTTCCAATATCTTTGACAGAAATGGGAGATTCGAGATAGGTCTGTAATTAATTAATTTGTTGGGGTCAAGTTTTGTTTTTTTTAATGAGAGGCTTAATAGCAGCCAGTTTGAAGGTTTTGGGGACATATGCTAATGACAGTGATGAATTAATAATATTTAGCAGAGGATCTATGAGATCTGGAAGCAAGTCTTTTAGTAGCCTAGATGGAATAGGGTCTAGCATACAAGTTGTTGGTTTAGATGCTTTAGCAAGTTTAAACAATTCATCCTGACCTATAGTAGAGAATGAGTGGATTTGTTCCCCAGGAGATCTATAGCGCACTATCTGATGCGACACTGTAATTGACGGCTACATGGTGACAATTTTGTCTCTAATAGTATCGATCTTGGAAGTAAAGTAGTTCATAAAGTCATTACTGCTATGCTGAGGGGCATAGTCAGTGCCTGTTGGTTCTTTATTTTTTGTTAACTTAGCCACTGTATTGAATAAATACCTAGGGTTATGTTTGTTATCTTCTAAAAGAGTCGAAAAGTAATCAGATCTTGCCAATTTTAACGCTTTTCTATACGATAGGGTACATTCACGCCAAGCAAGACGAAAAACCTCTAATTTTGTTTTCCTCCAGCTGCGCTCCATTTTCTGGGCTGCTCTCTTTAGGGCGCGAGTGTGCTCGTTATACCACGGGGTCAGACTGTTTTCCTTAATCTTTTTTAGGCGCAGAGGAGCGACCGTATCTAGAGTCCTGGAAAAGAGAGAGTCAATAGTTTCTGTTACATCATCAAGTTTTTTTGAGCTATTGGACATGCTGAAGAATTCAGATAAGTCAGGAAGATTACTTAGAAAGCAATCTTTTGTAGTAGAAGTGATGGTTCTAGCATACTTGTAATAAGGAGTTGAATTTACAGTTTTATTTATCTGGAGTATACACGAGACTAGATAATGATCAGAGATATCATCACTTTGCTGCAGAATATCAACGGCATTGACATCAATTCCATGTGACCGTATTAAGTCTAGAATATGATTTCGACAATGAGTGGGACCTGACACGTGTTGTCTAACTCCATTAGAATTTAAAATGTCTGTAAATGCTGCTCCCAGTGCATCGATTTCATTATCGACATGGATGTTAAAGTCACCTACTATTAAGACCTTATCTGTAGCCAACACCAGCTCAGATATAAAATCAGCGAATTCTTTAAGAAAATCTGTATGGTGCCCTGGTGGCCTGTATACAGTAGCAAGTACAAACGTCATGAGGGATTTATCATTAACACTTGTTTCTCTGGATAATGTTACATGAAGCACCATTACTTCAAACAAGTTATACTTGAAGCCCGCTCTCTGAGAAACACTGAAAATATTGCTATAAATTGTGGAAACACCTCCCCATTTACCTTTTAGATGTGGCTCATGTTTATAACAGTAATCATGAGGGGTAGACTCGTTTAAGATAATGTAATCATCTGGTTTTAGCCAGGTTTCTGTCAAACATAGCACATCTAGGTTATGATCAACGATCATATCATTTACAAAAAGCGCTTTTGTAGAGAGGGACCTGATATTCAAAAGGCCAAGTTTTATCATTTGTTTCTCTGTATTATGTACATTTTTTATTTGTTGAACGTTGATTAGATTGTTACTCTTAAATTGGTTTGGACGTCTTTTGTATTGTCTGGCTCGGGGAACAGACACAGTCTCTATAGCATGATATCTAGGTGAAAGGGTCTCTGTGTGCTGAGAATTAACTGATTTTGGGGGCGTGAGGCGGCTAGCCAGTCTGTCTGCTTCCTGACTTGTGTCCCAGTTAATCAAGTGCAAACTCTAAGGGTGCTTCTCAATATCCCTCCTCGTCTCCTCGCTCCTCCGTCCTCCATCCTATGACCCGGAAACCGATCGAGCTCAGCCATCTCGTGGGACATCTCAATTCTCTAATTGCACCGCGAGGAGGCGAGGATCGAGGAGTGAGGAGGCTGCCTGAGGAGTCATGAGCGAGGATACACTGGTCTATCCTTTGCGGAAGTGTTTTATCAACTAAACGTGATGCATGTATAAATTCTCCTCCCCCTTCACATCTGTCCTAATAATTTACATTTGTATTTTACCTTTGCAGTTTAAATAATGTAATATATTTAAACTCGGCATCTTGCTTTATTCATATTTGTTATGAATGCCTTAAATAACGAACTTTAACAACATATGGGCAGATCCCTTTAGCGCAGCTGATGACGCTTTGAAGTGACGCTTGAGTGGTCAGGAATATTCCAATGTTCATCCTTTGATTCCTCCATCCTCGCGTCTTTTCCTTGCATCCTTCCGTCGTATCCTGAAGGGGTGGAGCTAAGACGGGAGGAAAGGAAGCAAGGAAAGGAAACGAGGATGCACAAATAAGAAATGAGAAGCACCCTAAGACTATATGCCATATCACTAGAGAAAAGAGCGGCACCACCTCTGGAGGGATAAAGACCATCTCTTTTCAACAGGTCAGGTCTGCCCCAAAAACTTGTCCAATTGTCTATGAAACCTATGTTATTCTGCAGGCACCACTTAGACATCCAGCCATTTAGTGACGACAGTCTGCTATGTATCTCGTCACCACGATACGCAGGGAGGGGGCCAGAGCAAATTACAGTGTCTGACATCGTACTTGCAAGTTCACACACCTCTTAACATTATTTTTAGTGATCTCCGACTGGCGAAGTCGAACATCATTTGTGCCGACGTGAATAACGATCTTACTGAATTTACCTTTAGCATTAGCCAGCACTTTTAAATTTGCCAAGATATCAGGCGCTCTGGCTCCCGGTAAACATTGGACTATGGTGGCTGGTGTGTCTATTTTCACCTTCCGTACAATAGAATCGGCAATAACTAGAGCACTTTGATCAGGTTTCTCAGTGGGTGCGTCACTGAGTGGGGAGAACCCGATTGGGTTGATGTTCTGATCGGAACGGAAGAGCGGTGTTTTGACCCGCGACTATGCCGTCTCACAGTCACCCAGTTGCCCTGGTGCAAAGGCGAAGTTACCGGAACTGAACAGTGTTCGGGACTCCCTGAGCTAGTCACATTCAAAGCCGTATCTGAGGCTCTCACATTCTTACTATCCTCGATTAAAGTTTGGATGCGTGTCTCTAGTTCTGAAATCTTCTCTGTCAGCCTAACTATTTCCCTGCATTTATCACATGTGAATCCCTCGCTGCTGACAGAGATTGATGAACTGTACATATGACAGGTGCTGCAGGTTACCAGGAAAGGAGAGGAAGCCATTACTCACCGTAGTTGTAGAACGATTTCAACTCACCACTGTTGTTTGATGAACTTGTGAAGAAAAAAGCAGGGGGAGAAAGCAACAACGGTTATAGAGGCGGATAGAAAAAGTAAAAGAGAATGGCAAGCTAACCGGCTAACACACTGCAGGCACGCTGCACTCGCGGTTGTGGAATAAAAAAATCATCTATTCCTCAATACAAGGACAGTCAGCTAAGTTTCACCTATTACCGTTTAAAACTTGATCTCTGTGATTTACAACTCTGTTAATAAAACTCTGGTTTGGTTTGCTACTCACCTTTCATCTCCTCCGTGTGTGTGAGACACTCATCCATCTAAGCAAAGCAAGAATTAAATGATCAGTCGATTTAACTTTTTGGATACTGCAACATACAAGGGACCTAATTTCTACAACCAAGCAACTTTAAACGTAAAAGTATATTTCAAAAAAACTGACACACAAGGAAGCAACTAAAATTCTTTTCAGAAGCTTAAGAAAAAGAGGTTATTCAAGATCATTTCTCCGCTCCATAAAAATTAAAATAAACAAAAAAAATTACAAAGAAAAAAAGAAAATCTTCACAAAAACAAAAAGTCCTACCTTTAATCCTGAAATACTCAAAGAACAGTATGGGATTTCCTAAACTAATACAAAAAAATTCATATAACAGCAATAATAGCAAATACTAGATATAAGATGCTGATAGCATATACAAGACACACAAATTTACAGGATAAACTAGTACATATTAAATTGAGAAAACCCCAAGAAAGAAACAAAAAAAAAGACAACAAAAGAAAAAATTATTTCAAAAACTAAACAAGTTTTCGAAATACAAAGGTTCCCACGGTCCACAAAAAACTGCATTTACCTTATCACATGAAGAAAATGCGGTAAGAGATATGTAGGAGAGACTCAAAATACCATTCCAACCAGAATAAATAGTCACAAATACAACATACAAAAAGGAGTAGACAAACAAAAACCGATTATGAACCACTTTATCAAACATAAGATTGATAATTTAAATGTGAGAGGATTAGAACAAAATCCAGATTGGAGTAAAAAAGACTGTCTGATGAAAGAAAAATGGTGGATTGATAGGTTGGGCACAATTCGGCCTTAATGAGAAATAAAAAATATATATATATATATTATATATATAGTATATATATATTTGTATATATATATATATATATATATATATATATATATATATATATATATATATATATATATATATATATATATATATAAGTGTATCCATTTATCCATCTACCTATCTATTCACATGTTTATCCTCCAAAAAATAAAAAATAAAGAAAAAAAAAATCATAAAAAGCATAGCTGCAAAAGAATATTTCTAATTGTCAACCTAAATATAAGATATATTCAACCCATATACCAAACCTATCCCATACTGTAACTTAACTATAATTTCGAATTAATATAAACATAGTATAACATAAAATGATCATAAAACCTAATTTTAATCTTTCCATATAAGTGTGCTCAACCCCTATGTGCTATCTTAATCATAAACAATGAAATTAAAAACATGCACCCACAGTGTATGCATTGTCATCAATGAAAAAAAAAAAAAAAAAAAAAAAAAAATAAATAAATAATTAAAATAAACACCCTTCAGGATACGACATCAATTAAGACATAACCTTAGTTAATCTTAGTTTCAATGGTCAATATCACGGACCTTCATTATCCATGATCGGATCTGCAAATAGACATTAGTCATTGGCTTTTACCGTCGAGATCAGTGAAAAGACTTTAGAATGTCATCATTTGCAAATCAATTTACACCATCGATTTTTATCAAAAAACCAACAACATTGTGTTGACAAAAATTAATGAAAATTGAAAGAACCTAACTGAAAGAGAGTTCTGTTTCATCAATGGTGAGACAACACACACTTAAAAAGAATTATGGGTAGAAAACAAAGGATTAAGGGTAAAAATTATTTAATGCTAACCATCATTTAAAGTAAGGTAGCCTCCTAACACTTCGACATTTAGCCTATGGTACATGCTACCAACAGTCGTCCTTGATAAGGATAATGTCGGTTTGGTTTCGCAACCGTTTACTTTAGGGGGGAGGACTGGTAGAAGCTTGATGCACTTTCTTGGGGGGGTGTCCGCCAGTTCAAACCTCGACTTAATCTCTTAAAAATTCGTTCATTTAGACTGATGAACGGGGAGCTAGAATGGCCTGCATGGGTTTATCTGGTCCCGTTGGGTGGCCCTAGCTTATTGAGGGGGTGGCGATGCGTTCGTGCCCTCTCTTTATCTGGGGTTTCTGGATGTGAATCAGAGTACCTAGGGGATTCCCTGGTCCCTTCTGGTGTCTTGGTTTATTGATAGGTGGCGATGCGTTCGTGCCTGCTTTTTATCCAGGCCTCTAGTATGTGGACTGTGGTTCCCCTGTTTTGGGCATGCCTGCCTCCTCTGGGATGTTCTGGATTGTTGACTGGTGACGATGCGTTCGTGCCTGCCCTCAGCTGGGACTTCTGGGATGTGAGCTAGGCTGCCCCGGGCAAAATCAGCAAAGGGGAGATTGGAAAGCGACGGCTAGTCCATGGTGGACCTCTTTCCCTGGGTCTTCGGACTCTGCTGATTTGGGCTAGCCTGGGTCCTGGGGGATACTGGGGAACCTGATCTCTGGCTAACCGGAGTAGGCTCCACCAAAATTGGCAGGGGGTTAGGTATTTAAAGATCCAGAGGTCTGTTCTATGTCTGACCTCGGTTAGCCACTGGCCCACATTTCAAAAGCCCGCTTTAGTCCCTATTTAAAAGAAGATTCTCTCCAACAACACCTCTACATGTCTAAATTCTCTGTATATTTTTCTGAATGTTGTCTTAGGGTGTCTGTGTCCTAGTCTGTATTGACTTTATCTATGTGTGTATATATCAATCTAGGTGTATATTTTTATTAATATTTATTTAAAATTCTGTATAATGTGTAGTTTTGTACTTCTATTTATATAATATGTTTGAATTAATTAATGTCCATGATTAGAATTTTGTATATTCTTCATTAAACAGGTTTAGAAGATTTACTAATTATAGAGCCATACAGCAGTCTCTGACCTTTTGACCCCTCTTCATTTCTTCTTGATATAAGTTTCTGTAATTAAAAGATAATTAAATAATTTCTACCAATAGAAATAAATATTTATGATAATAAATAGAATAAACAAATGGAATTAAAAAAGAATTTACACCAGTCAATGGAAATTATGAAATTAGGTTAGAAAAAGTACAACAGCTCCCCCCAACCTAGCACCCGTCTAGGAAGGTTTGGAGTAGGGAGACTGAGGAGAATGCACGGGCCGACGCATGTCTGACTGTACCAGGAAGGCCTTTATCTATGTCCCGTTCCAGGAGAATAGGCTGTTTTTGGAGCGTAGGGCTAAGATTTTGGAAGACCAGGAGTTCAGTTTTGGTTAGGTTTACTGCGAAGGTTGGTTGAAAGTTAAATCTGAACGTCTATCGGAACTGGGAAAGCAAAGTTTTTGACTAAACTTGTTCCGGACCAGCGAACCAAGCGGCACCCAAAAGTTACCGCTCGATAATCCTGATCAAGCATTGCTTCCCGTCAGCGAGTGCTGTTTGAGATTTTAATCTTGATTACGACCATCCTTCATTCAAAACGCGGTAAAGTCACCGTAGCAATGAAAAGACTAAGGTTTAGATCCATAGAGCTACGGATGGTAGGTTTAGGTTTGAGGTTGGTTCAGGACTAGTTTTAGTCCTTAGGTCTACGAATGGTAGGTTTTAGGCTTGGGGTTGGTTCAGAACTAGTTTTAGTCGTTAGGTCTACGAATGGTAGGTTTAGGTTTGGTTCAGGACTTGTTTTAGTCGTTAGGTCTACGAATGGTAGGTTTAGGTATTTAAGAATCCAGGGGTCAGACCAGGTTTGACCTCGGTTAGGCGCTGGCCCACATTTCCGAAGCCCGCTTCAGGTCCACTTCACGACAACTCCCTCCAACAGCCCCTCCACTCGTCTTATTTCTATGTATTTTCCTGAATATTGTCTATGTGTGTCTGTGTCCTTTATAATGACCTTTTGACCCCTCTCTCATACTCTGTCTTCATGTTTTTTGGATTAAAAGATAACTGAATATACACTTTATAAATATCTAGTACTAAATACACTCCATCCTCAAAATAAATGCATAAACAAATAAAATATGATTTATGAAATTAGGGCTAGAGTACTCAGGGTTCACCATGCTAGGGCTGCATAACAAAGATGTAAATTAAATAGGGGTGCTTGCCCTAGGGCTACCATCTCTAGGTGTCAGGTTTAGGGTGGGTGAACCCATTAGGGTTAGGGGCTCAAAAAATTCCATGGCTCAGACAAAGTCCAAAACCAGGTTGTGCACTGGCACACACTTCCACTGCCCGCTTTGGGACTTGTTTGGACATGCCCATGGTTCGCAAAATGGCCCCCCAGGCCCACAAAACACGGTAGGGGTCTAAAACCAAATAAAAACACTTTTGTCCTGCTACAAAAAATCCCAAATTAGGGCTAGCGTGCTTGGGGCTAGCGTGCTTAGGGCTAGCGCGCTAAGGGCTCAATTTCCTAGGGCTGCACACCACAGTGGCGGGTAAGTTTAGGTGTGTGGTGTGGTATGTCGTTCAGAACCCCAAAGAAAAATAACAAACGTGACACTCTCAGCCTCTTGACCTTTTTAGGTGGAGGAAGTAACTCTGTGAACCTTCTAATAAATTTCTGTGGTCTTCAACATCGTCGACCCAACCGATGGAGACTCTAAAACACTCTGTTCAAGCCTAATCGCGACGTTTCGGAACTTCCTGCTCCTTCTTCAGGCGAGCTTGAACTAAATGACAGGTCCCTGTTACTCTGTCCTATTTATACTGTTTCTGAGGGGGGCGTGTCCCCCACCAAACACTCAAATTTACTTAATTTCAGCCTTTTTTGAGGCGTCATGCTGCACCGTAATGTGTCCCACTAATTTGTGTGCGTGTGATATTTCTGTATCAACACAAAAAATGTTATTAAGTGATCACTGAATACTGAGAAACAGTCCGCAAGACCCACAACCATGAATGTGAGCCCTTATGGGACCACTTTGGTCACCATGGGACATGTCCTCACAAAATCCCAAAGTGCAGAGACGTGGCACTGGCTGAGTTAGGGGCTCAAAAAATTCCATGGCTCAGACAAAGTCCAAAACCAGGTTGTGCACTGGCACACACTTCCACTGCCCGCTTTGGGACTTGTTTGGACATGCCCATGGTTCGCAAAATGGCCCCCCAGGCCCACAAAACACGGTAGGGGTCTAAAACCAAATAAAAACACTTTTGTCCTGCTACAAAAAATCCCAAATTAGGGCTAGCGTGCTTGGGGCTAGCGTGCTTAGGGCTAGCGCGCTAAGGGCTCAATTTCCTAGGGCTAGTTAGGGTTAGGGTTAGGGTTAGGGTTAGGGTTAGGGTTAGGGTTAGGGTTAGGGTTAGGGTTAGGGTTAGGTTAGGGTTAGGGTTAGGGTTAGGGTTAGGGTTAGGGTTAGGGTTAGGGTTAGGTTATATAGATAAATGCGAAGAGTGCCCCCCCCCGAAGTGCCCCCCCCCCCTTAACTTTTGAACCGTAAGTGCTAGAGCTCCCAAATTTGGTGTGTATACTAATTGGGGGGCGGGCTTTCGATTGCACTAGGTGCCGTCTCTCTAGCGCCACCAGGCGCCGAGTTATGGTATTGCCCCCCCAAATATATGTAATAGTCCTATATGTCTATGTGCTAGGGCTAGGGTTCGAGTTTCCAGGTGCTAGGGCTAGGGCTAGGGTTCGAGTTTCCAGGTGCTAGGGCTAGGGCTAGGGTTCGAGTTTCCAGGTGCTAGGGCTAGGGCTAGGGTTCGAGTTTCCAGGTGCTAGGGCTAGGGCTAGGGTTCGAGTTTCCAGGTGCTAGGGCTAGGGTTAGGGTTCGAGTTTCCAGGTGCTAGGGCTAGGGCTAGGGTTCGAGTTTCCAGGTGCTAGGGCTAGGGCTAGGTGCTAGGGCTAGGGCTAGGGTTCGAGTTTCCAGGTGCTAGGGCTAGGGCTAGGGTTCGAGTTTCCAGGTGCTAGGGCTAGGGTTCAACTTCTCTATACAGCTGATTAGGGTTCGAGTTTCCAGGTTCTAGGGTTAGGGTTCAACTTCTCTATACAGCTGATTAGGGTTCGAGTTTCCAGGTTCTAGGGTTAGGGTTCAACTTCTCTATACAGCTGTTTTTTTTTTTTTTTTTTTTTTTTTTTTTTTCCCTAAGTTTCTTGGAGGGGGAGGGGGAGGGGGGGGGAGGGGGGGGGACTTAGTTATATTTGGGCGGGACTTAGTGTTTTGGGTTGGGTTGGGTTGGGTTGGGTTGGGTTGGGTGGGGTGGGGTGGGGTGGGACTTAGTTATATTTGGGTTGGACTTAGTGTTTTGGGTTGGGTTGGGTTGGGTTGGACTTAGTTATATTTGGGTTGGACTTAGTGTTTTGGGTTGGGTCGGGTTGGGTTGGGTTGGACTTAGTTATATTTGGGTTGGACTTAGTGTTTTGGGTTGGGTTGGACTTAGTTATATTTGGGTTGGACTTAGTGTTTTGGGTTGGGTTGGACTTAGTTATATTTGGGTTGGACTTAGTGTTTTGGGTTGGGTTGGGTGGGACTTAGAGTTTTGGGTTGGGTTGGGTGGGGTTGGACTTAGTGTTTTGGGTTGGGTGGGACTTAGTTATATTTGGGTTGGACTTAGTGTTTGGGTGGGTGGGACTTAGTGTTTTGGGTTGGGTTGGGTGGGGTTGGACTTAGTTATATTTGGGTTAGGGTTAGTGTTTGGGTGGGTGGGACTTAGAGTTTTGGGTTGGGTTGGGTGGGGTTGGACTTAGTGTTTTGGGTTGGGTGGGACTTAGTTATATTTGGGTTAGGGTTAGTTAGGGTTAGGGTTAGGGTTAGGGTTAGGGTTAGGGTTAGGGTTAGGTTAGGGTTAGGGTTAGGGTTAGGGTTAGGGTTAGGGTTAGGGTTAGGGTTAGGGTTAGGGTTAGGGTTAGGTTATATAGATAAATGCGAAGAGTGCCCCCCCCCGAAGTGCCCCCCCCCCCTTAACTTTTGAACCGTAAGTGCTAGAGCTCCCAAATTTGGTGTGTATACTAATTGGGGGGCGGGCTTTCGATTGCACTAGGTGCCGTCTCTCTAGCGCCACCAGGCGCCGAGTTATGGTATTGCCCCCCCAAATATATGTAATAGTCCTATATGTCTATGTGCTAGGGCTAGGGTTCGAGTTTCCAGGTGCTAGGGCTAGGGCTAGGGTTCGAGTTTCCAGGTGCTAGGGCTAGGGCTAGGGTTCGAGTTTCCAGGTGCTAGGGCTAGGGCTAGGGTTCGAGTTTCCAGGTGCTAGGGCTAGGGCTAGGGTTCGAGTTTCCAGGTGCTAGGGCTAGGGTTAGGGTTCGAGTTTCCAGGTGCTAGGGCTAGGGCTAGGGTTCGAGTTTCCAGGTGCTAGGGCTAGGGCTAGGGTTCGAGTTTCCAGGTGCTAGGGCTAGGGCTAGGGTTCGAGTTTCCAGGTGCTAGGGCTAGGGCTAGGGTTCGAGTTTCCAGGTGCTAGGGCTAGGGTTCAACTTCTCTATACAGCTGATTAGGGTTCGAGTTTCCAGGTTCTAGGGTTAGGGTTCAACTTCTCTATACAGCTGATTAGGGTTCGAGTTTCCAGGTTCTAGGGTTAGGGTTCAACTTCTCTATACAGCTGTTTTTTTTTTTTTTTTTTTTTTTTTTTTTTCCCTAAGTTTCTTGGAGGGGGAGGGGGAGGGGGGGGGGGAGGGGGGGGGACTTAGTTATATTTGGGCGGGACTTAGTGTTTTGGGTTGGGTTGGGTTGGGTTGGGTTGGGTTGGGTGGGGTGGGGTGGGGTGGGACTTAGTTATATTTGGGTTGGACTTAGTGTTTTGGGTTGGGTTGGGTTGGGTTGGACTTAGTTATATTTGGGTTGGACTTAGTGTTTTGGGTTGGGTCGGGTTGGGTTGGGTTGGACTTAGTTATATTTGGGTTGGACTTAGTGTTTTGGGTTGGGTTGGACTTAGTTATATTTGGGTTGGACTTAGTGTTTTGGGTTGGGTTGGACTTAGTTATATTTGGGTTGGACTTAGTGTTTTGGGTTGGGTTGGGTGGGACTTAGAGTTTTGGGTTGGGTTGGGTGGGGTTGGACTTAGTGTTTTGGGTTGGGTGGGACTTAGTTATATTTGGGTTGGACTTAGTGTTTGGGTGGGTGGGACTTAGTGTTTTGGGTTGGGTTGGGTGGGGTTAGGGTTAGGGTTAGGGTTAGGGTTAGGGTTAGGGTTAGGGTTAGGGTTAGGGTTAGGGTTAGGGTTAGGGTTAGGGTTAGGGTTAGGGTTAGGGTTAGGGTTAGGGTTAGGGTTAGGGTTAGGGTTAGGGTTAGGTTAGGGTTAGGTTAGGGTTAGGGTTAGGGTTAGGGTTAGGGTTAGGGTTAGGGTTAGGGTTAGGGTTAGGGTTAGGGTTAGGGTTAGGGTTAGGGTTAGGGTTAGGGTTAGGTTAGGGTTAGGGTTAGGTTAGGGTTAGGGTTAGGGTTAGGGTTAGGGTTAGGGTTAGGGTTAGGGTTAGGTTAGGGTTAGGTTAGGGTTAGGGTTAGGGTTAGGGTTAGGGTTAGGGTTAGGGTTAGGTTAGGGTTAGGGTTAGGTTAGGGTTAGGGTTAGGGTTAGGGTTAGGGTTAGGGTTAGGGTTAGGGTTAGGGTTAGGGTTAGGGTTAGGTTATATAGATAAATGCGAAGAGTGCCCCCCCCCGAAGTGCCCCCCCCCCCTTAACTTTTGAACCGTAAGTGCTAGAGCTCCCAAATTTGGTGTGTATACTAATTGGGGGGCGGGCTTTCGATTGCACTAGGTGCCGTCTCTCTAGCGCCACCAGGCGCCGAGTTATGGTATTGCCCCCCCAAATATATGTAATAGTCCTATATGTCTATGTGCTAGGGCTAGGGTTCGAGTTTCCAGGTGCTAGGGCTAGGGCTAGGGTTCGAGTTTCCAGGTGCTAGGGCTAGGGCTAGGGTTCGAGTTTCCAGGTGCTAGGGCTAGGGCTAGGGTTCGAGTTTCCAGGTGCTAGGGCTAGGGCTAGGGTTCGAGTTTCCAGGTGCTAGGGCTAGGGTTAGGGTTCGAGTTTCCAGGTGCTAGGGCTAGGGCTAGGGTTCGAGTTTCCAGGTGCTAGGGCTAGGGCTAGGGTTCGAGTTTCCAGGTGCTAGGGCTAGGGCTAGGGTTCGAGTTTCCAGGTGCTAGGGCTAGGGCTAGGGTTCGAGTTTCCAGGTGCTAGGGCTAGGGTTCAACTTCTCTATACAGCTGATTAGGGTTCGAGTTTCCAGGTTCTAGGGTTAGGGTTCAACTTCTCTATACAGCTGATTAGGGTTCGAGTTTCCAGGTTCTAGGGTTAGGGTTCAACTTCTCTATACAGCTGTTTTTTTTTTTTTTTTTTTTTTTTTTTTTTTCCCTAAGTTTCTTGGAGGGGGAGGGGGAGGGGGGGGGAGGGGGGGGGGACTTAGTTATATTTGGGCGGGACTTAGTGTTTTGGGTTGGGTTGGGTTGGGTTGGGTTGGGTTGGGTGGGGTGGGGTGGGGTGGGACTTAGTTATATTTGGGTTGGACTTAGTGTTTTGGGTTGGGTTGGGTTGGGTTGGACTTAGTTATATTTGGGTTGGACTTAGTGTTTTGGGTTGGGTCGGGTTGGGTTGGGTTGGACTTAGTTATATTTGGGTTGGACTTAGTGTTTTGGGTTGGGTTGGACTTAGTTATATTTGGGTTGGACTTAGTGTTTTGGGTTGGGTTGGACTTAGTTATATTTGGGTTGGACTTAGTGTTTTGGGTTGGGTTGGGTGGGACTTAGAGTTTTGGGTTGGGTTGGGTGGGGTTGGACTTAGTGTTTTGGGTTGGGTGGGACTTAGTTATATTTGGGTTGGACTTAGTGTTTGGGTGGGTGGGACTTAGTGTTTTGGGTTGGGTTGGGTGGGGTTGGACTTAGTTATATTTGGGTTAGGGTTAGTGTTTGGGTGGGTGGGACTTAGAGTTTTGGGTTGGGTTGGGTGGGGTTGGACTTAGTGTTTTGGGTTGGGTGGGACTTAGTTATATTTGGGTTAGGGTTAGTTAGGGTTAGGGTTAGGGTTAGGGTTAGGGTTAGGGTTAGGGTTAGGTTAGGGTTAGGGTTAGGGTTAGGGTTAGGGTTAGGGTTAGGGTTAGGGTTAGGGTTAGGGTTAGGGTTAGGTTATATAGATAAATGCGAAGAGTGCCCCCCCCCGAAGTGCCCCCCCCCCCTTAACTTTTGAACCGTAAGTGCTAGAGCTCCCAAATTTGGTGTGTATACTAATTGGGGGGCGGGCTTTCGATTGCACTAGGTGCCGTCTCTCTAGCGCCACCAGGCGCCGAGTTATGGTATTGCCCCCCCAAATATATGTAATAGTCCTATATGTCTATGTGCTAGGGCTAGGGTTCGAGTTTCCAGGTGCTAGGGCTAGGGCTAGGGTTCGAGTTTCCAGGTGCTAGGGCTAGGGCTAGGGTTCGAGTTTCCAGGTGCTAGGGCTAGGGCTAGGGTTCGAGTTTCCAGGTGCTAGGGCTAGGGCTAGGGTTCGAGTTTCCAGGTGCTAGGGCTAGGGTTAGGGTTCGAGTTTCCAGGTGCTAGGGCTAGGGCTAGGGTTCGAGTTTCCAGGTGCTAGGGCTAGGGCTAGGGTTCGAGTTTCCAGGTGCTAGGGCTAGGGCTAGGGTTCGAGTTTCCAGGTGCTAGGGCTAGGGCTAGGGTTCGAGTTTCCAGGTGCTAGGGCTAGGGTTCAACTTCTCTATACAGCTGATTAGGGTTCGAGTTTCCAGGTTCTAGGGTTAGGGTTCAACTTCTCTATACAGCTGATTAGGGTTCGAGTTTCCAGGTTCTAGGGTTAGGGTTCAACTTCTCTATACAGCTGTTTTTTTTTTTTTTTTTTTTTTTTTTTTTTTCCCTAAGTTTCTTGGAGGGGGAGGGGGGAGGGGGGGGGAGGGGGGGGGACTTAGTTATATTTGGGCGGGACTTAGTGTTTTGGGTTGGGTTGGGTTGGGTTGGGTTGGGTTGGGTGGGGTGGGGTGGGGTGGGACTTAGTTATATTTGGGTTGGACTTAGTGTTTTGGGTTGGGTTGGGTTGGGTTGGACTTAGTTATATTTGGGTTGGACTTAGTGTTTTGGGTTGGGTCGGGTTGGGTTGGGTTGGACTTAGTTATATTTGGGTTGGACTTAGTGTTTTGGGTTGGGTTGGACTTAGTTATATTTGGGTTGGACTTAGTGTTTTGGGTTGGGTTGGACTTAGTTATATTTGGGTTGGACTTAGTGTTTTGGGTTGGGTTGGGTGGGACTTAGAGTTTTGGGTTGGGTTGGGTGGGGTTGGACTTAGTGTTTTGGGTTGGGTGGGACTTAGTTATATTTGGGTTGGACTTAGTGTTTGGGTGGGTGGGACTTAGTGTTTTGGGTTGGGTTGGGTGGGGTTAGGGTTAGGGTTAGGGTTAGGGTTAGGGTTAGGGTTAGGGTTAGGGTTAGGGTTAGGGTTAGGGTTAGGGTTAGGGTTAGGGTTAGGGTTAGGGTTAGGGTTAGGGTTAGGGTTAGGGTTAGGGTTAGGGTTAGGTTAGGGTTAGGGTTAGGGTTAGGGTTAGGGTTAGGGTTAGGGTTAGGGTTAGGGTTAGGGTTAGGGTTAGGGTTAGGGTTAGGGTTAGGGTTAGGGTTAGGTTAGGGTTAGGGTTAGGTTAGGGTTAGGGTTAGGGTTAGGGTTAGGGTTAGGGTTAGGGTTAGGGTTAGGTTAGGGTTAGGTTAGGGTTAGGGTTAGGGTTAGGGTTAGGGTTAGGGTTAGGGTTAGGTTAGGGTTAGGGTTAGGTTAGGGTTAGGGTTAGGGTTAGGGTTAGGGTTAGGGTTAGGGTTAGGGTTAGGGTTAGGGTTAGGGTTAGGTTATATAGATAAATGCGAAGAGTGCCCCCCCCCGAAGTGCCCCCCCCCCCTTAACTTTTGAACCGTAAGTGCTAGAGCTCCCAAATTTGGTGTGTATACTAATTGGGGGGCGGGCTTTCGATTGCACTAGGTGCCGTCTCTCTAGCGCCACCAGGCGCCGAGTTATGGTATTGCCCCCCCAAATATATGTAATAGTCCTATATGTCTATGTGCTAGGGCTAGGGTTCGAGTTTCCAGGTGCTAGGGCTAGGGCTAGGGTTCGAGTTTCCAGGTGCTAGGGCTAGGGCTAGGGTTCGAGTTTCCAGGTGCTAGGGCTAGGGCTAGGGTTCGAGTTTCCAGGTGCTAGGGCTAGGGCTAGGGTTCGAGTTTCCAGGTGCTAGGGCTAGGGTTAGGGTTCGAGTTTCCAGGTGCTAGGGCTAGGGCTAGGGTTCGAGTTTCCAGGTGCTAGGGCTAGGGCTAGGGTTCGAGTTTCCAGGTGCTAGGGCTAGGGCTAGGGTTCGAGTTTCCAGGTGCTAGGGCTAGGGCTAGGGTTCGAGTTTCCAGGTGCTAGGGCTAGGGTTCAACTTCTCTATACAGCTGATTAGGGTTCGAGTTTCCAGGTTCTAGGGTTAGGGTTCAACTTCTCTATACAGCTGATTAGGGTTCGAGTTTCCAGGTTCTAGGGTTAGGGTTCAACTTCTCTATACAGCTGTTTTTTTTTTTTTTTTTTTTTTTTTTTTTTTCCCTAAGTTTCTTGGAGGGGGAGGGGGGAGGGGGGGGGGAGGGGGGGGGGACTTAGTTATATTTGGGCGGGACTTAGTGTTTTGGGTTGGGTTGGGTTGGGTTGGGTTGGGTTGGGTGGGGTGGGGTGGGGTGGGACTTAGTTATATTTGGGTTGGACTTAGTGTTTTGGGTTGGGTTGGGTTGGGTTGGACTTAGTTATATTTGGGTTGGACTTAGTGTTTTGGGTTGGGTCGGGTTGGGTTGGGTTGGACTTAGTTATATTTGGGTTGGACTTAGTGTTTTGGGTTGGGTTGGACTTAGTTATATTTGGGTTGGACTTAGTGTTTTGGGTTGGGTTGGACTTAGTTATATTTGGGTTGGACTTAGTGTTTTGGGTTGGGTTGGGTGGGACTTAGAGTTTTGGGTTGGGTTGGGTGGGGTTGGACTTAGTGTTTTGGGTTGGGTGGGACTTAGTTATATTTGGGTTGGACTTAGTGTTTGGGTGGGTGGGACTTAGTGTTTTGGGTTGGGTTGGGTGGGGTTGGACTTAGTTATATTTGGGTTAGGGTTAGTGTTTGGGTGGGTGGGACTTAGAGTTTTGGGTTGGGTTGGGTGGGGTTGGACTTAGTGTTTTGGGTTGGGTGGGACTTAGTTATATTTGGGTTAGGGTTAGTTAGGGTTAGGGTTAGGGTTAGGGTTAGGGTTAGGGTTAGGGTTAGGTTAGGGTTAGGGTTAGGGTTAGGGTTAGGGTTAGGGTTAGGGTTAGGGTTAGGGTTAGGGTTAGGGTTAGGTTATATAGATAAATGCGAAGAGTGCCCCCCCCCGAAGTGCCCCCCCCCCCTTAACTTTTGAACCGTAAGTGCTAGAGCTCCCAAATTTGGTGTGTATACTAATTGGGGGGCGGGCTTTCGATTGCACTAGGTGCCGTCTCTCTAGCGCCACCAGGCGCCGAGTTATGGTATTGCCCCCCCAAATATATGTAATAGTCCTATATGTCTATGTGCTAGGGCTAGGGTTCGAGTTTCCAGGTGCTAGGGCTAGGGCTAGGGTTCGAGTTTCCAGGTGCTAGGGCTAGGGCTAGGGTTCGAGTTTCCAGGTGCTAGGGCTAGGGCTAGGGTTCGAGTTTCCAGGTGCTAGGGCTAGGGCTAGGGTTCGAGTTTCCAGGTGCTAGGGCTAGGGTTAGGGTTCGAGTTTCCAGGTGCTAGGGCTAGGGCTAGGGTTCGAGTTTCCAGGTGCTAGGGCTAGGGCTAGGGTTCGAGTTTCCAGGTGCTAGGGCTAGGGCTAGGGTTCGAGTTTCCAGGTGCTAGGGCTAGGGCTAGGGTTCGAGTTTCCAGGTGCTAGGGCTAGGGTTCAACTTCTCTATACAGCTGATTAGGGTTCGAGTTTCCAGGTTCTAGGGTTAGGGTTCAACTTCTCTATACAGCTGATTAGGGTTCGAGTTTCCAGGTTCTAGGGTTAGGGTTCAACTTCTCTATACAGCTGTTTTTTTTTTTTTTTTTTTTTTTTTTTTTTTCCCTAAGTTTCTTGGAGGGGGAGGGGGAGGGGGGGGGGAGGGGGGGGGGACTTAGTTATATTTGGGCGGGACTTAGTGTTTTGGGTTGGGTTGGGTTGGGTTGGGTTGGGTTGGGTGGGGTGGGGTGGGGTGGGACTTAGTTATATTTGGGTTGGACTTAGTGTTTTGGGTTGGGTTGGGTTGGGTTGGACTTAGTTATATTTGGGTTGGACTTAGTGTTTTGGGTTGGGTCGGGTTGGGTTGGGTTGGACTTAGTTATATTTGGGTTGGACTTAGTGTTTTGGGTTGGGTTGGACTTAGTTATATTTGGGTTGGACTTAGTGTTTTGGGTTGGGTTGGACTTAGTTATATTTGGGTTGGACTTAGTGTTTTGGGTTGGGTTGGGTGGGACTTAGAGTTTTGGGTTGGGTTGGGTGGGGTTGGACTTAGTGTTTTGGGTTGGGTGGGACTTAGTTATATTTGGGTTGGACTTAGTGTTTGGGTGGGTGGGACTTAGTGTTTTGGGTTGGGTTGGGTGGGGTTAGGGTTAGGGTTAGGGTTAGGGTTAGGGTTAGGGTTAGGGTTAGGGTTAGGGTTAGGGTTAGGGTTAGGGTTAGGGTTAGGGTTAGGGTTAGGGTTAGGGTTAGGGTTAGGGTTAGGGTTAGGGTTAGGGTTAGGTTAGGGTTAGGGTTAGGGTTAGGGTTAGGGTTAGGGTTAGGGTTAGGGTTAGGGTTAGGGTTAGGGTTAGGGTTAGGGTTAGGGTTAGGGTTAGGGTTAGGTTAGGGTTAGGGTTAGGTTAGGGTTAGGGTTAGGGTTAGGGTTAGGGTTAGGGTTAGGGTTAGGGTTAGGTTAGGGTTAGGTTAGGGTTAGGGTTAGGGTTAGGGTTAGGGTTAGGGTTAGGGTTAGGTTAGGGTTAGGGTTAGGTTAGGGTTAGGGTTAGGGTTAGGGTTAGGGTTAGGGTTAGGGTTAGGGTTAGGGTTAGGGTTAGGGTTAGGTTATATAGATAAATGCGAAGAGTGCCCCCCCCCGAAGTGCCCCCCCCCCCTTAACTTTTGAACCGTAAGTGCTAGAGCTCCCAAATTTGGTGTGTATACTAATTGGGGGGCGGGCTTTCGATTGCACTAGGTGCCGTCTCTCTAGCGCCACCAGGCGCCGAGTTATGGTATTGCCCCCCCAAATATATGTAATAGTCCTATATGTCTATGTGCTAGGGCTAGGGTTCGAGTTTCCAGGTGCTAGGGCTAGGGCTAGGGTTCGAGTTTCCAGGTGCTAGGGCTAGGGCTAGGGTTCGAGTTTCCAGGTGCTAGGGCTAGGGCTAGGGTTCGAGTTTCCAGGTGCTAGGGCTAGGGCTAGGGTTCGAGTTTCCAGGTGCTAGGGCTAGGGTTAGGGTTCGAGTTTCCAGGTGCTAGGGCTAGGGCTAGGGTTCGAGTTTCCAGGTGCTAGGGCTAGGGCTAGGGTTCGAGTTTCCAGGTGCTAGGGCTAGGGCTAGGGTTCGAGTTTCCAGGTGCTAGGGCTAGGGCTAGGGTTCGAGTTTCCAGGTGCTAGGGCTAGGGTTCAACTTCTCTATACAGCTGATTAGGGTTCGAGTTTCCAGGTTCTAGGGTTAGGGTTCAACTTCTCTATACAGCTGATTAGGGTTCGAGTTTCCAGGTTCTAGGGTTAGGGTTCAACTTCTCTATACAGCTGTTTTTTTTTTTTTTTTTTTTTTTTTTTTTTCCCTAAGTTTCTTGGAGGGGGAGGGGGAGGGGGAGGGGGAGGGGGGAGGGGGGGGGACTTAGTTATATTTGGGCGGGACTTAGTGTTTTGGGTTGGGTTGGGTTGGGTTGGGTTGGGTTGGGTGGGGTGGGGTGGGGTGGGACTTAGTTATATTTGGGTTGGACTTAGTGTTTTGGGTTGGGTTGGGTTGGGTTGGACTTAGTTATATTTGGGTTGGACTTAGTGTTTTGGGTTGGGTCGGGTTGGGTTGGGTTGGACTTAGTTATATTTGGGTTGGACTTAGTGTTTTGGGTTGGGTTGGACTTAGTTATATTTGGGTTGGACTTAGTGTTTTGGGTTGGGTTGGACTTAGTTATATTTGGGTTGGACTTAGTGTTTTGGGTTGGGTTGGGTGGGACTTAGAGTTTTGGGTTGGGTTGGGTGGGGTTGGACTTAGTGTTTTGGGTTGGGTGGGACTTAGTTATATTTGGGTTGGACTTAGTGTTTGGGTGGGTGGGACTTAGTGTTTTGGGTTGGGTTGGGTGGGGTTGGACTTAGTTATATTTGGGTTAGGGTTAGTGTTTGGGTGGGTGGGACTTAGAGTTTTGGGTTGGGTTGGGTGGGGTTGGACTTAGTGTTTTGGGTTGGGTGGGACTTAGTTATATTTGGGTTAGGGTTAGTTAGGGTTAGGGTTAGGGTTAGGGTTAGGGTTAGGGTTAGGGTTAGGTTAGGGTTAGGGTTAGGGTTAGGGTTAGGGTTAGGGTTAGGGTTAGGGTTAGGGTTAGGGTTAGGGTTAGGTTATATAGATAAATGCGAAGAGTGCCCCCCCCCGAAGTGCCCCCCCCCCCTTAACTTTTGAACCGTAAGTGCTAGAGCTCCCAAATTTGGTGTGTATACTAATTGGGGGGCGGGCTTTCGATTGCACTAGGTGCCGTCTCTCTAGCGCCACCAGGCGCCGAGTTATGGTATTGCCCCCCCAAATATATGTAATAGTCCTATATGTCTATGTGCTAGGGCTAGGGTTCGAGTTTCCAGGTGCTAGGGCTAGGGCTAGGGTTCGAGTTTCCAGGTGCTAGGGCTAGGGCTAGGGTTCGAGTTTCCAGGTGCTAGGGCTAGGGCTAGGGTTCGAGTTTCCAGGTGCTAGGGCTAGGGCTAGGGTTCGAGTTTCCAGGTGCTAGGGCTAGGGTTAGGGTTCGAGTTTCCAGGTGCTAGGGCTAGGGCTAGGGTTCGAGTTTCCAGGTGCTAGGGCTAGGGCTAGGGTTCGAGTTTCCAGGTGCTAGGGCTAGGGCTAGGGTTCGAGTTTCAGGTGCTAGGGCTAGGGCTAGGGTTCGAGTTTCCAGGTGCTAGGGCTAGGGTTCAACTTCTCTATACAGCTGATTAGGGTTCGAGTTTCCAGGTTCTAGGGTTAGGGTTCAACTTCTCTATACAGCTGATTAGGGTTCGAGTTTCCAGGTTCTAGGGTTAGGGTTCAACTTCTCTATACAGCTGTTTTTTTTTTTTTTTTTTTTTTTTTTTTTCCCTAAGTTTCTTGGAGGGGGAGGGGGAGGGGGAGGGGGAGGGGAGGGGGGGGGACTTAGTTATATTTGGGCGGGACTTAGTGTTTTGGGTTGGGTTGGGTTGGGTTGGGTTGGGTTGGGTGGGGTGGGGTGGGGTGGGACTTAGTTATATTTGGGTTGGACTTAGTGTTTTGGGTTGGGTTGGGTTGGGTTGGACTTAGTTATATTTGGGTTGGACTTAGTGTTTTGGGTTGGGTCGGGTTGGGTTGGGTTGGACTTAGTTATATTTGGGTTGGACTTAGTGTTTTGGGTTGGGTTGGACTTAGTTATATTTGGGTTGGACTTAGTGTTTTGGGTTGGGTTGGACTTAGTTATATTTGGGTTGGACTTAGTGTTTTGGGTTGGGTTGGGTGGGACTTAGAGTTTTGGGTTGGGTTGGGTGGGGTTGGACTTAGTGTTTAGGGTTGGGTGGGACTTAGTTATATTGGGTTGGACTTAGTGTTTGGGTGGGTGGGACTTAGTGTTTTGGGTTGGGTTGGGTGGGGTTAGGGTTAGGGTTAGGGTTAGGGTTAGGGTTAGGGTTAGGGTTAGGGTTAGGGTTAGGGTTAGGGTTAGGGTTAGGGTTAGGGTTAGGGTTAGGGTTAGGGTTAGGGTTAGGGTTAGGGTTAGGGTTAGGGTTAGGGTTAGGGTTAGGGTTAGGGTTAGGGTTAGGGTTAGGGTTAGGGTTAGGGTTAGGGTTAGGGTTAGGGTTAGGGTTAGGGTTAGGGTTAGGGTTAGGGTTAGGGTTAGGGGTTAGGGTTAGGGTTAGGGTTAGGGTTAGGGTTAGGGTTAGGGTTAGGGTTAGGGTTAGGGTTAGGGTTAGGGTTAGGGTTAGGGTTAGGGTTAGGGTTAGGGTTAGGGTTAGGGTTAGGGTTAGGGTTAGGGTTAGGGTTAGGGTTAGGGTTAGGGTTAGGGTTAGGGTTAGGGTTAGGGTTAGGGTTAGGGTTAGGGTTAGGGTTAGGGTTAGGGTTAGGGTTAGGGTTAGGGTTAGGGTTAGGGTTAGGGTTAGGGTTAGGGTTAGGGTTAGGGTTAGGGTTAGGGTTAGGGTTAGGGTTAGGGTTAGGGTTAGGGTTAGGGTTAGGGTTAGGGTTAGGGTTAGGGTTAGGGTTAGGGTTAGGGTTAGGGTTAGGGTTAGGGTTAGGGTTAGGGTTAGGGTTAGGGTTAGGGTTAGGGTTAGGGTTAGGGTTAGGGTTAGGGTTAGGGTTAGGGTTAGGGTTAGGGTTAGGGTTAGGGTTAGGGTTAGGGTTAGGGTTAGGGTTAGGGTTAGGGTTAGGGTTAGGGTTAGGGTTAGGGTTAGGGTTAGGGTTAGGGTTAGGGTTAGGGTTAGGGTTAGGGTTAGGGTTAGGGTTAGGGTTAGGGTTAGGGTTAGGGTTAGGGTTAGGGTTAGGGTTAGGGTTAGGGTTAGGGTTAGGGTTAGGGTTAGGGTTAGGGTTAGGGTTAGGGTAGGTTAGGGTTAGGGTTAGGGTTAGGGTTAGGGTTAGGGTTAGGGTTAGGGTTAGGGTTAGGGTTAGGGTTAGGGTTAGGGTTAGGGTTAGGGTTAGGGTTAGGGTTAGGGTTAGGGTTAGGGTTAGGGTTAGGGTTAGGGTTAGGGTTAGGGTTAGGGTTAGGGTTAGGGTTAGGGTTAGGGTTAGGGTTAGGGTTAGGGTTAGGGTTAGGGTTAGGGTTAGGGTTAGGGTTAGGGTTAGGGTTAGGGTTAGGGTTAGGGTTAGGGTTAGGGTTAGGGTTAGGGTTAGGGTTAGGGTTAGGGTTAGGGTTAGGGTTAGGGTTAGGGTTAGGGTTAGGGTTAGGGTTAGGGTTAGGGTTAGGGTTAGGGTTAGGGTTAGGGTTAGGGTTAGGGTTAGGGTTAGGGTTAGGGTTAGGGTTAGGGTTAGGGTTAGGGTTAGGGTTAGGGTTAGGGTTAGGGTTAGGGTTAGGGTTAGGGTTAGGGTTAGGGTTAGGGTTAGGGTTAGGGTTAGGGTTAGGGTTAGGGTTAGGGTTAGGGTTAGGGTTAGGGTTAGGGTTAGGGTTAGGGTTAGGGTTAGGGTTAGGGTTAGGGTTAGGGTTAGGGTTAGGGTTAGGGTTAGGGTTAGGGTTAGGGTTAGGGTTAGGGTTAGGGTTAGGGTTAGGGTTAGGGTTAGGGTTAGGGTTAGGGTTAGGGTTAGGGTTAGGGTTAGGGTTAGGGTTAGGGTTAGGGTTAGGGTTAGGGTTAGGGTTAGGGTTAGGGTTAGGGTTAGGGTTAGGGTTAGGGTTAGGGTTAGGGTTAGGGTTAGGGTTAGGGTTAGGGTTAGGGTTAGGGTTAGGGTTAGGGTTAGGGTTAGGGTTAGGGTTAGGGTTAGGGTTAGGGTTAGGGTTAGGGTTAGGGTTAGGGTTAGGGTTAGGGTTAGGGTTAGGGTTAGGGTTAGGGTTAGGGTTAGGGTTAGGGTTAGGGTTAGGGTTAGGGTTAGGGTTAGGGTTAGGGTTAGGGTTAGGGTTAGGGTTAGGGTTAGGGTTAGGGTTAGGGTTAGGGTTAGGGTTAGGGTTAGGGTTAGGGTTAGGGTTAGGGTTAGGGTTAGGGTTAGGGTTAGGGTTAGGGTTAGGGTTAGGGTTAGGGTTAGGGTTAGGGTTAGGGTTAGGGTTAGGGTTAGGGTTAGGGTTAGGGTTAGGGTTAGGGTTAGGGTTAGGGTTAGGGTTAGGGTTAGGGTTAGGGTTAGGGTTAGGGTTAGGGTTAGGGTTAGGGTTAGGGTTAGGGTTAGGGTTAGGGTTAGGGTTAGGGTTAGGGTTAGGGTTAGGGTTAGGGTTAGGGTTAGGGTTAGGGTTAGGGTTAGGGTTAGGGTTAGGGTTAGGGTTAGGGTTAGGGTTAGGGTTAGGGTTAGGGTTAGGGTTAGGGTTAGGGTTAGGGTTAGGGTTAGGGTTAGGGTTAGGGTTAGGGTTAGGGTTAGGGTTAGGGTTAGGGTTAGGGTTAGGGTTAGGGTTAGGGTTAGGGTTAGGGTTAGGGTTAGGGTTAGGGTTAGGGTTAGGGTTAGGGTTAGGGTTAGGGTTAGGGTTAGGGTTAGGGTTAGGGTTAGGGTTAGGGTTAGGGTTAGGGTTAGGGTTAGGGTTAGGGTTAGGGTTAGGGTTAGGGTTAGGGTTAGGGTTAGGGTTAGGGTTAGGGTTAGGGTTAGGGTTAGGGTTAGGGTTAGGGTTAGGGTTAGGGTTAGGGTTAGGGTTAGGGTTAGGGTTAGGGTTAGGGTTAGGGTTAGGGTTAGGGTTAGGGTTAGGGTTAGGGTTAGGGTTAGGGTTAGGGTTAGGGTTAGGGTTAGGGTTAGGGTTAGGGTTAGGGTTAGGGTTAGGGTTAGGGTTAGGGTTAGGGTTAGGGTTAGGGTTAGGGTTAGGGTTAGGGTTAGGGTTAGGGTTAGGGTTAGGGTTAGGGTTAGGGTTAGGGTTAGGGTTAGGGTTAGGGTTAGGGTTAGGGTTAGGGTTAGGGTTAGGGTTAGGGTTAGGGTTAGGTTAGGGTTAGGGTTAGGGTTAGGGTTAGGGTTAGGGTTAGGGTTAGGGTTAGGGTTAGGGTTAGGGTTAGGGTTAGGGTTAGGGTTAGGGTTAGGGTTAGGGTTAGGGTTAGGGTTAGGGTTAGGGTTAGGGTTAGGGTTAGGTTAGGGTTAGGGTTAGGTTAGGGTTAGGGTTAGGGTTAGGGTTAGGGTTAGGGTTAGGGTTAGGGTTAGGGTTAGGGTTAGGGTTAGGTTAGGGTTAGGGTTAGGGTTAGGGTTAGGGTTAGGGTTAGGGTTAGGGTTAGGGTTAGGGTTGGGTTAGGGTTAGGGTTAGGGTTAGGGTTAGGGTTAGGTTAGGGTTAGGGTTAGGGTTAGGGTTAGGGTTAGGGTTAGGGTTAGGGTTAGGGTTAGGGTTAGGGTTAGGGTTAGGGTTAGGGTTAGGGTTAGGGTTAG